>JBCNJP010000020.1:8789005-8807081 GCA_039602395.1 Deinandra increscens subsp. villosa
ATCCACCAACAAATGAAAAAGTGTTGTAACACGTTTCCAAAACTCACCGTCTTGACGTGGCATGGTTTCAACGCGAACGTTAACCCACGCCGTAGCTAACGCAATTTCTTAAGACTTTGTCCAAACATTCCCACGTTTCCTACCAGATGACGGTGAACCGGGTAAAGAACTTGAAGCCATTTTGAAAACAAAGTTGGTAGTGAGATTGGTGGTGGAATGTTTTCAACACCACTACCTAATATTTATAGTGGTGGTGTAATATTATAAAAGTAAATTTAGGGTCCCATTCTCTTTATTAATTATCATATTAAATAATTTATTTTTCAAATATTAAATAATAAACATTTATAAATCTTAATAACCGTTATAATAAAGATGACATAATAAAGATGAGATAAATTTTACATGATAAAAACGTTACAACAAAGGTTACATAATAAACATGAGATAAAATAAAACGTTCTAATAAATACGACATGAGGCTCATTTCCAGTGGCAGTCATCATTTGACCATTCTGAATCTGATTCGTGCTCGTCCGCATACGGGTTGTGATACGTTGGTTCGTCATCATAGTAACTCTCGTAATTATAAGCATCCTTTAAAACATCCGGGTCCTCGTTTTCTTCGGGATCATTGTAGTCATTATCTGGTGACGGTACATGTGGTGGCGTTTTTGGCAATATGGGTGGTGGGTTTTCAGTAATGGAACTTTCCTCATGTGGCTTTGTAGGAGTGGTGAAGTTATCTTGAAAAATTTCTTGTGGTGGTGATTTCTCAACAGGTAGACAAGGTGGTGGTGATTTCTCGTGCTTGTTAGCTTTTGACATGGTCAGAATAGTGAGATATGGTTTGGGTCTCTATGGTCCTATTTATAACTGATAATAATAATTTCATAAACACCCGAAAAATTCATGACCTGGACGTGTAGTACCATCCCCGGCAACTCTTGAAACTGCAGGAATTTCATGAAAACAACATACATTCCCCTTTGAATCAAGAATTAAAGTCGTGTGTTTTTTGTTAATACTAGTTTTGGATGAGGAAGAACGACTCATGTTTGAACGACTCATTTACCTAACAAAATATAGAGAGTTTGAGTTATGTGGTAATGTGTGAAGTTTGTATTGTATTTATAGGTGTAAAAATGAGAATATTATATATTATATATTATTGTTTATAAAAATAAAATTAAAAAACATTTAAATTCTTAAACGGTCGGACGACCGTGGATTCTCCGACCGCGACCGTGTTCCCAGACGGTCGGACGACCTTCAATGATTTGTTTTTTCCAATTAAAAAAAAAATAAAAACCACGGTCGTGGCGCACCCGACAGTGTGTCAGACGGTCGTGCCGACTGTCGCAGACATAATGTATCGACGGTCGTGCCGACCAATCGCACGGTCGGGCGACTGTAAAAAACCTATACGTGTCAAACGGTGATTTGGTGGAATCTCACGGTCGTCCGACCGTGGTTGAACGGCTAGGACGACCGTCGAAGCGGCTATTCTCGTCCAACCGTGGTCAAACCGGCTACTTTCGTCTTTTTCCCTTTATTAAATCATACTCGCATGGTCATTGGGTCCAATGTTTGAAAGGTTTAATTTTTTTCTTGTAAAATTTAAAATAAATAGTTGTCTACAGTGTAAAATTAAAACTAAAAGGGGGATAAAAGACAAAAAAAAAAATAAAAGAAAAAAAATAAATAAAAAAAAACCAAATTGAATGCCACTTGGGAACTGGTGGTGGGTTGAAACAGACAAATGACAGGTACAACTTTTTATTGCAGGATTGTACAAATGATGGATGGACTACAAGGCAGAACTGGTGATGGATGGACTACTTGTCTTGTATATATGAAACAGACAGGCAATTTGGGGGCCTTTCTTTCTTGTACAACTCTCCATTTCCTTGATACGCCTCCACACCATCAAATCAAATTTACAAACATATAAAATATGTTGTAACCAAAATTAAATAAAGTAAAAATAAAATGTGAGACACTAAATTGAGATTTTTAAAAAGTCGGACTAAAATTTGTTAAAATGTGTAAACATTAGAGAATAAAAACGAAGTTTGCTCTACACTTTTTTTAGTGAAATTACCCGAATACTCATATTATTCATATTTATTAGCCTGATCCTAGTTTTGTTTTTCGTATTTAGTTTTCCAATCTATCTTCAAAAGCTGCATGACCAAGCAAAAGAAAAACAAACATTATCAAGAAAGCTTTTTTACAAGTTGCCACTAGGCTAACCATAATAGTCAAGTCGTAGGTATAGCCGTACAGGAGTGATGTCAAGTGTAATAGTGCAACGACTCAAGGGGTAGATAAATATAATGGATACCAACGAGCAATTGTCTCAATGGTAAAAGGCTATGATGGGAAACCTATGAGTAAAAGGTTATGGGTTCGATTCCTGAGCCGCTAAATTTACTATCAAGTAATAAAATTCTTTCCATCATGAAAGAACTTTCAATTAGCGGTTAAAAAAAAGATAAATAGAATTGAAGAAATGTGATGGAAATTTTACCATAAAATAATAAAGGTTATGGGTTCGATTCCTCTCATGTGTGGTGACCTTTACGCCATGAGAATCTCATGATGGAAAGACATTTCAATTAGCGGTTCAAAAAAAGATAAATAGAATCAAAGAAATGTGATGGAAAGGCACACCGTTGTTTAATATGACACAAAGAAGAGAAAGGAAAAGTGATGTGGGGTATGGTGGAGGCCGGTGACATGGATTGATGTATTTTATAGAAAACACGTTATATTAAAAATTATATAAATAAAACAAATTAATTTAAAATAGAAAAAGAGAAAAAATAAAAGAGACTTAAAATGATACATTTTGGATCTTTGCTACTAGTAGTAGTGCCAAAAATAAACATTTTCATAATCATATCCCAGAAAAGAAACAAACCCAACTTCAGTTTTTTAACCTTTTCCCCTCTGACCATTCTACCCTCCTCAATTTACACCCATGAAAACCTCTAAGCTTCCATTTTTTAGAGTCTCACAAACAGGACAAAATACCAACAGACCCTCACAATGTCTGCAACAACAGAGATGCCTGCATGGCAACACTAGCACGCACGTGCTTCTCACGTGACACATCTTGCATACCATCTTCTCTTGTCTTTCTTTTCTATCATCATCATCTTCACCATTACAGATTATTGATTCTGCATCTTCATGTGTTCTTGCTCTAGCTTGTTTGAGCTTTCTGTTGAGATCTGTCATCATTGATTCGGTTTCAATGGCTTTTTTCTCCCAGAATTTGGCTTCTTTTTCCGCCATTAGTAGATAGGTTTGAAGATTTTTTGTTCTGTGATTTGCTGTGTTTAGAGCTTCATCTTTTGCATTGACTATGGCTTTCATCTTTGATTCGTAATTCTGCATTATGATCATCTCTCGTTTTCGTGTTTCCTCGTTAATTGAGGCCTTTAACTTCTCATTCTGCTTCAATAAATCACCAAAAACACAAGTTTATTATATACAAACAATTTATTTCAATAAATCTCCTAGGATGTTTACATGTTTGCTGTCAGGTTAAACCGGTTTTAACAAAAGTTTTGGGGGTGAACTGCTGATTCAAATTCAAAAGTTCACATCGAATTAGATGACAAACAGATAACAAGATTCACCACTTGTTTATTCTGGATAGTAAAACATCTAAGTCTTTTAAAAACTGTGTGTAAATAAATTTTAAGGTTATAACGTTATTATGCAGTTTCTTCTAAATAGTTCCACAAATTAAAAAACCAAATATATTAAATGCAAAAAAACCAAAGGTATTAAATGAAAATTGAATTGTTGGCTCGGCCTAACTGGCCGGGACAGTTGTCTGTTGAATTAGCTAAACGGACAGTTTAGTTTTAACGATTTATCAAATAGTTAATTCTTTTGAAAGCATAATTATTTTTTAGATTTAAAAAATAATAGAGTATCAACGAATAATATATATATATGTATATATTACTTTATTAGTGGGGTGTCTGCGTGATGTGGTATGGCGGAAAATAAAACACATTAATACAAACATTTTTAAACAGTTGAATAACTAAGCGAGAATACGTTACAACAATTAGCACGTTTCTTATATGCACATAAACAATTAAATAATTAATTAGATGTATATTTTAGTCATAGATTATTTATAAGTTTGGTAACAAAATATTTATAACTTATTTACATTTATGATAAATTAATACACTATGGTAATTTACATATTTATCCTTCAAAATTTTAAGAAAACATATATTCATCCATCTATATGCATTATAATTATAGATATTTTTAAAATAAAAAGTAAATGGCTAAAATAAATATCAAACCGGATTCACTTTATGCAACCAATTGTTAGAGAGTGTGTTAAACAAGTAAAAATAAAACGACCGGTACATAAAAATAAATCTCGACCTTAATAAATCAAAACCCGCACGGGACTATGTGTAATTTTAACCCGCAGAATTTTTTCCGTTTCTAAGGCTCGATCGGTTTTAATGGTTTACAAACACCATAATTATCATAATTATAATAATACTAATAATAACCATACAATAAATAAATAAATAAAAAACAAAACTGACCTGAAAATGAAGAAAATAGTTCATCTCCAACCTCTGTTTCTCAATCTCAGAAAACAAATCTTGAAGTCCAATCATCCCATTTCCTCGTGAATTCGATGACGAAACAGCATCATGATAATCCGAACCAAATTTCACAACTTTTTGAGAATCAAGAACTCCTTGATCTTGGCGACCTTCATAAGAAAAACAGAGTGATTCGTTTTCACCCCCAAATCCAAAAACAGAGGATCCAGACATCAAAACCCAATCTTGATTCACATTAGATAATCCCATGGTATTATTCTGATAATAATCAGAGCTCAAGTGTGCTTGAACAGCCATGATTACAAAAAAAAAAAAAAAAGAAAAAGAAAAAACCTTAAAAGGCTAAAACGATGTAGTTTTGACTCTGTTTCAAAGGGTCTTGAGAACAGGGGAGGTTAGAAAAGATCATGCTCTTCAATTTGCAACATTAGAAATTGAGAACAAGTTTCTCTCTTTAAAAAGATAGGTTTGAAATGGGGAGTTAAGTTTTTCTGTTTTGCTGCATTGGTATATGAAGGATGTTTTTGGGTGATGAGAGAGACAGAGAGGGTGTAGATACAGGACATGTCACATGTGTATGTATATATAAGTCAAATGGACCTAAATAGCAAATAGTGGAGTGGAGGGGAGAGAGAGTCTTTTGTTATTTGTGGTACAATTGTTAGAAAGAGAAAAAGTCTGATGGGAGGAAAAGGGTGGGAGAAGTCATGCAGATTTTGTGACAGAAAGAAAGGAAAAGTGATTCATTTGACTAGAAGTTTTGGGTTTGATGTGAGAGGAAATCATGAATATAGTTATTTGTTTTATTCTTTTTTTTCTATTTCTACAAATAACAGTATTTGTTTTGTGAACCTTTGAATTTATCCTATTTTTTTAAATATATGTAAGGATTTAAATCTTTTAAAACAAAGTTAAACAACTTAAATTAGTCATAGTTAAGTCTTGCATGATGTTGCGTCGAATCATTAGTTAACGTGACGACACATGATTTCGTCACATGACGTAAATAAAATATATATATTTTTTTTCTTATTTAAACACAATGTATTTTAATACTTGATTTGTTTGTCTAATATGTATAGTAGTGTGATTTAGAAAATGAGTTTGGTGTTGAGTTGTTGTTGACATAAATTTTCTTTATTTTTTATTTATTTATTATCTTAAGGAATTTAGCATAAGAGTTGGTGGTATAATATTTACAGTTTTGTAACATAGCTTCTAAGTCGTAGACTCAATGCTTTAAACGTTTGGGTCGTCAAGCAATTTTTTTTTTTAATTTCCAATTTATTTACATAGCACTATAACAAGACAACTACTTTGTGTGCTCGCATTATCCCACGGTAACAAACAGATTATAAAATCTAGTTAGGTTTATAGTCACATATACGTGATTTTAAGTCATGCATTTATTCTCATTAGTAGGACTTGAATATACATGGGATATAAGACACCATGTCATTATAAGTTTTTTTTAATAGCAAATTCATAAACATACTTGTATATTACATGTTTTCAATCTATAAACTTTTGATTGAGAAATCATTATTTATTTTCAAGCTATCCCCTTAAAGATCATTATAAGATTTTCACATACATACCGTAATAATATATTAAAGAAACGATTTTTTATAAAGGAAATCATTACTTAGCATCGAGTTAACCGTTAGAGACCATTAAAAGATTTTCACATACTTATAATTAGCAAATAATAATTAATACACGATAAAAACATGTGTAATATCTAAAGAAAAAAAATTATGTTTTTCTTCTGCGTCAAACGATTTTATATAAAAGAAAGGGGTAATTTTGTAGAAACATAACCAACTTTCAATTTTGTTCTAATTAGATCATTCAAACATTTTTTTTTGTTCCAATCAGATAACTTAACTATAAAATATGTTCTAATCCTAGATAAATGATCTAATTAACAGGTAACCTAATAAATTTTTTTTTATAAAAACTGATTTTTTATATAAAAAACTATCCTTTCGTCGTTTATTGTTTGCACGTAACACATTTACTTACCATAACTTTAGTAATCTCCAAACCACATTTACTTAGGGCACCCGGTATGGGTGTTTCTTCACGGCGCCAACCATGAGGTGGCAACCCATAGCGCCGCCAAGACCATCCCCCACCTCCGCCAACCACCGCCAACTTGTTGCGCCAAGTTTACGGCGCCAATACTTCGACGCCGCCAAACACACACACATCCAAAAGCTTTAAAAAAACCACCCAATTACATCTTGACACCTCACCATACCACACCACACCATACCACATGGGGTATACCCCATCTATGTTAAGTGGTGTTAAGAATCCAGTCAGCGCCTACGTGGCGCGTGTTAACCTTTAACATGGCATGAGTATACCTCATGCCCTTACCATGACTTAGTATCTTCCTCGGTCTCCCCAACCTAACTATTTTTTTCCCAAGTTGCACTTATTATCCAATTCAATTTAATCATGATGCGAATACTAACCGCGCGTCTAATTAACAGGTAACCTAATTAAATTTTTTTTATAAAAACTAATTTTTTATATAAAAAACTATCCTTTCGTCGTTTATTGTTTGCACGTAACACATTTACTTACCATGACTTTAGTAATCTCCAAACCACATTTACTTACCATGACTTAGTATCTTCCTCGGTCTCCCCAACCTAACTATTTTTTTCCCAAGTTGCACTTATTATCCAATTCAATTTAATCATGATGCGAATACTAACCGCGCGTCTAAAGAGCACGTGGCTTGAAATTTGTTAAAAACATCGAAAAATTACTCGTGACTTGAACTTGAAGTTTTTCACTGAACCTCAAAGACAATAGAGGTAATTTACTATTTTTAACAGCAATTTCTATATCTTTTTAAAAATGACTTTATAGGATTTACATCTTGGTTTATTTAACAAAATTTCTAGATCTTTTTATTAAGTATCTTATCTTAATCCTAATAAAGCAATAAAATTTTTACCACATGTCTCATTTATAAATGGTCCACATCACCACCGCCACATGTCAAACTCACAATCAATTACCAATTTAATAATCATTAATTAAGATTAATTACCAATTTATTTATTTTTTTGAACGGCTAATTTTTTTTATTTCACCAATTTAACACCATTGCCAAGGTTTGAACCTTGGTCTCCACCAAAGAGACTTTGTCTCTTACCATTGGAGTACAACCCCAATGGCAATTACCAATTTATCAAAACTAAAATTTTATTTATAAATGGTCTACATCACCACCGCCACATGTCAAACTCACAATCAATTACCAATTTAGTAATCATTAATTAAGATTAATTACCAATTTATCAAAACTAAAATTTTATTTTAAAGTTTTAATGAAATTAATGTAGATTTTATTGATTTACTCAATAATTTTAGTCTTTTATGAAAAATAATCAACAACTTGTCAAACATAATAAAATTTTTAAATGTTATAAGAATTTTATATCAATCATAATTTTTAAAGTTCTTGATCATTATCATTTTCTTTTGTATTTATCAAATATTATTATTCTCTATTTAGCCCATGTATTACACAGGTTACTAACCTAGTATCGCTATATATACTTATAGGATTGTCAGACATAACACTTAATGAATAAGATATCCTTTTAACTAGGCTGTTCGGGAAGATAGTATGACTAAGGTTAATTGCAATGGTTTCCCCATTTCCCCAATCCCCCACTCCATTTTTGGTGCCACCTCATCATTCCCCACCCCTTCCCATTTTTCCCCATTTTAATTGCAATGGTTTCCCCACTCTCCCACTCTCCCAAACACCCCATAAAAACCTTCCCAATCCCCACTCTCTCTCTTTTCCCCGTTTTTTTCTTCTCAAGGTCGGGACCCCAAACCCCTTCCCCGATCGGGGACCCCGAGACACCCGCAATGGTGTTCCCGAGCACCCCGATCCCACCGAACTCCCCCGAACCCTCCCCGATTCCTCCTCCCCGAAACCATTGCAATTAACCTAATAAAAAAAGAAAGATAGTAAAAGATGACTCCGACTTCTTTGAATCGAGATTTCTAGTTCAAACAGTTAAAACCTTAAAGTTATCTTATTTTTCCAATTCCATCCTTCATTACTATTTTTGTTTAATGCGTATGTTTGACTTTGACTGTATGTTTGACTTTGACTGTGCCTGGTTAGTATTGTTCGTATGCCGTCTAAGTATCCCTTGCTAATAAGTAATATGTGTTTTTCCTTTAACTATTTGTGTTGTATATGTATGCATATGTTCATATGTATATATAATAATTATAAATACTTTTATGGTGCAAGTCTCACATTGGTTTGAAGGGAAGAACGAATCCTTACTTATAAGTGATGAATACCTCTTCTATCAAGACGCGTTTTGTCTGGACAAGTAACTCATCGGGTGAAAAACAAAACTGTAAGTTCCTGGATGGATAATATCTTGATACGATTATATGGGCTCTTACAAATGGTATTAGAGCCAGGGGCTGGGTCGGTGTACCAACAAAAACGTTGGGTCTCTAAGGGGGTGGAGATGTGAGTCTTACATCGGTCGGGGGAGAACACAGTATTCCCTACAAGGGGTGGATATTTTCTCTTCCAAAATGCGTTTTGCCTGGAGTTCCTGGATGAGCTATTAGAAACAAAACAAACAATAGTTTGATACGATTTAGTTGGTTGTTATATATGGTCTTTACATTATCAGGCTTTAACTTTAATCAACTCGTGTCAGTGACAACGGTGGTTTGCCAAGCATATTTTATTTCTTTCTTTTTCTACCAATCACAATATTACACTTCATCCCATTTTAAATAATTCAAACTATTAACGATTGACTGATAATAATACCAACTAAATAAATGTTTTTTAACACTCCCAACTTTCAAACTATTTTCTTCCAGTGAGCTTTTTCTAACGGAACCCTAACTCCATTAAAATTTTGATGACGTGGCAGCCTAGTTGGGTGCCACGTCACCAAAATTTTAACGGAGTTAGGGTGCCACGTTACCAAATTTTAACGGAGTTAGGGTTCCATTAGAAAAGGCTCATTGGAAGAAAATAGTTTGAAAGTTGGGAGTGCTAAAAAACATTTCTTTAGTTGGGATTATTATCAGTCAATTGTTAATAGTTTGGATTATTTAAAATCAATTTCCCTTTTAAATAAAATCTTGTATTAACAAAACCATCATTACAGTTCTTTATCACAATCAGTGAACCGTCTGCATGACACCCCGTTTTATTTTTATTACCATCACACAACAAAACCATTACATATGTTCTTATATAGTTTATACACCTTTAGTTACTCAGCGTTTTGAGAATAGAGATGACCCTCCTCTTTAGTTTTGTACCACTATCTATAATGGTTACTCATGTTTAGTTTTGTCTCTTAGCAACTTATGTGTTTCGAAGCAAGATGTTTTCCAAATAGATAAACAATTATATATGTTTGGAAAAGTTCTATCGTAATTACACAAGTCAATCCACATTAATGTAATAAAAGTGAAGGACCCACTTCAGTGATCGTATCGTGGTTCTAATATAAATCTAGAGTTTGAATCAATTTATAGGGTCTTAACAAAAGAATTTCTATAATAATAAATAAAACTTTATAACTATATCATATAATATTCACCCTACAAATGTTTTTTATAATAGCCACATTTGTATACAAAAACACTTCTTTTATAGTCACACGTGTGCATCTCGTGCATTATATTACTTATTTTTGCCTTAAATTATGCTCATTAGTCTAAAAGAATGGATTACTTGACTCAACTTATAACATTTGACCAATTATCAAAGACAACTTGTAATCAACATTTTCTTGTGATGATTTATAATAAACACAAGTAAAAAAATATAAAAACAAATACATGAGATAGATAATTAAAATTAAACAAAAGTAAAACACGAATGATTGAGGATACATGTTAGAGAAAGGGTTTCTTTAAAATAAATTTCGTGTCCAGTGGCTTTGTCAATGGGGGTTAAAATTGGGTCAAGTTAGAAATGATGAGATCAGAACATGTCATATCGGAACAACTAGATAAGAACGAGTCTGATAATTTTATATACACTAGATATTTACGGAATACGAATTATATCTTTCTTGACAGCTTATTATTACACGGATATTTAAACAATTGAATGAAATTTAATACTTATGAGTTCTAAGCCAATTTTTATTTTTAAGTGATACGTTTCAAAATGATGAATTTAATGAAATTTCAATGTTTTGTCTCAGCTTTTTTTAATCGTAAACACACACCTTATATAACTGTAACATCCCAAAATTTGAGAAATACGTGGCTAATGTGATAGATACATATGATATATATGTGTTAGATAGTTAAACATGATAAAACAGATAGAAAATGCATTACCGGGTAATAAACTGATAAAAGGTGGTGTTATACATATTGATTGATAAATGAGATAAGGAAATGAGGTAGACACGTGTTTTATATCAAAGATAATTGATATATATATATGATGTTAGCATGAAAAATGTAGTTAAACGTTTATATGATAAAAATAAATGATAACCGGAAGAAAATGCCTTTACGTGATTACACTATAGTAAATACATGTGTAAAAGTGTGTCTGGATAGCATAGATGCATGTGAAATATTCATTCGATTAATATATATGTGGAAATACGTGTTTAATTCGTTAAACGTGTGAAAATGCATGTTAAATAGTTAACGAAAGAGTATAAGGGCTAAAAGTGTAATTTATGTAAAGTTATAAATACTTACGGATATTATACATGTTTATAATCATTATAAGTACTCTGAGGCTTTTTATTATTATATAAATATCCTAAAGTGATTCGGAACATAAAATAATAAGTATTGTAAAGTTAGAGGGACTAAAGTGTAAATTATTGAAATATATATATATATATATATATATATATACGTATGTATATACCTATATCATCGAGCGTGTCCCGAGCCTTAGAAACTTTTATAAATATGTCCCATAATAATTTGGTGCATAAAATGATAGAACGATTGAAGTTTAGGAGTTACATTGTAATTAAAAACTAGAGGGACCAATTCTGCCAATTCGGAAAAGTAGGCCGCAGGTCGCGAAGACCCTCTCCCAAATTGGCGTGATACACGACATTTTCCAGACGTAGAAAAATGCCACGTTCGAACTTGCAGCCTACGTTTGATCCACCTACGCATCCAATTCGATCCGTTAGTCACCATATTACGTGTCTACACCCTAGGGCGACCCTGATCAATATAAATACGGGACCAATTCATCTGAATCAACTCACCAATTCACGATTATATACACAGAAAACCCTAAACTCGTCCCTAACCTTCTTCTGCGAAATTCGAGCTACTCGGGAGGAATTAGAGGCTGATCTCCTACAGTCCCACGTTTCTAGGTATGCTCTACAAAAGCCCTCTATCAATTTCTGTTAATATGTCCATTTGATTAGATTTCTATAAATGTACAAAAACTAGGGTTCTTAATCTTGTTTTGATGAAATTGGGTGATCGGGTGGGAATTAGGATCTGAATTTTTGTAAGTAATCCTAAAATAATGTATTTTAAGAAAGCCCTAAGTTTTTTTCAGAATTGGAAAAGGTTTGGTAAAGGTTTTGTTAACGGGTCAAATTTAGGGTTTTCATAACGTTGTTCTGCCCAAATTGAGTAAACAGAGTTGAATTAAGCTTTAATATTTTAAAGAATATTATAAAATGTTATAATGGATAATATCCTAAGTTGGTTTGAAGAGAAAATGAGTTTTAATAAAGAAACAAGAAAAACGGAAAATTAGGGTTTGTAAATATGATTATTTAATATAATAAACATATATGAGTTTAAAATGGATAAATAATAAAGTATCAAAGATACCGAGTTAATCGAATATTTAAAAGTTCGTGCGTACCGGAAGAGTAAGCGCATGTACTCTGGGGTTTCTGGCAAAGCGGGGGTGTCGCATAAATCCCAACTGGGAACTGGCATACCTCACTGGGCGATCCCGGGATGAGCCTATTTGCTAATGACTTTGTCATGTAAAGACTTTATAATTTTAGCCACATACCTGCTGCACTCGTTTCTTTGGCTACCTCTCGAAGTACTCTATCACCGAGACTCAAGATCATGGCACTGTGAGCCTTTGCCAACATCTCCTTCTTCTCTTTCTCGGCGATATCTGCAGACATGTTTGTTTCCCCCTTCAATGCTTCATCAACACCTTGATGAACCAAGATCGCCTTCATTTTTAACCTCCGCAGGTTAAAATCATTTTGACCATCGAATTTCTCGATATCAAACTTTGTCGAAGATCCTACCATTCTTCAATCGTTCATTGAACAACAGATTGCGTATCAATTTCTTCGAGAACGAGCCGATCCTCTGATACCAATTGTGAACAATAATGCGAAAATCAACCGAAGAACATGAGATCAAAAGAATGGAATTGACAACACAAATGATTCGGATCTCTTATTAAAATGAAAACAAACAAGAAATTGAGAGCAATTACAAAGATTTGAGAGAGAATTACAAAATGAACAAGATACCTAATCTGAGCGGTAAATTGCAGCTTATAAAGCTGTTAACAACGATTAACTAAACTAATTCTAGCAACTTGTCAACTAGAACCCAAAAACTTTGTGTTGTATGTAAATGTTAATCAACAAGTATTGATTAAAAAACTAGCAACATATAACTACTGCAATAACACTCTCAGCATCATCGCATGCTAGTGAATCAAATGCTATTCTGGCTATAATTAAGCCTGAGCTGTGAGTAAACTACTAATTAAGCATTCGTAGCAGGTTATTTATCTTTATAATTTACTCAAAAAACACTTTTAATCATAAAAGTTAAAGACTTTTAAAAAACACTCTACATCACATTCCTTGACTTTAAAAAAAAAACTACATAAGGATAATTTTTAAATATAAAAATGCTGTTGTAGGGTAAAAAATAGATATTTCTTATATTTTTCTTAAAATTTAAGGATAATATTTAATATAAAAAACCTGATATGAATGTTCTAAGAGCATTCTTTATCCTTATCTCTATATTATTTTTCTCTTTCTTTCATTACAAATTTAACTACTAGCTATTTTATTTTATCATTGTTTTCTTATAAATTTAATTATCAATAAATTTTAATAGAACGGTTTCGAGACAAGACGGGTCCGTCTAAAACAATGGTCTTTCGGTTCGGGTTCGAGTTCGGGTCAACGTGTGACAATAAAAACCAAGAAAGAAATTAATAGAGTATGAAGTTTTATTAAAAAAATACGGGTTCCAGTCGACACGAGTCCATCTAAGCCGCCACATGGACCAATTACATGCATTTAATATTTGTAAGTTTTTCTAAATGTTTATGTAACAAGCTGCATACTACCCGCGCGTTGCGGCGGGTAGTTTATTTTTAAAAATGTATTTTATTTTTTATGTAATGTAGTATGTGAGTGTGTGCGGGTAGTTTATTTTTAAAAATGTATTTTTTTTATGTAATGTAGTATGTGAGTGTTGTTAGTATATTGAATGTTATTTAACCTATTAAGAAAGCATCCATGACCATTACCCTCATCCCTATTCAAAATCCTTCGTTTCTTTTTTCTTTTGAATAAAATAATCAAAATAATTTTTCGACCATTCTCTTTAGACTTTCTATCTCTCTCCAAAAACCCTCTTGTCAACATCATACGAAATACAACTTGAAGATGGTGCATGTAGCTTTTGATCTTTTAATCTGGAAAATTTCTACATGAGAAATTTGATTAAAGTATAAGGTAATAAACAACCCCAAATCATATCATATGAGATAGGAAACCATCTTGAATTGCTTAAAAAGATATTATAAAAAGTAAGTTTAAGTAAAAAGGTTAAATGAAAAAGTAAAATGTGTGAAAGACAGATGGTCACATAAATCCCATCCATCATAAATTGTTCCTCTAATTTTTTTAGTACAAATTAGTAATTAGGTTGAAAAAGATGAATACATAATTAACTTACGAAAAAAATAATTGTTAAAAAAGTGAAAAACAACTTGCATCCACCAATTTACCCCAGTTGTCTCCTCCCAATTTTTTTTGGCTTCACCAACAGAACACCACCACTGGTGAACCCCTTCTCTTTTCTCACGTTTAGTTTTCCGAATAGGATGACGTCGTTTCCTCACCAAAATAAATTAAATAACAACGCACTCCTACTCGAATTTGCTCCATGGAGGAACATGCATCTCTTTCTTCTTCAAGTTAAGTTTCTCCGCCTCTTTTACAGTCGACTAGATATATGTTGCGGAGGATCGGTTCTCCGACGACGATGTACTGGAATGATTATCCCCTGTAAAACATCAATAGATTACCAATATATTTTCAGATTGTTTGTTTAAAGCACTAATATGGCTCAGATCTGCAGTGGCGGACCCACTAAGGGTCCAGGGGTAGCGCCCGCTACCCCTGAACTTTTACCCCGACGTGTAAAAAATTTTTTTTTTATAGGTTTTCGGTTTTTCGCGACCCCTGAAACGAATTTTTCGCGACCCCTGGAAGAAATTTTATGGCTTTTACTTAGAAATATGATCAAAAGCCCCTTAAAAATATGATTAAAAGCCCGTTAACTACCTAAAAAAAAATTTCGGGGGCGCTGCCCCCGAACCCCCGTTAGTCCCCGCTACCCCTGATATTCTTTCCTGGATCCGCCACTGCAGATCTGTACATAACAAATACATCAAAGCCAGGTTGGAGGCTCAGATCCATGCGGCGGCGGTGGTGCTAACGACATGAGACCGATGGTAACCATAACACCAGGTGTAACCCTAAACCTCCTTAGCGCCTTTAACTGGAACATAAGACCAACGGTCCCCTTCCGGTGAGCGAAACAGAGGCGGTATGACAGCAAGAACAGAGGCGGCCGCCAAAGCCTCCATAACATTGCAACAAAAGCAAGATGTGAGAGAAAGGGTTGTGGACTGCAAGATGAGAGAGAAAGGGTTGTGGTCTTCTGGGTCTCGAAGTAATGTGAAGGCATGATAAGAGAGAGATAATAAGGGGAAAGTGGGATACACATTGCTGCTAGTACACACAGACAACTCATCTTTATGTGTTTTAATCCTACTGGCTGAAATGATGTGCTGTTAAAATACAATTTGTTAGAACGAAGTACAGTGATATGTGTCTAGGGGCAATCAATTCAAATTGTTATATATATAAATAATATTGTTGTTGGTAAATTTATTATATGGTGTGTATATACATGGTTAATTTAAAGATTCAATGCCAACACTATAAAACTTTAAGGATAAGATATAAAGATGAAGAATGGGATGAAGTAGTGTTTTTGAAGGTTATATTATAATCTTCTTAAAATTTAGAGATAAGGGTGAAAATAAAGAAAAGGATGTGAATGTTCTAAGATCAGTTTATTAAAAACTTATTAAATCGACCTAAGTTAAGAAAACGCAAGCCTATAGTGAAACACATTTAATAAATGAAATCGAGCTTAATGTCAATTAATGTTTTGACTCACGTGCGGGCTTGGATTAGATCTAAGTAAGCCTTCTTGATGATCATCGGATTGAAAAGGGAAACAAAGATTGTAAATACACAAGTAGAAGTCTTATATTGCTTGAAGGAGTTTACAAGTATACAAGTGAACTTTGAAGGTTGTTAGGTTGCTAGTTTAATTGTTAGGTGAGTTACAAATGAACCTCACCACCTATTTATACTAATTTCATAAATTTTAGAAAGTTCATAATCAAGATATTTTCATACAAGATATTAACATCCTCAATTCTAGAAGTTTCCGTCAAAATATCTTGGATATTTCTAAGGAAATATCCAAGATCCTTTCGAATCCTTCTAGATCCTTCCATCGTCGATTTTGTGTCATTTTCTAGATCCTTCTACATTCTTTCAAGAATGATCTAGAGTGTTCCATGTTGCTAATTCTTGACCAGACATTGTAGTAGTTTTTAGAGTCTTCCAAACAACCCTTAATACTCTTAGACTTGCCTAGAACCTTCTAGATTCCGAATATTGCGAATTAACTTTAGACGCGACGTGACATTAAGTTCACATATCAAACTAGACTATACTTGCAACTCTAACCAAGTTTACTATTTATATCAATACAATAACTTTTTATTTTAGATATAAATATATATAATTACATAATAAATAAGAGCGTATAGAGTTACACTGGCCGAATTCTGAAACCGTTTAGTTTTTTAAATGTCTCAGTGCAATAGTATATTCAGACATCAATGAGAAACTGTCTTTGTAAAAATGATTAAGAAATACAAGAGCGCATTAAAAAAAAGAAATAAAAATACATCATATTTGACCCCTTCGGTTATAAATATAAATTAAGACGAAACATTCTCCAGCTTGGTTTTAAACAAAATATATAGTGTACATAGGTAATATAAACACGTCACAACGATATATTTTCAAATACAGTGTAATTGGGCTAGGGATGTTCTATTTGATATCTTAAGTGTACGGGGATCTCTACTAAAAAGAAGGGTCTCGTGAACTTCTTGACGGACCTGCTTGAAGGGATGTCCACTTTACGGCCGTCTGATGTTCTTGTGTTTGGCTGTGCAGGGGAAAACACGCTCGTGTTGACCTTACTGGTGTGTCACCCCTTGTTGGGCTTAGGGACAATGGGTTTGTCGCGGGACAAGCTGCGTTGAAGACGGAATCTAGCAAAATTAATAAACACGAGAAAGCATGTCTCGAGAATTAACACGTATTTATCCCTAAGGCTTAAAACTTTGTCTTCAATAAGATTGGTTTTGTTATTTATTAAAATAATGATTACTATGAGAATATCCTAATAATAAAGTGCTCTCTTATGAGTACAAATCTTGATTTGATATATTTTTAAAGTAAAGTTGAGCTATTTTATACCAATCAAAAAGCTATTAAAAATAAGCAGTCTAAGGGGTTGTTTAGTAACATTTGTGTCATTAAGTACTTAACCAATAAGATGTCTGATTTGTGTCATCCGGTTCCGGATCCGGAAAACCCGGCCGTTTATTTTTTCACCCAGAACTACTAAGGGTGGGCGGTATGGGGATAAATTTTTTAGAATGAGTAAAATGGGATAAGTTGATGGACCAATAGGAGAGTGACACATGAGAGAGAAAAAAGTATATGTCTTTTTTGTTTTTTGAAGTGGTATGGGTGGGATAAGTTGGGTGGGATAAAAAAACTAAGTCAACGTTCGAATCCTTCTCCCAAAAACGTCGGCAACCTTCGACAATCAAATGCCGATTTTCTTTTTTTTTTTGCCGAAAACAATGGTATGGGTTTGCCGAATTTGCCAAAAAAATGGGGTTGCCGAATGTGGGTTGTAGAAATTTTTGATCCTCCATACCGCCCATGCTAAAAACCACCTTCAACCAAACCGGAGCACCCACCAGTTACTGGTTCAACCGGCCGGTTCAGTTCAGATTTTAAAAATTGGGATCA
>JBCNJP010000020.1:8807581-9059887 GCA_039602395.1 Deinandra increscens subsp. villosa
ACTAAAACATATTACATTATATATAAAATCCTAAACTACAAACACATTACGCAACGTTAAATGAAATATTATAAAACGAACAATATTAAATACTCCAAAGAGTTTAGGTCTTTAGACGCATTCTTCGTTTTAAAACAACTTTCGTTTAGACAAAGAGCTTGAGGCTTGAAATTTCACCCGTGTTTTCGGGTAGTCTTTTTTTGTCTTTACCCCTAACTCACTGTCAAGAACGTAGACGTCCAAACTCCTAGTGTCTTCATCGATGTAAAAAGTTATACGATCAACTTCTTCATCATTCCTTAAAGGTTCTAGCCCATTGTCAAGATCAAATTCAGGTTTTTTGTAATAAAACCACATGTTGTTTATATTTCCATACCCCAAATGTGACATGATCAGGCCCATATGAAATAATTTGAACTCGTCTACATCGCAGTAATCAACCAACATACAATTCGTCCCCATTATAAACAATAGATTTATACTTATAACTCACTTGTTAATTTTTATTTGTATAATTAATAATGTATTTTAAGAATAAGTTTTAATATATTATTCCTGATAAAAGTGTGAGGGGTATAAGGTGTCAATAGCCAATGATCATCGTTTCCATTTTCAAGTTTTGTACTCTCAAATTCTCTCATCGATTTCCCTTCAATTTTGTGTTCAGTTCTCTGTGATGTTGATTTGATTTCAAACAATTCCTGAACATCATGTCTTTATTGATAGAATAAAATGAGAATATCATATTTTTAGTTATTAAAAAGTTGTATTCATCTCCTGAAACGACAATATAAGGGTAATTAACGTGGGCCAGATGGTTTATATAACAAGTAATTAATTGTTTAAGTTGATGAAGAAAGTCAAAAACGTGTGAACAGTTGTTGCTTTAAATATACGTCACATTCTCATTATTTTAAATCTTTGAAGGTGTAAATAATAAATATTAGAAGAAAACATATAAATAAGCTAGCTCCTGGGACATGTTATTACTTTTTAATTGATTTTTGTAGTGTAGTGATATGTTAATTGTCATGTAAATGATGTGAGTTTAAATCTTTACAAATATGAAAAGTTGATAATATTTAATGAAAATATTATTATTATAAAAATGTTGTGACTGAGAAAACACTTCATAAAAATCTTCTTTAACACAAAATATTGGTCGTGTATCATCTGCAGGCTCAAAGGGTAGGCTGCTAAAGCAATAGCTTTGGGCCTCACCTTTTAGGGCCCACATTTGAGGTTGTATGTTATATATGTGATGGAAAGGTAACTAAAATATTTATTGGTCCCAGATGACCTATAGAATAATTAGATCTGGTAATTATGAGCCCATTTATTTTTAATGGCTAAATCTAGGGGTGAGCATGGTTCAAAAAACCGTTTGTTTTTTGTTTTTGATTTTTTCTTTGGTTTCGGTTAAATCGTTTTTTCTTAATATGTGGTTAATATAATAAACTTTAATTTTCTAGTCTTAGAATTATTCATTCATTCATTATGAGAATTGCATCTTGGTTTATAGCATCTCACTAGACTTTTTTAAATAAAATAAAAAAGAGAAGATAAATAGATAATACTAAAAATCAAGTAGCGGCCATGCTCACCCCTAGCTAAATCTCACACTATATACACCACTCTCAAGTTTCAAACTTGGGTCTCCACTAAAGGGGACATTGCCTTTTACCAATAGGCTAAATCCTATGTGGTTGTTCTATACTTCCCTTTATATATCAAGTTGGACATAACGAGGTCAATGAGAAACAACCAAGGCAGCAAATGAAAGCCTAAGTTTACTCGATGAGAAATAACCAATCAGTCAAGCCAAATTGCAAAATGCTAAACACAATGAACCATAGGTCCTATAAACATCACCAAAAGCATGTAGTTTTCATGAGAACCATATAAAACCAACAAAAAGCAGCCCATAAAGGCTTAAGGTGTACTAAAACTTACCAAAATGAAACATATACTAATACCATACAACCACTTGGGTCTAAGTTTACCAAGATGAAACACATGCTTGTTACAATTCATGAGAAATAAAACACCTGCTTGTTTCAATTCTAAGTTTACCAAAATAAAACCAACAAAAGGCAGCCCATAAAGACTTAAGTGTAGTAATCCCATATAGCACCGAGGAGAAACTTGACCAAAATGAAATACCTACTAATACCATACAACCATTGGGTTCAAAGTTTACCAAAATGAACACACCTACTAATACCATACAACCATTTGGATCAAAGTTTACCAAAATGGAACACCTACTTGTTTCAATTCATGCATCATATAGGCTATCGGGGTTACCAATTCCCACCAAAAGGTTGTTAATATCCAAAAATTGTTTCCCAATAACCCATTGTTTACCCGAAAACGTCGCAGGTCACGGTTCCTTCTTTAGTTCCCTCTTGATCCTTAATTTTTTGGGGTTGTCCTTTTTGCCCCCCTGTTGCAAGCACTGAATCTGTAGATAGAAAACCCATGAAAAAAAACAATTGAGAACCAACAAGCAATTGTTGGCTTAGCCTAGACAAAATATCCCAACCTCTAAGTGACACTGAATTTAAAGGCCTGAAATAGCATCACTTAAAGGATTGGCATGTAAAAAGCTTTTATCCTATAATGTAGATGCACATACCCTTCCCAAATCTTAACTGAACTATTAGACAAACAGCCCCATCTAGAACTTTCACCGCAACATATATGATTATTCGTTCTTAATAATTGAAACACCGTTTTATTGTAGTTTTCAGAGTCATAATGTGAAATAAATAACGCGAAATCTAAACGCAATTGAAACCCATGTAGGTAAAATAAAAATAAACACATATCATACCTTTCTCCGCAGTGACTTCCTTTTGGCACTGTTGTTTTCTTCTTCGGTCAGGTCAACCGGCTGTTTACTTCCGTCGCTTGTTTCGGATAAGAGGCAGTTGCTCACCAGTTATATGATTGTGGGTGAAATTTTCATTTAGTCGAAATGCACGATAGAAGAATAACAAAAAATATATATATCATACCTTCCTCCAGCAATGTTTGCCTTTGTTGTTGTTCTTTTCTTCTCCGATTATGGCAACCGCTTGTTCACTTTTGACGCCTGATCTGATCAGAGGTAGCGGGCAATCACTTATGTGTCTCCAAAGTTAGTGTACATAACGGGTGTGTAGGTATTATGTTTACCTCCCTCCGAGAACAGTTGTTTACGTGTGTTCCTGTTTTCTCCCATGTGCCTGATGATCTAAACAACACTATGTTTTTGTGTGGTAATCCAAGCATAATCAATCACTCCTTTTTTGGTCAAATGGATGACCATGGGTCACATGGATACCTACTATGATGTTTAACTGGCAGAAAAATATGCTTTGCTACAGTAACCTTTAAAAACACTCTATAAGGTCATATAAATGCTTATTATGATGTTTAATTAATAGAAAAAGATGGACGTATGATTCTACCGAATCTTTACAACCCATTGTCGCCGCATGGTACGACGGGTTAAAAACCTTGTTTAAAAAATTACTTAAAGGATCGTTGTTTAAAACCTATCCATTCAACCAAGCGTTGTTTAAAACTTAATAAATAATCATTCCATAATTGTAAATGATATTAAATCATTTAACTATTTAATTAAAGGTTATTGTTTTCAAATAATCTTAACTATCACTTTTTGGCCAATAACACTTCCAACTAACGATTTCCTATGAGTATAAGAAGCGTATGAAGAAATAGAAGAACAAGTAATTATCATTTCTTACCTTTTATTATTTTGTGATTGTTAATTTGTTCAAATATATTCTATGAATTTTAATCTCTGTTTGTTTTCTAGAATATCAGAAGAAGAAAGTGAGAAGACTCGGTAAAAGTACGGTACCAAGGAAAGGCAGGATTCTGATGAAAGTAAGTTGAGGAAGAAAGAAGGAAATGAAAGGATGAAGAAAACTGACCAAGAAGAAGAAGAAATGATGTGGGTGTATATCGGGTTAACTACTGAGAGTTATAAACGAATCACTATAAACGTCTCTGGCTCACCATTAGGTGACCAGGAACTTAGGAACTTTCTCGGAGCTGTTCAAAATGCGACTACGAGGTGTTTCTTAATGGTTGTCAGGAAATACGGGAGAAGGGTTTCATTTGGGGTGTCCACAACCCAACACTTCAAATAGCTCAAATTGGCTACTTAAAGACGGGAATGTAGTTTGTCCACCTAAAGAAATTGGTGGATATGGTGATTCTATATTAGAGCTCACACGTATCTTACAAGATGAGTTACTTGTTTTTCTCTTTCTTCACACGCTTTTTGTACTCACGGGTCTGCATCTCTTCTTTTTCTTTTCGAGCTTCAACTATTTTTCAAGAAACTCTTCTTTGGTCTATTCGAAAATACCACATACGAGAGTTGTACACCCCGTTCCCACTCTTTCAGAGGAACTCAAGGGTTTGATATCAAGAAGACGAGAACTGTCCCCTTCCCATAAGTGTCATATGTTATTTCGAGTACAAGGATTGAAGGGTTTTGATTTTAGTTTTAATTAAAAGGAAAATTGGAAATAAATAATCCCAAGTTTTCATGTTTGGCTGGTAATAATCCCAACTTTTAAAATAGCTCCCAGTGGTCCCAACTTTCACTATATTTACCTGTAATGGTCCCACCGTTAAAACCACTAACTCCGTTAACTCCCTTGATGATGTGGATGCCACGTAGGTTAATAGGGGATTTCGAAATTATATTAAAAAAAATTCCAAGTCATGTGCCACGTCATCAAGAGAGTTAACGGAGTTAGTGATTTTAATGATGGGACCATTACAGGTCTATATAGTGAAACTTGGGACCACTGGGAGCTATTTTAAAAGTTGGGATTATTGTCGGCCAAACATGAAAACTTGAGATTATTTATTTCCAATTTTCCTAATTAAAAAGTAATACGTTTTTTTATGTCTTTTTGTGTGTATATATATTTGATTGTTGATGTATAGTTCACGACGCAAGGTGTGGAGGGGTGAAGAAGTCATTCTTCTCTTTTGGCCCCAACTGCTTTTACATTTAATCACGTGGTTAAACAACCCGTTAAATATGGGTCAACATAATCGAACTCTTTTTAAAAGATTTGGCCAAAGGTATAGAGCCTTGTATCTTTTGGTTCACTAAGTAATGTTAATGGTAGGCATTTTAGTATTTGATATCTGACACTAATTGTATCAGTTTTACTAAATTAATGGAGTATTATATTTCCATTAGAAGAGTGTCAACTTTTTTAATCTTTATAAGTGGCATGGAGTCATTCAGATTAGACCACATGATGTTAGCGGTTAGAACTTAAAACGACCGCTACGAAGCACGTGAATACATCTTCTCGTCTTTTATTTTCAAAAGAATAGATATAAAAAATTAGAACTTAAACGATCACCACGGAGCACGGGAATACATCTTATATTTTATTTTTAAAAGAGTCGATAGATAAAATTAAAACTAGCACGACGCTAAAGAAAAATTATAACGAGTCCACAATAAACATATAAGAACAAACAAACAACACGAAGAAAGAAAAAAAAAACTTAAAGGAAACAAATTTAACACCCCCTACCCTGCTATAAAATCAGCAACCAACATCCAATCGAAGAACTATGCATTATGTACATGCAGCATATCATATTCCATGATCCATACTCAAAATTCAACATATTTGCAAGAATATATCTAATTAAAAACCAAATACAAACTAAAGTAACAAAAAAATTCACAATTATACATGCAACTAAAATATTATATGGGTAGCTGGGAAATACAAAGTATGAAAAATAAAAGTAAAGAAACCAACGACAAGAGACAATCAGAAAGATTTAACGAAGAAAAAACCCCAAGATGGGCCATCTCCAAACCATTACACCAAAAGGACACTAGCAACTAGGCTCAAAAACCCCACCATGCATCTATACATCATTCCAGATCCTTATTGGTAGAAAACACACTCCACCATGCATCTACTCACCCACTCATGCATAGAAACAGAAAGAAAAACCATGATTCTTCCATAAAGTCTTCATGTTAGGAGAATCAAAACGAACAAACTAAATAAACTAAAATCTACCATCATCGTTTCTCGTAGACTTAAATCAAAAACTAAAGTAGAAAACAATGTAATATCATACATAATATCCAAAATATATATCCACATCATTTCTTCTTCTTGTCATTTCTTTCTTCCTTCTTCATCTTTCTTATATAATCATCTTGTCTCTCTTTAATACCATACTTAAAAAAGTCTCCTCACGATCTTCTTCATAAAAACAACCAGAAAATTAAAAGCAAAAAAACATTTTTAAAAAAAATAAAAACCACAAAGTAATAAAGGTAAGAAAAGATAATTACTTGTTCTTCTACTTCTTCAAAAGCTTCTTGTATTCACGGGATTTCTTCAGTTTTTTTTCTTCTTCGAATCTCAACTTCGCTTCAAGAAGCTCCTTTGTGGTTTTCATCCGAAAACACCACATGCGGAAGTTATAGACCTCATTTCTGCTCTTCCATGGAAACTCAACCGCTTCTTCATATACGTAGCCTGTTTGTTTGTTCAACGATACGACTTAGATCACAGTTGTTTTGAGGACCCATGATCGTGTCGAACAAAATCTCTCTTCCAGAATTTTCTCCATCTTCTAGTTTCGCCTTCATCTTTTCAAGAAAGGAAAAGAAGTTTTGAGTTCCCAGCCTTCCTCCACGGTGATAAACGATTTTGTTAAATCGACTGTGGATTCTCAGCTTCGCGTGAGCATCTACATTTGATGGACCAACATCTAATCAAAGAGCTATGCATCATGTACATGCAGCGTATCATAGTCCCATGAATCATACTCAAACGTTAACATAATTACGGGAATATATCTAATTAAAAACCAAATACAAATTAAAGTAATAATAAAAACTCACAAGTACACATGTAACTAATATATAATATGTGTAACTGGAAAATAAAAAGTACGAAAAATAAAAGTAAAGAAAGCAACAAACAACGACAACTAGCCAAACACACGATTACAATCAGAAAAATGAAACGAAGAAAAAGACCCCAAGATGGGCCACCTCCAAACCAATACACCAAAAAGACACTAGCAGCTAAGCTCAAAAACCTTACCATGCATCAATACATCATTTCAGATCCTTATTGGTTGAAACACAACCTCAAGACATCCACTCACCCACTTTTGCATGGAAACAAAAAAGAAAACCATGATTCTTCCATAAAGTCTTCATGTTAGGAGAATCAAAAACTAAGAAACTAAAATCCACCATCATCGTTTCTCGTAGATTTAAACAAAAAACTAAAGTAAAAAACAATATAATATCATACATAATATATATAATATACACATATCATTTCTTCTTCTTCTTGTCATCTCTTTCTTTTTCATCTTTCGTTCATCATCATCTTGTTTCTTCCTAATACCATACTTATACAAAGTATTCTCATGATCTTTTTCTGAGATTCTAGAAAAACAACCAGAAAATTAAAAGCCAAATATTTAAAAAAATTAAAAAACCACAAAGTAATAAAGGTAAGAAAAGATAATTATTTGTTCTTCTCCTTCTTCAAAAGTTTCTTGTATTCACGGGACTTCTTCAGTTTTTTTTCTTCTTCCAATCTCAACTTCGCTTCAAGAAGCTCCTCTGTGGTTTTCATCCGAAAACACCACATGCGGAAGTTGTAGACCCCATTCCCACTCTTCCATGGAAACTCAGCTCCTTCTTCATATACGTAACATGTTTTTGTTTTTTCGACGATATGACTTAGATTCCAGTTGTTTTGAGGACCCGTGATCATGTCGAACAAAATCACTCTTCCAGAATTTTCTCCATCTTCTAGTTTCGCCTTCATCTATTCAAGAAAGGAAAAGAACTTTTAAGTTCCCAACCTTCCTCTACGGTAATAAACGACTTTCTAAATCGACCGTGCATTCTCAGCTTCTCGTGAGCATCTACATTTGATGGATCAACATTGTTGAATGCTTGAGCAGGAATCAGTTTTTCCTTGGAATCATGAGAACCAGGATGTGATGATGAACCGATCATTTTTTAGCAGTAAATAAATGAAAAAACTTAATACCTTTATTTAAACAAAACAAAACAAAAAAACCCATTAAAAAGGAGTGGTCGATTATACCTTGATTACCACACGACCAAATTCCATCAGCGCCGACGATCTCAGCTAACGTTACAGAAAACTGAAAATTATCATCTCCAAAGACCAAAATACTATCATCTTTTTTAAAGATCTTCTCTACTAATCCACTCGCTTCTTGAAGCCTTTCAAACGATTTTGTACAGAACCCTCGAAAGATGCCATTGAGAATGAAGACATTTTCTAAAACAAGAAGTGTAAGAAATCATCCACATCAACCTTCTATTATAAAAGAAGAAAATGAGAATTCCTGTGAAAAGAATATCTAAAGTAATCATCTTAAAAAGATCTTTAATACAAGGAAAAAAAACTTAACATCATCAATACAAAAATGTAACTGTTACAGCTCTCCATGATAGCGTCATATGTAAGGACTTAGACGCCTGAAAAAGAAACGAAGGTAAAAAAATATATAGGAGAATTGATATCTAGATATTAGATATGATGGTTACTAAAATGATAATGGTAGGAGAGAAGAAGAGATTAGTCATAATTAATGACTTATACACCGGAAAAGAAAACGAAGGTAAAAAGATATCTAGTAGAATTGATATCTAGATATGATGGTAATTGAAGAGGCTAAGAGAGAAGAAGAGTGGATTAGTGGTAACTGAAAAGGGTAGGAGAGAAGAAAAATGGATTAGTAGATATCGATTCATTTCCTTTTCCGGCGTCTAAATCATTATTATTACTGTCTTCTTCTCTCCTATCCTTTTCAATTCAGTCACCATCATATCTAATATCTAAATATCGATTCTCATATCTATATCTTCTTACCCCCGTTTCCTTTTTCGGCGTCTAAGTCCTTACATCCAGCACTAACATTGAGAGCTGTAACAATTACATTTTGTATTGATGATGTTAAGTTTTTTTCTTGTAGTAAAAATCTTTTTAAGATGATTACTCTAGATATTCTTTTCACAGGAATTCTCATTTTCTTCTTTATAATAGAAGGTTGATGTGGATGATTTGTTACACTTCTTGTTTTAGAAAATGTCTTCATTTCCAATGGCATCTTTCGAGGGTTATGTACAAAATCATTTGAAAGGCTTAAAAAAGCGAGTGGATTAGTAGAGAAAATCTTTAAAAAAGATGATAGTATTTTGGTCTTTGGAGATGATAATTTTCAGTTTTCTGTAACGTTAGCCGACATGTCGTCGCTGATGGAATTTGGTCGTGTGGTAATCAAGGTATAATCGACCACTCCTTTTTAATGGGCTTTTTTGTTTTGTTTTGTTTAGATAAAGGTATTAAGTTTTTTCATTTATTTACTGCTAAAAAATAATTGGTCCATCATCACACCCTGGTTCTCATGATTCCAAGGAAAAACTGATTTCTACTCAAGCATTCAACAATGTTGATCCATCAAATGTAGATTCTCACGAGAAGCTGAGAATGCACGGTCGATTTAGAAAGTCGTTTATTACCGTAGAGGAAGGTTGGGAACTTAAAATTTCTTTTCCTTTCTTGAATAGATGAAGGCGAAACTAGAAGATGGAGAAAATTCTGGAAGAGTGATTTTGTTCGACACGATCACGGGTCCTCAAAACAACTGGAATCTAAGTCATATCGTCAAAAAAACAAAAACATGTTACGTATATGAAGAAGCAGTTGAGTTTCCATGGAAGAGTGGGAATGAGGTCTACAACTTCCGCATGTGGTGTTTTCGGATGAAAACCACAGAGGAGCTTCTTGAAGCGAAGTTGAGATTGGAAGAAGAAAAAAAACTGAAGAAGTCCCGTGAATACAAGAAACTTTTAAAGAAGGAGAAGAACAAATAATTATCTTTTCTTACCTTTATTACTTTGTGGTTTTTTTATTTTTTTAAATATTTGGCTTTTAATTTTCTAGTTGTTTTTCTAGAATCTCAGAAAAAGATCATGAGAATACTTTGTATAAGTATGGTATTAGGAAGAAACAAGATGATGATGAACGAAAGATGAAAAAGAAAGAGATGACAAGAAGAAGAAGAAATGATATGTGTATATTATATATATTATGTATGATATTATATTGTTTTTTACTTTAGTTTTTTGTTTAAATCTACGAGAAACGATGATGATGGATTTTAGTTTCTTAGTTTTTGATTCTCCTAACATGAAGACTTTATAGAAGAATCATGGTTTTCTTTTTTGTTTCCATGCAAAAGTGGGTGAATGGATGTCTTGAGGTTGTGTTTCAACCAATAAGGATCTGAAATGATGTATTGATGCATGGTAAGGTTTTTGAGCTTAGCTGCTAGTGTCTTTTTGGTGTATTGGTTTGGAGGTGGCCCATCTTGGGGTCTTTTTCTTCGTTTCATTTTTCTGATTGTAATCGTGTGTTTGGCTAGTTGTCGTTGTTTGTTGCTTTCTTTACTTTTATTTTTCGTACTTTTTATTTCCCAGTTACACATATTATATATTAGTTACATGTGTACTTGTGAGTTTTTATTATTACTTTAATTTGTATTTGGTTTTTAATTAGATATATTCCCGTAATTATGTTAACGTTTGAGTATGATTCATATTTCATGGGACTATGATATGCTGCATGTACATGATGCATAGCTCATTAATTGGATGTTGGTCCATCAAATGTAGATGCTCACGAGAAACTGAGAATCCACGTTCGATTTAATAAAATCGTTTATCACCGTGGAGGAAGGCTGGGAACTCAAAAGTTATTTTCCTTCCTTGAAAAGATGACGGCGAAACTAGAAGATGGAGAAAATTATGGAAAAGTGATTTTGTTCGACACGATAATGGGTACTCAAAACAACTGGGATCTAAGTCGTATATATCGTCAAAAAAACAAACAAGCTACGTATATGAAGAAGCGGTTGAGTTTCCATGGAAAAAACGGAATGAGGTCTATAACTTCCGCATGTGGTGTTTTCGAATGAAAACCACAAAGAAGCTTCTTGAAGCGAAGTTGAGATTCGAAGAAGAAAAAAACTAAAGAAGTCTCGTGAATACAAGAAGCTTTTGAAGAAGTAGAAGAACAAGTAATTATCTGTTCTTACCTTTATTACTTTGTGATTTTTATTTTTTTTAATATGTTTTTTGGCTTTTAATTTTTTGGTTGTTTTTATAGAATCTCATAATAAGATCGTGAGAAGACTTTGTATAAGTATGGTATTAAGGAGAGACAAGATGATGATGAAAGAAAGATGAAGAAGAAATAAATAAATGACAAGATGAAGAAGAAATGATGTGTGTATATTTTGGATATTATGTATGATATTACATTATTTTCTACTTTAGTTTTTGGTTTAAGTATACGAGAAACGATGATGGTGAATTTTAATTTCTTTAGTTTGTTCGTTTTTTATTCTCATAACATGAAGACTTTATTGAAGAATCATAATTTTCTTTTCTGTTTCCATGCATGAGTGGGTGAGTAGATGTCTTGGGCTGTGTTTATACCAATAAGGATCTGTATGATGTATTGTTGCATGTGGGGGTTTTGAGCCTAGCCTCTAGTTTTCTTTTGGTATTTTGGTTTGGAGGTTACCCTTCTTGAGGTCTTTTATTTTCCGTACTTTGTATTTCCTAGTTACCCATATAATATATTAGTTGCATGTGTACTTGTGAGTTTTTTATATCACTTTTGTTTGTGGTTGGTTTTAATTATATATATTCCCGCAAATATGTTGACTTTTAAGTATGGATCATGGGACTATGATATGCTGTATGTACATAATGCATAGTTCTTCAATTGGATGTTGGTCCATCAAATGTAGATGCTCACGAGAAACTAAGAATCCACGGTCGATTTAATAAAATCGTTTATCACCATGGAGGAAGGCTGGGAACTCAAAAGTTCTTTTCCTTCCTTGAAAAGATGAAGGCGAAACTAGAAGATAGAGAAAATTATGAAAGAGTGATTTTGTTCGACACGATTATAGGTCTTCATAACAACTAGGATATAAGTCGTATCATCGAACAAACAATCATGCCACGTATATGAAGAAGCGGTTGAGTTAATCAACTACTCCCTTTTTGTTTGGATAAATATATTTTGGATATTCATTAATTCAGATTAGACCACATGTTAGTGGTTAGAACTTAAACGTCCGTCGTGAAGTGTGTGAATGTATTTAAGTACAAACTAGATACAAACTAATATAAAGAGTCACAAAAGCAAACAACTAGTATATTATATAAAGAACTTATAAAACTAAAACCGCGTTGATGTGGTACGTGGTCATTAAGTACAATTAAAACTTATAAAACTAAAACCAGAAACCAAACAAACTGAAATACACCATTAGCATTTTCCCTTCATTTCCTTCCTCAGCATTCTAGAATCCTGTCTTTTCTTAATACTGCATTTATACCGAATCTCCATACGTTTTGTTATTCTAGAAAACCAAACAGAAAATTAAAAGTCAAGAAATATATTTGAACAAATTACAACCAGAAAGTAATAAAAGGTAAGAAATGATAATTACTTGTTTTTCTCTTTCTTCATACGCTTCTTATACTCACGGGTCTGCATTTCTTCTTTTTCGAGCTTCAACTGTGCTTCAAGAAGCTCGTCTTTGGTCTTCATCCGTAAACACCTCATACGAAAGTTGTACATCATGTTCTTACTCTTCTAGGGAAACTCAATGGCTTCTTCCTGCACATAGCATGTTTGCTGGACGAGTTGACTTAGATTCCAGGTGTTTCTGGGACCGGTGATTGTATCGAACAAAATCACTCGTCCAAGAGTTTCTTTATCTTATACTTTTGCCTTCAATTTTTCAAGGAATGAAGAGAATATTTGAGTTCTCAACTTTCCTCCAATGTGATAAACAATTTTGTTAAATCGACCGTGGTCCTTCAGCTCCTCGTGAGCATTAAATTAGATGGTTCAACATCATTGAATGCGTGACCGAGACCGATTTTTTCTTGAGATCTTCAGAACTCAAGCGTGATGACGAAACGATCGTGTTTTGAGTTATAATAAACAATCTCCAAAATACATTCATCCAAACAAAAAAGAAAACTAAAAAGGAGTGATTGATTATACATGGATTACCGCACGACCATATCCCATCGATGCCGACAATCTAGGCCAACGTCGCGAAAAGTTGGAAATTATCCTCCCCAACAACCAAAATGTTATCACCCTTTTGAATATCTTTTCTTCTACTCCGTTTGTTTATTGTAGCATTTCAAACTATTTATTAAAAGCAGTGCAAAACCCTTAGAATGAAGTCCTACAAGAAGCAAGCGGACTAGCAGAAAAGATATTCAAAAAGGATGATAGCATTCTGGTTGTTGGAGATGATAATTTTCAGTTTTCCGCGACGTTGGCTGAGATTGTTGGCGCCGGTGGGATATGGTCGTGCGGTAATCTAGGTATTATCAATCACTCATTTTTTGCTCTTTTTTTTTCTTTGGAAAAAGGTATTTTGGAGGTTATTAACTTAGAGCTCAAAACACGATCGTTCACGTCACGCTTGAGTTATGAAATTTCAAGGAAAAATGGGTTCCTCATCAACCGTTCAATAATGTTGATCCATCTAATATAGATGCTCACAAGGAGCTGAAGAACCACGGTCGATTTAACAAAATTGTTTATCACCATGGAAGAAGGTTGAGAACTCAAAGGTTCCCTTCATTCTTTGAAAAATTGAAGGCAAAAGTATAAGATGGAGAAACTTCTGGACGAGTAATTTGTTCGATACAATCATCTGGTCCCCAAAACACCTGAAATCCAAGTCATCTTGTCCAACAAACATGCTATGTACACGAAGAAACCCTTGAGTTTTCCTGAAGAGTGGGAACGAGGTGTATAACTTTCGTATGAGCTATTTCCGGATGAAACTAAAGAAGAGCCTCTTGAAGCACACTTAAACCTCGAAAAAGAAAAATAAGAGATGCAGACCCGTAAGTACAAGAAGCGTATAAAGCAAGAGATGAACAAGGGATTATCTTTTCTTACCTTTATTACTTTGTGGTTGTTAATTTGTTCAAATATATTTCTTGGCTTTTAAATTTTTGTTTGGTTTTTAGAATATCAGATAAAAAGAACGTGAGGAGATTCGGTATAAGTACAATATTAAGAAAAGACATGATTACGATGAAAGTAAGCTGAGAAAGAAAGAAAGAAGAAATGAAGGGATGAAGAAAGCTGACAAGAATAAGAAGAAATGATGTGAGTATATTATGGGTCGTATTATGTATGATATTACTTAGTCTACTTTAATTTTTGGGTTCAAGTCTACGACAACCAAATGATGATGGTGGATTTCAGTTTGTTTAGATTCCGATTTCATTTTTATAAGTTGTAACTGTATGTAATGACCACATACCACATTACCGTGGTTTAGTTGTATAATGTAACCTATAATTTAATTAAGTATCATTTACAGCGATTAAATGATTTAATATCCCTTACAACGCTAGAATGAAATGGATGGGTTTTAAACAACAATCTCTTTAAGTAAGTATTTTTTGAAACAATGTTTTTAACCCGTCACGTCATGGGGCGACAACAGGTTGTAAAGATTTGATAGAATCATACGTCCATTTTTTTCTATTAATTAAATATCATAATATGTTTATATGACCTTATAGAGTGTTGTTAAAGGTTAATGCAGCAAATTATATTTTCAACTAGCTAAACATCATAGTAGGTATGCATGTGACCCATGGTTACCTATCATGGTCATCTATTTGACCCTATATAGTGTTTTATGGTCACCTACATGATCAATAGTGGTATATTTACAAAATATAGATCATGCTTCAAAAGATATAATGCTCTAAATACATAGATTATTACCAAAATAGATATTAATAGTTCATATACACAGATTAGTACCAAAATAGCAGCTTCAAATAGAAACAGGTAAAAGGATGTTAAATTGACTTAATCTAAGTCCCATTCCCTGTAAAATATGAGACATGAGATTGGAATATCGTAAATGAATATGCTTTATCATTTCTTTAGTGTCTTAATATGCAATGGCAATGTAGACTCTTTTCAAAGCATAACTAGCAAAATGGGTGGGTTACTCGAGCCTAACATGTTAACGGGGTCAAGATCAATATTTGGGAGAAATGATGGAATTACTTAATCTCCACCACAAATTCTCTAAAGTATGAGACATGAATTTTTTGTTGACTAGACAAAAGCATAAATGGTTTTAAAGCAGTGGGGAATCCAATCATCAAAACTACATGGTCTAATGAAAAATGAATTTGAATAAATGATAACTTATGTTGACACAAAATGAAATTTTAAGTAAATATATAATGTCATAAAAATGTTTCTATGCCTGAACAATGAATTATAAGAAGCCACAAAAGTACGACCGGAAAAGTAAACCTAAAAATATGTTACAAAATATTAGGTCCTAATCCACACTCTCTAAGCCTGTGAATTGGTTAATCTAAACCAAATAATTTCTTTAAAAAAAAGGAGACAAAAGGGTCAAAAGATGTAGAATATAGTTAATCTAAATCCCAAATTCTATATAATATGAGACATGAGATGTTTATAAGCTTGAAAAGTTCATAAATGAAGTAACTTCTTTGCACATAAATATAAAAATCTAACATAGAAATCACCTCATGTTGATGATTCTATGCCAAAGCACAACCCTATGTAAAAAGTACTAGGTTTATGGAAGAAGAAAAAAAGTGTCGGTTCCTCCCTCATAGCCACAACCAAATTGACATTAACAACCACCGGAAGTAAAGAAAAGTCAGCTATATTGGAACTACTAACCTCTAATAGTAGATTTTCTAAAGGTGGCTACTAACATGAATTAAAATGCAAAAAAAAGTTGTAATGTATAGGGATATTGTGCCTTACCTCAGCATCCATAAGTAAGTAGCATAAATCCTTTGGCTTAAATTTGGGTCTCCACTTCCGAAGAATACGCACCTCAATAGCAGTCCCTTCACCATCTTCTTTCAGCGACTTATTCTCTCTATCTACATTTGTTGTTACCTGCAGTAAGTAAATATAAGATGTTAATAAATGATGAGTTGTTTATCATCATTTTTATCCATTTAAGTAAGGAATCAATTTCCTATAGAAGCTCTGAGTGTACAATATTGAGTGTTCTACTATCAAGTTCTTCATATGGTTCAATAAGAACTTTTAGACCTATAGAAGATGTTGCCCTTGAAAGAGCAACATAAAATCACATCAAAGATGGACATCAAGCTTAACATATAACCTTTTCATTACTGTTTATGTAACTAAAGACTTTTTAAAACTTTTGCTGGAAACCAAGCTGCCATGAGGTAACAACAATAAGTTAGAGACAGGTGTACGAAAGATATAATCTTAACTCAATCACACAATTTATTAATTTGCCTCTAATTATATCTAACCACATGTAAATGTAACCACATAAAATTCTAGGTACAAAAAAACAAATAAAAAATGGAAGTACCTTCAGACTGAAAACTGCAAGAACAGATTACCACACCTGCAAATAAAAAAAAAATATCATGCAATCAGTTACAATGTTTTAACACTCTGAAAGTGTCGACGTTTTTTTAAACATCATCAACAAACAACTAAATTACTCATAAAGGGTCAAAGTGGTTGACCACTTGAATGAAAGAAATGGTAATCCTTCTTAAAATAAGCCCACTGATAGCTCAAAAAATTCTGAGAAACCGGTTGACCAATTTTAAGGGGTTAGAATCTTAGGCCCTTGGTCAACATATCCTATTCAATGTTTTAAAGAAGGACATGAATATGAAAACAAACACTAGAGGGAATAAGAATGTAGCAAAAATAATACAAATGCATAAAACAACATTATGTCACCCTCAACAAAAGGATTGAGATTTACATGAAGAAACTTAAGATATTCAAAATTTCATAAAGAAGTTCAGAATCACTACTTTCAATCTTGACTCTAGTTTGTTTAGAACAATCTCAGTTAACTGAATTATGATCCAAAAAAAGAAAAAGAACCATTGTATGATCAGCTGAGCCTTCCTCTACAGCGTTAAATGTTGTGTTTTAATAATGCATCGTACTCGAAGAAGTAAAAATTGAAGAGTTCCCTGTTTTGGAACTATCTGGATTTTCGATGTTAGTTGACATGAATAAATAAACTTGAATTGTTCTCGAGTATTCTCGCCACTTATTCGTTACTTGTTTATCAATAATAAATCCTACAATTAAAGTTCGGTATTCTCATTAGCCTCAGTTAAAAATTTATAAACCTACCGGTTTGTAAATTTTAATTAACTTAAATTTCAATTTTCTGTTTTAAGGATCATATGACCCGTTTAAATTATCTGACGCTCGTATTAGTGGCAATTACCATACCTCATAACTCAATACTTTAAATAAGCTTAGGAGCTTAAGAACCTCTGTTGATTCTCTCCAAGCCTTAGTCTCACCTATTATCACAAAAACCAATCACAATTAGATATATTATTTCATATCCTTTTCATAATCAAATGAGCTTCTAGTAGGTATATACTACTCACAACACTATTGAGAGATTCCAGTTGCTTCTTATTCAGTTATTCTCATAAGCAAATAAGCACCTCCCAACTTCACTTCATTATATTGCAGAAAAAATATATATACAACAGTTTCACCATAAGCAGCTGCAGTTGAACACCACAGACCATATTAAAAAACATAAGATAACAAAATGTATCCAGGGCTTCCTAAAAAACTTTATATAATAGTTTGCATAAAAGTACATTACAGATGGCTTGGATATAGCTTTTTTAAGGTAAACACCTTCATCTGTGCAATATAACGGTTTGTGCAAAAAATTACATATATATATACTTTTTATTTTTTCTACAAACTGGATATAACACCTTGAGTAATGATGTGAAGTCCATCATAAATCAGTGAATGAACTAATGAACTAAATCTATTATAAGCAGAAATCATGTTTGAAACTCTCAATGAATCAACAAATCCATCTAGCTAATCACTCAGTACCAGAAACGCTCTTTTTAGGTGAAATCAATCAATATGTCAAATTTCTAGCAGAAATTAGATTTCAATGAAAATTAGAGACAGAAAATGGCGTACAGTGAAGAAAGGTGTCCACGGAACTCGCAGTCAGCCTTCTCGGACTCTGATGAAGGCCCGATCTAGATGAGAGAGATCGAACACCATAGATCTATTTGGTTGAAGAGAGAGGAACACCATAGATGTTCTTGAAGAAAGAAGAATAGGAACTCGCAGTCAGCCTTCGGCTTTGTTTGGTTGTGAGTTTGAAAATGACTTTTTGCTTTTGGAGGAGGCAAAAAGTCAAAAATGCCCCTTCAAAAGCAGCAAAAAGCCACAATGTTGTGACTTATTAACTTTTGGAGGGGTATTTTTAACTTTTTACCTCCTCCAAAAACCAAAAGTCATTTTCAAACTCACAACCAAACATGCTCGAAGATATAGGAACTGAGTGGAGCGCAGACAGATGCTTTTGTAACAAGCAAATGAAACCACAGCCACACATATAGTTGGATAAGGTAATGCTTTAAAGAGTTGTACGGTACAAACATTTGATGCCCTAAAGCTTAAGGAGTTTCTTTCAGTTTTTAATTCTTTTATCCATCGGTTTTATAAAACATAATTTTATCTTTTATCCTTTTAATCTTCTTTTTAAAATTACTAGTTATCTGCTTTTAAAATTTTGATTTGAAAGTAATTTTATAACGTGGGTATTTTTTTCGTCTTGTTATTAACTTATATATGTTTTTTAGTACGTTTTTTTGTTTAAAGACGAAAGATCAATTTCTAGGGATGGATTCTGTACAATTTTTTTTTATCATATAAATTGTAATGCTATGTGTATTATTTTAATAATCAGACATAAGCGTAACATAGTTATTTGGCTTTTTAATTAATACTATAGGTAATTTGATTTTTTAATAAACACTAATTCCGTCAATTGTTTAAAACTAAACTAACTATTATATATTAAATAAGTTGTTTAAAAACATCAAAATACTCTGATGAAAGGGTCTTATCCATCTACAACTATTGGATTGAGAGTTAGGTTCAGTGGGGGAGATGATCATTTGAAAACCAATTTAATTTGAGAACTTTTGAGAATCATTTTAAGTCACTAGTTCATGTATATGAAAATCCCCCCATGAATTTGAATGCTTCCCCCTGAAAATTAGTGGATCAGAATGGTTCTCAAAAGAAAAAGTTCTCATTTTAACCTAACCCTAGGTTCAGTAGATGATATGATTTAATTGCAAAGCATTTATGTGCTGCTCAGGGCCGGCCCCGAAAACCCCCTAAAAAAATTGGGCCCTAGGCGGGGATAAAAATGGGCCCTTATAAAGTCAAAACCGTATATATAAAAATACAATAATGTAACGAGAATTGTAATAACAATAAATAAAACCAACCTTTAAATACCTAAGCAAATTGTGAGGCTCTTAATAACACTTTTACTAGCAAAATTTTCTATTAACCCTTTTGTTTCACAATTCCCCTAAATTCATTTTTAAAACTCAAGACTTACCTATGTGATTGCTTAAATTTTAATCAAATTAGTTCCTTGTGATGAAAAACCTTAGTTTTCTCGAATTTTTATCAAATTGCATCATTTTTATATTATTAAAAAATTTATTATTTTCTGAAGATATAATGCGGTAGATCAGATACACTTTGGCCCTGTTAATGATATAAATTTGTTTTACCTTTAGTTTGATGAAGCATATGAAAGGAAAATGTGGGATGTACTTAAGAAGAGTATTATTTCACCTAAGAACATTCACTCTTTAACATTTTCGTGTATATGTACTTTGTTAGTGTAAAAGTGGGATACTACATGTCAGCGATTTATAAATGATTAGTAGTTACTATAGGAATTAGATGCAACAAAACAATCAGATCACTCATGAAAAGGTTTTGAAAATTTATAAAAATAGTCCCTCAACCCTCTAAAACCGGTGGACTTTTAAATAAAAACGAACTTCATGAGTATTGATCTTGCGACCTCTACTATCTTTTTAGGATATAACCCGGCTGAACTAGAAGATCATTTGTTTCTATCCAGCAAAACAAACTCTAAGAATACTATACGTAATACATATATATATCACAATTTTTTTTTAAAATTCCGGGCCCTCTAAAATCCCGGGCCTTAGGCGGTCGCCTACCCCGCCTATGCCCGGGGCCGGCCCTGGTGCTGCTATGTGAATTTTAATACCGGATGATAAAAATATATCATAATCCTCAACTAAGGGGTTGTTTGGTTTACCTCTTAATAAAATCTGAATGGTAAATTCGTCTGAATCGCACAGATATAGATTGTTTGTTAGGAACTTTTAAATGGTAAAAATGTCTGAATCACTAAGGTGGCGTTTGGTTCATGGAATGTAATGTAATTGGAATTGTAAAGTTTTCCTTTTAAAGTTGTGCTTAAGTTGGGTATGAAAGAGGTTTGAAATACAATGAATTCCTTTAATCAATGGAATTTAGAAATCCTTCACTTTAACGAAGGAAAGTTACATGACCTCAAATTCCATTGATTAAAGGAATTCATTGTATTTCAAACCCCTTCCTTACCCAACTTAAGCACAACTTTAAAAGAAAAACTTTACAATTCCAATTACATTACATTCCGTGAACCAAACGCCACCTAAGAGATTTACCTTAAAAAATGTTTTATTCATCCAGTGCTATACACAAGTCTTTACCATCCAGTCACTTATTCATCCAGCACCTAATGAAACAGATTGAACCAACTAGCCCCTAACTGTATTTCCTCACTGTATAAAAGGGATTAAACCTTTGGGGTATGTAGTTTCTTGCAGACAAGTTTGTTCTGGTGCATTTTTCTTGCCTATTTAAGAAGAAATGGAAAACAAAATCATAACGGGAATAAATTTTCACTTGTGGAAAACTGATTGTGTTGGTAAGCCCTATATTATATGCTTTCTTTGTTACGTGTGAGTTTATAAGTTGATATCACCAGGTACACGTGTCGTTTTATCATTTATGGCATGGTTTCTAGCTAGATTCACCTAGTTATGATAAGACAACTACGGTCTAGTGGTTACCCCCTTGGCTTTTTGGGCTCTGGCCGTTATGTGCGACCCGAGTTCAAATCCAAGGGGTGGCAGTTTTACCCCAAGTGGTCCCAGGTGGAGGTTTCTGTCAGGATAAAGCTTTAGGAGGGGGTGACTTAGTTCTTATGGAGGTCCGAGTAATCGACCTTGGACATAATCCCGCAAGGATAGGTTTACACGTTCCCAAGGTCGCATTATAAATGTCGTTCCAAAAAAAATGGTAAGACAACTCATACAGAAGACTCCAACGGTTTACCGGATTAATTAATGACATTAGAAAGGGATCGGTTGCTAATATTACGGCCAAGCTTGAAATTGTGAAACCATGTTGTAGTGTGAAAGGCAGGTAAGAAATATTAAACTGCCATGCGTTTAGACATATGATGAAGCCATACAAAAGTTAGTTAGTTCAACTGTATGGCACGTTTCTTGAATCTACATCTAAATAAATTAAGTACTAACTTCTTTATAGATAATCTATAAATAAATTAGTAAAGTTGCTTTTGGCGTACCTTTTAAAATTTCATGTAACCAAGGTTGACCCATTTCACACACCTACTAAGATGTGGTCATTAGAAGATGATAGTAATTCTTTAGCCATGGCTAAATGAAGACGTAAGATTGGTTGTGTTTAGACCATTGAATAATACTTTATTTGTCTATTATGTAGCGGGGATTTGCACTTATTAAGGGGCTTTTTGTTTTTGTTTAAAACATCTCTAGGGGAGGTTATGTTTGCATACGCGCAGACATATGATTTAAATACTGTTTGTTTTTTTTCTTATGAAGATCTTATTTAAGGTTAAAACATCTTTAAAAAAAAACTTATAATCCTATACTTATTTTATTTTCACACTAAAACTCACAAGCTTAAAAACAAAATACTCACCACCACCACCACCACCATCACCACCACCACCCCCACCCCCACCACCACCACCACACCACCACCACCACCACCCCACCACCACCACCATTTTACTTATGTTTTTATGTTATTGATATTTGGTTTTATTATTGTATTTATATTGTAATTTGAACGTTGAATGACTTTTATTTAGTAAGATAAGTTTGATAATTATATGCTTTTCAGTTTTTGCAGACAGTGTCAAGTTTATAAAACAAACAGTCTTATATTTTCATATTACAGATCTTCACACCACATCTTCAGCTGCAGACATAAGGCAATTTTCGTTTGCAAAAAACAAACAGCCTCTAAATTTTATTTTGGGCCAACTTTAGTTTTCATGAAAACCTTATGGTGGATAGGTGATGCTTTGATGATAGAGATATTGCTCCTGAGATCGAGTCAAACATTGAAGGTAACTTGACCCAAGTTATTATCTTAATGCTTGTTTATCGTAGATAATAAACTTATTCATGTAATAGGAGGGTGCAATATTATTATTCAAGCATTCTAAAGTAATCAACTGCGACATATTTTATTGGTTTTGCTTTTTTGCTATCGTGTTACTTTATTATCCAAAATACCCCTTCAAAATAAGCTAGACATAATTTTTTATTTTTTTTTATAAAATTTTACTTACAATCAACAATGTCACTGGAAAGACTTAGCGGGAAATGACAATTATAGTTACCGAGAACGAATATTAGAGGATATTAACTATGAAGACTTGATCAATCAATTTGTTATTAAAAATGTTAGGAGACCTGCACGATGAAGGTTAAATCGGGTTTATATAGCGGGTTACGAGTACGGTTCATTAGTCGGTTTATTAATAGTTGGTGAATAAGCTAAAACTTTAAGGGTTCACATGATCATGCATGAAGGAAATTTGGAATTAGTTAGCATTTATGGTTTTATATTTGTTATGTTTTATTTAATCAATTACTAGTCAAAGATTTGGTAAAGATTGACCCATTCAAGTGCACGTTGAGAAGATGAACGTTGGAATGGAGGGTTGTACCGGTTCTTTAGGTGGACTAGTAGGTTGCTGCTATTTTTAAGTTTAAGCGGTTAGTAGGTTGTATTCTATAAGTCTATATATAGACTTTGGTTCTTGAATAATAAAGTGAGCATTTTTCTACCACAAGTCTCTTTCTTTATTTCCTACTCTCTGCAAGTTTGTACATATCATTTGTTTGTTTCATATTCGGGAGTGTTGAGTGAGTAAAGTAAACACAAACTTCATCTTCTCATTTGTTTATTTTTGAGATAGGGTAGGCTATTCGTACCCCCCTCCCTTACTTGTTGTATCCCCTCCCTAAAAAATTAAAATTTGTCATATTTATCCCTCATAAATATATGTATTTTAAAAATGTTTTTTCAAAAAAAAAATATTATAAACACTTTGTTGAAAAATATTTAAAAAATACTTTTCTTTGACAAGGAATTTAAAACTTCTTTCTGGGAAAAATATTAAAACCAATTTTCGATAAAAAAAAACATGGTTGTTTAGAAAAAAAGTGGATAGAAAATAACAACAAATATAAAACAAAAGAAGTTAAAAACTATTTTCGATAATAAAAACTAATATTTTAGTTTAAAAATACCAAAAATAACAACAAATATAAAAAAAACTCGTTTACTAATAAATTAAAATATATATTTCTTTTTTTAAAATATAGAAATTTTTTTGTGTAAAAGTAATCATTTTTAAAACTATAGATAAAATTGTTATTTAAAATATGAAAAAAGTATCTTTAAAAATAATCATTTGACTTGTTTAAACATAATATAAAGAGACTTCGATTTGTTTTTAGGTGGAGGTTATTAGGTTTTTTTTTTCTTAATATTGGAATTAAGATTTTATTATGACGTATATATAAACTAAAAATAAAAAAAAATTAATTTAAGAAAATGGATATTTTTCATACACAAAAGTTTATTTTATTTGAAAAAAAAAACAAAAAGGTTTGAATTGTATAAATCTAAAAGTTGAGGGAGGGGGTGCAACAAACTAAAAAAGATGGAAAAGGGGGTACAATAGCAACACCCTTTGAGTTTAAAGCTCTTGATTACAACAAAGATTTATCAATTAACTACATAGAGTGTCATTTTAAAGCTATAATTTTATTATTTTTATTGCTATAACTTAATTTATTCCTTATTTAAAAACTTTTTTATTTGTAATTTGTTTCGAATGGTGATGAGTGGTATAAAAGTGCATCTTATTTGATAGTAATCATCCCATAACACACTGAGTTGGGTATAAAAGATAGTGATTTAATCGATTGTTACAATTAATATATTATGGGAGGAAATGAGCTTAAATGGTTTAGTTAAATTAAACACGAGCCCTCCAATTTGCAACGTCATAAGTTGGTTATTACTTAATTGCTATATGTATTTATATTAATGAATGTGTTTAAGGATTAATTAAAGTTATGTGAATTCAGTGCAGGTGTATGTGACCTGGGAATTGTGAATTAATTGATTTTTTTTAGAACGGCGATGTTGGTCACGATGTGAATTAATTGATGGATGTATGTTTACGTGGGTTTGGAGGATCATTAAGGAAGATGAGGCAAAATATACTAATTATAATTAATGTGCTTGGTGTGGTGTGAATATGACAATGAAGAAGGAAAAGAAATTAAAGGCACATGACAAACACATGATCTCACACTAATTAAATTCCCATAGTGTGAACGTATTCAAAAGGAAATAAGCTGCAAATTGAAGAATACGGAAATTGAAGGAACGGATCGTGGGGCGACAAGTGTTACAACTGTGGGAGTTATTATCATCGAATCAACTTTTGCCCAACGTTGCCTTACGGGATCAGGATTGTCGAGGACTCGGAAGATGAGGAGGAGTATGACGATCCACGATCGTATAATCAATATCAGGGATCTCACTCGTACAATCAGGGATATTCCCAATCCGTGAATTATAATTATTTAAATCATGATGTTTATTCTAATAATAATTATAATTCTAACTTTACACCATTTGCAGGATATAATGATGGATATGGGAACGACTATTCTCAACCAACATACGAGGCTCAACAGTATTTTGATGATTTTGACTAAGGGTATCCACAGTACTCCCAATATCATGAGCAACAAAATTATTATAATGTTGGGTATGAAGCAGACGTGTCAAATCAGGGTTACTATCAAGATGGATATCAAAGGGATTCATATGAGTATGGTTATCAAAACCCGGACCAGGAGGAAGAAAGTGGTGCTCAACTTAGTGCTCAGTTAAGTGCAATGATGGAAATGTTGGATTCCGTCATCGAGGGCCAAATGGCTTTAGAGAGGAAGTTTGATATCCAAGAAGAGAGGCACGAGACATTGTCAAAGCAAGTGGCACAATTGACGGAAGGCATGGCCAATCAAGAAATCGAATCATGGGAACAACCACCCAAAGAAAAAGAAGTTTGGGAGGCGACTGATGTGGTGATTGAGGAGGTTGAGCGAGAAGAGGTGCCTTCAGAGGTTGAGGTGGTTGAAGAGAAAGGATCAGAGGTTGAGAGTAACGTGAAACAAGCAAAGTACAAGATTGTGGTTGATGATGTAGTTGATGAGCAAGTAGGTGAGATCCTAAAAGGTACAATTGATCCCCTTCCATCTTTATTTATTTTGCAGGTAACTGAAGAAAAGTCGGTGAGGAAGAGGAAGGTGGAGGAAGATGATGTTGGCCAAATACAACTCAAGAAGCTCCGCGGTGGTGATTTGGAGGTGCCATGTGTGAAATCGCAAGTGTTAATTCGACACATCAATTATCGAGCATACGTGGGCAATTCGGCAGGTAAGTGTGCGATCCATGATGAATTTGTTTTTATTTTTCTTTTTAATATTTTTCACATGTTGAATTTCAAGAAAAAATTTAAAAGGCATGTGAACTACCGAGCGTGGATCGGTAATGTGCTCGGTAAGTTTGGATTGAAAAGGCTGAAGATGAATGTCAAATACCGAGCGTTCGTCGGTAATGCAGTTGGTAAATGTGGATTGAAGCCACCGTGAGCAAGAAGGTGTGGTCTGGCTGAAGACCGTAAATTTAGCGTTTTCTGGAAGGCAACCCAGTGGTAGGTTTTATTTTTATTTGTTATATTTTTTGTTTTGTGTGGTTTTGTCTTTGTGTTTTTCAGGAATCGGATCGGTTTTGGGTAATGGAGTTGAGCAAAACGAGGTTCCAGGTATGTCACTTTTATAAATATATTGGAACTTGGGCTGAAAAAAAAAATTTAATTTCCTATGAATACCGCCCCTCGCGACCCGCGAGGGAGGTGTGGGAAGGTCCTCGAGACACGCGACGCCATCCGGTGCCAGACATTTTGTTTATTTTTATTGCTCGAATCCGGTACGTATCCTAATTCTAATTCTTTTTAGTTTTTTATTTTATTTCTTATTTATTTTTGTTGTTCTTTTTAACACATTGAGGACAATGTGTCACTCAAGTGTGGGGAGGGGACTAACACGTTTCGTGTCTATTTTTAGTGTGTTTAAATTTATATATTTGTTTCAAAAAAAATTGAAAAAATTGAAAAAATGTCTTTGGAATAATTTGCAAATCATGGAAAATGATAGTACAATTGGGAATCTGTTTTCAAAAATAAAAATAGAGAAAGAAAAAGGAAAAGTGGTAGAAAAAAGAGAGAATGAAAAACATGACTAATCTGTGATGTGTCGGTAGGCCCAGCTGACCTAGGAGTAGCTTAAATAGCCTGTGTGTTTATTGTTGTATAAATATGCTAATCAGTCTGCTAGTGGGTTCCCATTTTAGAGGTGATAGGAATTCTGAAATTGATGATTAGGAGGAAAAAGACCACTTAGGTTAGATACTTCTATGTCCTTAGAATAGTCAATTGAGCATATTAGGTAAGTAAATTGGTTAATAATTTTAGAGTGAAGGGACAAAATACTCACGTACGAACTAAGGATAGTATCCCGTGGTAAGTGCCTCTGATGATGTTCCAGATCTCGTGGGCAAAACACCCACGTATGATTTCGGGGGTAAAACCTTGTGAAAGAATGCCTCTGATGATGTCCGTTGGTAAGTATAGTTAAAATTAACCAATTATAAAAAATAAAAAATAAAAAAAGAAGAGAAAAAAAAATAAAAAAAAAATAGTAGAAAAATAAATGCTCAACATGTTAAAGCTATCTTAATCACTATTCTTTGGACATCTTAGTATATTCTCTAAGGAGGGTGGGGAAAATATAAAATATTAATCTTTATTACCCTTTACTTTGACTGAATTTGACTTGGGAGTAGGTTGAACTTGAACTTTCTAAATGTGGGACACATAGGCAGACTGATAACTTTATTCGGTAAATTATATAAACACTTTGGGGGCGAAACAAAAGGTCAGTGGTTGGGTTTAGTCGGACCGAAATACTGACAATTGCAGTTAGTCCATGTGATTACATTAGGGTTTGTGGAATTGAATTGGTGGATAAATTAAAGAGTTAAATGATTTTGAGATTGATTTCCCAATTATGATTCCATGGCAATTTTCCGAGACGGAAAAAGATAAGTGTGAGGATGTGATGAGTGGTATAAAAGTGCATCTTATTTGATAGTAATCATCCCATAACACACTGAGTTGGGTATAAAAGATAGTGATTTAATCAATTGTTACAATTAATATATTATGGGAGAAAATGAGCTTAAATGGTTTAGTTAAATTAAACACGAGCCCTCCAATTTGCAACGTCATAAGTTGGTTATTACTTAATTGCTATATGTATTTATATTAATGAATGTGTTTAAGGATTAATTAAAGTTATGTGAATTCAGTGCAGGTGTATGTGACCTGGGAATTGTGAATTAATTGATGGATGTATGTTTACGTGGGTTTGGAGGATCATTAAGGAAGATGAGGCAAAATATACTAATTATAATTAATGTGCTTGGTGTGGTGTGAATAAGACAATGAAGAAGGAAAAGAAATTAAAGGCACATGACAAACACATGATCTCACACTAATTAAATTCCCATAGTGTGAACGTATTCAAAAGGAAATAAGCTGCAAATTGAAGAATACGGAAATTGAAGGAACGGATCGTGGCGCGACAAAATGTGAAGAAATCCCTCGCGACACGCGGGGGATCAGAGTCGGCTAAAAACCGAGTTTTGCGATCGGGGCTCGTATTTAAACAACTCTAATTCGTTTTTTAGGGTTCTAACTTCGTTTTTTCGGCTAGAGCCGACTGAGAACGAATCTCTGTTAGTTTTTCATTGTTTTTCTTAATTCTAAACAATTCTATGATGTTTGTGATGTCTGGCTAAGTCCGAGTGATTACCGACGGTGAACGGTTAGCATGTTTCTAATTTCTTTTTAGTTATTTTTTGTTTGGTTTGAATCTTTAAACATAGTGACAGTGTGTGATTCATCTGAATCTTCAATTGCATATTATTTATCTTGCGTTTTGATTGCATATGTGTCCCCCGCTCCCGGACTACCTTTCATAGCATAGCTCTAGGACTATACTTAGCACTTGTGTGATCTGAATGTTTGGTTGAATTGAGTTGAACTGGATAATTGAATTGGATTAGGAATTAGCTAACCGGGATCCTGAGGTTGTCACGGTTTTAATTTATTGTTTTTCATTCGAGTTAAAATTAGTTTTCATAGAATTAATATAAACCAGTTTCAACAGCCAAGAGGCAATTTACATTTTCTGTTATTAGGTTTAAGTCATTTAGCATTTAGTGCAGTTAATCTGAGTAGTGACAGTACTTAGGTTAAGAAAATTAGAGTCGCTAATAACCACCAACTCCCCTGGATTGATACCCGACTTACCCTGTCTATAGGTAGTTAGGATTATTTGTAACGGTCACGACACCCGTTATCAAATGGGGCTCATTTTTTTAGTTCGAACAAGTCCCCTAAATTCTAGCTACAGCCTTGACAATGGTTAGTATACATATTCTAACTTGAAAATAATATTGTGCCAAACATGTAAGTTTTTTACTTCATATATCTTATTCAAGTATCACATTGGCTTCTTATCTTTTATACACTATTCAATAGTGGAGCTTTTTTACTACTGTTATGAAAAAAGTGTATATATATGAAAGCTAAGCTACAACCCACCAACATCCACGCGCATTTCCTTCGAGTGGTCACCGAAAACCATCCGGATGAAACTGCATGTGTTCTTTTTATGTTATAAACTACAAAAAAGAGAGAAATATATTTTTGAAGTTAAGAACACATTTTTGGAAGCTGGAATATCATACACATCAAGTATTGCTTTGATTCTCTTTATATAGAGTAAACTCCATGAGAGAGATATTTAGTATACACACTTATGATTAAAGCATACAGAAAGGGCTAAATTAACTTTAACCATCTTTTGCTGATCATTATTTACCACACAACACTCAATCAAAACCCTTAGCCTTGGAGTTGTTATTAACAACACTATAAACCAAGTTCTTGTAATTTGACATTTTCACCTGTTTCAACTGTTCCCTTCTTCATCATTGTCACAAACTCTTCAAAGTTAATCTTCCCATCCTGCCATCAACCAAAATTACCAATGATCAAAATGTCGTATAATTTCATGAGCCGGGGTCTCTTACCCTCCCCAAACATTACTATTTGGGTGCTTTTTAACCCATTTGACCCGTTTCATCCCTTAAAATAAGGAATGCATTAGGTATAGAGTTCTAGTTCTTGCTAACCTTATCGGTATCTACATCATCAAGGACTTCGTTAATGGTTTCATCATCTCCCATTCCAAATTGAGTCATGGAATGTTTCAACTCATCTCTAGTGATGAATCTGTGACAAAACTTATTTCAGAAAAACAATTTGTATAAATATTTGAAGAGGCCAAAAAGGGTTCATATAAAACAAACCCGCTGTTATCCTTGTCGAAGTATTGGAACGCTTTGTACAAATTCTCTTCCCTGTCGAGTTTATGTCGATGCATTGTTGCAGCGACAAACTCACTGTACTCAATTGTATCATTCTTATCAACATCAGCCTGGTAAATGATGGAAAACAAACAAGTTTAGCTTTGTTTGACTTCTAAAGTCAGAATAACTGGCTTTTAGCCCTGAAATCTTTATGGCTGATCTAACTGTTATCAAAGAAGATGATTATATTCTTAAAGAATGTAGCAAGTGCTAATAGTAGCGAAACACATTTGCTTGAAATCGAATTGAAACCGTTTTAATTTCTAATTTGGAAATTAGATAGTTTGACCTCACAAGTCAAAGTAAATAAGTAAGCATGTGGTTAGGAGCTTACAGCGTTCATGAGTTCCTTTATCTCCGCCTCTGTGAGCCTGGATCCAAGCTTTGATAGTCCGGTTTTGAGTTCATCATATGTTATGGAACCGCTTCTATCCGTGTCCATGTTATTGAACATTTGTTTCAATCCCTGTATCTCTTCTGTTGGTTCTAGGTTTTCTGCAATAACCTTCAATAAGCAGACTATGTTATAAATTATAATCCCATCAAATATTTCACGAACTTTTTGTTAAGCATGAAGGTTGCATGCTAGAATGTTGTCAACGCAACAAGGCCACTCAGTCACTTACAATATATGCAGGCATTTGTTTTCTTGATCAGACTAAACTCAATGATTTTTTAGGAAACATATATACCTTTAGTGCGAGCCTTTTCAACTTGTTCATCGCTCTAAATTGCTTCATTCGAATCAAAACCGCACTATCCATAGGTACTTCTGATGCTTCGCCATCTTCTTTGAGCCATGGATGCTCTAAGATGTGGAATTGATTAACGGGTTAAAGTTATCAACTATTTTCACATGATCACAACCTCTTCGCAAATTGCTCATAGGCAACGCGAGTGTGGAGAGATTGTGATCATCTTTTGTGTTTTACTCCTTAGAGCTTTTAATAAATAATAACATTTTTAGGCTTACTAACCGAGAGCTTTATCTGCAGTGATACGGTTCTTAGGATTTCTTGTTAACATCTTTGAGATTAGATCTTTGGCACCAGCAGATATGGATGGCCATGGAGGACTTTGAAGGTCTAGTTTTCCTTGTAATATTTCTTGAAATATGGTCTTTTCTGTTTCTGAAAAAGGACCACACTTTTTAGTTTCTTTGAGAAATAAATATATAAAGTTTGACTTTGTAAGTCAAAACTTTGACTCCAAAAGTCAAATAAATCATTTTGATTTTGAGAACATATATATGATACCTCCCCAAAAAGGAGGGACACCGCTAAGAAGAATGTACAAAATAACACCGGCGCTCCACACGTCTATCTCCTTCCCATAACGTCGATTTAACACCTCCGGTGCCACGTAATATGCACTTCCAACAATTTCTTTATAAATTTTCCCTGGAAAAAATGGAAGATAATGTGATATATACATTGCATTGTAACAGTAAAATGCATATGGAATATGCATTGTAAAAATAATTTTATATTTACATTATTGGTTTTTACAAGACTATAACTCTCAATAAGTTAAAAAGAAAGATTTTTGTTACACGCTTTGATGATGTTAAATAGTAAAATGATTTGATCATTAATTCAGTTTGGATTATGCACAGGTTGATTTTTAACTAATTTATAAAGTTCAAAATATAAAAACTTAAAATTCTTTTATCTATTCATTTACAAATTATGGTTCTTCATATTTGAAAAAAAAAAACATTTTTCTTTATATTTTAATTTAATGATATAAAAGTTTGAGTTCTAAACCCTAAAGTGTTATTAATCAAGTCTTTACTTGTCCTCTACTTAAGTCACTAAAGTAATGTTGGAGTCCACTTGAAGCAAGATACCAAAGGCATCACCCTAAAGTTGTGACATATCCTCCTAATTGCAAACGTTACATTCATTCAATTATGTTTATCGTCTCCGTATAAAATACACAGTGTTACTTATTCATACATATATCATCAAATCTAATTTCACACCACCCCTTATTAAACTAGACCCTGGTGGCCATTCTACGATGTATCCGACGGTCGTTCAAAGAGTAGGCGACCCATTTCCAACACAACCCTAGTTTGAACGACCGTTCGTTAAATTACCAGACACTCATGTGAAAAGTAGGGGTTAATTTTCTCACGAACACCAATCCGGGTGGCTATCTAATGCTTTGGTAATTGACTATTTGAAAATTGGTATAAATTGGAATTCAGATTGTGTGAGAATAGCTTAAGCAAGGTATAAGTGGTTGCTATCGATAAGTTAAGGTTATCTTGTTTTTTTATATGCGTAAGCAAATATTTAGTCCTACACGGTGGCCTATCTTTTTTTTTTAAATGATTGCAAATTGTTAAGGTCTAAAGTTCACATGAAGATGATTAAGTGTGATGTGGATGGAACAATATATTTTCAAGGGCACCAAGATAAACCCTCATTGACCAGCTTGACCTGTCATTTCACCATTTACTTGTTGACCCGAAGTGCACTACACGTATTTGCTAGTCATTTCATTGTTGAACCAAATGCCCACGTTTTTATTATAATATTTCCTTTCATTTTTTTCTTCAAAGTTTATTTTTTACACACTTTTGGTTATGAAGATGAAGTGAAAATATAACTCCCAAATTAAAGAGTTGTGGGATTATTTTAATTATATTTAAGTTGTTTAACACGGTAAACATGTTGAAAAGATAAGATCTAAGTCTCACTAAATTTTATTAAGAATTAAGTATGTTATGTTAAAATCACGAAAAACGTATTTAACTCTTTAATTAATTATATACACGATCTAAATTCGGTTGATCATTTTAATTAAAAAAAAAAACTATTTATAACATTCCATGCAATTTAAGGTAAGTATCGACCCGGTTCAGTCGTTATTATGTTTAAAATTAAACCCGTAATCAATAATATAGTTTTGGATTTTTATAACCGTCTGATCTTGATTATAAATGATTTTATATATCATGTTATTGGAGATGGTATGGTTAATTAGCAATAAGTTATTTTTTAACGCCAATTTTTATCCAACTTCCCTTATGAGATTTGAACAAGAAAAACATCTTATTAAATATCTTTTTTTAATGACAAATTTGGATCACTGACATGGACATTACACCACCCACCCGATCATATCCAATCCCCATCAGGAGAAACTCACCACTGGTGAGAAAACCCTTATTTTTTATTCTTTAATTTATTACAAATAAGACTTAAACCCAAGACCTCTTGATCATATGGTTAAGATAGTGGGTGTTCTTATTAAATATCTAGAGGGAAAATTTCACATAAAAGCCTAATTAATTAGCAATAAGTTAAATTCGCTTTGAATGTAGGTGGGTTCAAACTAATTTCTGCTAGTAAATTCGATTATTAAATATTAGCAATTCTTTAGTTTATATATGAGAAAAATTAACATGATACTATATATAAAAAAGTATAACAAAACTTTCTCAAGACAACATATATATATTATTTAGGGAAAAGATATACAGAAAACCAATAATTATCCAGAAAATAAAAAAGCTAATCTTTTTTTCTCTATAACTTTTTCATATATTAATAAATTTTAAAAAGAATTTCACCAAAAAGTCTATAATTTTATTAGCTTTACTTATGGGAAATTTTTTTAAAAAAATACAAAATTTAGTGATTTTTTATTAATGCATCATTCAATAGTACTAATAGTATTGCATAATGCATTATAATTAAAACAACGTAAAAAGAAGAAACTTAACTTAAATATGGACGTGGTTTATGCGAATAATGTAAAAAATAAAGAATTAAACCAATTTTATATTATTGTTGCATAGTGCATTATTAATTTCAAGCTAAAATCCGAATTTTATTTTATTAAAAAAAACTCAAAAACGTTTTTAAAGTTTTTCTTTTTCCAGTATTTTTAAAATCATGAAAGAAACATATAAAAGAAGTTTTAAAAAAATAACTTTTTTTCTTGGTTTTTTATAAAATGTTGGTTTTCTATAGAACCCAACCCATATTATTTATAAAAAAAAACACAGATTGATTTTAAAGTTGAGGAGTTCATTTAATTAAGTTATTTATATAATATAAACAAACCAATTATCAAAAAAGTTAGAATCTGAACCATCAGATTTTCAATCAATTCGATCATCTCCGGTTTAGTTTTCTTGGTTATTTTGATTATGATCTTTTTTTTATGCTAACTCTTATTTTATTTTTAGTTGTATTTTAGAGATCACTTATATGGTTTTAGAATTAATATATATATTGTATCTTTTGAGGAGCATAATATATTTGCAAGTGTATACATATTCCAACAATATCTTATGCCTAACGTGAGCCAAAAGGTAACTTCAACGAGTTATACTTTGCAACATTGTTAAGCTCAAAGATACTTTACCATTACGAATTATGACATCATCATATAATCTAATAAATATTATTCGAGAAACAATTGGTTTTGAGAACTTTTAATAATTATTCTAAGCTACTAGTGTAAATATATGAAACTTATGCTACCTGGATTGTCCTTAACAAGGAAAATAAAGGTTGGAGTAATCACTGGTCAAACTAATAGTTTGTATTATTATCAGCCAATAGATCATAATTTGGATTATTAAAATTCAATTTGCCTTAAATTAAAAAGGCCGGAAAAGTTTCCTAAAAAGATTATTTTTTATAACATAAAGGTTTTTTATAACGTTTTTGTAGGTAAAGGCTTTTGCTAGGTATTTTTTTAGACGTTTTAGGTAAACACCGTCCAATTTTTTTGGTTGTGTATAATACAACCTATCGGGTTTATACTTTTGTTAAATTTCAAATAAGCGTCTCAAAGGTATAACTTGGTGGTAAATTGGTGGCCTCTCAACCAAGAGATTATGGGTTTAAATCCTGTAGAGTGCAGGTGTGGTCACTCGACTTTAGCCGTTAAAAAAATTCATATAAGCATGTGAATAATTATTGAAGCTGAGATTAATTTACAAATCAATATTGGAAGAATACTAACCTTCTTCAATGAAGACAGAAAGCCCAAAATCAGTAGCCTTCAATGGAGACTCATCATCTTCACTAACCATCAAAAAATTCTCAGGCTTCAAATCCCTATGCATAACCCCCATGAAATGACAAACATGCACCACATTCACAATCTGTCTCCCAATCTTTGCAGCTTCTTTCTCAGAATAACTTCCCTTCTTTGTTATCCTATCAAAAAGCTCCCCACCACTACACAACTCCATCACCAAATGCACACTTGTTTCATCTTCATATGCCCCTCTAAACTCCACAATATTTGGCTGATTAGTTAAATGTTGCAGCATCATAATCTCCCTCTTCACATCATCAATCTCCTTCTTTGTCACAAGCTTCCTTTTGGATATTGATTTGCATGCAAACTTCATTCCACTGGCCTTTTCAGTGCAAAGATATGTGACACCAAACTGCCCTCTTCCTAACTCTTTCCCCATTTGGTAAGTTTCATTTAGGTCAACATACTCCTTGCCTAAAATAGAACCATTTTCATGGTTTTTCATGGTTTTATGTGGCTCGAACTTGGTGGAGATAGGATAGTATGTTCTTTCTTGAGGGATGTAACGATCATCCGTGGGGAGATTGTGAGGCGGTGATGGCGATGCGATCGGGATTTGGTGGTGGTGGTTCGGGTGGTTTCGACGGGGTTTTAGTAAAGACCAACAGATACCCATTTGAGATTGAGGTGAGTTCTGAAATGGGTTTGTGTTAGATTCGTGTTTTTGTAGAGATTTTGTAGTGGATTGGGTTGATGAAAATTCAAGGTGCCTTGCTTTATTGAACTTTTGGTTCTTTTTGCTTGTACACGTCTTCATTTGAAGTTGCTTGTGGATGTGATTAGCCTTTTGTCTATGTTTGTTGACCGTATGGTGTACGCCAAATTAGGTTTGTTTGTTGGCAAAGTTCTTGAGAGTAACACTTTGCTGGTTTTTTTTTTGAAATAAACTTATATTAACATTTTGCTGGTTAAAGTTTCCGAAATAAACTTCTATTTTAAAAAAATGTAACAGGTAATAACAAGGAACAAGTGAGTAAACAACTAATTTGTTTTACTTGATAATTTTACATTATTACTTATTCATACTATATCTAGGATATTTAGGAACTATGAAATAGAGTAAATGATACCCAACCACTTATTTACAAGTGGGTATGTAGATGTAGCTGTGTCCTTCTAGAACAGAGTAATTAAAAGATACTAGTTAATATCCCGGGTAAATACCCGAAGCTGTGATATAAAAAAAATTAAAAGAATTAAAAGATGAAGGTTTTTTTCTAACTATTAAACGAATGATCGCATTGGAGTTTAAGTTCATCAATGGTGGGTTTAGAAAGTCGCGACTTTGTTTTTTGATTCGTTCACCATTATTCGTTAATCGAAACCTAAGCAATATGGATCTAGTTTTGTTAGGGTTTTTTTTCACGAATCTAAAGCAATTTACGGATCAAAAAACAAAGTTATGGTATTGTAAAACAAATATGGATAATTGTGTATGGAAATAATTTAATTTTTTGATTTTTAATTATAAGATTTTTCCTTTTTGTAAATACCATTTATTTTTTTAATTCAAAAATCTATAAAAATGACACATAAGCTAATCCTAGGTGGCACACCTTAAATTGTGCCACCTACACATTAAAAATTTGTGTTTATTATATAGTATAGATAGATTCTCTAACGCTGACGCTCCCTCTTAAACGAGAATATGTATATTGATAATGTGTAAACTCGTGACATCGTGTATATGAAATTTAAACAAACACAATTAAGTTTTAAAAAGGAGATAACCAAGAGCCAAATCACACACTAGGACAGGTGTATCCGTCGTTTGCAATATAGTACTGGTAAAACCCTTATTAATATTTAGCGTAATAAATATTTTGATTTTAAATTAATTAAACTAAGTTAAAGTAAATCAACTAAGAAAGCAAAGCAGACGACTAGAAAACTAACTGAGATCAAATATGAAGAAAGAACCACCTAGGCGTCGAATCCCAATGCTAACATGCTAACGCTTATGAATGACGTAGACTAATGAAACCGCTATCTATTTAAACTAGATCCTATATGAGGTATCCAATCGATAGACAACTAAGCAATTGAAACCAAACTACTAGAAATATAGACACATCCTAGCAATTAGGAATCAGTAATTAAGAGCAAGCGGTATTCTATGTTGAAGTGCTAAAATGGACTAACTACCTATCTCTCGCTCGCTAATCCCACAATCCTAAGACCACTAATATCATAGACAATACTAGCATCACAATCATGAAGCAAATCATCTAACAATCAATTGAAACCTAGAAAGTCCCTAAACCACAAATAAACAAAAGTAAATTGTGCTAACAACCTACATCCATCAAACAATGACAAAGAAACCAACTAACATGCAAATGTAGTCATCCAAAAACATAAACATGGACATAACCTGCAAATTCAGTCATCATCATTGGCTAGTCGCTACCTATGTGAGCATCATGCCTTTAAAGTTAAAATATATGATTTTTAATAATTATAGAATAGTATTAAGGTTAATTAACCGTATGTGACATATTAGTCTTAAGGTTACTTAACCGTATGTGACATATTACCCAACCCCAATACCACACTAAGCAATGATGACAACCAAATCACAACTAGTTCATGCAACTGAATTTAATCAATCAAGAGACAGTTTACTAAAATCAACATATTCATTGGTCAAAGTAAATCGTAAAAATTTAAACATGTAGCAATGATCATCTAAACCTAGATGGTTAATGAAAGTTAGCGAGACATATTCAAATTCATCGTATCATAGTAGCTAAAATCGAATTGAACACAAGAAAACACGATAATGACAAGTCAAATCGAATGATTCGAGTCTACGTTGCGAACTATTGATCGATCCTTCGCTTCAATCCAAGGTTAAGCTCCAGAAATTGATCCCTTTAGCTCTCCGGACGTGTATATCTTACTCTTTATGGTCGAATTCTCTCTAGCTCAGCCATCAAGTCTTCTTAAATAAGCAAACATTGGGGTTCCGTCAAAAATGTAATACGATCGTATCACTATTTATACATACGGTCGTATCACGGCTTGCTAGTTTCTCAAAACACACTAACATCATACCGTATGCTTCCAATCTCTTTAAACCATATCATGCCATACGGACATATGCTCCATTACCCATACGACCGTATCGCGTCTTTGACCAACAACTTCACTTGACTTTTTCCAACTCTGCAAATTGCACCAAAATCACTTGTTTTCTTCTCATTTCTTATTCCATCACCGTTCAACCTGCAAAGTTGGGTCTTACACAAATCAATATCATAATTTACTTAAATAAAACCGAAAAACCAATAAGATGTGGAAGAAATTGTGATAAATACATAACTAATTTACAACACATCATTGTTACATATACAACTGATTCTAGATCCAGGTAAGGATTTGGTGAATACATCGAGTAGCTGATCCCCGCTTCAAACATGAGGTGTTGGAAACTTGGAATTGTTCCATCTTTTAGCTTTTCACAAGTGAAATGACAATCGACTTCGATGTGTTTTGTCCTTTCATGAAATACCGGGTTATTTGCGATATGAATTCCTGCCTCATTATCGCATCATAGATTCATAATTTGTTTGTATAAACCCAATGTCGCCAAGAGGGTTACGAGTCCAAACTAATTCACATGTGGTTTATGCCATAGCCCTATATATTTATGTTGCACTTGAATAGGAGACGACACTTTACTTCTTGCTCCTCCATGATACTAGATTACCGCCTACAAGAATACAATACCCCATAGTAGACCTTCTACTTATAGGATCCCCATTATAGTCAGCATCAGTAAGTCCTTCTACCTTGTGATGGCCATTATTTTGGTATAGAATTCCACGACCCGAAGCTCCCTTAAGATACTTGAGAATGTGACAAATGGTTTTCCAATGTGTGGTTCTTGGAGATGACATGAACTGACTTACTACTTTTACTAGAAAAATGATATCAATTCGAGTGATGGTCAAGTAATTAAACTTACCAACGATGATCTAATTTTTTTTTTGTTCTTCAAGAGGGTCACCTTCATGTTCTCTTAATTTCCTGTTCGGTATCATTAATTGGTGCATCACAATTCTTTATCTCTATCATCTCAGAATCTTTTAGCACATCCAAACATTATTTTGTTTGTAATAGATAGATTCCTTTACTGCTACATGAAACCTCGATTCCTATAATATATTTTAGTGTCGAGATCCTTAGTCTGGAAATTGTTTCCAAGAAACAATTTTAACCTCTGGATTCCATCTTTATCATTTCCGGTTATCACTATGTCATCAACTTATACGAGTAATATACATCCAACATCAGACAGTGTAAATAATACTGAGTGATCATAAGCGCTCTTCTTTAACCCAAATTCAGTTACAATAGTATTAAATTTCCTTAACCAAGCACGGGAAGATTGCTTGAAGCCATGCAAGGAATTCTTTAATTTGCATACTTTCTCAGATTCCCCCTGAGCAACAAACTCACGTGGTTGCTCAATATACACTTCACACTTCAGATCGCTATGTAAGAATACATTCTTAATGTCAAGCTGATATAAACCCCAATCATATGTGGTAAATCATTTTTTGTTCAAGTATAGAAGGTTTAGTATGTTCGGGTTCTAAATCTATCTTTGATTTATAGCAAAGGAAATCTACAATTATTTCTCATGGAGGATGACGTGACGCAACATGAAAAGGGGCGTTCTCGTGAAAAGTAACATCCCGAGAGACAATAAACTTCTAAAGAGTATGGGAATAACACCGATAACCCTTTCTTAACCAACAATAACCAAAGAATATACAACAAAGAGATTTTGGATTTAATTTCGTAATGTGTTTAAAAGTATCCCTATTAAAACAAGTGTTGCCAAATATCTTGGAAGGAATGGAAAATTCAAATAAGGATTTTTGAGGAAACAGAACTTTGAACAGAATGTCATTGTCTAGATCGAACAATTGATGGCATCCGGTTTATGAGAAAACAAGCAGTTGACATGGTATCAAACCATAATGATTTTGAGACGTTTGTTTGAAATAGTAGTGCCTTGCCAATTCTAGAAGATGACTATTCTTACATTCGGAAACCCCAATTCTGAGCTGGTGTATTAACACAGGATGACTCGTGACGTATACCTTGTTATGAAAAATAGGATTTAAAAGGTTCATATAGGTATTCTTTTGCATTCTCACCTGTCATTGTTTTAACAGAATCGTTAGCTTGACTCGTTTAGAACCCTAGCTAAAAAGTCATCTTATTAGGGGTGGGGTGGAGGAGAACGGTGTTTTTGACCTTGTTGTCCTTAACTTTCGGGTGGCGAACCTACCCTTTGCTCATCTTAGTCTTCAGATTGGCGCTAATCATGTTAACCTCGAGAACAAGTAGAAGTAGGCCATCGAGGTTATAGATTAAAGGATCTCTAGGTGGAAAACTTGCACCATGCATGTCGATGGTTGGACGAGTGACAATCATCAAATCTTTCCTAGACTTGCTCCCGTCTTATTATCTTTCCATATACAGGACCCAGCAAAGGTGATCGATAAAATTGATAAACTACGTAGAGCATTTTTATGGAACTATTCTCATTGTTGTGCTAAGATCAATTATGTCTCCTTAAATTGGCAAATATGGGTTTGTTGGCCAGTTGGTGGTGGAAGTCTAATATCGAGAAAGAGAGAATGTGGTAGAAAACTATATTGACTCTTCACTACACTTTCATAATTTGGAATAGGGTCACTTCTCTCTCCTATCAATATTGTTTACACGAGCTTTAGTAAGCCTATGTTTGGAATTCAATCCCTACCAAGCTTTCTGTCCTTGGGTTTGGATGGGTATATACTATATTGAAAATTGTGGATGATCTTCGAAAGGTTAACAGGATGTTGCGATGTGTCAGTTGGTGTTCCGGGCCGTGGAGATACTCTTCAGGACATATTGGTATTGATAGTTAATCGTTTTTGTCACGAGTGAACTTGTTTTATGTTTTTATTCGTATTAGGTCAAAGACTTATATTTATAGGCCGGAGGCCAAAGTCCTTTTTGGTTGTAATTGATATGGGAGTCCAACCCGTTGAACACTTGGTCCAAGTTTATGTAGTTTAGAATAGGCCATCGTTATCGGCTTTAGTTTGTGATGTGTCTTGATTTATACCGCTTTTAGTCAAATATTTATACACTTTTTAATAGTATTTGTCAGACCTTATATTAAATGTTAATTTATAAATAATTCACATTTGAATTTTAGTGTTTATGGAGACAAACTAATTAAAAATGGTGTATTTGAACTAAACCCGAGTCTGAGATACACGATTAGTTGTTTTAACGTTTGACATATGAGGACGTGATTACAGAATAAGAAAAAAATAAAGTAAATAAAATGGATAATAAAAGTGATGTTGCAATTATTTGTTCACGTGGTAACGTGGGAATTGCACAAGTGGGCCTGCGAAAAAAAATACAAAAACAGATATGACTTGCATTTTGGCATTTCACGTGGGCTGATTCAAGCAAAATCAAGTATGAATTAATTTAGAAGTGGGCTGATTGTAAAACGGCAGTCGGCAACTAATTGGGGGGGCGAACGGAAGCAAACAACAATTCTTTTGAAAGCTATTCGGTTTAATCATTTTGATTCTTGAATATTATTTTATTAGTTTGGATTTTAGTTTACATTATGTTTTTATGTTTTTAGGGGTTTATTCTGGATTTAGTGTTCATGAATATTATTAATATACGTGGCTAAATTATTATTGCTACCTGAGCGTTAGATGAATACTTGTTAATTTTTTATTTTTCTCGATTTCTGATTATTGTCGATGCATTAATATTTTATAAAGAACCTAATTATTGTTGTTTTAATGCATGTGTGTGCTTAGATTATGTTTATGGTTGATTGTTATTCCGTATGTTGACTGTAAATGTCTTTCGGTATTGGTAGCATATCAGGTCGCTTACTGTGTGTTTGTGATTAGTTTATGGTTTACTAGGCCAAGTTAACCATAGGAACAACTCTCGATTGTTCATTGATCTTAGTATTCTGCCTAATCTAGAAAATTTGGGTGGTGATAGGTTAGTTGGCTAGTCCTTGGCATTTAGGGTTATAGGTGTGAATGTCTTGAGAGGGTTTCCCTTAGGTATTCTAGTGTCATTACTAGTATGTGTCATTACTAGTATGTGTCATTACATATAATCTTTAGGTTATTACATCTTAGAGTGTTTGAGGTAGGAAAATCCAGGAGGTGACATATTTGTTCGAGTACTCGGATATTGTTAGAGAAATTCCTAGAGGTGATCTGACCAACCAGCGTGCATATTACACTCTTTAAGGTTCCTTTTACATCATGCCCGAAGAATGACCAGGGTCCCTTTAGGGTTTCTATAGGTTTTCGTTTAATATCGTTGTTCCATCGCAGTTTTCAAAGCCGAGAGAAGTCGATAGTCGCAATTAGGATTCATAGCCTAGGTAGTACTTCTTTTGTCATATTTATTTCCGTTTAGTTCTTTAGTTGTCGGTTCGTTTTCTTTCTATTCTTAATACTTTCTATTTTTACTAATTTTCATTTTAGGAGTTACCGTTCTTAGCAGTTACCGTTCTTAGCAGTTTCTTTTTCTCGTTTTATTCAAATCTTTCAAAACTCAACTTCAAAACAAAACCACTTCAAATCTTTTTAGTTTGTCTTGATACTTTTCATAGTCTAGTTTTGTATTCAGTGTTCTTTAGGTTCGATATTTGGACTTCTATTAGGCTATACTATTATCGATAGGTACACTTGCCTATCGTTTGGTCTAGTTTAGGATTATTCAGAGTTTAACTCAGTGTGTCTAGGTTAGGTTTTTATTAGTGTTTTCCTAGACCATATTGTGGACATCAGTTTGGTTAAGTATGTTAGTAGTTTTGTTGGTTTTATTACAAGTGCTAACGTAAGTCCGTTAGTTCCATTAGAGGGTGGCAATTAGATAGATTAAATATGTAAAGTTTAGTCATTTGTATGTTGTTGGATGTATTGCGTAATTAACGTATTCCATCCATGTGCCAATTTCTCTGAAACGCATATATCGCAAACACACACACACATTCATACGAACAAAAATCTGGATATCGATTTGCATGGATCCAAAGGATATGTTTAATCCTTTTCACAGTGGTATCAGAACCAAAGGTTACCTGAATCGACTGAAAGGAAAAGGACGAGCAGATGCATCATCGAATTGGTGATCTCGAGATAACCCTATTCAACCAATTCGCATCAACATCTACAACTAGTTTTCAAAGAATAGGAGGCTGCAACCGAGTGGGAAGTACCGAGGAGAGGGAAAAGATGGTCACTACGGGTCTCGTGAAATTGAAGATAGAGAGTGAAGGAAGGAAGGAAGAAATTGAAATCTGCAGTGATGAAGAAGAAGAAAATGGCGAAGGGTGTGGTTAGGTGTGCACAAGAGGCAAATAGAAGGAACCAACGAGCAAAGGAAAAACGTACGATTCAACAAGAAAGTATAACGTGTTACAATTGAAACGAAGTTGGGCACTACGCGGTGATTTGTCCAAGTAACTTTCTCTATTTTTCAAAACCAAACAAGGAAACGGAGTTTCTAGTCCACGAAACCGATGGGGGTTCATGGAACGACATGTGGTTTCTGATTTAAGTTTAAAGTATCATATGACTAGCAACAAAGGCTTGTTTATGCGATTCAAAAGAGTCTTGGATGTCGGGACTAGGGTGCTTACGGGCGGTAGTCGAATCGATGTTATATATGGACTTATATCTAATGGGTCAAAACGAGGGTGGTTTTGCGAGATTATGCGATGAACAAAAATGGGTGTCAATGTCACATCCCACAAAACGACGGAACACACATGCATGCAACGTGTCATGCATCATAGTCAAGGTTACATCAAACGGCCTCTAAATGATTTACAAGAAGTTTTCGTTTGACAAAACATGAGTTTAAATTGGCAGTGAAAAGTGTCAAACCCCGATAGTACTATCCATGATCACCTCGCTGTGAACCCCTTATTAATACTCCAGTTGTGCATGGACTTAATGTGGCCTGAACTTGCCTTACGTAATCGATGTGTATTAATATAGTAAAATTGTGTTCAATGACAATGCGTTGATAACCTTAACGCATGCTGAAAATGTATTTATAATTAAAAGCATGTAATCTCCCCCCAAATGGAAAACGGTGAAAAATGGCCGTGAAACTCACATGTGAGTGATACTCGAGCTAACATAGAAACACCCGACGTAAATATTTCCTAAAAATATTTAAGTCACTTAGGTTCTATTCATATGCAAGTTGTTCATCCAAAACATATGATTTGATTAGGATACTCAAATCCTTGAGAAAACGTTTGCGAAATCCGGACCTTTTGGTGATCTATGATGTTTGATTAACATTTAACACATGTAAACATATTCATAGAATAAATTCTCATACATAGTAAACTTTTCTTAGCACATCATAACACATGAATAAAATAGGCACATGATACAATTCAATCATCATGAGATGGCACTTTTAACCGTAGGATCTCATATTTTTACAAAATCTTATTTTTAACGTTGTCGGCGTCAAACAGCACATAATACGAATTAAACAAGATACTATTCTCGGGAAAATGTGATCCAAATATTCAATCCATGTAATTACATGTCATATGTTCGTTAATACTAACAATTTGCATGGAATAAGCATATCACTACGAATTAAATATCAGTTCATGCCTATATATAATCATATCCTTCTAGCATGAATAACCTTACATATTTTATGTTAATCATCAATTAAGTTTTCATGGATAATGTATAACACATCATGCTTTGACTATTCATGTAGGATCATACAACATCATGCTTTGACTATTCATGTAGGATCATACAATATCATTGATTGTTTCATAGTTTCACATAAAATCATGCTAGCTTTTTCTAAATCATAAAATATCATATATAATCTAACAAAATAAATTATTTATATTTTTACAAAAAAAATATAAATTTATTTATCCAATAAAATTATGATTTATAAAATGAACTTTTCAAAAAGTTTCTTGATAAATAGATTTCGAATCTCATTTTTGATAAATAAGTTTTCTAACAACATCATTTAAGAAAGAAATAATAATAAAAAGATAAAAAAAAATAAAAAACAGTGGCACCTTTGGTTGTTTCGGTAGATAGTAGGTTTTCACATGTGTCTCTATTCTACAACAACCTTGTCCACACTACTGTGTATAGTGTGTATTAATAAACAATTTAGAAGTAACTAGAAGTGTTTTTTTTTAAACAAACAACTTTTCTATAAATCCAATACTAAGCAACTTTTTGTTTATAAAGATTTCAACATTTATTATTTTTATGAATTAGTCATTATACTATTAATGTAAATTTATTGCTTTTTGATTTCTTTTCTTTTAACGACATTTCAAATTACGTTAAATCTTCAATAGTCGAGTGAGCCTTTCTGAGACGGGATTACAACTATCCATACAGGAACACGATTTCATCTACTTACATATTATTTTTCTTTCTTTTCCACTCATAGATAGATTGTTTTTGAAATTGTGGTTTTAACCTCGGTATCAAATCAAAGTAATTTTTTTTCTTTATATTTCAGTTTTCAACAAGTTATACGTACACGCGCTACCACCGAAAAATTTCTCCCTTTTCTGTGTTTACATATGTGACCGATTATATAATTTCATTGTTGTTGATGCATGTCAACAATATTATCGGTCAATTGTATTGCTCAATAAATTATTCAGAAGTAGTTACAACTTTACCATCCTAAATCATATAATATAATTTCCAGGTATATATATATATATTATATATTTACATACTCTTCACACACTAATTAAAAACTACATCATATCAACAGCAAATGTCAGTTACAACATATATAAATATACGTACAACTAATTAACCATTAACATTGTTTTGAATTATTCAAATAAAGATTTGAAAGTAAAATGAGAGAAGCTTGCTGCTCCATTGTTTCAGCAGTAGTGTTTAGATTACTCTTTGTGTTCTTTGCCTTGGAGTTTGGAATTGGTGAGTACCATAATGTTTTTTTTTTCTTTTTTCTTTTCTTGTTGTTTGAATTTTGCTGTTATGTACGTGAATATATATGTTGGGGGTGCAGTGGGGGCTACACTTGGAGCAATTGCAGGAGGAGTGATAGGATGGAGTAATGAGAGGAGGTTGAAGGTGGAGAGCATAATCATAGGGGCAGTATCAGGGACAGCTTTCTCATATAACCTCTTGAAAGCTATCTATGATCACTTCAATTCTGATGATGATGATGAAGAACTTGTTTTCTTTGTTAATATGGTGAGTTGAATATATATATATATACAAGGCCAATATACTCTTGATTTGATCATCACTACTATTAGATAACTGCCTAGACCAACGAGCAATTGTGTCAATGGTACAAGACTATGATGGGAGACCTATGACCAAGAGGTCACGGGTCCGATCCTGGAGGCCGGAGCCACCAAGTTTTACCATCAAGTGTTAAAGTTTACTTGGTAGGTTTAGTGTCTGGATGTCCCTTTGTCCCCCTAGCACCCTTGAAAGTATAGTCATGCCCCCTGTTCTCTCGGGTGTGGGTGACCCTTTATGCCATGAGAATCCCCAGGGTGAAAGGAGATTTCAGTTAGCGGTTCCAAAAATTTTAGAAAATTACATGGAATCCATTACCGACGAGATTCTGTTAGTGATAGTTTGTCGTGTAACTGTCATAGGTTATATGTTTTCTGAGGAAGTTCTATCGGATGTTTGCTACGGACTAGTGACGGCTAGTCAGTGACAAATCCTTAAAGAACATTTTTTATGGAATTTGGCGCAAATCCGTTGTTAATTCTCCGACGGCTACATATCCGTCGGAGAATTCCGTCGGAGAATTAACAATCCGTCAGTGAAAGTGCAGTTTTCTAATAGCAAGTCTTACAAAGTTCTTTTCATTAAAAGATCGATTTATATATCTCATGTTGTTGTATTTTAGGTTAAGCTTACAGCAGGACATCTGGTTAAAATACTTGATCATGATGAACATAAAATCATGGGATTCAACAAGGTAATAATTAACAATCATATTATCTTATAGAATCTACATAAAATCATGGGATATATAAAACCCTTTAATGTGGGTTCATCACTTTGTGTGACCAAATATGTAAATATTGTAATAAAGGAAGTTTTATGTATCAATGATCAGCAGGCCCTCTTTGGCAAAGCTTATGCATTGGTAGTTTCATCGATCTGGTCCTTAAAACATGGTCACAAGTCACATGCTCATGATTAATCTGGCTCCTCGAATGCATGAATCATTGCCATGCAAGAAGTTTAATTTGCTTTGTAAACTAGCTAGTCCTTCTATCATCGTCGAGAGTAAAGTAAGTGTGTTCTGGATGAGGTGGGTAAAAACGTTGTATAAAATCTGTGTCATGTTTTGTTTCATAATATATATTGTAGCGCTGTGTATAATATATCGTTGCTAGCTTATATACAGTTCTTGGAGATTCAGGTTCCTAACTATATATGTAAAAACGAGACGTGTCTAAATATGACAAAGTATATATCCCCATCCTAAAAGAGTTAAGTTGTAGTCTTATTAAACTAGGTTACTATACATTTGTTAGATATCTTATAGTTGAGGGTCATAGACATAGATATTTGTAACTATATATATTATGAGATATCTAACAAATGTATAGTAACCTAGTCTAATAAGTCTCACTGAGATATGAAATGGAGAAAATTAACTCTTAGAAAAAAAAAGCTTAGTTAGGAGTTTCCTAGGCTCTCTAGTATCTTCGTCGTGTCGTACAATTACAAATTCTAGCTGTCGTCACCCGGTTCAAACCCTAGATTGCGCGGCGCCGCCCTTGTCCCAGTCCGTTTTCGATTTATTAATTTTTTTCTTTTATTTTCCCATTTTCTGTTAAAATAAAAGTTTTCTTTTCGATTCAAGATTACGAACACTTTACTCAACCAAATATTTTATTTTCAATTCTGTGTTTTTTTTATTAATTAAATCAATTCGAATATATGTTTTTTTTTCAACCAAATCCCCTCATTGGACTCCATAGTCCATATGTCTGATGAGGATCTCTTGTTGTGTCGTCCCTCATTGGACTACGGTCCTCCTTTACGCAAACTTTCAGACTATGGTCCTCCACTATACAACCTTCTACACTACAACCCTCTGCCGCACACTTCCAAATTAACTACAGTCTGTAGCCGTGCAACTACTCTACTGTCGTGTTGTGTCACATTGCAACATTTTGTAGTACTAGAGTACTGCTGGGTCACTAACATAGAAGAGTATACTTTGGAAAAAAAAAATCATGCACTTTATGCATTGGTTGAAAGAAGTTTGGAAGCTCGAGTTGTGAATTAAGATCGAAGCTAATTTATTTTGTTATTCTTAACTTTATGTAATTTTTGTGTGTGACCTTCTAGTTTCCATCATCTCTTACCATTGGAGAGTTTGAGAATGTACCGGATTATGATTTCTAGTATGAGCTCACATATCTATTATAATAATTAGGATTTTTCTTGTAATCTCTATAAATTGTAAGCTAATCTATTTAATAAATTAATTTAATTATTCCAATATTTTACAATCACCATCCTTCCTTTGTTACTTTACCTATGTAATCTTCACCTTTCATCACATTTATTTTTAAGTATATTTTTTCCTCTAAAACTTATAAAGTTACATATTTTTCAGGTAATAATAATTAAAGAGTATTATATATTATACATTAAAAACTTATTTCTTAAAAACATATATAATTTTGTTGGGGTATATCTAATTCTTCCCTTTAAAAAATATTTTAATAGGAAAAGTTAGATAGAAAGAGAGGAAAGAGAATTAAGAAAAGGACTAATAAGGAGAACATGGTGTGATGATATAATGAGGAGTAGTATTTGCTCCGGCCCCCAACCAACAAGACTTTGTATTAGGAATGTAAACGAGTTGATTCCGAACTGGTTTATAATGATGGAGTTTGTGATCTAGATTTGCAGAAAAAGAAATTGAAAATGGGAATTAGAACTAGAATGATAGAATGATCCAAATGGATCTACAATGGATAGATCATCACCATAGGTGACCCAGAGCTATGCTCTTCTCAATGCTAAGCAAAGAGCCCAATACTTGACCTAATTTCTTCCCCTCCCCTCTAATGAGCTATGGATACTTATTTATAGAAATAGAAATTACACATAACCCCCTAGACATATGACTCTTTAATATAACTAGGACATGATTCCTATCATTACTCCCCCCTTCAAAACAGTCTTGTCCTCAAGACTGAAATCAGGTAACGGATGCCAATTCCATGTGGAGATTCCCTTAAGTGCATCTTCCGGAGGCCGGCACTGCCCATGAATCACCCATGAATGCCTACAAGGAATGTGGAATGAACTAGCAAGGAACTCCACCACAAGATCGACCAGAGGAATGTAAGGGTCAGGTGGTTGCGGAGCACGCTCCAAATCAAACAACTGAGGAGGAATTGTAGCTAACCATCCGCCAAAATCACCAAATCCAGCAGCCCTGTCCTTGAGAACAACCGGAATTGACTTGAGATTAGGCTGCAATACCGACTCTGAGACTGGCGTAGCAGTTGATGAAACTTGAACTGAAGCAACACATGTAACCACTGTAGCAGTTTTGACCAACGGCAAGGGAGGATTATGAATCGGTGCTGCGGGAACAGTTTCTACACCTCGTGAGCCCAGGTCAGATTGAACCCGGTCCCCAAGTGCTTGCTGGTCCACCAGGTGACCCACCACGTGACTGGATGCATAACGTACTTTGGAGCTGGAAACAATGCCGTCGAATCGAGCAAGCAGAGACGCTGCAGCAGACGGTGGGGCTCGAGATCCTGAATCAGGAATAGAAAACTCAGTTTTCATCCAATCAATGAGATTCCGCAAGTCGCCACGAGTCTCTTCCCATGACTTGAGCACGGATTGAATTCCAACAAGGTGAGATTCTAACTTCTGAATCCGGATTTCCTGAGTAGAGGAATGATCCATTCTAATTGAATCGGGAATTGGAATGAACTGGAACGAAGGGAAGCAGAAATCACAGAAGTGGAGACGGAAATTGAATCAATGATTGAGATCGGATCAGAAACGTGAATGGATGGTGAGACGAAATCGGAAATTGAAGCGAAACGGAATCTGGATCGGAATTAGAATGCCGATTAAACTGGATTACAGGAAGCGGACCAAAGCGTGAATATCTAGAACGGACTGAAATTGACGCAATGATAGCGCCCAGAATAGCGATCGGAAACTCTGGAGATGTAACTGAAATTGGAACGAAAATTGATGTAGAAATCTCAACCTGAGATTGAATCGGCAGGAGCAATCAATCAGAAATATGAGGCAACTGAAATTGATCGATGGATGAAAAAGTTGCTTGAAATTGAAACACTGATGAAGATCTGAACAGTGCAGCGATGGAGGTAAAGCAGAATTTGATGGCGAGAGCAGAGGGAAACGGCAGGTCGGACCAATGATGGAGTTTGTGATCTAGATTTGCAGAAAAAGAAATTGAAAATGGGAATTAGAACTAGAATGATAGAATGATCCAAATGGATCTACAATGGATAGATCATCACCATAGGTGACCCAGAGCTATGCTCTTCTCAATGCTAAGCAAAGAGCCCAATACTTGACCTAATTTCTTCCCCTCCCCTCTAATGAGCTATGGATACTTATTTATAGAAATAGAAATTACACATAACCCCCTAGACATATGACTCTTTAATATAACTAGGACATGATTCCTATCATTTATATTCGAGCTCGACTCATTTAGACTTAGCAGAGCTCAAGTTCGAGTTTTATTTCTGGAGTTCGAGCTTATCTCATGAAAATTAATTAAGCTCAAACTCTACTTGGGTTCCGCTAGTTTATTATTAATTTTTATTTATTTATATATTATTATGATTAAATTTATATATATTTATACTTATACATTTTATATAGAAAATAATACATGTTATTTACGTATTATATTATAATTTTATATATAATAATAATTAGTTTTCTAAAATATATTTAGTAAATTAAAAGGCTCGTTAAGGCTTAGTTGGCTCGAGCCTCATATGTAAAGCTCGGGTCCGAGCTCCTTTATCAAACGAGTCATATTTCAACGCCTGAACCCAGCTCGGGCTCGCTAAGACTCTGCTCGTTTCGAACTTTTTATCGATTCGATTTTGAGTAGTTCATAAGTAGGGGTACAAACGAACCAAACTGCTTGTGAGTTACTTGATATCGAATCAATAAAAAGCTAGAAGCGAGCGACCAATAATTAGCTCAAGCCGACAGGATCCGGTCGTGGGTTTGATTCAGAATTAGATTGAAAATATTTCCCTATTAAAACTGTTTGAGCCTCAATTGTGGTATTACACCTTATAAGGGAGTGGTGAGTGGTAAGTCTCATATTAGAGCTCTCATACTTGAATCTTATTTTCGTTTGTTGTCTTTTTTTTTTTAATGATACGTTTGAGCTCATGAGCTAATTGTTATTTCTGAGGAAACCCTTATCTCTAACCCGGGAAGTATATTGACTGACATCCAATTTTAAACAAAGACCTTAAGATCTCCCCAAATACCATTGAGCTACGAGCTCATTGGTTTTCATCGGTTTTCTAACATTACTTCTTACCATCGTCTAGCACATGTTACGATCTATCCGATTATGTTATGTTGATTAACAAATTATTAAAAGGGTTCGTGTGGGTTTCCTGTTAAGTGTTTTGATGGTTGTTACCTTGTCATTAATAACAACAATAATTAAAAATGCCATTGTGGTCGTTAATTGTCATGTAATAAATAATAATTATGTTGTTTAACCTTTCAAGACTATGAATATAAGATAAGGTAGCCAAGTAATAGTATGATTAATCCACTTTGTCAGCACCTTAATTAATAAAATATTTAATATAACGACTACACTAATAATTTATTTTCTAACATTTTAAAGTTGACGATCATTAAGGAAGTTGTAAATCTTAGAATGACATAGTGTGTAATATTTGACAAATGGTCGTATAATTAAGTTAAACCCAATGATGTATTCTTGACTTAGAGGTACCCTTAGTTTCTAATGGATGTGACAAATACATGTAGAATTCAATATATTCTTGTTATGGAGACAAAATACTATATGATTCGGGTCGAATATAATTATATAAATGTGTTTGGTCAAGGAAACACATATAATTATCAATTTATAATATGGGCAAAATAATATTATTTAAAAACACACTTTCTTAACATAAATTATATATTATTTATATATATATATATATATATATATATATATATATATATACATATAGTGAAAAGTTCATTGTAGACACCCCTATAAGTGTAGACAGGTAGACACCCTTTTTCACCATTAGATCTCTTGATCTAATGGTTGTGATTAATTTTCTTTTTTCTTTTTTTCTTTTTTCTCATTAATTAGAAACTTTCACATGTGAAAAAGAGCTATTTCACATGCGAAAGTGTCTACAATGAACTTCACCCTATACATATATATATATATATATACATATATATATATATATATATATATAGGGTAGGGATCTATGGAAAATCACTCCGAGTTGGAAAAACTTTAAAAACTCTTAAAAAACGGGGTCAAAAAGATTTTTTTTTCTTTAATTTTTTTATGGTGATTCTTTAGGTTATAGGCTATCCATAGATGAAAAAAAAATCAAAAAAACGCCTCGGGGATTTTTTTAAAAAAATATAAGAAGTTTTGTTGTTACATATGTAACAAACATATGTAAACATATGTACAGAGTGTTACATATGTAACAAGGCCCTTTTTTGAGATTTTTTAAAAAAATATTCCCGAGGCGTTTTTTTGATTTTTTTCCACCTAGGGGTAGCCTATAACCTAAAGAATCACCATAAAAAAATTAAAGGAAAAAAAAAATTTGACCCCGTTTTTAAAGAGTTTTCAAAGTTTTTCCAACTCGGAGTGGTTTCCATTTTATCATTTCTCTCTCTCTCTCTCTCTCTCTCTCTCTCTATATATATATATATTATAAATAGCAAATCCGATGTGTACAGTACACTAAAAATTCACTGTTCAATCCACTAGAAAATTTCCATTCGTTGTCGTCTGAGATTTCCATCTTATCCATTTACACATAAGTTCTTCTTTCCATCCTCATTTACTCACGTTAATGTGTCACCATTACTTTTCATTCTTCTCTTTGATCTCACGCCACCGCCCTCTTTTCCCATTTTATCTGCTGCACTTCGGTTCAAGACCATGAGGAGATGATATTTTATTCTTGAAATATAAGAATCTCTTAATTTAACCGTTTAAAATTATGGTTGAGGCTAGGGCTGGCAATTGGGTATCTGTTTAGATACGATAAGACATGTTTAACAATATAATACACTATGCAATTTTCTACTTTTTTAAAAATAGTTAGTTTTAATATTCTAGGTTTCACCATTCAACTTTTTTTATACATAAAACATATAACTGTCACGCTTAAACCACGAAAACCAAGTGTTAAATGAGTGTTTTCATGTTTGATACTTTTGTTAATCGTGTTGTATCTAACATGTTTAACACGATAAGACATGATTGGCCAGTCCTAATTCCTAAATGAGACACTTCAATGCCCTAGCAATCTCTCTATAGAGGGTGGTGGGAGGAGCGCTTCCAACTTAAAGCCATTGAAAGATACCGAACCACCTTCAAAAAGTTGGAATTTAAATGGGTACGTAAACTGTTGGTATATAAGAGTGATGCTGTGAAGCTGAAAGCACGTCATCATCTATATAATCTATATAATGTGACTATGTGAGTACTGAAAAAAAAGTCTGGAATTTATCTTATTTTATATTTGAGCACAAGTGTTATATTCATTTATTTATAGCGTAAATATGAACTTTAGTATCCTAAATCTCAACTTACAATCTAAAATTAGGAGTCTAATGCTAAGAACTAGCTTGATAAATTGGTAGGAAAAAACAAATGTATAAATGTTGTAATGGGCAGCACAGGCCCAAACTATGAACTACCGACGACGTATTTTGTACAGAACATATGTAGTGCAAAATTGCAAATTATATCAATAGCAACCACAAAGTAATGGCTAAATCTTTCATCTTACACAAGATTTAACTCCGTCTTTACATCCGCCGCAATGTGCGGTCAAGATTCTTGTATATATAAATTTACAACACGAAATGAACATTACTTCAGCAATTAATAGAAACTCGTCACTTGACGAAATCTATAAATGTCACGTGGTATAATTAAATAATATTACCTTTTAATTAGTTTCATATCCAGATGTATTAAATTTAACACATGATTTAGTGGTTGGATTTCTTTTAAAGAGATTTTTTTTGTTTTAATTTTAGTTTTACACTTTGCTTATAGTGTTTAATTTTGTGTGATTCGTGTGCTTATATTACCTTTTTTTTGTTTTATTATTATTATTATTATTATTATTATTATTATTATTATTATTATTATTATTTAATATCGTTTTTAATTTATTTTAAATTGTTTTTAAAAGCGTTTAGTTAGTTTTATTTTTACATTATTCTCTTTATGTATCTAGGCTTTTTTTGTGTTATGTATATTTAACTAAGCTTAAAATTTTAACTCCTGTATGTCATATATTTGTAATTTTGCTTTTTAGGTTACGTTTCGATAATTTCACTATTTTGTGTAACCGTATTATCTCGCGACAATGCACGGATAATAAAATCTAATTTATATAATATACATTACAAATTGAGGATGAATAGTGAAGTTTTTGTGTCTCATACTTTAACCACAAGAGTTTATGACTTTGACAATTTATACCCCTGGAATGGTCTGGAATTTCTTTTCTGTGTGCTATTTCTGCTATTTCAGTGGTTTTCATAGTCACGTGTCATTGCCATGAAGCTGTCTTCTTCTATGAATTTCTTTTTTTCTCTTCTCTGTCAACACGTCTCTTTCTCCAAATCTAAAAGATTTCTTTCGCCTAATTCATCTTCTAATTAAGTTTAGGTAAAATCACCCCAATAAAGCACTGAAATCAGACCAGTATCATCCATCAAACCCCAATCTTGCTGGCTTCTACCCCTCATCCTCACATGATCGTTTCTGGATGCTCATCTACTAAATCGATTGTGTTTTTTTTTGTCTGAGTTGTTTCCTCTTTCTTCTCGCAACATTGAGGTAATTTCTATCGGCTTCCGTTGCTTTTCGTGTTCATTTTGTCTTGCATGTTTGATTTTGATACTGTACTGAGATGTTGCAGGTACAGATTACGACCGTTTGCGAAGAAGGCTTCATGACTTAGATCAGAAGATGCGTGTCCTCTCCCAGGAAAATCGCAACGTCGAAGGTAAACTTCCAAACCCTAATCGCTTTTCCGGCCGTCAAATTGATGTTCTAATTAATTGAATGTCGATTGTGTGAATCTTGCGCGTTTTTTTCCTCTTCGTGTAGCTTTCTTTATATTTGACTACTTTTGGTTTACTTTTTTCCGATGCCTCTGATTATTGTGTTAATCAGTTAGTGTATTTTTTATATGTAGGTCATGTAGCTTTCTCTTTTGTGTAGATGAATTTGCCATATACGTATATTTGTGGTTATGTTTTAAATTGTGTATGTCATCAGGGACATCTCTTTTAGGATATTAGATTGGCGTTGTTGGTCTTCAACTACAGTTGATTATTCTGAAACTGAGTTTTTAGTTGATTTTCATATTTACTTTGCTCTATTAAATTGTAGATGTTGCGGTGCTTGATGAAAAGATTAAGGTATCTTCCTGTTTCATATACTGTCATATAGTTTTTTACTAACCTTATAGTAGAAGGATCTCAAAGAATACAATAAAAGTCACACATTTACCTTCGAGATCCTTAGTAAACAGCTTAAAAAAGGTTATAAATTGACAAAGCTACATAAAAAACATGCATATGTTGATCACACCCTTTATTGTATCTCAGGGGTCTAAATTTAGTTATGTAGTCACCTTTATGCAGGCAACAAATTCCTTTGCTTTCATGTTGCATAAACTATTTTGTTAGAAAGAGTGTGTTTAGTTGGTGTTGTAAGGTCTCCTTTCTTGCTAAGTTTGAGATAGGGTTGATAAATTTTTAACTTTGAATTGTATTTTTTGATTATTGATATGCATATTGTTTGCATTTTTTTTCTTTTGGACTAATTGCTTATTTTCAAGGGTTGTGTGCTACTATTTGGCTGCAGATTCGTTCAGGTAGATATTTAGATAAGTATTAAGATCAGTATTAAGATTGATGGTTAGTAATCACATATGTAAAGAGTACTATGGGGATCTGGTCACTAAAACCACAACACTATCCTTATTTTATTTGTTCTATGTTTCAGATTTGCTATTATTATGATATATTACTCTGTTTTGCCTTTTCATTTTGTCAAGGGATTTGATAAGTTATTTAAAGTTGACTATGTTGATGTAAATTTAGAGTGTGAAAGTAAAAAATATGGTTTTCACTTAACCTTTTGATGTACATGTATTATTTTGTGTTTTTGATGACCCCACTTTTATTTTTTCTCTACTTCAAATTAGTTGTTTTTGAGATTGAAGGCTCTGAATTTCATTGGATAATAATATAATATCATTCACTATTATGATGTAAAGTGCTTTTGCTGGAATTCCTAAAGTTGGTTGTTGGTTTAATTGTGTTTACTCTAAACATTGTTTATTACATTAATTTCAATTGCATATGTCAGAGTGATGATGGATAAGGTTTACCGGATCGCAAAAGATGGGAATCCATACCTACGCATAACCCTGGCCCTGACCGACTCTAAGGTAATTGTATACTTTATTTAACATTACACACATCATCACTCAATATATTGGACATCTTTTGTTATTGATTTTTTACAAAAAATGTAAAAATGTCACGTAACAAAAAAACACAAAAAACTAACATATAAGAAGTGACCCGCCGCAACGCGCGGGTGAATCGATTTCTTGTTTATAAACAAATTACATCTTACAATTTGTATGTACGTGTTTAATTTCATCCTTTTGAAACGTTTCCAAATTATAGAAGCACTTAAATAATCATCGATCACAAATACAATTATATAAATATCACTTTACAAGCTTTTTTTAATGAAAAATATCTCTGAGTTGTTAATGAAAAATCATCAACAATGTTTTATTCATCTATACTTAGGGTTTTAGTCTTATTCACACGAGAACTGGAGTTGCATGATAGCAAGAGAAGGCCTTTCTAAAGTTATGAATTTGTCAAAAACCAGCCACGTCCTCAAGGAGCCTACAACAACACGTGCAACCCGGAGTGGAAGAACCATCCTAATTTCAGATGAAAAAACGGAGGGAACACCCAACAATCTTCGGGGTTCCAGCAAAAAAGCAACTACCCACCGCAGCAACAAAGAGGTGACCAGAAATTTGCCCCTTCTCAACAATACCAAGGGAGTAGTTCATCCAATGGATTAACTCGCCTTGAAGAATCAATCAAACGCATGTTTGCTGAAGCTGACAAACGAATGGATGAGAGGTTCAGAAGTAATAAAGCCGAAATACGCAACCAACAAGCCTCTATAAAAAAAACCTCGAGAAGCATTTTGGGCAACTTGCAAAGACCGTTGGTTGAAGACCTCCTAGTACAATCAAACTAGGTTTCATTATCCATCGCTAACTTAAATTTTATGGATGATCATTTTGTCCCTATAAGTTTTCACAATCTTAATTTAGTCTTTTCAAATTCAAAAACCAAACCAACAATTCAACTTTTAAACCTCTTAGGTTGTGTATAGTTGGTGTTAAGCCCACAAAAATTCTGAATTTAGCATCTCATAGCGCCAAGGGTACCACTCCCGGGGGCGATAGCGCCAAGGGTACCACCCCCGGGGGCGCTATTGGAAGATTTTGGCCCAAGGCATGAATGATTTCACGCTCAAAATTTCTCACGCCCCAAGATTTTCGACTGTTACGGTAACCCCCCCCCCCCCCCCATTTATGATTTTCATTTTTTTTAAACCCACTTTCAACACTATAAATATACCCATTTTCTTCAAATTTTTTTACACAAAACACTCACTTATCCCTTCTATTACTCATATATTTTATACCCTCTCAACCTACAAAATGTTTACCCCTGGTTCATCAAACCCACGTTTCCAACCCCCAACCCCCCCCCCCCCCCCCGCCCAAACGAACAAACGACAATGAGCATCAACTACAAGACGATGGCTTGTTCGGGTTTATGGCGAATTTGTCATCCCCGCAACAACATTTTCAACCTTTTCTTCCATACCAACAAAACTTTGGGTTTAATGCGTACTCACAACAAAACTTTCAACCATCTCAAGATTTGTCGCCATTCCAACCATCTCCACCACCTCAACGATCTCCATCTTCTCAACCATCTCCACCACCTCAAGAACCCATACTGATCAAGCCCGACGAGGTACCTGAGACGCAACAAGAGAGGGCACCACCCGTGAGAAGGAGAAAATCTCACAAGAAGAAACCCGTCAAAGAGCCGAGGCAACCGAAGATTCTCCAAACATGGGCCGAGGAGGAGGAGGTTGGCTAGCTCGAGCATGGCTAGAAACTTCGGAGGATCCCATCATGGGTAAAATACTATATATTTTTTTAAAGTTTATTAACTTTTTTTTAATTATGTATAAATATTTTTTTACATAAGTTTATCAACATTTTTTTTTAATTTGTAGCTAACAATCAAGAAATGCAACCTTTTTGGCAAAAATTCGTCCAAAACTTTTTAAGGAACTAAAAAGGGAGCCATATCGAGCGAATGACTCCTTGTCGGGGAAGTGGACCGACATGAACAAGAAAGTGAAATGCCAACATCTACGAGCGGATTTGTGGTGGTTGGGCGAGCGGCGAGCGGTGACTTCATCAAAAAAGCATTGGCGGAGTATCGAGTCGTCAGGCCAACGTTTCCATACATAAAGGTTTTCCGAATCCTTTATGAAAGCCCGAAGTGAAAGGCTCAAGCGGACCTCACCAAGACAACAAGACGAGCAAAAAAGAAATCCAAAACGTCGTCTTCCGTCGCTCCCGATTCTCCTCAATTGTTCGACGCTCGGGCATTTGATTTAAACGACACCAAAGAGGATTGTGAACTTGAGCTTGGTAGACCACCTAGTGGGGACAAGTCGAAAGGAAAACGAGCATCCTCTTCCTCGACTAGTCGAGGGCCCTCCAACTACACCGTCCATCAAGACGAAATGAATGAGCGATTCGATCGCTTGTTGTTATTGAGGGAGCAACAAGTTGTTACCGTAAACCGTCGGCAAAAAATAAAAAGATTTACTAGAGCTTCAAGCACCGCTCCTGCTCGAATAACCTGCCCAAAACCTCACGATCCTAATCAAGGAAGACATCAAGCGACAATACGGGCTCAACTAGTTTTTTTTTATTTATGTCTTTTTTTAATTTTCAAGTATGACGTGTTTTTTTTAAGAATCTACTGTTTTTTTTAGTTTATGTAATGTTATTTTTAAGTTAATGAAGTTTATATTTTATTTAAAGTTAAATTATATATAAAAAAATAATTAGGCAATCATTACACAAATAATGAGTTGGGGTTATTAGGATTATGCCTACACAATTTTTGTCATCACCGTCCTTTGATGACATGGAAATTGGAATCCACGTGTCGTATAACCTCCATAAAGGAGGGCGGGGGGGGGGGGGGGGGAGGGGGGTTATGGTAATTGTAATGGTTTCCCTATTTCCCCATTTTATTTTTGGTGCCACCTCATCATTCCCTATCCCTTCGCATTTTTTCTCATTTTGTGGATTAAGGTTTCCCCACTTCCCCATTTTCCCAAACACTTATTTATAATAAAATATTTAAAATAAAATACTAATAAAAACAAATACTTTTTATAAATAAAAATTAAATCTAACATTACAAAATAAAACAAAAGTCCTAAAATTACTTATTAAATCCTAAAATTACTTATTAAATCCTAAAAAAAAACGTTACATCACCTTAAAATAAAAAACGTTTTAATTCCTAAAATAAAATTACTCGTTGGGTTTTGAGGCTTGAGCTTGGGTCTCCGCTCGCTATTTAGGGGACGATCGAGCAACTTTCCAACAATCAAACTTATCAAAGGAGGCACTATTATTTTCCAATTTAAAACGTTGTTGTGCCATCTTCAAAATGTCGGAAACACTTTGGCCACTTCTGCGTTGCGAGGAGATGTTGATGAAAATGTTGTTGAACTTTTGCATTTTCGGGTTCACATCTTGGCTCCACTTTGCAATCAACTGGTGTTTCGATCAGGTGTCGGGATTGAGGTTCAACTCCTTATGCCAATTTTTGGTAATTGCTTGCCATAAATTATTTGTCTCCGGATTTTCGGAGGCGTCGACCCAACAACGTGTTAGTGCCAACTCTTGCGTTTCATCCCAACGTATACACACTCGGGGACCTTGAAAAGAAGGGGTTGAAGGAGGTTGTTCAATGTGGTTGGGGTCCCATTTCCCCAACCACATTGAACAACCTCCTTGGTTTTTCGATTCGGCGTCGGTGTCCCATTTCCCCTCCCTGATCGGTGCCCCCGAAACGTGGATGATGGTGTTCCCGAACCCCCGAACCTCCCCGATTTGGGCTCTCCCGAACCCATTACTTTTAACCTTACGACTACCTATAGCTTTAGTTTTTAGTTTAATTTAATAGATCATCAATTAGCCAATATTGTTAACCACAAATTCTTTTTGGTTCGACACCCATACCATGCTTACCTAACTAAGTAATTTTTTATTTTTTTACGGATACAAGTATACAACCTTATGGTACAATACGACTTTGCCTATAAGTGTCATATTGTATATTCCAACCGTATGAATACGTATGAATAGTGTGAATATATATTGGGCCATGGGGTGTCTATAACCACTCCCTATCTCAAATCTCAAACGGTAGAATATGAGAAATAAAAATAAAAGAAAAAGTTAAACCAAACGTAAATCTTCATTTTTTTAAAAAGAGGAATTAAGAATAGCCTTAATTGTCCATAGATATTTTGTGCAGTTAATGCAACTTCATGCTCCACGATTCACTCCTTACCAGTTTCCAGCTGTACACCATACCATTTACGATTCACTCCTTACCCTCATTCAACCACCCACTCCTCCTAGCGGCGCGTTACCCTCACGTCATCCCCTACCACGTCCTTCCATCTTCTTCTTAACTACGCTCTGTTTTCCCAATTCACTCTTCACACTCAAATTCAGACATTTAAACCAAAAATCAACAACAACCAAACAACAAATCACGACCACCACTTCTACATTCACAAACAATTTCAACGATTAAATATAACAAAAAAATGCAGATGAAACAGAGGATGTTACTGGTCATCAAAAAATTGTATAATAGATCAATTTATAGACCGAAATTCGACTAATTTAGCATGGGTTTGGTTCAGGGGGGACAAAGAAACCGGCGTCGAGCTTATTCCGGCAAACAGGGCAGACCGGGTTCTTCGAGAGCCAGGTATCGGCGCATTTTAGATGGAACCCGTGGTTACAGCCTGGCAAAATCCGAGCACGCTGTTCCGGCTCCACGTCATCAAGGCACACGGCGCATTCCGTCCCCAGGACGAGATCCTTCCCGGTGGTGACCGGGAGTTTCTCGAGCTCGGCGCACGATAGCCCGTTTTGAGCGGGGGGTTTGGTTAGAGCGCTGGTTTGGGGGTGGCGGCGGGCGGCGTAACATAGCAGGAAAATGTAGACGATGAAGATGAGGGTCATGCCGGCGCAGGGTAGAAAGAGGGCGAGAATGACGGAGAGGAGCATGGTGGGGTAACGGCGGTTGACGGTGGAGGCGTGTGAGGTTTGGGCAGCGGCGAGGGTTTTAACCTGGGGGTGTTGGGTTATATGCGCACCGTGGCCCACGGTAAGTTTCCTAGGAAAATGAAGCTAAAAGCAGTACACATCTGGGGAAGAGTCTGAAGAACCATTGGGTGTTTTCCTCTAAATTAAATTTTTGTTTGTAACCGTAGAATTGTAATTTATTCTGTTTAAACTTTTATTTGTTTTTTAAATGTACTTTTTTGAGGTTTAGTGAGTTTTGTTATTTGCATCTGATTTTCAAATTATTAACATATTCATTTCTAACGTTTGTATTTTATTGTCACCTGAGTCTTTGAGACTAACGGGGTTAGATTTTTCTGTTAACTTTAAGGGTATATCAGTCATTTTACACATTAGGGACTACTTATGTAAATAAATAGTTAACTAAGAGGGGCTATTTTGTAATTTATATATAAAAAAAATAAAATATGAAAATAACAATAAAAAAATTAATTAAAGAAATATGCTTCAACTTCATCAGATGAACCCCCCCCTCTCACATCGGCGTTAAATCTGAGGATCGGAGCTGACGGGGATGATTCCGGCAGGTGGCTCGTCCATGACGACTCCCTCTAATCTCTCATGTTCCACAGCGCCAACAGATCTAGGGTTCCGGCAACCGTTTCTCCGGCGTCGAGGCGATGGATGAGCTGGCCGCCGCCACATTACACTCTGAAAACACGTTCTCGTTCGCATCCTCTGCTACCACACTGGCACACTCTACCTGACCTCTCAATCCAAGCAATCAAGCGACATTTTGTGTCACCAAATAATAGATCCAATTATGCTCCTTCTAATTCCTAAACACCAACAATCAATTCAATCATATAGGTGATTATAAAGTATAACAAAAAAAAAATCCCTTACGGCAAGTACAATAAAATGATCTGGTGTAAAAACTTTAGGGTTAAGGTTTTGTAATCGATGTCGTGAGGGTGATTGAAGACTGGGGTGACTTTGATTGTGGGATTTGGTAGTGAAATGGATGGGGGAATTTACGAAAGCGGTGGATTACGGGGGTCACTATATAAAATTGTTTGTGGTATGCTGGTCTTCTCCACCCCTTCACCAAACCTACTGTCCCGATCCATCCAACAGCCAAAAACAACAACCGCCACGAGATGGCTTTAGCTCGCTGGAGTTCCACTCTACTCAAGTCTCTCTCTGCCGCATCCTCCTCCTCCTCGTTCCTCCACCGTCGCCCTTCTCCACTGACGACACCACCACCATCACCGTCGAAACCAGCGTCCCCTTCACCGGCCACAACTGCGAGCCTCCGTCTAGATCTATCAGAAATATAGCCGCCATTTTGTAATGATCGACATTTTCTCTTGATGGTTTGATCTTTGGGTCTTTGTTTACACACGATGGCTATTAACTGTCAAATTTTGTTGTCTAAGATTGTAGAGGGTTGAGAAGAGATGGGTATTAAGGTGTCGATTGGAGGTGGGGGAGGGGGTTTAACCACTGAAATTGTGGATGATAGAGTGGTGGTGGTGGATTTTAATTATTTTACATTAATTATAAAATGTTCTTTTTCTTTTAGTAAAGTTATAAAATAGTTACAAATAGTTCCCAAACTTTGTAACTTACATAACTAGTCTTTAATGTGTAAAATGACTGATATACCCTTAAAGTTAACAGAAAAATCTAATCTCATTAGTCTTAGGGACTCAGATGGCAACGAAATGCAAATGTTAGGGAGGGATATGTTAAAATTTTGAAAATCGGATGCAGGTGGCAAAACTGGCCAAACCTCAGGGATGCAAATAGTAATTTACTCTATTTCTTTTTTAATATATTAAATGTTTAATAATAATATTAAAGAGAGAAATTTATTTTTAAAATAATGAATTCTGTTTCTAAAAACAATAATATGTTAACATAATTATACATTACCCTATATAAACATAAGACAACTTATGGTACAACCACTGCTGCACAATGTACCATCTTTAAGCACATCTTACAAGTTTTACAGCCTCATGTACAAGATGGAGAAACCTACCCCGAGTTTACAATTTATTATGCATGGTTTACAACTTCTTTTCTCTTTTTGTTGACCGGCCCTACACCTTTACTTCGGTTGTGTGTTTGAATGTACATCGCACCACCTACTCTCCTCCTCAAGTGAGAGTTGATGTGGGCCCACCTCAATTTGAATTAATTTGATCCATACATTACAGCTCCTCTCTCCCACCCCATACCTACTTCTCCCCTTCTCCACACTTTCTATCATATCATCTGCTTCACCATACTTGCTCCTCCCCTTTTGCAAATGAAGGCGTATTCCACTGGGCAGTTGTCGAGAGAACAGAAGCTTGCTGGAAAACCGGCAGGATTTTTCGTGAGTACTGGTACTCAGGGCGGCGAACAAGAGACCACTGCGTAAGTTTATCACTCTTGATTTTGCAATAGAAATGTGATTGTTGAATTTCGTTACTCAGTTAGCGTGATTCTGCTGTCAGTTGACTTTTAGGGTTTGGAGCTGGAATTCGATGCGAAACCGACAACGCCTTTACCTTTCCGGTTGTTGTTTCATCTGCCGGCGAAGAGCAGCCGTCTGATTCTTCTGATTCCTTTCTCAGATCCGGTGAGCCATTTAGATCCCACGTTTCTTGAAATTAGATGGATGTTGATTTAAGTTATGTGTGTTCCTTAATTTGCTCGGTCATTGTTTGTTTCATATCTTCTCTGTTGACTTTTCCTTCAAGCCAGGGCTCAATTTAACTAATCTTGGCACTTTTGGTTCTCATCGTCGGTTGTTTAACGGGTTATAAATTCCGAATTTAGTGTACATTTTCTACATATTTGTCGTTGGTTATAGTAAGAACTTAATTGTTTGCACTTTCTCTTCCTTTTTCTACTTTACAGTGGGGTTTTGGTGGTGTTTAATGAGAGATGTTGCCACTAGGGGCATTCCTTTTTCACGGCCTCATTTAATTGTGTTCATCATGCCCCTTTCATCTTTTGGTGCATTCATTCTTTTCTCTTTTACTGAAATGGTTAAAATTTAGGAATGAACATGAGTCAATTTGGTTATGGGCTAAACTCCATGATTCTGTTATTACAATTTATCAATTTTAGGCCTCTGTATGGAGTATTAAGCAAATCCAAGGTGATTTCATACTATGCTCCAAATATGCCACGAGCTTCCATGCCATGTGTAGCCAATTTAATTTGGATGATCTGAGAATGACAATGTTTTCCTTTTGTAGATATAACATTAATCTGGTGAATGGTGATGCCAAAATAAAGTTTCAACTGCATTCGTTTGAGAAGGTTGGGACATATAAAACCAAATGGTCAACAAATTATGCATTTCATATGTAAATCCTACTAAGGTTATGATTTCTTATTTGAATTTAGGGATGCTTTGTTATTTCAATTTTGGATTTACATTTTTTTTTTCATAAATTCTGGTTGGGAATTGAATTTGTGTTGCGATTGAAGTTATTTCGTTGGTTTCAAACGGTGGATCTGGTTTAGTTTCATGTGCATCTACTTACTTCGCAACAATATAATTATGTTTCATTATTAATTTGATCACTTTAGAACATTACTAAATCACTTCATATTTAAACAGATGCCATGAATTAGTTAGTTTTTATAGACACAAGGTGATCTAACTATGATTCTTATCTTTTTATTTGGGAATTACTAACCTAACAACTAACTTTTTGTTCCCGTTGAATGTAGGGGCTGATTCAGTCAATAAAATCTCCAGGAATCAAAAAAAATTTAGTTCCTCTTGAATGTAGGGGTTGGTTCAGTTGATAAAATCTCCAGAATTCTGTTATCAGAAAATTTAACAAATTTGATAAAATCAAACAACAATTCGCTTGGCTATTCCTTCTCATCAGTACCTTATTGACGATGCATACAAGGGTTGCATTTTGATTAAAAAAAAAGTTGATGGCTATTTGTTCTAATTATTAGTGGTGCTTGGTACCAAAGAGAAGGAATAATATTGTTTTATAGATCTGGTCTCATTCAATTTCTAAGATATCTTAAACAAGAATAGTATTCATAAATCTTGATTTTATCGATTTGATGTAATCATTCTAGGTTGTTTGAGAATTCGTATAGTTTTATGTTTGTTTCTTATCATTGTAGGTGGCTACCTTAAGAGAGTGATTAATGGTCCTTTACATTTTTTGCTTTACTCAACAGATTTGAGGGAATATTATTGGACTAAGTTAATTGATTCAGCTTTGTATCTTGCAGGGTTGGTTGTAGAATTTTGTTCGTCGTCATGCATTCGAAGATCCATTTCTACAGTTCGAGGTCTTGAGAGGTATGTTTATGCGTTCATTTGTCGCTTCATATCGTTTTGTTTTTCTCCTTATGCGGGGTTAATGGGGGCAAAGTCATGTTTTTAGTGTTATTGTGCTAAATGGTTTGGCTAACGGACTTTTTATAACTGTCTGACTCCGCCGCGAAGCGCGGGTAACTTAGTTGAGATTCTGAAGAAAATTCTATAATTTTAGAGAATTATCAAGGATTTTGTATTTTGTGCAGTCTGATGGGGCTCCTCATTAATCGACATCTATATTTTAAAGGAGGCATCTAAAGACTTATATTCATGTCTTTGAATATTCTATGCAAACTCATGGGCTTGCTGCTTTAGATCACTTTTTATGTGTACCTGTTACATGTGATAAGTTACCATGGTTTTTAAAAGAAAGATAATTGCAGGTTTAGTCAATGAATTCGTAGGTCACAGTTAATAAGGAGTAAAGGACCTGGTGGGTGTAAAACATATACAGATACAATTTTGATTTCATAGTTGATATTATTTGTTTGGGGTTTAACGTTGTGCTTTTTCTTAAACCTGTTGTATTCTAGATTTTATTTACTGATTTTGTGCAAGTTTTTGAGGTCTTATTAATAGTGATTGCGTTTATATATGGTTGATCTACATAGGTTATATTATGCATTTGGCTCATTTATTCCTTTCTGTTGGAGTACCTAAAAGCTTCTGATAGCCCTTTTGAATTCTAACCCGTCTTGCTTGGCAATTGAGGTAAATATTTCTTCTAGCTCTGTTAATCACTATGGATTAGGTGCTTTGATTGTTTTTTTTTTTTTTTTTTGGCATTATGTTTGAATGGTTATATAGATTTTTGTCCTCCATCATGAACCTTTGAGTGTGTTTAATATTTTGTAGAACACTTGCAGCTTGGAGATTGTTTATTGAGATCTTACATGCAGCAACATTCATCCATAATCATTATTAAGGTAATCACATTATTAATTTTTAGGCTAATATAGCACAAACTCTAACGTGCTAAACAAAGTATTTTTTTTTTCACGATGAACATAAACGAGTTATTAGCATGAATTTCATTTTATTGGACTGTGACTAAACACCATTATTTAGTTGCTGTCAAATTATTTTTGTTAGCGGGTCATATGTACAAGGCTCATGATTTGGGTTAACCTTTATTTGTTTGTCAAATGTAGACAGAACTTCAAAGGCGGTGCCGCATTGACAACTCAACCTGCAATTGCCTCAGATATAGACTATGCAAACACCAACGGCAGTGCCACACTGATGCTTCCGCATACAAACCGACGAAACAAAACGCCATCTAGCGGCAACGCGCTTCGCATCGCCCGTATCTCTCACGGTTGGGGTAACGGACCCTCAGAAAACGGTTCGGCTCCGTCGCGAATGCCAACGGGTCAACTCCGCGGCGAAGCACGGGTTGACCCACTTGTATAAATTATAAGGCAACGCCTTCTACAGTGTTAACGAACTTTTTTTTTTCTTTTTGCAATTTCAGATACATATTAGGTTATCCTAGTACGTCGTCGGAATAAACTCTTAAGTGACGTAGATGTTATAAGAACCCTAGGTCTAGCATTTCGCCTAAATAACTAGGGTTGGTTCATGGTTATAATCTGGATTGTAATCCAGAAGGGATGTCTTATGTCTTGATCGCAGTTAATTAGATTGATAAAAAGGTGTGAATGTTTGGACTTGACGGTGCTAGTTGTGATCTGTTGTGGTCAATGTGAGTTATGTGAGTCCACTTTTAACCTTTTCACATTTTGGGTTGATTGCATGTTGTTATGTTTATACACTTTGAACCGTTAAGATCCATATTTATTTTATTATGTTTAGTTGTATCTGTTTAATGTTAATTAACTGCCTAGTCGTGTCAATAATGGGATTAGAATAGTCATTTGCCGTATTGTGTTTATACGATATTTCGAACTGTTTGTGGGCCTTGAATCCTTGATAGTGGAGTGTGCTTTCATACAACTGATAAGAGTACATCTTTTGTGTATTTAAGGTGTGGTGGGTATGCTGAGGTTCGCCCTATATATATACACCTTCGATGCATCAAGGGTTGTACTTAAATCAGATTGTATGAAAATGTTACTTAATGATCAAGACCCATAGTATTTAAACAGTTTTAGTAAGTGTTTCGGCAATGACTGGTTTCAAACTATAACGGGTTGGGTAAGGACAATGTTTTGGAAAAAGGAAATAGAAGGCTAAATGTTTCATCAAAAAAGTAACGACGTTAGTGTTTTGTTAGTTTGGGATTGATGTGGGAAAATAGGTTAAAAGGTTGGGTTGGTAGCATACATTTCATTACATGGGATTAATACTGACCAATTAATGAAACATAAGATTATTTAAATTGTTAATATATTAGAAATGTTACTAACCGGATTCGAACCGGTGATCTGATTAGTAATCAGATTTAGTTAGCTTGGCGGGAAAAGTTGTTAGTTGATAAACAGTGTTAGTTAGGTATATAACCTGTATTTTGTTAATCAGTTTGTAAGTAATGAGAATTCAGTTGTTTTGCTTCTCAATTCTGTTCAATATGGTATCAGAGCTACGGCTCCGATTCGTTCTTCCGTTTCCGATCATCTTCTCCGATTAACTTTCCGACCTTCCTTTCTTCTCCGATTGTCTTCTCCGATTTGTTTTCCGATCTGTTTTCCGGTGAACATTTGTTTATCGTAATTCTCTTTCCTTTTCCGTTCGTATTTTCTTCGTATTCATCTTCTATCCTATTTTTCTCTTCGATCGTTCGCCTGTTCTTCTTTCGTTTCAATGGCCATAAATTCTTCAGATCCACTCTACTTGCATCCGTCTGATCATCCAGGCATGCTTTTAGTATCAAAACCTTTTGATGGATCTAGTTTTGGTGCATGGAAACGTGCTATGTCAATTGCGTTATCTGCCAAAAATAAATTTGGATTTGTGGATGGTACTGTACTTCGTCCTACGGTTGCTGCTCAACTTGCTTGTTGGAAAAGGTGTAACGATATGGTTATATCATGGATACTCAACACTTTATCACCTGAAATCAGTAAAAGTGTAATGTATCTTGAAACAGCAACTCTTCTCTGGACTGATTTGAATACTCGATTTGGTGGTGCTAATGGTCCTAGTTTATATCAAATCCAGAAAAGCATTTCTGAATTATCACAAGGTTCGGATTCTATTGCTGCTTATTACACTAAACTAAAGATGCTATGGGATGAATTACAGTCATTAGATACTCCTATTGTATGCACTTGTGATGCACATGATGAGTTTGTCAAAAGATTTGAAACTCAAAAACTGATGCAGTTTTTAATGGGTTTGAATGCCACTTATGATGGTATTAGAGGTCATCTTTTGATGACAAAACCATTACCTTCCATAAGTGAAGCTTATGCTCTTTTAGTTCAAGATGAAACTCAAAGAGAAATTCATGTGTCAAGCCCCTTTGTAACTGATTCAATTGCTATGAATGCCAATGCTCATCAGAAGTATGATCCTAAGAAGCCAATGATTTGTTCCTATTGTAAAAAGACTGGACATCATGTTAGTAAGTGTTACAGACTTGTAGGATTTCCTAAGGATTTTAAATTCACTAAAGGAAAGAAGTTTGCTGCCAATGTTACTCAAGATGATAGAATGGTTTCTGAAGAAAATGCTAGTCCTACTTCTTTTACTTCTGAACAATATACTGAGCTCTTTAACATGATTCAAAAGATGAATATGCAGCATACTTCTGATTCCAATGCTCAGACTGTCAGTCAAGCTAACTTTGCAGGTATTATGGCCTGTAATTCTTCTTTATTCCATTCTAAATGGATTATTGATACTGGTGCCAGTGACCACATGTGTAATGACATCAATCTTATGACTGATGTTCATCAATTACTTAAACCTGTATTAATTGGTTTACCAAATGGACAGGTTATTTCAGTTACACAAACTGGTACTGTCAAAATTTCTTCCTTTCTATCCTTGACTCATGTTCTTTTCATCCCTCAATTTACTCATAATCTGTTGTCTGTCCCTAAATTGTGTAAACTTACACATGGTATTCTATTCTTTACTCATAATTCTTGTATCTTTCAGGCCCCTTCAATGAAGAGGCCACTGGTTCTTGGTGAATTGCTTCAGGGATTATATCTCCTCAAGCAGCAGCCTTTGCAGACTGTTCCTTCTTCTATGGTTGTTTCAAAATCTTTTTGTAATATTGTTGTCAATAATGAGACTTGGCATCATAGATTGGGACACTTGCCTGTCTACAAATTGAAACAATTAAATTTGCTTTCACAGTCAAATGTTGATTCAATTCTGTCATGTGATATTTGTCCTAAGGCTAGACAACATAGATTGCCTTTTCCTCATAGTTCAATTTCCACTTCCCATGCTTTTGAACTTATTCATATAGATACATGGGGACCATATTCTGTCCCAACTCATAATGGGTACAAATATTTTTTGACAATTGTTGATGACTTCACAAGAACTACTTGGACACATTTGTTGACTAATAAGTCCAATGCTTTTACTGTTTTAAAAAGTTTTGTTGAAATGGTTTCTACCCAATATAATGCTAACATCAAATGTATTCGTTCTGACAATGCATTTGAATTGGGTACTGGAACTTTGCAGTCTGCTTATTTGCTTAGCAAAGGTATCTTTCACCAAACCACTTGTGTAGGAGTTCCACAACAAAATGGTGTGGTTGAAATAAAACATAAGCATCTTCTTGAGACAGCTAGAGCCCTATTATTTCAATCCAAACTTCCTGTTTCTTTTTGGGGAGAATGTGTCCTAACTGCTACATACCTTATTAATAGGTTCCCTTCCAAATTATTGCATGACAAGTCTCCTTATGAATTGCTGACTCACAAATCTCCTTCTTATCATCATTTGCGAGCCTTTGGGTGTTTGTGCTATGCATCAACTTTAAAGGCTGGCCGTGACAAATTCCAACCAAGAGCTACTCCATGCTTATTTGTTGGTTATCCTATTGGTAAAAAGGCCTATCGATTGTTTGATCTCACTACCAAATCTTTCTTTGTTTCTAGAGATGTTCTCTTCTTTGAAAACATTTTTCCATCTCTTCCTCCTTCTGCTCATTCAACCTTGTTTCCTATACTTGATTCTTCTTTCATAGATACCTTTGTTCCAACTGATCTTTCTGATTCTTCTTCTCATTCTGCTCCCTCTGATTCTCATTCTCCTTCTGATCCTTCTGCCACCTCAATTTCTCCTCCTTCCCATCCTCCATTGAGGCAATCTACCAGATCTATCAAACTTCCTGCTTATTTGCAGGATTATGTTTGTCACAATGTGACCACTTTTTCTGATGATTGTCCTCATACTCTCACTAATTTCTGTTTTTCCACCAATTCTATTCCTATTTCTCATATCTCTTCTACCAGCCAAACTCTCCTAAATTCCATTGATCACTTTTCTGAACCTCAATCTTATGCTGAGGCTGCTAAGCATCCTAAGTGGGTTGATGCTATGCAGAAAGAATTCACTGCCCTTGAAGCCAACAAAACTTGGTCTATTGTAGATATTCCTAAACATAAAAAGCCTATTAAATGCAAATGGGTCTATAAGGTGAAGTATCATGCAGATGGTACTTTAGAGAGATGCAAAGCCAGACTTGTTGTCAGAGGAGATACACAAAAATATGGGATTGACTATCTTGAAACATTTTCTCCTGTTGTCAAAATGACAACTATTAGAGCATTGGTGGTTGTTGCTGTTAAGAAGAATTGGTCATTGTTTCAGTTGGTTGTTAATAATGCTTTCCTGCATGGGGATTTAGATGAAGATATCTATATGACAGCTCCTCCAGGCATGAATTTACTTCCATCTCAGTGTTTGAAACTTCAAAAATCCTTATATGGTCTTAAACAAGCCTCTAGACAATGGTATGGTAAATTGTCTACAACTTTATTAAGCCTTGGTTATCACAGATCTGCTAATGATCATTCCTTATTTTCTAAAACTATGGTTGGCTCAGTTGTTTACCTTGTAGTCTATGTTGATGATATCATACTTACTGGCAATAATGTTGCTGAGATAGAATCGGTCAAGTCTTTTCTTTATGCTACTTTTAAGATCAAAGACTTAGGCTCTCTCAATTACTTCTTAGGCATTGAAGTTTTACAACATCCTGATGGCTTAATTTTGACTCAAAGAAAGTTTGCAAAGGATTTGCTAACTGAATTTTTTGTTACTCCTCCTTCTTCTGTCTCATGTCCTCTTCCCTTAGTTTCTAATTTGAAACTCAATGAAGGTACTCCATTGGCTGATCCTTTGCAATACAGAAGACTGGTTGGTAAACTCAATTACTTAACTAGCACCAGACCTGATCTCTCCTTTGTTGTTCAACATTTGAGCCAATTTATGCAAGATCCCAGGCTACCTCATTGGAATGCTGCCCTGCATACTTTGGCTTATGTTCATGGATCTTCTACTCAGGGTCTCTTTTTCAATAAAAATGATGATTTTTCTCTAACTGCCTATTGTGATTCAGATTGGGCAGCATGTCCCAATACTAGACGATCTGTTAGTGGCTACTTTATCTCCTTTGGTGGTTCTCCTATTTCTTGGAAATCAAAGAAACAACACACTGTTTCTTTAAGTTCAGCAGAGGCTGAATACAGATCTTTGAGACGTTTGACTGCTGAATTGACTTGGTTGACCCGTTTATTGTCTGATTTTGACGTTATATCAAGCCTATTTCTGTTAAATGTGATAGTCAGGCAGCAATACATATTGCTAAAAATCCTGTTTTTCATGAACGAACTAAGCACATTGAGTTGGATTGTCATTTTGTGAGGGAAAAGTTGCAAGATGGTCTCATTTCTTTATCTCATGTTTCTACTCAAGCTCAGTTGGCTGATTTACTTACCAAGAATCTTCCCAGAACTCAACATGATGCTTTATTATCCAAGTTTGGTGTTTTACAACCCCCAACTTGAGGGGGGGTGTTAATATATTAGAAATGTTACTAACCGGATTCGAACCGGTGATCTGATTAGTAATCAGATTTAGTTAGCTTGGCGGGAAAAGTTGTTAGTTGATAAACAGTGTTAGTTAGGTATATAACCTGTATTTTGTTAATCAGTTTGTAAGTAATGAGAATTCAGTTGTTTTGCTTCTCAATTCTGTTCAATAAAATCCAATTTGTCAAAAAGAAACGATTGTTTATTAAAGAGTCATTAGCCTGACTCAACACAATTAAGATAACGATGGGCGAAGGTTGGGGTTTTTCTCACAATCAAATGGCTTCTGAATTGCATTTTCATTCAAACCCTTTTGCTTTAGTAGGTTTACCATTTGTTAGTGAGAAACCATTAAACACTTATAATATTACGTAGACCAAACCTTATACGAATTATGTAGTGAAGGTGACGATCATCTTTATGGTTTGTTACATTTGTCCGATCCAAGTTTTTAAATTTTTTTTTTTTTGAACGGCCAACTAAACGAGACCTGAACTTGAACCGGGAAGCCTAATGGCAAAAGGCCGCCATCGGCGTCCAAGCCCATCAGTCAACCAGTTCCAGGAAAAACCACCTCCGCAAGCGGCCGGGTGGAAAACGTGTTAGCTAAAAGACTCGAACTCGTGACCTTATGGTTACGAGTCATCCCATCATCGCCTATACCACTAGGACAAGTCCTAGTGGTGATCCAAGTTTTTAATTATGTACCCTCTCTAGTGGTGTCTTTGATTCTCATAGTCATTCGAGACCTGAACTTGAACCGGGAAGCCCAATGGCAAAAGGCCGCCATCGGCGTCCAAGCCCATCAGTCAACCAGTTCCAGGAAAAGCCACCTCCGCAAGCGGCCGGGTGGAAAACGTGTTAGCTCAAAGACTCGAACTCGTGACCTTATGGTTACGAGTCATCCCATCATCGCCTATACCACTAGGACAAGTCCTAGTGGTGATCCAAGTTTTTAATTATGTACCCTCTCTAGTGGTGTCTTTGATTCTCATAGTCATTGGTCCGTTGGTGAAGTCATCCGCGTGTAGTTCTTCATTGCTCTCCAATCAGCCTACCGTCTAATCTCTAATTCTCCAAACTCGTCAGAGATCATGTAATTCATGGTTTCCATTTTTGTTAGGCTTTGAAAAACCATCTCCGTTGTCTTATATAACGAGCTCATCCTTACACGGTTCTTGCTGTTTGATTCCTACATCATATCGTACTCGTAAAGTATCATCTAAGGTCTTGGTCGAGGGATCGTCTTAAATTTTGTAACCAACTGAACATGGAATTATAATTTGTATATTGTGCCTCAAGAGTCACTTGTTATACTCTGTTTTAGCACCTACAAACAGGGGCGGATTTTTGCTTGTACCACCTGATTTTTCGTCAAGAGGTATCGAGTATACGTGTTTTAGGAGAATTTTTTTATATATATTGTGTCCATCACCACCAGAGGCGGATGCGAGGGCGGATTTAAGGTATTTGGAAGAATGAATGTGATATTTAAGATATTAATAGAGATGCAAAGTTAGAGGTTTAATGGAGTTGGAAGAAGATATGTATGTTGTTTTTTGTGAATGAGGAGGAAGAAGGTATATAAAATAAAAAAATATATAAAAAGGACTATGTGAAATAGTGTACGAGTCTTCTCACCAAAACTGTCAAATAGGCTTTTTCATTTTATTTTATTTTATTTTAACACAAGTGGGTCAACCCGCGCTTCGCCGCGGAGTTGACCCGTTGGCATTTGCTATTGATTCTGTGCTTTGTAAAATCAGAAACAAACACTAAGTCCAACATAATCGTCCGAACATGCATAAAAACATATGAAAATCAGAAACAAATGCCCAAACAAAACACAAAGGAAAAACATCTATTAACAGCTAAATTGACATCCTAAACTCAGAGATGAAGTGGCCATCGGAAAAATTTACAATACTCAAAATCGGAACTCACACTACTGGAAGCAGATGAACACCAAGACAAAAATTGTATCTTCAACAGAATCTACCTTATATACGGGCAAAGAAATCAAACACGTATGTGGGTGCAGATTGAAAATGGACGACTGAGGAACACGTGTATCCCATTAGGGCTTAACATGTATAGCGGGAAAAAAGAACGCTACCATTTCCAATCGAATGAGGCTTGTGCATGTTGTATCTTGCAAAATAAATCAAGTCAAACAAATATTAATTTCAACAAACATTATTGAATTTGAACAATCGCACATATAATCACAGAACTGATAGGAAATAATAGAATAAAAAGTAGAACCTATCTACGAAACCATCGTAGAGACCTTTTTTGAATGATTTTAATCAAATTTTGGAGGTTGGGCGAAGAATCGAGACATACCGAGAAAACCTCATCGATGCTGTGAATGTCGAGAATTGTTGTGGAAGGATGCAGTTTCCCCTCTCACCTCAGTTTTATCCCAAATCATTGTGCTCATACAAATTCCATCAAACCAAGACAATTATGTCTGATCAACAACCAAGGAAAAGCAAATACATGCAATCAAAACAAACAGTAAACAAACCATCAACATCATACAAATTCCGTCAAACCAAGACAATTATGCCTGATCATCAAAAATCAGAAACGGAATTAGAACAAACAGAATTCAAGCGATTACTTAGAAATATCTAGCAAAATAAACAATAAATAAAAAATTCACCATTAGGAAGATACCATAACCCAAACCTGCAAAAACACAGCAGCGGAAAAGTATTAAAATAACATACACCAACAACATACAACAAATATATACAAATGACATTACTTAGAAACTATCAGCACGTTTATAAGATGTAGCCTATGAACAGAACAAACTCAAAAAACAACATGCATAGAAAATGTAACCTATAATAGAACCATGACCTATGCATGTAATTTGGCTCGATTGCATGCCGTTTGAGGTGTTTTGATGGTGAATAAAATGTTGGCTTTTCCAAAAAAAAAAAAAACATTTTCAAAGAGCATATATTATGAACCAAGAAAACGCCCTCCAACATTTTATTTTAGAACACCACCAACACACATTATGAATAACCAAGCATAATCTTATAAAGTTGCTAACACCAACATGTAATTTCAAACTCGGTTTTTAATGTTTCAGCAAACCCTATATAAATCGAAGGTGTTACCACAACTGCACAAACAGGTATTACAAAAGGCCTAAAGTAAGAAAATATGAGAATCCAAAAAAAAAAGAACATCAAGGTTCAGCTCAAGGTTCAGTAGGAGGTCTGCATCAACCATGAAAGATCCTTGTCTATTCTTATCTAACTTTTATCCATGTAAGCAATTAAAGCATGATGGTGCTATTTACTCATGAAAAAAATCAATACAAAAAAAAGGAACAACGTGCAAACTGAAAAGAAGACTGCAAACAGGTTAAATCACATGAACAGGTAGCAACATGTATCACAATTTGCCTGCAAGAAGAAAATTAACCTGTAATATCCAATATAACAGAGAGCACCATCACAAATACATGAAATTTGACATGCAGCAACATGTCAAGTCTAATATCTCTACAACAGTTGGAAAAGTATGTTTTGAAAATTTCATATGCTATATACCATGTATGTTAAGTCTCAATATTGCATCTGTTGGATCATGGTGTAGTGCTTGAAAGCATCAGATAACTTTGTATGCATTTTTAGTCAAGGTAAATAATGAACATTTGTACTCGGCAAGCATGAAGAAAATATGGTGATTGAATGAGAGTGCTAAAGAGTGATTACCTATCATTGGGTTTGATGTTCTTCCGAAATCACTCTCTTTCATTATATCCATAAATTCATTGTTATTAATTATTAGTATTTCATGTAACTGGTACCTGCACTTTGCTAAGTAAGAACATGACCTGTACACAAAAATGAATAATGACCAAAGTTAATAACACTTAACATTACAAAGTATTGATGTAAACGTAGCGGTGGCTATATAATTTATTTCATTAAATGATTACCCACACAAAGGACAATATTTTAGCAATCCCTAAGAGGCCAAACAACAACCTGGGAGTCTGGGACAATGTTGGGCAAACAACAGATGGGTGAAAACATAACTTTAAAAGCAACTAACGTCATACTCACCACATAGACGCTGCTGAAATTATCAAAAAATACATCACAGCCTTGATTTGGTAAAAATGGACTACAAAATTACTTCAACTGCACACATTTTGTCAAAAATGCATTTGGTAAAAGACATTTTACCACATGCAGATAAATACTTTCCTGAACACATGTTGCAAGGTCCCTGTAAATAATGATAATATCACCAATTAAAAATACCAAATAGACCTACCTGCGTAGACGTTGAAGGAGCACGAACGACTCATCTTAAGCCGAGAAAGCAGTACAACGCAATCCAAAGACTTGTCAGAAAAATACGACCACAATCAATAACAATTATACAACCAAATTCTAGTGGTTCCAATTTTAGTTTATATATAAATTTTTTTCAATGTTATGTATGGTCCTCTTGCCTATACAAAATGATTGTTTTGTTTTGTTTTTGCAAAGTAGGTACATGAAGGTAAAACACTACACACAACAAAAACAAATAAGCAAAGCAATCATACATCTAGAAGAAGACCCTATGTAAGTACCTCTAAGCGGAACATAACAACATGAGAGCAAATATCTGTAGAAATTGCCAAAATAACAGTTAAAAAATATAGCTTTGAACATCTAAAGGGAACTAACTTATTAACAGGCAGATACCTCATATAAGTAGAAATCAATCCCCAAAAAGAAGCAGGTATACATGATGACTTATAACATTCTTTAAATAAAGGCATCTAAAGGAACAGGAAGCAGGTAAAAACGAAATCTATTAAGAACACACTAACAAAATATGGTACCTCAAAAGATTCTGGGTCCTTCCCAATACCTGCAACTACACAGCATCAAGAAAACATAAACCGTCATTAGGTTTAGCATCATATTTTTTACAAAAGTACAACCGAATTCCTCTGAAATTGTATCGTAAAAAAAGGGGTTTTTTTTACAAACCCTAACTCGTTACGGCAGCGCGAGATTAGATGATTCATCGCAGCAGATGAGGTGAACAGAGATGCTAAGATGGGAAGGGCAAATTCAATGACAGAAGAGTTGTTCAGCCATGGTTGAAACCTAGGTTATAAGAGACACGATGAGTCGGTTTAAAGGGACGTATGCGAGGCCGGCGATGAGAGAAATGTAGAGAGATAGAAACCGATTGTGTGCCAGAAGTTGTGATGGTGGTCGGAGAGAGGAAGGGTTAGACCACCCACATGACCACATCAATACCACACTAAATACCACTAAATACCACATTTTTGGTCCAGTCAGCATGTCACGTTACGTACTTACCACATACCACAAAACCCACTTTTTTTCCACATCAAGTACTTCCCCACATACCACCTTTTATTTCCACATCACCATTTTATTTAATCTTTATTTTAAAAACTAGTTAACAAATTAATTCTTTTATTTAAAACGTATATTATTTTAATTTTAAAAAAAACTTACCTACGTATATTATTTTAATTTTAAAAAAAACTTACCGACATAATTAAACGTATATTATTTTAGTTTTAATAAGTATCTTAGGTTGCTTTTCAGTTTTAATCTAATTATGTTTTAATTGAGAACTCAATAATATATTAAACTGAAGTAAAAGGAAATACAAGATTACTAAAAGGAAATACAAGATTACTAAAAGGAAACACAACTTATTCAACTACAGAAAGGAAACACAACTTATTCAATAATTGGAAGCCTTATTCAAAGTAAGGCCTTGAGCACTAATCTTCATCCCACACCGGCTTGTTTGCCCAAAGATGCTCAACTAAATCGTTTCTTAGAGCCGTATGCTGATCCTTAGCACGCAAGTCTATGAACCTCTCAAGGTTATGGACAAATGCTTGAGGTGCCCCATGATTATATGGAGGTGGAGGAGGTGCACCATGATTATATGGAGTTTGAGAGAGATTTGATATTGAGAGGGTTTTGTGAGAGATGTGTGAAATGAAATGAGAATACTGAGTGTATTTATAGCAGTGATGAAAAACTAGCCGTTAGGAAAATACAAAAAAAACTAGCCGTTATTAATATTTTATATTAAAAAACTAGCCGTTATAATAAGACAAAAAAAAATTAGCCGTTATTTAAAAAAAAATACTAAAATTAATGTTTTAATTAATTATGAATTTTAGAATTTTTTTCAGATTTTTTTGAAATTTATTTATATTTTATTTGTATTATTAAATATTAAAATGAAACAAAAATCTTTGAATTTAAAAAAAAAAGAACCGTTTAAAAGAAAAAGAAAAAGGAAAAAGAAAATGATGGGCCCACTTGTGTGCGTATGTATGCGTACGTAGGTACGTACGTACGCGCGTACGTACGTACGCCACAACGGGTACGTACGCCGTACGTACGTACGTACGCGGCTAAATACCGTTGATGCGGAGAGTCTTATAGACGATTGCTCCTTCGAAAGTGTTTCATCGCCTCTCTTTCTCTCTGCAATTGATACGGATTGACTGTTGAGAGAGATGGGGAGAAGGTTGCGTGTAAAATAAAACTTTGATTGAGATTTTGAGATCGTGCAGTAGGCAAGACTTTTTCTATCAAAGCTTCTTTTCATTGTGCAAGTTTGAGTTGTAAAGCAAGCTATAAAAATTGTACCACATATGCATTATTGACTTGTACCATATGTATTATAAAAGGTACCACAGGTTGTCTTATGTTAATATAGGGTAATACTACTTTTACTTTTAGTTTTTTACACTTAATTTGATTTTGTAATATATCACTTTTCTTTATACTATTTGTTTTCATTTTTACTCTCGTTCTTTTAGATGATCCAAATTCTTTTTTTAACTTCTTAAAAAAAAAGTATACATTTGTATTTGTGTATTTGGTATTTAAGTGTTATATGAACTATGATTTGAATTCTAAATCTTTAAAACAACAAAACTACATTAAGAAACCGATTTTTCTAGTCGCTTATTTGGGTTTGGGTATTGATTAACGGTTAAGGTTTGCTCAACCATTTTTTATTATGTTTTTAATAATGTATCGATATGTTTAGAAAAATATTTTGACAAAACATAAACCAAACAAACTTTGATTTCTATATTAACTTTTGATTAAAAGTTTACCTTTGGTTATACTTTTGACTTTTTCATAATTAGAAAATGTTGCAACGTGAACAAAATAGCTAGGTCGCTAACAAGTAAGTAAGATGCTTCATTGATATGGTTAAGTATCCGGTAACATTTATCATTTCTTATTAGAGCTGGAATAGGTTTTTATTTATTTCATAACCGCAATTTTGTTTTGACCCGACCCAAACCGGACCGATGATCCAAACATAGACTTACAAACATAGCAATAGAAAAAAAAATTGGTCACGTAACTTTTGGTCACCCAAGAAAAAAATGTCAAGCTCCGCCACTGCCTACAAATTCTTAAGTATTCAATTGATTCAGGTTAGATTTAGCATCAGTAAAAGATTGAAATAAACATGGAAGCTGATAACATAATCTGATTGAACTCATTCCAACAAAGTTGAAACCATCTCACCAAATCATTATTGAGTTTTAAAAGCTAAAACTAAACCCTAAAGTTAAATTCAAAGTTAAAATTTAAATCTGAACCCTAAAAGAAATCTTACTGTTCATAGATTTATCTTGTTTATAGTTAGATTAAATTTATATCAGTATTCAGTAACTTGTAAACTTAGTTGGTAAACTCAGTTAATCCAACTTTGAGGTCCTTATGCTCAAATCCGTGCACCAAATGTAAGAATATTTTTTAGTATAACTTGACAAAACTTGATCCCACATAGGCCCTTAAAGATTAAAAGTAGCTTTAACCAGAAAAGTAGGAAACCTGCCATTTAACTAGGAAACAGTTCAAAGCATGTGAATCAAACCGGCCAATGGTTCAGTTTCCAGTTAGCCTGGCTGGTCCAGTCCGGTTTTTGGCTAAGACACACAAAATGAACCTCAACAAACCTAATAACCGACTATAAAGTCGTAAAATCTTTCATCACTCTGTATATGCTGCTTACAAAAGACAGATTCTAAAGCATTATTATTTCCTATTTCATCTCCATTGATGAATTCCTTCAAGGAAACAATTTAAGGTAACCAAAACAATTTAGGGTAGCCGCTACTTAAAACGAAACATGGAAAGTTGACTACCTTCCACAGCTCTTTCTCTTCACATATCACCATCTTTGAAGCTTTTTCTATGAAGTTACCTGCATAAGTTTATACACATTGACTTTCAGGTCAAACAAATTCATCAACAAGCATAAATTATGACATTTTTAGTGAATTAATGAAAATTATACCATGAAACAAAGTACAAGTCTTGGAAATAGTATTTTCTCCTTATTTGGCCATGTGGCTAGCCTCGACGGCTGCTATGTGACATAGTAATTTTTTATTTTGTTGTGTCTTTTCAAGCACAACGAATTTAGCATAAATGTTGGTAGTGTAATGGGCACGGTTGTGTAACATAACTTTTAGGTCCTAGACTTAATACTTCTAACTTTAATGTCATTAGTCATTACGTAGTTGTTTGTATTTTTGTTTTATTTACGCAGCGTTATAGCAATGCAATTATTACGCGGGTAGCAAATCTAGTTATAAAACACTTCAAAGGGTTTGCATGAACTAAGTTAGAAAACTTGTTCAGATATTAATCACGAAGTCAAGATTTAATTCGAACCTTTTCTGCGACGTTGGTAGTTTATCCTGCGATAATCCAGGAGTGCAGATGCAGGGGATTTTTCATCATCTCCAAACAACATTAGAAGCAGAGTCGAACGACATTCACTCTTAAAATATCCATCATCAAAACTTTCCCAAATAATAAATTCACGTGAAAAATTCAGTGCCGCACTAAAATCTCGCCTGCGACATAACTCGATCATCTTTTGTTGTTCCAAAGAGAAATGTAGCTGTGGGCGGAGATGCAAGAAAGCCTGCAACCAAATCACAAACAACAGGGTAATGAATATATCAAACTACAGATAACCAACCATAGAAAGAAATTTTAAAGAAAACATGAAAATGATGTGTTACAGGGGTCATTGTTTCATTGAGGGTCCGAATGGCATCATCAAACTGACGATTAAGGATGAGGTCTCTAACAATCTTTTGTGTTCCAACTTTTGTAAGATCTTCAGAGCTGATGCCCACTGATTTGAATGTAAAGATTAGTGCAATTCATTGTAAAGAAACTTAGATTAAAAAAAAAGATAAGGGGACAGTACATGGGCAACCAGATTCTTTATGAAATGCTTCAGCGACAAGGGGCAATTCTTGATCTATAAGAAAATCCATAATCATCATATCCATGTCTGCTTTTTTGAAGTTGCCCTGTCTAAACAGTTGGTACCAATCATCTTCTGATATTTCTTCCCACTCTGACTCATATTCTGGTATGTCTTCTGATTCATTTTCTTGTTCATCCTGTGATTCATTTTCTGGTCCAGCCTGTAGTTCCAGAAAGGGGGGAAAAGCCGCCATTAATATTTATCCAAAAAAGCATGCAACTCTTAAATTTATGTTATTAGAATCCAGGGTTCCAATCATTCAAAATCAGATTACCCATAATGAGTCCAACATGCATACAAATAGGTATCATCCTATAGTTTTGAACAGTAATTCATGAAATTAAACTATGAAAGACCAATAATTAGATGCATATGAATAGGAAAACAGAGATGAAGATGCATAGAGAGACAAATCAAATAATATTTATCTACAAATGCATGCAACTCTTAAACTTATGTTACTAGAATCCAGAGTCCTGATAATTCAAAAACAGATTACCCAAAATGATTTCAACATGCATCCTAATAGATATAGTTCTTCACCTTAAACAGTGAATCATGAAACTAAACAATGAAAGACCATTTATTAGATGCATACGAATAGGGAAACAGAGATGAAGATGCATGGAAAAGGGTTCCAACCCCTCAAAATCAGATTACCCATGATGAGTTCAACATGCATACAAATAGATATCGTTCTTTACTTTCAAAGAGTAAATCCATGAAAGTAAACAACGAAATACCACTGATTAGATGCATACAAATAGAAAACCATAGATGAAGATACAAAGAAAGACCAATCGAATGATAGTGTAACCGAATATGATATCAAAAGGGAGGATTACGTGCCTGAGGAACTTGTAATTCCATGGTTCTTAAAGAAAATTGATGAAATGAGCAATGATTTTGTGAATCTGTGTGAATTGTGTATCGAGAAGAAGAACAGAGGGGCTATTTGTATTTGTATAGGTATTTTTCTTGGCGCGTTAATCTGTTTTTAAAATTCTTGTTTGCCGTTGATTCTGTTAGGTTTAACGGGTTATAGATGCATTTTTGCAATGTTTTAAAAACCGGTTTTTTAGTTGAACCGGAAAACCTTCCGGGACGGGTTCGACCGGTCGGACCGGTTAGACCGGCTGGTTGAACCGGTTAGGGGATTTATATATATTTTTTTATAAAAATGCTAATAAACTTGTACACCCCAACAAAAGTAGTTAAAATACAATTATAATCCACTCAAAAATAATATCAAATATGTATTTCATAAGAAAATATAAGTTTTAAACTTAAAAAAAATAAAAAATAAAAAAAAAAGTTAAAAAAAATAAAATAAAAAAATCAGAAAACCGGTTGAACCGGACCGGTTGAACCGGAAAAAACCGGTTGAACCGGAAAAAACCGGAAAACCGACCGGTTCGAAGCGGGTCGGTTCAACCCAAAAAACCGGGCATTAAAGAACCGGAAAAGTGGCCGGTCCCCGGTCGAACCGGTTGAACCGGCCGGTTCGACCCGGGTTTTAAAACATTGCATTTTTGCCTTCTATAATCAAAATCTTACACAATATAAAGAATATCATTAATTAAAAAAAACATTAAAAAATTCAAAAAATTACCTCAAAAATCAAACCATCTTCTTCTTCCTCTAGCAACCGACCAACCATATGCAACTCCGGTCATCATCTCCGTCAATTGGTTTCTGATTCGAAAATTCAAATCGGACAACAACTGATCTCTCGTGCTCTCGAGCACTATCACGTTCTCTCATTCTCTCACGTGATATCTACAGATCTCTGAAGTTCTAGACGGTTGAGCAGGCAGCGACTGTAATCGAAGATGATCAACGGAAGCGACTGGATTTGTGACTAATTGCATCTCAATTGGTTGAACCACCGGATCGTTAATCGCGATTGGACCGGACCTCGTCGCCGGAATCGGTACGAACGGAGAAGAGACGGATCTAACAAGTGCACCGTCTCCGATGGTGGTGAACAGCGGTCGCCGGAAGTATGAACTGAAAAGCTTTCAGCTGTGCACGTTAAAACGAAGCAAAACGCAGATCAGACCTAGGGTTTTAGAGCAGTGGAAAAAGAAAAGGATATCTGGAAGATGAAGAAGTGGAGAGGTATAAAAATTAAAAATAAAACATGTAACACTTTTTATCTACACCCCTTGAAATATATAATATGTAACACTTTTAGACTTTATTATCTTCATTTTAGAAATTTAGTCCTTAAGTATTTCAATATGTCTCAATTTAGTCCTTTTAACATCAATGGACCAGAAGAATAACCGACATAGTGTCCGACCTGGTTTTAAATTTATTGGTGGTGTGGCTTTATCTTGGACTCTAATAGATCTATTGAGACAGTGTCTCAATAGAGGTTTGTTAATTAATAGAATTCATGAAAACAATCCTTAAATACATAGCTTAAATACATAGAATGTGGTGAATTTGATTCAAAGGAGAAAGAAAATAAGATAGAAGAGTGACAAGGAAGATAACACAAGAAGGGGGTTGGGTATCTATATATATACTTTTTGTTTCTACTTATAATTAAAAAAGCATAATAATCGTTTTGTATATCTTACAATTATAGTTATCCAGCTTCTGATAATGATTCATCACTAAGTCTTTCGTATATCTTATAATTATAGTTATCCAGCTTCTGATAATGATTCTATCACTAAGTCTTCATAGAAAGTTGAGTCTTTCTTTATTCTTCTAATCTTGAATGCCTGCATCACCATTATAACATCTAGGTTCGGGATGTCTAATGCTTCTCTACCAAACTTGCTCACAAAATTCCTTAAGAATTCCTCAGCATGCTGAGTCACCCTATAAAGGTCACTGGTTAGTTTTTCAAAAGTACGATTGCATGAAAACTGATTATTAAACAAATTAATTAAACGATAAAAAGAAGTAATTGAATATGGTGAAACATTGAGAAACCATTTAAAGGGCGATCCTGTCATAGTAGACCCAAATCCTTTTCACATGCATGCTTCTATGAGATCACTAGGAATTTAGATTATCTTCATCCTTTCCCTATACTGGGCAACATGCTCTAAAGATATGTAGTTCCATACTTCCATTGTAAAGTTTCATGTTGGGAGTCTGAAATCTTTTGGGGAACTTCACATCACAGATAGGAAGTGCGAATCTTGACATCCTGTGACTAGACGGCGCAACTTTGGGGATAGGTTGTACCACTCCAGGCACACTGGAGATCATATCCTTGAGATTCTTAAGTTCCTTCGCAATAGCTGGACTAACACTTGCATCATGCATAGCATCAAAACTGTAGGCGCTTAAAAATGGAATTTCAGGAATGTTACCAGCATTCTGGGATCGATAGTTCCCAGGATTTACACCAGGATTTCTGACAGCTGTCATCCTAGTCAGAGTAGTAGGAATCAAAACTCCGGCTCCACACTGTATAGGGATGAAGTCTTCCACAGGGCTTGTAGAAGATCTCGGAGTGTTGAAGTCCAGATTTCTAGGATGCAAATGACTCATAGGCATGTATTCTGGCATCTTCATCTATGCTTTGAGTTTCTTCATCTCCCCCATCATGGTTTGATTCACACTTTGTTATTGTTCCATATAGCGTTGCATTTTTATGAACATGGCCAACACTTCATCATTGGAGACCAGAAATGGTGTTTGAGAACTCACTCCAGATCCCCCGAGACACTAGTGATAGTAGAGACTTTCTTGCCATCATTCACATTCTTATTTTGAGATGAGGAGAATAAAGGAGGAGGATGAGGGAAACTGAGGTGGTTGAAGGGTTTGAAACAAACGATGATTTGGGTTGTGAGCCCATTTTTTATAAATGATAGAAATTAACAAATTTTGCTAGAGTTTAAAAGATGAATTGCACCACTTGCCCCATGGTGGGCACCAATTTGTTTTGACCAAAATTACCAAAAGGAATTAAGTGATGAAATTAGTTTGTAAGGTTAGGTGCTTGAGAAAAATCGTTTAGAAGGTAAAGAAATATAGATGCATGTTAACAGGTAAGGGACACTAAAAGTAAAAGGAGTCAGGATGAAAAGTAAAGTAAAAGTATGTTCCTTGAGTATAAATGCAAACAAAGTTAAGAAGGCTTGAAAAAGTAGGTAGAAGCCCAAGATTTATACGAGAAAAAACCCTTAATCCTTAGATGTCTCTAAGGATCTCTAACATAAAACTCTTGGGTGGTGATGAAAGTCACACACGGATTCAATATTATACCATAAAATGGTGCGTATACAAGAGAGTGATGCGTAATCAATTATGAGTATGTGATAGTACAGGTGTAGGTAGTGAAGTTATGTGAAAAGTGAATACATAGCCTCGTATTTATAGTACAAAACAACCTAACTAATGCTCCTAAATTCGTTGCAGCTCCTTGTGACCGTTACGTGACTTGGTCTTGTGGTTTTTTCAGGGACTTGGGGTTAACTGGACCGTTAGAAGCTTGTTTTGCACTCAAAAGGCATTGATTATGATTCTTCCTAACCGAAATAGCCTTTATAGTCTTGACTCCAGCGGATATCTCGAGATTTCTTCTGGGTCTTTAGTTGAATAAGTTATTGTGAACGTTGGAGAGAAATCCCGCACTCATTAAACACATGAAAAAACATATTAGTGTAATCGCTAGTAACCAGTATATTGAAATAGGTCAACATGCTCAACCATTCAGGATGCTGAGAAGTCTTCAGGATGTTGGGTATGAAATTCAGCCCCTAACAGTTATCAGTGCGAAAGCTTAAATAAACGAACAATGTTTTAAACTCCCGCGCCCACAACGCTCAAAAGTTTAACAGTTTCATTAGACATGCATAAGTGTATGAAATAGACCATGAAGGCATGAGCCTCATAATCATGCTCCCTAACGCGTGCCCCTTAAGGACCCGAGAAGAAACATGCAAAAAAGTTTCAACGCAGGGTTGGTGAGTTCACAAAATTTAAGTAAAAGAAGCATATAAATAAACATTTATCAAAAAGTAAGTAAACCCGGTTACTCTCTACAAGACCTAACCAAAAGTAGGATCTCAATTCCCGTTAAGCTAATATATATACCCGTGGATAGCTAGTCTATAGTTTTATAGGATTCGTGTCCTTATTACTGACAGTTTTAAGACTTTGTCTTCTCCTCATGCTATTTGCTCGACACGGTGAAGCTAGGACAATATAATACCTGTTCCATTTCCTGTGAGGCAAGTGGGGCTAGCACGACTAGCTCGGGCCGTGCTTGTCAGACCTATTAGATCTATATTATACATCCCCGTTATCAATGATATTAATGGTACACTTGTAGAAGGAATTTCATGACAAATAGATTCATTTATGGTTTACAAAAGTTTGGTATATAAAATCAAAGTTTATGTTTATAAAAACAAACGTTAGTGGTAGCCATAGAGTAGCCATAGATCTTCACGATCAAAACGTGGACTTGGTTGTGTTGTGTAGCAATCCTCGAAAAGCCAAAGCTCCAATTGTAGGCCCGCAGTCATTGACGAAAAGTATTTTCCTTTAATTCGAAGCTGATGGTGCTTTTTAGATTTTAAAGTCATCAAAATCCAATTGTAAAATTCCGAATAAGAGAGTGTAAAGTCTCCAATTATTAAAAAGGTTGTGATCAATCACACTACTAACACTCATTATGAGTGCCTGAGTGGTGTATCCGATCTATAATTGGGTTGAGATATGGGCCTCTTCCTTAATTATGATTGAAGCCCGGCCCAATTAGAAAATAACCAAACCTCATTTCTTGTTCAACGGTTTAGATAAGAGTTAGGGCACCGCTGATATAAATACAGAAAACTCCATAGCCATACAGTTTAGGGCTTAAACGAGGAAGATTGAAGCCGGAGACGAGGGCTCTTCGTTTCGAAGGAGCTGTACTGTGATATCATAATCGTCCAGCAATCAAACGGTATAATTTGGCTGATCTAATCTTCACTATTTGACACATGAACGTTGATCGAGTTTTCGTGTGTTTATTGAACTGATTAAATTGATTATTCTATGTTCTTTGCCTTCGTTTTCTGATTTATCCTATTCAATCTAGTGGTTGTTGCTTTGATTGTGTGTTTTTTGTTTCGTTTTTTCTGGTGTGATGCGAAAACCCTAATTTTTGCTGTAAATGATATGGTTTTAATCTTATGAGATTGAGGAATAAAGTTAGTTTTTATCAGAGAGTGATTGTATTGTGACTTATAATCCATTTAAATGACTTCGTTTTGTTGTTGAATAAGCCTTAGATTTTTCAGTGCTTGTGTATAGCTAGTATTTTGTTGAGATGCTCATAGCTGATTGCCTGATTATATCTTTTTTTTTTATGAATTTTTTTTCCTTCTATTGAAACAGAGTTTTCCCAATGCTGTTTTCGGTGTGCGGTTGTCTAGTTTTTTGGTTTTGGAAGACATTTTTTTCCCTAATTTCTGTTTTCTTTTTCTTCATTTTGCAAGATGGATCGGTACCAGAAGGTCGAAAAGCCTAGAGCAGAGCAACCTATTGATGAGAATGAGATCCGTATTACTAGCCAGGGGAGGATGCGAAGCTATATCACTTATGCTATGACTTTGCTTCAGGTAAAGTAGTTGCTTTTCATTAATATCATTGGTTCCCTACTGAGGATTCTTAATGTTAATTAATGGCATCTTGCAGTTTATACGGTTGTTTGTTATAGAACCAAATCCCCAATAGTAAGTAGAAAAGGGCGATGCATAAACTCTTGTACCTATTGCTGTACATAAGGCGATCGTGTAACTGCATAACCACCTCTCCTTCTTTTCCCACAACGTATAAGTCTTGATGTGGTTCTTGAATTCTTTACTTTAGTCATGGATTGAACATTCCCCTGTAATATATGTTCCCTTTTCAATTTGCATAAGCTGTGTGATGGTTCGGTCATTCAGCATGTAATTAGGACCTATTATGAACATAAGTTTTATTAGGTGGATTATCTGTTATATAATGATGCAATCCATAATTGACCTGTACCAGTTGACAAGGATATTGCTTAGTAACGAAACACCAATGTTTGTCTCAAAGTTTTATTTTTTTTTCTTGTAAAAAGTTGTCATTTGCCTATCCACTTCAACATAACTCTCAGCTTTTAAGTTTTGCTAAGTGATATATTGTACACCATTACGAGGTTACATTTCTCTTTGGCTCTTTGCACTTTTTTAATTGTGTTACAATGCAGGGCTCAGTAATTCAGTACAGATGTAAAAGCTTTCTTGTAAAAACTTATCTTGAATCTTGATGGAATTATTCAGTTTTCATTAAAAGTAACTACACTTGAATCTAGTAAGGAAACTATTATTATGTAACCTGAGGAATAACTGAGCCTGACTTTTTTAGTGTAATGTACTTCGTACTTAAGGTGTTAGCTACTTAGCTCTAACATATGATTCAAATATTTACCCTTAACTGCATTATAGGAAAAAGGCTCGTCAGAGATTGTGTTTAAAGCTATGGGTAGAGCCATCAACAAGACTGTTACAATTGTGGAATTAATAAAGGTTTGCCATGATTTACATTTTATCATTTGCTTTTGTTCGTCACTTTTTGTTGCCATTTTCACGGTTCAAGTTTAATGTTACCGGACATTTGAAATGTAGAGGCGAATTGTTGGTCTTCATCAAATTACATCCATTGGTTCCACAGACATAACTGACACCTGGGAACCCCTGGAGGAAGGATTACTGCCGTAAGATCATATTCACACTCGTACCCAAAAAAAAACACCCTTCATTTCTTTTTGTGTGTTAACCTTACAAAGTTACCGTTTTTTCTAATTTTGACTCTTTTTTTTCTGTTGCAGTCTGGAGACCACGAGGCACGTTTCAATGATAACTATAACCCTTTCCAAGGAAGAGTTGAATACATCTTCTATCGGGTGAGTTAAATAGTCATTGTTTATGTTCACTGTTATCCATGTAAATATATGGAAAAATCGAGAATATGTGACTTGTGAAATTTATAACATTTATATTGCAGTACATCAAAGCATGTTCTTTTTCATCATAGCTGCTATGTGATACTAGTAATTTTTTTCTCTAGATTCACTCTCTTAATTTGTTGTCAGGTATCAACCACCATTGCCAGCTGACCAGGTGAAGGTGTCGGCTGAATTTGAGTACGAAGGAGGTATGGGTACCCCACACTTGTTGCACACTCATAATATTATGTACATATTAATTGATGTGCATTACTTTTATTGGTTTGTTTCTGCATTTGCCAGATGGATCACCAACTGCAAGGGGCAGGGGCCGTGGTGGAAGGGGGAGAGGAAGGTTTAGAGCTCAACCAGGTCTCATTAATTTTACAAATTTCCACCTTTACAATAATTGATCAACAACGAATTTGTTGTTTTAATCGATTTGACTTTTGTTTATAATAGCAGGAAACGGTTATGCACCAGATGAGTATGAAGATGGGGGATGGGATGGCCCTGGTGGTTTTCCAAGGGGAAGAGGTCGAGGAAGAGGCCGCAGCTTCCGTGGCCGTGGAAGGGGAAATTACAATAATGCCCCTTTTATGGATAATCAGCAAGATACAGGGGGATACAATCAAGAATCTCCAAGGGGTGGGGGTAGGGGTCGTAATTTTCGTGGTCGTGGCAGGGGAGGTTACAACAATGGCCCCTACAATAACGACCAGCAAGATGTTGGGGGGTATAATCAAGAACCTACCAGGGGCAGGGGCCGTAATTTCCGTGGTCGTGGAAGAGGAGGTTATAATAACGATCAATATATGGATACTCAACAAGATGGTGGAGGTTACAATCAAGAGTTTCCCATGCAAGGACGAGGTACAGTTCTGTTTTTCTTTTTTGACTTCATTCAGGTTTTTAGAAAACAATTTAGCTTTTACGGCATGTTGTGGCTCGTGTATTTTGCGGGATGACTAAAGACGGTTTGATAATTGATATGTAGGCCGTGGTCGTGGGAGGGGAAATCGCGGAAGGGGTCAAGGGTTCAGATCGAACAGGCCGAACCAGGCGGCAGAAGGTGATTACTAGAAATAAAGAGGCTTGACGATATGCTGGTTTCATATGTTTTGCATGAATGTTTGGTTGTCTGGTTGCTCCATTTTTATGTTATGTTTCATTTTTCCTGTTCTAGATAAATTGAGTTAGGAGCATGAGCTTGTAGTAGAAGTGTAGACTAGTGAGCTTTGAGTTTTCTTGTTTCTCAAATGTTTATTTTTATTTTTTCAATTTTTATTGTAATTTTTGTTTTATATTAATTAGGTGTTGTGACATGTTTAGTAATGCTGTCCATGAACATTTTTGTTAGTTATTGGACGAATGTTAACGAACAGGGGGTTGTTCGAATGTTACTGTTACTGTCTTTTACAACAAACAGTTTTTCTTTTTGTTTTTTTTTAATAAATATGAAAGTTTTCATTTCAATTTTAGTAACATGGCAATCGAGGGGACCTGAAATGCATTACATTTAGTCACGTTTTATATTTTCTTATATAAGAAATTGTAAATGAGTTAGGCTGTTATACTTTCTTATTTTTTTAACGGCACCACTGCACCAGTGACTGGATGACACGTTTTTAAGGGGATCTTGTACATAATTTTTATTTCACAAGTGGAGAAGGAAATCCGTACTGTGGAAGAACCACAAAAGTGAGGGTAGAATTTGAGAACTCAAGAAGTCTCAAACTTTAATCCTCATTCTTCATATCTTGAATCAAGAAGTTAATGGCTCTTATATTCTCTTATAACACCTAGCAGTGATAAGTGATTGAGGTGGTGGGAACACGAAGACGGTGTATCGGGTTGTAGTGGAGTTGGCAGTGTAGCTAGCGACATGGTGGTGAAGGTAGCAACGACGACATAAGTTGTGGTGTCGATGAGACGACGACAGTGTTTGTGCCGACAGGGTCGTCAAAAATTAGACGTGGATGGTGTTGGCTCATTGAAAAGCGTTTTAAAATAAGTTTTATAGAAGTGATAATAATTTCTTGTTCAACCCGGATGATAGTGTCTGATGTATTGTGATCTCATACAATCTTGGGATTAAACTCCTAGCTTTATCGGCGACAATGCATAAATGAAAGAGGGATTCTCTCTCTAATGCATGAATGAAAAAGGGTCTCTCTCTTTTTAATATATGCATGAATGAAAGAGGGATTCTCTCTCTCTCTTTTCTTTTTCTTTTTCTTCGTGTCCCATCTATGACATTACATTATTTCGTCGTGATAGATAGTGACAAAGCTTGAAAGAAAAGTCCAAGAGAGCGGGCCGCAAAAATTCTACCGAGAGAGCGATGTTTTTATTCTTTTTAAGTTGTCGCTTTTTTTTATAACTTGTTTCTTTCATGGCTTGCTATGTGTTAGGTTATGATTAATTTGCTCTATTAATGTTCTATCAATTATGATCATTTTTTAGAAAAGAGTTTATTATATTTTAAAAAGTTATTTTCTTAGCATTTCTTTTGTTTTGGTTTAGTTTCACATCGGTTAACTTCTTTTAATGTTTGCACAAATATAATGAAACATGACGCTATTCATACTTGCTATGTGACATATTATATTTAATGCCATCTAATAAGTTAGGATTAATTCTTTTTTTAATCATGTTTTTTTTTTCTAAATTGTTTTCTAATTCTTTTAAAAATTTTTGAAGTTTTTATTTTATTTTATTTATTTTATTATTTTTATTTTAGTTTTATTTACACACCATTAACATTTTTTTATGTTTGCATAAATATAATAATATATCATGAGTTATACAAAACAAACGCGCACAACAATATATTATGCACCACAATATCTAGTTTGTTACAAATCTCGATCTTGTACTCTTATCTATAGTCTCTAGCTACTCATAATTATATAGTATAATTGATAGTATTTTTAACCTAGCATTAGTATGTTGGACTGTTGGTAGCATAATCCTACAATATTTATAGCCTATTAACATTCGGTTTTGTGGAATATTGAATAAAATATTAAAAAATAACTCTACAAGAGTCAGTTTTAAAAATTAACCATCTTAAATCAACCTTATCAAATTTAACATAAAAACCATGTAAGCCAACATCCTTGAACCACGTAAACGGCATGTTCGATTTTCTTATTGTTTATAGCCCACTTAATGTTAGCCATGACTCAAGGTTTAATCAATTAATGTGGTTTGTTTTCACCAGGTCAGCCATGAGCTACCATCATACTATCATCACATATTGTACGGAAACAACATGTGCTACAATAGAATAGTAGAATATGGACTTTTGAACCTCCAGAAACCATATTTAATTAAATAGTTTTTAATTACAGGAAAGCACCCTTTCATTTGGTACCTCTTTGGTACTTTCATTTGATACTTTTGTTTAGTTCATTGCATCTTGTACGTATATTCATTTTCATTTCATATCTCATTATTGTGCCATTAAAAAAAATATTCTCTTCAACCATAAGGGTTAAAACTCGTTTAGCACATATAACAAATGTTTACAAGTTTATGAGTGAGTATTTGTTAATGTCATGGGTATTTAGACATCAATCGTCGAAATGAGAGATGCTAGGTTCATAAGGAACTAAATGCTTCAAGTCTTATCAACGCGTTTTGGGTGTACTCGCTGTGAATACGAGGGGAACTCCACGGTTAAGCTTGTTTGAATGGTAGCAATCTAGAGATGGTTACAAAAAGTTTTTGCCCGAATAACAAAAGCAAATCCTTAAGCTTCTTGTGGTTAAAAGGGACAATATTGATAAATAATGAACACGAGAACAAGAAAACTATGATTCTTTTATTGCTTAAGCTTCTTGTGGTTTGGTCGACCTACGTCCACGGACTGCAACTATGATTCTTTTATTGCTTTAAGCCTCACACCTATCATGATACAAGATTACAAGTACTAGCTATCATATATATAATACAAGATTAAGGTTTAACCCTGAGGCAACAAGAAAACTAATTATAGGCTTAAAATAAAAGGGGCTGGCGGCGCAGCTTGTTGCCCGCCTTCCCTGCGTGTTAACTTGAGTCGTGTATGTTACTTTTCAGTTTGATTATAAATGAAATTTCCATTTATGAGTTAAAAAAAATAAAAAATAATAAAAAATAAATAAAACAAACGAGCCAAAGTCTTGTCTTCAGTTCTCTGCATTTTAATTATCTTCAAACTCAGGCCCAAATCAAGGCTCCAAAAAATCCAAACAATCTCCCACTTAGAGGCTTGATCAACTTCAAGTCTTCAACTGATGTCCACTGTGAATGCTTGTATGTCTAGTAATCCTCCTCAACTATCCTGGCAGCAAAGACCTTCTCATCAGTAAACTGAAAGCCCCGCTGAAGCTCCCCCGAGCTCTAACAAACCAGTCATGGCAAACTTTGCCCTTCACTCATTCTCTGTCCCTACTGGCTCCCACTGACACACATCATTGGATCCTGGAACACCCTGAGAAAAAACACTCTCTGAATAAGCAAATAATCCTCTGGAGAGACTTTTTCAGTTGGAGTACTGGTTCTCGTAACGCGTTATCTGGTAACTCTGGCAGAAGCTCTGACTGGATGACTACCAGTGAAATTTAAATCCGAAACATTTCCCACATTTGTAAAATTCCACAAACTCATTCACACTCAATTCAATAAAAATATAATATCCTTTAAATATGACTTGGGTGGCGAATTCGACAACCCTGAGTTCTATTCGTTTGCTCAAACAAATGGCCTTGTCTTTCGCTTATCCTGCCCTCGAATGTCCTCCCAAAATGGCAAGGTCGAACGGATGATTCGTCGCCTCAACGATATCATCCAAGCCCTCCTCGTGCAAGCTAACCTTCCCCCTCCCTTTTGGGTGGAAGCGTTACATATGGCCGCCTACTTACACAATACTCTATTATCGACATCCCACTTACGATCACCTACACGCGTTTGGGTGCGCGTGTTACCCTAATATGACCACCACTCAACCTCACAAACTTCATACTTGTTCCACTCGATGTATTTTCCTCGGCTACCCTAATAATTTTTGCGGGCATCATTGCTTTGATCCCGTCACGGGTAAGGTCCACATCTCTAGACACGTTATATTTGATGAATCTCTTTTCCCATCCTTGGACGACAATCAACCTTGCCTCATTATCACGTCGTCCCCGTCCGATCCCCTTTTATTTTCGAACCCCCTCCGCTAAACAACCCCCATGATCCCACTTCTCAAACCAACGGCTAACAACCTACCTCGTTACCATCCACTCCTCTCCAAACTACAAACCCACATACTCCTCATAGCCCATCCATATCCTCCCCAACTCAATCTCCAACCCAACCCACTTCTAACCCACTACCTGCACCCTCTTCCTCAGCTCACACTTTCCAAGTAGCCCCTCATCGACCCAGTAAACCTCCACCCGATGACTACTAGAGCAAAATCGGGCATCACCAAACCTGTCGTTCGATTAAACCTTCACACCGACACAAACCCTCCCATTTCACCCATTCCCACTTCATACACCAACGCATTAAATGACCCCAATTGGCGTGAGCCCATGACCAATGAATTTAGAGCATTGCGAGACAATGATACATAGGAACTGGTACCTCGGCCACATGGACAATCGGTAATTTGGTGCATTTGGTTGTTCCTTCATAAAATAAAATCGGATGGGTCCTTTGAGTGCTACAAAGCGCAGTTGGTAGTTAATGGCAAATCAAAGACTGTGGGCATAGATTGCATGGATACATTTAGTGCGGTGGTCAAACCCGTTACCATTCACACTGTATTATCATTGGCGGTTTCACAAACTGGCTAATCCATCAACTTGATGTAAAAAAATGCATTTTTGCATGGTGATATAACAGAGAATGTTTATATGCAGCAGCCCCAAGGTTTTTATTAATCAATCTGCTCCTAATTATGTTTTTCGCCTCAAGCGCTCCTTATACGGCCTCAAGCAGGCCCCTCGAGCATGGTACATTAGGTTCTCTAGTTTCTTGTTACAACAGAGGTTCAAGATCAGCATTTGTGATACTTCACTTTTCGTGTACCGCCACGGCGTACACACTACGTATTTGCTCTTATATGTAGATGACATTATCTTAACTACTTCGGATTCTGGTTTTCTCCGAAAGCTCATTATCACTCTTTCGAGAGAATTTGCCATGACTGGTTTGGGTTCTCTGCACCATTTTCTTGTTATTACGATTACACGAGACTCTTCTGGTCTATTTCTACAGCACTCTCATTACGCCAAGGATATCATACATCGTGCGTCCATGAGTTCGTGCAAACCCTCGGGCACTCCGATAGATACAGGCTCTAAACTTAGTGCTACGAACTTACGGATAGTCCATTATTAGTCGACGACTCCTTATATCGCAGTCTCGCTGGGGTACTTCAGTATCTCACATTTACTCGGCCGGACATCACTTATGCCGTCCATCAGGTTCGTTTGTTTATGCATGCCCATCGGGAGCCTCATTTTCAGTACATGAAACGCATTTTGCGCTACTTAAAGGGCACTTTGAACCACGACATTCGTTTATCTGTCACCCCCATTTCGTCACTCACTGCTTATTCAGATGCTGATTAGGGACGGTGTCTGGATTCTCGGCGGTACACATGTGGCTATTGTGTCTTCATGGGTGATAACCTTCTGTCCTGGTCCTCAAAACGTCAAAATACTATTTCTCGGTCCAGTGCAGAAGCTGAATATCGTGCCGTTGCCAATGTCGTCGCCGAAGTTAGCTGGCTACGGAACTTGTTACTTGAGCTCCATGTCCCTCTTCGCTCTGCCACTGTCGTTTATTGCGACAATGTCCCGGCAGTTTATTTTTCAACACCAATGTACAAAGCACGTAAAGACTGATATTGATTATGTGCGCGAAAAAGTTCGCATCGGTCACATACGCGTGCTGCATGTACGTACCTTCTGCGTTTCGGTTTGTAGACATTTTCACCAAGGGTTTGCGTCATTCGTTATTTCAGACTTTTTGAGACATTTTGAGCGTTGGTTCTCCTACCGCTCCAACTGCAAGGGCGTATTAAATAGGGTATTTATGTGTTATTATGTTTATTATATAGAGGTCAATTATGTATCTTGTAATAGTATATATATGGGTGTATGATTAATCAAGTAATCATATTCACGAATAGAAACTATATTGATTTATATATTTTTCATATAGATATTTAGAGAAAAAGTACAACATTTTTATAAGACAAACGCCTTATTGATGATCTGGTACTAAATAAATAAATAAATAAATAAATAAATAAATAAAGGAAAATTGGACATAAATAATCCTATCTATTCACAATTGGCGGATAATAATCCCAAGTAATTTTTTGGCCAAAAACGAACCTTCCTTTACACACTGTTATTTCTAATAATCGTTCCAGTTAAAAAACTAACATCGTTAATGTGGAGGACTAAAATGTCATTATCTAAACTTGTAGGGTATATAATGTACTTTATCTAAACTTGTTTTAATAAAAATAAATAAAAATCAAAAAACCCAGACCCATCCTCGTTCGTCTTCTTCCCCTCATGCCCCATTTCTTCCGATCAATCACCGGCGACGACCCGTAAGCTCCGATCGATTTCCCCTCTCTCCGATTAGGAACACCCATCGCGATTTCTTGCTGTTTTAAACTCACTAGCGGCGGCAGCCACCTATGGTGGTTAGGGATTCCGCCCTAGCTAGCTGCGGCGACCTCCGGTCGCTCTCCTTTGCTCCCTCTGTTTGACGAACCAAGCGGCTGCAGCAGCAGTCGCGTCTCCTTCCCGTTCTGGCGAGCCGGCGACGGTGCGAGTAGAAGTGGCTCACAGCCACGTCCGCCACTCCGGCGTGCTCTTTAGCCTGTGTTCTCCGCCGGAACAGTATGGTGATGATGATAATGTGCTTGAGAAAAAAAAGAATGTTGTTCAAAAATGTTCGTCGGAGGGGATCGGTTTTTGTATATCGTCGGAGGGTATCGGTCGCCGGGAAACGGCGATGTTCTGGGAAGAAGACCGGCGATTTTTTTAATAAAATGAACTTTAGAAAATTACATAATTTACCCTTTAAGTTTATTTAAATAAAACAAGTTTCAATAATGACATTATTAGTCCTTCACGCTAACGGTGTTAGTTTTTTAACCGGAAAGATTATTAGAAATAACAGGGTGTAAAGGAAGGATCGTTTTTGGCCAAAAAATTACTTGGGATTATTATCCGTCAATTGTGAATAGGTAGAATTATATATGTCCAATTTTCCATAAATAAATAAGTAAGTAAGTAAATAAATAAATAAACAAATAAATAAATAATGTATCTTCAAAAGCCAAGTTCATGTCCAAAAGCCATCACAATCTGGATTATCTGCAACAATATATCATCTCTGATGGATCTTGAATCCAAGAATTTTTTTTCTTTTGCCCAAATCTCTGGAGGGAAATAATGACACATTACAATATCCATATATAAAATTAATTATTTGCAGTGCATGTTCATGGGATGGTTTATTTCTAAACCATCATCAAATCTGAACTTATATTTTACTAGCAAATGGTATTTTACTTGCAAATGGTTACTCGTCTAACATATTGGAGAACCGTTTGCTTTGGAATTATCAGAAAAACCCCTCACTTAACCTTTTAAACGCGTTATTCATTGTCGGGTTATCAGGTTCCCTTACCTTTAGATGGCCGTTTAGTACTTTATTGGATAACCGTTCATGTTCGATTTGACTTAATGGGTGGTGCCGAATCAGATTCCATGTGTGGGAATATAAGCATCCAACAATCTGATATTCAATCTCTTGGCCCATGATCAGTCTTTAATCTTTGTTAATAGCCATTTGGATCGTGGGTTGGATCCAAATGGGTTAAGATAGAACGTGGGAGTAATTGAACCAGATTCAGAATTTGTTCACCTTTGAGCACGGATATTTTTAATTATTTTTAAATAAAAGAAATCTAATAAACAATATTAATTAAACCCTTTTCTGTTGCAGATTACATGTGATGATGTTGGGTTAGTTCTTATTTAAGTAGCTCAAATTCCTCCAATCTTCTGAACTCAACTTCTTCATTCCAACTCATTTTCATATCAAAAAATGGTGAAAATTTGCTTTCTCGTGTTATCTGCCGTCTGTTATCTGTTTGTTCATGTTGATGCTTTTACAGCATCGGGATGGACCAGAGCCCATGCAACCTTTTACGGAGGCAGTGATGCTTCAGGAACAATGGGTATGTTTTTCTTTTTCGAGTTGTATTTTATACTTTTATTTTGACGTTTTATTCAACAACCCAAACCGGTGAATATTGCCTCGTTATTGGCATGTTTTCGACATTTTGAAACATTAAAAAACATGTTACAAGGTTGGGGGCTTGTTATGTTGTTACTGATTCTAAAACTTGTGTTGCAGGAGGTGCTTGTGGCTACGGTAACTTGTATGCAACAAAGTACGGTACAAGAACTGCTGCACTAAGTACTGCTCTTTTTAACGATGGCGATGCTTGTGGCCAATGCTACAAGATCATATGTGATTACAAGACCGACCAAAGGTGGTGTCATAAAGGCGTGTCAGTAACTATTACTGCCACCAATTTCTGCCCACCAAATTTTGCTCAGGCTAATGATGCTGGAGGTTGGTGCAACCCACCCCTCCAGCATTTTGATATGGCCCAGCCTGCGTGGGAGAAAATCGGCATTTATGCTGGTGGAATCATCCCTGTTATGTATCAAAGGTCATTTCTCTTTTCCTCTTTGTTTATCAACTATCACACACACTAAAATAGAAAAATAAATAACTTTTTGTTCTAGGTGGTTTATAGTTTCATATATGATTTCTAGGTGCTTTTTGATTCTCTAGATGATCTGCTAGTTAACAAAACTGTATTTTTCTTCATAAAAAGTTAAATATTATAACTAATTAGAAAAAAAAAAAGTACCTAGAAACCATACATAAAATATAAACCACTTAAAGTCACATCTGCCATTAAATCTTTAGTTCCTTTGTGGGCTTGTGGCACATAAAGTTGGCCAAAAAACCTAGTACATGATAAACATATACTTTAGTGACATTTGGTTTTCTTGATTTTCAGAGTACCATGTAAGAAACATGGTGGAGTTAGGTTCACAATAAACGGACGAGACTATTTTGAGCTTGTTTTAATAACCAATGTTGGCGGGGCTGGATCGGTTCAATCGGTGCAAATTAAGGGCTCGAAAACCGGATGGCTGCCGATGTCACAGAATTGGGGAGCTAATTGGCAATCAAATTCGTACCTCGATGGCCAATCTCTCTCATTTATGGTCACAACCACTGATGGTGTCACTAAAACCTTTACGGATATCGCTCCTGCAAACTGGGGTTTTGGCCAAACCTTCTCAAGTCGTTTACAATTCTAAAAAAAAAGTGTTTCGGGTTTAAGGTTTACAGTTTAGAGATTTGCGTTCCTGAAAGAGACAGCGGGGTACTTACTCTTTTATAGAAGCAGATCGCGGGCTTTTCCATTTTTAGGGTGTTTTTATAATCTTTATGGATTGTGCTCGTTATACTTTGGTATTCCTTAGTAATTATGTAATAAGACCTATAATTCTTCTTTCACTTTGTTTTTTTTGTATGGGCTGAAGTTATAAATCTAATTTGACAAGTTACTGAATTTAAAACCCCTCATATATGTTTTCCTTTAATTATACAATTGTTTTGTAAATGCATAAAAGATTAACGATGTACTCCAGGGGCTAAAGAGAGAATGAGAAAAAACTAAAAGAAAAACTGCGTTCTATGAATTTTTAATAAAGAAAAGTGCAATGAAGATTTTTGGAAATAAGACTTTTAAAAATCTTCGATTCACTTTCCTCGCAAAGTGAACGGAAGAGAAAGAAAATAAAAGAAATATATATGTCGTTTTATAATTTCATTTCACATATTATATTATAAAATTATATATCTAAACATAAGAATATAATTATAAAACTGTAATTTTTTTTTCAAACTCGAATACAAATAAAATTTTAACTTTTTTCCTTTTTTTAAAATTAAATTTTATATTTTCCTTCTCTTATTTTCTTTATTTCCTTAATTTTCTATACTTTTCTTTTATTTATTAAACTAGAAAAGTCAATGTAAATTATATGGGTCGAGACCAATTTCTTTTGATCCAAACATGTCAACCTAGATATGCAAATTTTGATTATTAGTAACCGGTTACTAATTGTAATTGGTTATTGATATAATCGGTTATTGCTCTAACAGATTACGAATACTAACATATTATTGATTTCAAATACAGAAATCAGTCTAATTGGTTACGGTTAGTTACCTAACTGGTTATTGTTAATAACCGGTTAGAAACCTATTAATGCTATTAAAATTTTTTAAATTAAAAACATTATATAAACTCATAAACGTACTTTATCATTGATTTTTAAAAATAATAAAATAAACAATTAAAATACAGAGTGGTTCGAAATTTAAAAAAATTACACATAATATTGTTTTTAAAATAAAATAGTAAACATTCTATATCGAAATTCATCTAATCCTTTAAGTGTGAGCTTATTGCGAAGCTCGTGTGTTGGCATCGATTCATAGTTCCTCATTGGAAACAGAAAAAACATCCTCACCCAATTGCTACTTCTTCTTCGTAATAATTATGGGATGTGATCGCTAGCATCGAAATCAGGTTCTCTTCGTCCCGAGGACATGATATATATCTCTTATAGTTAAGTCTTGTTGTCGTTGTCTGACGGGAATATTACATTACCGATGTGAGCTATACAGTGTTTTGAATTGTCTGCCTCCATACCGAGTTGGGTTATGGAGTCGTTTGTTACCTCCCGTCATGTGATTCGATCAACCCGAATCTACAATCCAATTATCCAATGTTATCACGATGTACGGTTGTGGTTGTTAGTGCGTACACTTCTTTGGTTTGGGCGGCACACGCCTCAGCATCCTAACCTTCTTTATTTTGGGTTGTAGGCTTGTAGCAACATTACTTTCTTCAACCGGCTTTGACCTACAATTCTTTGCAATGTGACCACGTCTACAACAATCATAATATTTATAGGTGAACTTCTTTTTGGATGATCGATAGTTCTGTTCGGTGCAATTTTCTTTCTTCTCAGACTCCTTATTCTATCTCTCATGTTGATCATGGTGTTTACTTTTGTCATAAATTAACACGGCTAACCTTGACCTTGATTTGATCGCAACCGGCTCTTTCCTTTACCCATGCACGCACAAGACTTCTGCCTCCGATTTAGATGATGACCATACTCAGGTGACTTCAAGTTCCATATGCTCAGTGGAAATCAGGGGTGAAACTAGAAAAGTTTTTGAGGAGGTTCACAAATTTTTTTAGAGTCACTATTTCTAGATATTTCAGTTTCATAAATATATACATAAGGAAATTTGGTCCAAATCGGGTTGGTCACATAAGACAAACACGACACAAAAATAAAAGAAATATCATCATTAAAATTTAAATAATATAGAAAAATTTAGGATGATGCAATTTTACTTTTTAAATGAATCAATTTAAAATACAAAATTTTTTTTAATGAAGAGATAAAGGGAGTGGTTATAGAGGTTTTATTAATTAATAAATCATTTAATTGCATTATAATTAATAAATTAATAAAGAAGAATGAAAAAAAAAAGAATACAGAGACAACCCTTGTTTCTATTTTACTAAATAGGGGCTATATCACCACTACGCTGATGACAACCCTTGTTTCTATTTTACTAAATTATGTATTTAATAACTCCCATCACAAATAAAAAAAACAATAATACCAAAACCATTCATATAATTTTCACTTTGCGTACGAAATTGAGAGGGTCCACGAAGACCCCGGGCCTATTACATTACAGGTACGCCCCAGGTACGCCCCTGGTGGAAATGTAGCTTTGTCATTAAAACGGTTCAAAAAAAAGGAGACACCGATTAGATTTGTATATATACGTATCATTATTTCTGTATTGAGGTTTCCACACTTTGAAATCTGTATATTCACTTTCAATTGTAAACATTTGGTCTTGAAGATTAATAAGATTGAGATTATAATAAGAAAAGGCTCCCATACACAATTGACTATATTTTATGTCAATTTTCTTTACATTTACAAGATTCTAAACAGTTTACAAGTACGTTTATTATGCATCTAGCTACAAACAAAGGTTCAGAACCCCAATTTCCAAAGATGTGATACAATGATATGAATGGTTTTCACTATGGTAAACCTAGTTCTCTGATATGGGTATTATTTCATCTACCAAAAGCTTTCTTGATCTATTTACATTAAGCAAACACAAGTAAACATGATCTTCAAGTTCTTCCAATTGCTCCAACAAGCAACTCTCATGAACCCTAAACTCCCTCATCACTTCCTCCCACACATCAGCCTTTCGGGTTCTAAAACATTTACGCGCCATCATCTTCCCAAATTCAACTTCATTGTATAATCTTCCAACAAGCCAACCCATTGTGTCAAGATCTTTGATCATTGTGTAAACCCCTTTTGCAGCCACATCTAGTTGTACACCAATCCGTTTGAGCTCAGTCGGTTTGACCCTTTTCTTTACCGAATTTGTATTCTTGATCAACCCAAACAAACACGCAATCAACCCTGGAGATGCCAAAGGCGCGATCAAACCATGGCACGCGAGAACTAACAATGCAACCGCCAGAACCGTATACGAAGCCACAAGAGCACAACCACCTACCCTTTTAGAAAGGTTGATAATTTTTTGTCTTCTCTTGACTCTAGTGTGCTTTGTGGTTAGCTTCTTCAACAATAGTTTATGGTAAATATGTAACATGGGAAACTTCTTTGGTTCGAATTCGGATAGTGGGTTCACCAAGGATGAATACGAATCAAGTTCTTCGTATACTTTCGTATCGTATGGAACCCTTTGGGTTAGCTTGATGATTTGTTTGACTTTTTGATGGTTAGTGTTGACTTGATGAATGGACTCAAGAAGTTGTTCACATATCATCCATGATTTTATGGTGGCTTTGAAGAAGTCAATGAGTAGATGGTGGAGGTTGAAGGTGTTGGTTAGGTTGGCTATGGTTTCACTTTGTGGTTCCAGAAGGATGTCACATAGGCGAATATAGGGACTATGAATAGATGATGAGGATGGCTCATCATCAAACCGGATGTGGGTTTGAACTTTATTGAAAATATCTGTGTAGGATTGTGTCCTAAATGCTTTCTTGTATTCTTGGTTAACATCGGTTTCTTTGGTAAAGCTACTTGGGGACTCTTCATGGTATTTACCTAAAGAAACATGGAAACATACTATAAATAGAACTATTTTAGGATTGTACAAGATTGGTAAAGTTCTTTGAAACCAGTTTCATGTAAAAGAAGGGTGGCGTTATACCCACGTTAGGCTATCCGTAATGGTCAAGCCCCTTCAAGCCCCACCCTTGGGCATGATCCGACACGTGGATGATGACATGGCATAGGGGCTTGAAAACAAAAGAGGTGTAGTGGGATAAAGCCCCTTTCAAGCCCCACAATCATTACACAACCCACACAAACCTCCCCCCTTCCGGCGTGAAGAATCCAGCGCCTCCCCCCCATTTTCAAGCTTTCGCGCCCCACCGTAGTGGGTGGGGGCGCTATAAGAGCGTGAGAGGGGCGCGAAAGGGGTTTTCAAGCCCTTTTCAAGCCCCATTACGGATAGCCTTAGTAATAAGCTAATTCCACATTTTATGGGTCATTTATTGTTGCATAGAACGGTCGTTTTATGGAGGGTTGGCGTCATATTTCAGACAGTCGTTAGAGGCGTTTAACATACGACCAAACGGTCGCTCAAGATCTTTTTGTTATTATTTTTAGAGATGATATCATCGTACAACCGTTTGCCATACGACCAAATGGCCTTTTAAATTCAACCAATAATTAGGATTACAAATTGATTTGATAAAGAAATAATTGATTTGATAAAGAAATGAGGAAATATGTTTATTAAACTTACCAAATAATGTATAATGTTCATATCAAGAAATCTTAAATTAACATAGAAAAACTAAAATAGAACCTACCAAAAACCATATTAAATATTTATAGTGGCTATTTGTATCAACAAATATACATCATATCTTTTAAAATCAACTCCCCTATAATAATCAGATGGTCATTTGGGGGTCATAAGTGATAAGACAACCGTTTGTGGGTCATAAGACAATCTTATGATTGTAGGGCTTAATTAGGTCCCAAAATAACCAAAACGTAGTGTTTCCAACTATTCAAACGGTCGTCTGAATGTGATTTAACATACGGGTAGCGTGAGATTAGATTTGAGAGCGTGTGGCAGTAGTAGCTTTTAAACGAAATGAAACGTACCTCTAAATCTGATTGAAGGCAACTTGAACCTGGAAAACTTCATCTTCATTCTCCTGGAATATATACAAGAAAAGTAAGAAAGGTTACACTTGAAAGACATGATGTTTATTAATAAACTACAAACAAGAAACCAGTTCCAAAGCAGTAGTTTGTTTTATCACACGTTTGCTTCCTTCCCACGTTATCTCATCAAGAGAGAGAGAGAGAGAGAGAGAGAGAGAGAGAGAGAGAGAGAGAGAGAGAGAGATGAACTAATGGTGGGATTTATTAGTTAACAAACCTTGACATCATTATTTATGAGTGCAAAAAGGAAAGTCTTTTAAAGAGGCTAGCGAGATATGTTGTTTTACAACCCAAGCTAACATTGTATTATCCATAATTAAACATGTTTATATTATAATATTATAATGTATAAATGATAGATCTGGAAAAGGAAAGTTTACAAGGTACAATAACTTATATGTGCAAGGAAATAACTACGTAATTAAGGTACGTCTGCCACGCGACCTCATTCTTTTGGCTTATCTCTCCGATGCTTCTTCAACAAGATGCTTCAAAAACTAGTGGATGTAAACAGAGACTAAAAATGAAATTTCTCTCTCTCTCTCTCTCGATCTGATCGGAGAAGTTAGACATATATAAAGGTTGTATGATTTATTAGAGAGGGAGAGTGATAGAATTTTAAGTTTTGAAGTCTTGATGATAATAAATAGGAGAGCGTCACGCAGGAGAAAGAAAAAGTAGAATTAAAGTAGAATTTTAAATAATTTTAAGATCAAGCAAAGTTGGTGTAGTGGTTAAAATTCTGAGCTTGTGGTTGAAGAGACCCAAGTTCTAGTCTCACTCACACCACTTTGTGAGATATTGGTGGGCAATGAAGGATTGAGCTTGCTTGATCCTGAGTCACAAGGGAGGGTTTACGGGCTTGCCCGGTTCCCGCCCGATGGTGCAAATGGGGGGGGGGGGGGGGCGCTCCCGGGTTCCCTCGCTATGAGGTTTGGACTCGGGACAGTGGGTAGGTCCAGGGTAACCAGTCCCAATACACCGCTGAGCCAAATTACTGTTCAAAAAAGCACATTACATAAAATAATAAAAACTAAAAAAAACATACAAATATTCTAAAAATATTACCTAATTCAATTATTTGAAAAATACTAGAAACGCAATCTAAACTAATACGACCAATCCGAGTCGGAATCGGTATCGGACTCGAATTGGACATTTTCAAATTTGCGTTCTTCCTCCAACACTTCCTGAAGGGTGGCCCAATCCTCCTCATATTCTTGATCTCACACATCATGAACCGGTTCTTAAATGTCTTCAAGTGGCTCCTCCGGTGAGATCTGGCAACCAATAATCAAAAGCCCAGTTCCAGAAGACATCATCATCATCCTCAAAGGGTGGGGGTTGAGCAACTGGTGCAGGTGGAGGTGGAGGTTGAGCAACAAGGAGGGGTGGAGGTTGTTCAACCGGTGAAACAAAACTTAGAGCTGGAATCAGAACCGGAGGTTGAGCAACCGGTCTAGGTCCTCTAGGACGTAAATGATTGTAGTGTGCTCGCCTTCCACCACGGTAATCAATAAGAACATCTCTTAGAGGTGTTGACATCGTAAGATTGTGAAATCCTAGCAGAATATCAAGAATACTTGGAGGTGTTAACATGTGAAAATAGTAGAAGAGAGTTAGATGGTGAGTATATATGTTGTATGATTGAGTATATACGGGCCAAAAGTAAAAAAAAATAAAAAAATTAAACCTAATATTACCGTTCAACGGTAAAATCCTACCCACCCCCCCACCCCCTTTCCTCCCCGGCTACCTGTAGCAAGTAGCCGTTGGCTTTCGATTTTCGCCGAAGCCGCACCACCGTTGCGGTGTTTTTGCTGAAGCCACTGGTGCACTAGCCGAGCCCCACTCCGTCTAGCCTTATATGCTAAATTCGTTAAGCTTGAAAAAAATATAAATAAAAGACGATGAAGACAACCAAACACACAAAACGATATACCGGCTTTATTTTATGCAAGACTTAAACTAAATATCGTAACTAAAAAATAAAACACATTTTGTAGTCACCTCTTGATAGTGAAGTTAACACGTGAGAAGTGGAATGGGTTAGAGGTTTATAACGTACTCACACTGAAGGGGGCGGGGTGGGGTATTCCGATGAGCGTGAGCCAAATAGGTCCACTCATGGGTCACGACACCCTTTTACAACCATGTCAATTGCCCCAATAAAACAAACTTTTTATTATAAATGAGGAGGGATTACACAAATTATGAAGAGATCAACTAAACTGAAAAACTAACAAAAATCTAAGTTTACGTGGATGTTATCCAACGAATTAGACGGGATTTCTTGTGGGTATAAGAGCCGTAAGGACAATGGTGTAATGTTCTAAGGGGTAAAAGAGATTTTGAATGTAATTCGTTGGATAACATCCAGATCCCGTCTAATTACAGAAAATATCAAAAATCTAAGTTACCTATGGATAACATGCAGATCAAAGAAGGCTATTCCTTGGAGACAATGATGTTCTTTTGAACAAATTAGTACTATGTTGTTATAAGGCCTTAATTTTCTCGGTGTATTTTTTGGTGTGTTTTTGTTTCTTTTCTTTTTTGTTTGTATTGTAACTTTGGCCCATCACCTCGGTGGTTTGTTAATATAATTTTGTTGGCCGTTCTAAAAAAAAAAACTGTAATCAAAGATGATTGGCAAAACAAACTTTGATCCATTGGACAACTAAACCCACTTAACTAAAGTTAATATTATCAATGTTTAAGACCTCACAAAAATAAAAATAAAAATATTAATCTCAATGAAATTAAAAAGTAGTAACGTATATATATTTTATTAAGTTGACTTTAATTCACTACCTTTTCCATAGAAACATGTCAGCCATTAAGAACTTTCATTTCACAATTTATGTTAGAAAAACGATTTATTTGCATTATTAATGCAAATAAATGATTAGTGGAAATAAGAAAGTTACATCAAATGACCATTAAGTTTCTATTGAGTTTCTAGTTTACATTAAATAATATAAATGAAATGAAAGGAAAATAATCAAATATAACAAGCCGAGCTACAACTTTGAATAATTTTAGAAATAAAGCTCTAAACAAGTGGAGCTGGAGCTCGGGTCTTATTAAGTCTAAATGAGCCGAGCTCGTGTTTAACTCGGCTCTGCTCGTTTACACGCCGTACAAAATCTAAACTTTCTTTTTGTAGTATTTATATTTATAATTTTTTTTGGCAGATATTTGGGCCGAGCCCAGTAAAGGAGGTAATGGGCCTGAGACGAATATATAAAGCCGAGCCCTGAGAAACCCTCCATTTCAGTCCCCACGCAAAACCTTGGTGAAGACTGAAAACAACAATCACGCATTTTTGGAGTGGTAGCTGTCGTGGTTGACGACGGCAACGACGGCGTCGACGGCGGCGTCATTAACGCTAACAGATGCTAATCCTGTTCATCTAGTCTTCTTTTTAATGTCAAATTAGTTGTTTTGATCACTTTCAGGTTTGATTTGTGCAAAATACTCACCATTTATGATGATGTTTGCTGTATTGTATTAAATCAAACCCTGCGTCATTCCTAATTTGCCCTAATTTAGCACTTCCATGACGGCCGATTCATCTAACGCCACGATCACGAACTCCGGCGACGACGGCGGTGTCGATAGTCCTTCCGTGAGAAACACTTTACCTTCTCCCTGGGCAGAAGTTGTTCGCGGAGGAATTGAGCCGGATTCGGTTTCTCAATCTCCGTGTTCTGGCTCTGCTGAACGGAATCGGAATTTTTCTGATCCGGTGACGGCGGTGGATGCGACGTCTCCGGCGGAAACTCAGCCGGAAGGCGGTGATATTTGTAATGCTGGTGGTGGACTGAAATCGGCTTGGAGTAAACCCTCGGCTAATGGTGTTGTGGAAGGTACTACTTCTCCGGTGATGGGCGCTGCTTCATGGCCGGCTTTATCTGAGTCGACTCGGTCTGGAGTGAAATTGGTATCTGTTTCTTCCGAGTCATCATCTAAACACATAATAGATGGATCCGCAACTGTTTCTCAGGTTTGCTTTTAGGTTTTTGATTATATTTACTTACAGTAATGTGGCTTAGGGTTTCTGTTTATTTTTACTCAATTTATTCTAGTATTTCGTTTATAAAAACATTTAATGAAATTATTTGGATCATATCATTCATATTGCTAATTTGCTACTGCAAATCATTATTTGTAATGTTGTATGCTTATTGCTTCTTGTTAGGCGCCTGTAATTGTACAACCACCACCAAAACAGATGAAACCTAATTCGAACTCTCATTCTAACCCCAACCCTGTCCGCCAGCGACCAATGAGACGAGGCGGAAGTGTTGGTGGTGCATCTGTAGGCCACACCGGGCCGCCACCGTTCCCACTTTTTGACATGTATGCTAATTTGGTACCAGCAGTTCCTGAGTTCCCACAACCATCTTTTAAGAATAATAATTGGTCTCCTAGATCAAATGATCGAACTTCGAATAGGAATCCAGCCCGGAGGAATAACTTTGGTTCTAGGCCCTTTAATTTCGAATATGGTGGAAGGCGCAATCACCATGGTCCTAGAAGTCCTGCTGCAAGAGAGGCGCATAGACCCCATCAAATTGGTCCCCCATCTGTTAGGGGATTTGTTCCACCACCCTTTATTCCTCATCAGCAACCATATGGAGCCCCCATGGGTTATGGTAGGTTCTTACTTTATCTGTTTCTTGATGTTTATTGGATAAAATTAGGATTACATCTTGATTCCTTTTTGCAGACATGGGTGCATCATATGTATATATACCAGCATTAGCTCAGGAGCAATACAGGGGTGGTGCACCTCTTTTTCCTCATGGAGCTTCTGGTTCTTCTTTGTTTATACCTTATTGGGATCCTTTTTTGCATGGTTCTATACTTAGGCAGATTGAATATTACTTCAGGTGAGTTTTAAATTGGTAAGACAATGGGCTTTTTTCATTTGGGGCTTATACAATTCTTTTGTTAACCACAGTGATGAGAATTTGGTGAAAGACAACTTTTTGAGGTCACATATGGATGATGAGGGATGGGTGCCTATCGCATTAATAGCTGGCTTTCAAAGAGTAAGTAATATTTTTACATATGATTTTCAGCTTTCTTAGAAAGAAAATGATATCAGTTGTTTCTGAATGCTGAAACTAAGAATTACCATATACCATAAAAAAAGCTTCTAAGTTTTTACTGAGTGCTTGCTTATTGTGTACCCATGGCATTGTAGTTGATTCCAAACCTTTGGCTTCTATTTTTAGTATATGCTAATATCCTGCATTTTCTTTAAGGTAGACAGATTTATATTCCTCCATATTTTCCTGCTTTGAATATTCTAATAACAAGAAGCTGATGTGAGCAGCCATAAGGAAACATTTCTCATCAAGGAACAGTTGCTTTAGCGACCTAGGATGTATGCATTGTAGTATCAGTGTCTTCCACCTGTACAGGATCATCAAATGGTGAACTGGAAATTTTTTTTTATAGTGTCATGCCAAATATAAAATTAAAAAAGTTGATTTTGATTCGAATATTGTGCACATTATAAACTTGGAAGAACTTAATTCTCATTTGAAGTTTATATGCTATCCCTTCTCCAAACTAGTCAACCAGCTCAAGCTTGGCTGGATTACTGTAGGCTAGCCTAAAGCATGAATCGATGGCTCAATGAGCTTTCATGATGCATTCTCGAGATCAGCGCGAAAAGCTTGAGTATTCATATAAAGATTTATGATCGATAACAAAACTTGACAAATGTCAAAATCTCTTTTAATAAATGTTAGCATTACCATCATTTTGGTAGATTTTTATATTTGTACGTTTTTATGTATGAATTTATACATGTTACATAAAACTTGAAATGCTTGATAAGAACTCGAGCCTAGGCCTTTTTAGCCTGAGCTTTGGTTGATGTACATTTTGAGCTGATTATTTCTGCTTGAGCTCAAGGTCCATAAGCAAGACTCGGAACGAGCTTTTGTTGCTCTTAGAAGCCTGACTCGTTTGTAGCCTGTGTTTCTTTTCTGATTTGTGAGAAGTTATTCCTCTATGTGGTAAGGAAGTCAATGGAGCAACGTACTTAGTTATAGCATTAGAATGTCAGGTACAAAGATTCATGATTCAGGTGATATAGTCATGCCTGCAATGAAGAAGATGGCCTATTTATTTATTTTTTCTTTTCACCCCACCCAAGATTTTCATTCATGTCTTTTTATGTTTCATATTTCAGGTCCAAAAACTAACAAATGACATGCAGATGATATTGAGCTCCTTGCAATATTCAAATTTTGTTGAAATTCAGGTGCCCTTTTACATATGACATCCAATTATCCAAGTGATATTTAGTTTTTGTGTTTGTTGTATAGCATCGGGGTTTCATTCTCACTGTGATTCTTACAAATCGCGGTTTAACATTACAGGGTGACAAGGTAAAGAGACGTACCGATTGGAGAAAATGGATACATGTCCCGCGTGTAACAGCTGTTGAAGAACCTTCATTACAGAAGCTCACATTGGAAGACGAACCCACCGAAGAACAAGATGTCCTAGCCAATGGGGACAACAGCCACGAGGACCCCTGTTCCTGAAGTCAAACTTTTGTCTCTTCAGTCAAAGTCAATATCTTTGACTGTACCCAGATTTTGCAGTTTTCAGTTAAGTAGGTAACAAACCGGTTCTTGAGAAAGGAGAGCTTTGGATGGGTTGGTTAAAGAGTGGGATTGTTTGTATAGTTTACCATATCAAGATATTTTGGTGCTTTTGAGGAGCCTTGCTGGTGTCTCCTGAAGAAGACATGACGACAAGTGATGATTGACCATTATTTGTTGGTTTAAATCTTTGTCAACTGGATTCTTGGATGTCTTTTTAAAGGGTGCACATTTTATGATACTTTGACTTGTTTAACTGGTGGGAACTTAGTGACATGTGTAGAGGATTGTATGTGGCTGGTTTTCTGATAAATGTAGGTTTGCTTTTATGTTATGTTCTTGTAGGTGTATAGTTTCTGTTGGTTGTACTTGTAATCTGGAATTTTGCCGTAGCTTTCAATACTTGCTCTCACTGGCCAGTTTGTTTAACCTTTTTTTTAATAATGGTTAAATAATACCAAACTGTTAGAGACGGGGCTTAAACCCAATGTTTTAAAAACTGGATTGAACCGGCCGGTTAAACCGGTAACCGGTGGGTGCTCTGGTTTGGTTGAGGGTGGTTTTTAGTATTTTCGGGAAAAAAAAATAAACGGGCAGGTTTTTCGTACCCCGAACCGGATGAACGGTTTTTCACTATTTACTTATTCGATGTTAACTGATCGGACGAAAATAAATCGTCACTTGCCGCCAGAGGTTAAAAAACAAACAATCCATCGAAGATAACTGATCGTCTGATCTTTTTGTTAATTGAACTGAAACATAATCGAAATTATCACTCATTGATCATGTTTGTTATGGTTTTCTTTACATAGTATTTTTTATAATTTTACATGGTATTCTCGTTACTAAGATATCTTCTAGCTTATTCATTGTGAAATCGCATTAACACATCATTAGGCATTAACGCATTAGAATTTGAATTAGAATGATTTGAACTTGATGCATACAATACTTCTTTGTAGTTTTTTTAAATCTCCCGTTAGTAATCCAAATCGCCGTTCAAAAACAAAAAGACAAGGTTGTAGAATTATAGTTGTGTGGATTTCTTGATCTACTGATTAGGTTATTATGCCCTCCGATGTAGCCTTGACTCGGTCTTTGAATTAGTACGTTCTCATGAATCTTGAAGGATTTATGTGCAATATGGATTTTCTATGAAGGTTTGTATGTGTTCATTAATAATTATTCATCTTTCAGAGTTCTGACTAAACAGAAAATTTCATTTAGCAAGAAATAGTTCAAAAGGGTAAAATAGTCATTTTACACAGTCATTCAAATATCAAATCAAACACCACATACTGGTTTAGCATTACCTGGTTCAGAGTCTCTTACCCAATGAGACATTTTACTGGTGCAGTACTTAATGATACAAATGTTACTAAACAACCCCTTAGACTACTTTTTTTCATAGCTTTTTTATTGGTAGAAAATAGCTCAACTTTACTTTAAAAAAAAATACCAAATCAAGATTTGTACTCATAAGAGACCGCTCTATTAGTAGGATATCCTCATAGTTATCATTATTTTAATGAATAACAAAACCAATTAACTGAAGACAAAGTTTTAAGCCTTATGGGATGAGAAATTACTATGCACGACCTTTGAACCCTACTCAGAAATTCAACCGTCTCCGGGGCTAGAAACCCAAATGTATCAAAATCAAAAGGGATAAACACGTGTTAATTCTCGAGACATGCTTTCTCGTGTTTATTAACTTTGTCAGATTCCGTCTTCAACGCAGCTTTCCCCACGACAAACTCATTGTCCCCGCTCTATTAGTAGGATATCCTCATAGTAATCCGTCAAGAAGTTCACGTGAGCCTTCTTTTTAGTAGAGATCCCTGTACGCTTAAGATATCAAATAGAACATCCCTAACCCAATCATGTTATATTTAAAAATATATCGTTGTGACGTGATAACATGTTCTGATCTCATCATTTCTAACTTGACCAAATTTTAACCCCCGTTGACAAAGCTACTGGACACGAAATTTATTCTAAAGAAACCCTTTTTCTAACATCTATCCTCAATCATTCGTGTTGTACTTTTGTTTAATTTTAATTATCCATCTCATGTATTTTTTTTACTTGTGTTTATTATCAATCATCACAAGAAAATGTTGATTACAAGTTGTCTTTGATAATTGGTCAAATGTTATAACTTGAGTCAAGTAATCCATTCTTTTAGACTAATGAGCATAATTTAAGGCAAAAAATAAGTAATATAATGCACGAGATGCACACGTGTGACTATAAAAGAAGTCTTTTTGTATACAAACTAGAGATCAACCGCGCGTTGCTGCGGTAACTAATGTTGGCATTTAATCTTCAATTTTTTTAATGATAATAGTAAATTCTCTGTAGCAACCTCAAACCTATTTTATAGCAGTATTCTAACACACATATATATATTTTGTTACAATGTACCATTATATATGTGATTTAATAAACAAAGGCTGAACTAACTGTACATATAAATGCATAATGTAATTTTATTTTAACCACGGTTAACTAATTCAGTGTTTGTTATTGAATATGTATTTAAAGGTGGTTGTTTTGACCAGTTTAATTGTTTAATCGTGGGTTTTCAGTTATGATGTTGGACTTAGACATACAAAAAGAGAGAGGAGGAAAGAGAGGTGTCATGTGTCAATTGAATTCTTATGCAAGTTTAATTAAAAAAAACCGGAGCCAGATAGGCTCGAACTGGCGACCTATCATAACCAAGCGAATGTATTTACCGTCTGAGCTACATAACAATTGCAAACATTTAACAACCATAATTTATTTAACATTAGGTGGCGTTTGGTTCGTGAAATTCAATGAAATTAGAATTGCTAAGTTTTCCTTTGAAAAGTTGTGCCTGGTTGGGTTATGGACAAATTTAAATTGTAATGAATTCCTTTAATCAATGGAATTTAAGGCCATGTAACTTTCCTTAATTAAAGTGGAGGATTTCTAAGGAATGTTGTAATAGTAGTAAATTTCATTGACTAAAGGAATTCATTGCATTTCAAATTCCTTCGTTACCCAATCAAGAACAATTTTGAAAGGAAAAATGTCAATTCTAATTCCATTGAATTCCATGAACCAAACGCCATTTTTGGTTGTCTGCATTCTAGAAGAGAGTTAAAAAAAAAAAAAGACGCCCACGCTCAAACTCGCGACCTTTGATAAGTAAGCGAATGATTCGTTCGGCTGAGCTAAGTGACGCTTGGTAACTTAGTTCAACCATTTTTTATTTAAGGGTTATTGACTTCAAATAATCCTAACTATCATTTTTTCCCAATAACACTCTCAACTAACGAATTTCCCACTGACACTCCTAACTATCAACATATTTTTCTCCACCACTCCCTCCGTTAATTTTCTTTAACTTCGTTAGTCATCGGCCTACGTGGCTGTCCTACATGGCATAAAATGATTATGTGGCTGTCTACGTGGCTTATGGCCACGTAGGCATATGACTAACGTTAACGTGGTTAAAGAAAATTAACGGAGGGAGTGGTGGAGGAAAATATATTGATAGTTGGAAGTGCCAGAGGAAAATTCAGGGTTATTGGCCAAAAGTGATAGTTAGAATTATTTGAAGCCAATAACCCTTTATTTAACCTCTAAAAGTTTTCTTTATATCTTCAAGAAGAAAGCGTGGAACCATAGGTAAGTTTTTAGTTTGTATATATATACAATTGGCTAATTATTATGCAAGGTTAAAATAATTTAAATAAAAATTTGATGACATAATTAGAAAAAAATGGTGGTAAATAACATGTTTTAATTAAATATTATCTTTATTAAACAATTTATTATTTTGACATTTGTTTGGTTTTTAAGACTAATAGAAACATGTTGTATAATAAAAATCAAAGAAAGAAACCAAGCAACCACACTTGTTTCTAAGTTTGACCACCCCAATCTAATATAAGTTATTATTAAAATATGGAGTCAACAAAAAATTTAATAAAATAAAACTAATACATCACTTTTTTAATAAAAAGATTTGTAAATAAATGAAGAAAAAAATTAAAGCATAGCATCTAAACTTTAAGCAAAGCGGGTGTTGTGTGCGTCAATAAAAAATAAGAGTGATAAGTAGATGTTACCTTTAGTAAAATAAAGTTCAAAAAAAAAGAAAAAAAACGCTTAAAAAAGGCTTCGAATCAAGGAAAAAATGATTTAGAAAAATAACATTTTAAAATTATCAAATCTAGATTTGTAAGGAAATGAATCTTTAAAAAAAATTAATTTTTTTTAAACGCTTGCGAACATAAAGTTTGTTAACTGGGTTATGAAATATATTATACGTACATACATAAGCAAAATATAAATGAAAATCAGGAGAAAAGAACAAAAGAAAAAAGGGTCAATGGGGGTCGAACCTGGGTCTCTACCCGGTTTGATCCTATGTATTGTACCTAACCACTGTGCAGATGAAGAATTTGTGAACAAAATAAGCTTACAAATATTATAATGTAAGAGAATATATTAAATAAACTTAATAGAATATAGTAAAAAAAGGAGAATATATTAAAAATGAAAATAATAGAATGTGGTTGAAACATACAGTTTGTTAACCGGGTTAGGAAACATACTATACGTATATACATAAACAAAATATAAATGGAAATCAGGAGAAAAGAACAAAAAAAGAGGGTCTATGGGGGTAGAACCTGGGTCTCTACCCGATTTGATCACTTGTATTATACATTACCAGTGTGCAGTTGCAGAATTGTGAACAAAATATGCTTACAAATATTATGATGTAAGAGAATATATTAAAAAAAAACTTAATAGAATATAGTAAAAAAAAAAAGAGAATATAGTAAAAATGAAAATAATAGAATGAGGTTGAAAAAAGAAGCTTAAAAGAGCAGCTAATAGATTCGAACTCGGGCGACTCACAACCAAAATCCAAGAGCTTACCATTGCACCACTTTATAAACTATTTAACAATTTAGGAACTTTAGGTTTTTAATTTAGATGAAAGTCAAAAAAATTTGGGCACAAATACATAGAAAAAGTTTTCAATTGTATATATATACAATGTGGCTATTATAAAACATTTGTAGTGTGAATTATTATATGATATAGTTATAAAGTTTTATTTATTTATAAAATATACAATGCAAATTGGTGGTGAATAAGGAAGTTTTTGTTTCTCAGAGTTTGACCACAAGACTTTATGGTTTTGACACTTTATACCCCTTAACACATCTTTGTTGGTAGCATTCTGTTTTCCATTTCCTGTGTGCTTCTCTTGATACCTAACTCACTCTCTCTCTCTCTCTCTCTTCTATTGAATTCTTTATCCGATCTAGGGTTTTTGCCCTAATCGCCGACAAGGATTTTCGACGCTCCATCTTTGAAGTCGATGCTCCGGTAACGTACTCCGGTAACGTCGTAGTGATCATATGATTGCTCCGTTTCCGTTGAGTCCTAATCGCCGGCAAGGATTTTCGACGCTCCATCTTTGAAGTCGATGCTCCGGTAACGTCGTAGTGATCATATGATTGCTCCGTTTCCGTTGAGTTAACGACATCTACAACGGTTTCTATGGTTTCTGCTTCGCTTTTACTGATCTGGGGTTTTTGCCCTAACCGCCAGCAAGGAAGACCGGTGCTCTGTCTTTCAGGTCGATGCTCCGGTAACGTCCCGTTACCGTTGAGTTAGCGACATCTACATCGGTGATGTTCAAGCTACGATCTGGGGTTTCTGCCTCTGCTTCGCTTTTATTTCCTGAACAACCGTTGAGTTAACGATATCTATAGGAAACTCTACGGGCTTTGAACAATCTTTGGTGATGTTGAAGCTACGATGTTTTAGATCCTATCACATTAAAGGTACGATTTTATTGTTGTTCTTCTGATGGATCATGGATGTTTTTTTTTTTTGCTTTTGGGATCTTTCAGATCTGAAAAGTTTGTTGGTTTTACAGCATTTTTGGTTTTATGTTTCAATTTGATGATAATTTACTTTAATAACTTTCTTCATTGCCACTCAACTGATTGCTTTAATTAGGTTAAGAAACACAAATCTAAAATATGATAGATCGGGTGAGGTTGATGAATTAGCTCGGCGATGGTTGATTGAATTAGCTCGAAGAACATGACTTCAGGTTTGGAATCATTATATAAGAGTTATATTCAGCTTCAGTCGTTTAATTTTTGTAGTGTCATTTGATCTTTTTTATTGTGTTATCTTAGCCTGTCATTTGCTTATTTAGTTCTTATTAACAGATCTCATACTACCAAAGGTATTTCGATAGCAAGATGTCGTGGTATTGAACCTTGCACCACCGTAATGGATCTTGAGGGTACCAATGGAAGACGACAAAAATAGGGTATTCTAAATTGCTATTTTGTTTTGTATTTTTATGTACATGTTTGATCTTATTTATTAAGAGTTTATAAAATTTTGAGCATGATTTCTTAATGGTTTCTATTTATAATTGATAATATACTTCAGTTTGTTTTAGTTTAAGGTGTTAAGTTTCTTTTGATGACAAAGTTTATCTTAGTTTTTTGTTAACTGTTCTCGCTTCTTGGTTTGGCTGTTCAACCGACGACCCGTCTTAACCGGCCGGGTAATTTACAAGCGGTCTGATATCTATCAACTGGATCGCTTAGACCTCGGTTAAACCGGTTCGACCGGCTGGTCTGGTCCGATTTTAATAGTATCAGGTTTTGGATCGTCGTTGCACATCCAAATATCGTCCGACATCGGCTTTTCATATAATCATATCAATTTTACATATAAATGTTTGTGTTTTCGTTTTTGTTTGTTTTCAGGTAATGATTCATGCTCAAAAATGTCTATCAGGTGACAATTCATGCTTTAAAAAAATTAGGCAAGTTATTTGTTCACTTTGTTTTCTATCTATGATTAATCAGACTAATGGTTAGTTTTTGTTGATGTGTTTTTGATTTAGTCTTTACCTGGAATAAAAGGCAAAGTGGATGGGTTGAGGAGTGGGTCAAACGGGTTGTGTATATATTGGTACGCGCCTATTCGCAAATCTAACCCATCCTTACTTGCAGCGTTATTCATCTTAGTCATCATTCATGGATATGTAAAAGTACAATTGAATGTCTTGGTGATGATAAGTTGGGTCGCAAATAGCGTTTTTTCGTATAGTATTTCTTATGTTGGTTAAAGGATCTACATGTTTATTTTAAAAGTGTAATTAAATAACAAATCATGCTACCTACATAGTTGTGAATCAGCAGGCATCTATTCCATGTGGCTTGGTAGAGGTTGATCTCAAGCCAAAATCACGAACAGAGTTCATGTTATATGAAGGAGATACATATTTAGGTAGTTTCATATTTTTTATTGTTTGCACTTTAGTTAAATTAGATCAACCTAAAATCAAATATCAGATGAGGGAATCAACAGCATAGATGCACAAACGAGGGAATCAACAATAAGTATATAACAGGGTAGAAAGTTGGAGATATAAGAACAACAAAAAAGGGGTCGAGAAGGTTGCAAATTGCCTGCATATCAGCAGTAAGTATATAACATTTTTGTTATTTTTCTTCTTTATTAACCCTCCTATGTGAGTTGCTTTAGTAGTGCATTTTGATTTATCAACGCATATATTATAAGTGGCATATTTGATAACATCGCAATGATGATTGTATAGAGGCAAAACACTTCAAGGTGAGTTCATTAAGAAAATTATTTTGACTTTAGATAGAAAAAACTTCTGATCACACTTCTTATTCTCATTAGTGTAGGTTGGCGTTGGGGATGTCCGTCGCTGGAATTACACAACAGAAGAAGATTTGGAGGAAGGCGACGGCAAACCATGCCCATTAACATCCTCTTCGTCATCATTTGATGGTTGTAGGCACCACAAAACTTTCGGATGTAGACATAGTGGACTACTACACTTTTAGAACCAGAAGAAGAGGAGGATGTAGATGCAATCGGTATGTTTCATCGTTCTCTTCCCTTGGTTATAATTTCTTTATTTGGTGTATCTTCTCAAATCTGATCAATTATATTCAGACTATTTACGTATGGGTTTGCAAGATTCATGTCTAATGTCTTGATGATTTGATTTTTTTAGGGTTTCACACATATAAGGTATTCGATGAAATGCCTTCATTTTACTTATTTTGTTGTTTCAGAATTTGATCATGTATACAAGACTTTTAGACTTTTACGTTTTATACCCCTTAACTTTTTTAACCCTCTAACTTTTAAAGTTTTTTTTTTTGTTTTAAGTTTTGTTGTCTTTTACTTTGGCCACGAAACTTTTAGCTTTTCTACTTTCGTTTTTAGTATACTTTTATAGTTTTATACTTCCACCACGAGACTTTTAGACTTTTACGTGTTATACCCCTTAACTTAGTATATTTTTATAGTTTTATACTTTCACTACAAGACTTTTAGACTTTTACGTTTTATACCCCTTAACTTTTTAACCCTCTAACTTTTAAAGTTTTTTTTGTTTTTTTTGTTTTAAGTTTTGTTGTCTTCTACTTTGCCCACGAAACTTTTAACTTTTCTACTTTCGTTTTTAGTATATTTTTATAGTTTTATACTTTCACCATGAGACTTTTAGACTTTTACGTGTTATACCCCTTAACTTAGTATATTTTTATAGTTTAATACTTTCACCACGAGACTTTTAGACTTTTACGTTTTATACTCCTTAACTTTTTAACCCTCTAACTTTTAAAGTTTTTATTTTTGTTTTTAGTTTTTTTGTCTTCTAATTTTGCCACGAAACTTTTAACTTTTCTACTTTCGCTTATGGTATACTTTTATAGTTTTATACTTTCACCACGAGACTTTTAAACTTTTACGTTTTGTACCACATAACTTTTTGACTTTCGTTTAGTATACAAATTCAATCCCGCAGCAACGCGCGGGGTGGTAAACATCTCGTTATTATAGAAATTCTTTTTGTTAAGACCCTATAAATTGATTCAAACTCTAGATTTATATTAGAACCAGAGGATACGATCACTGAAGTGGGTCCTTCACTTTTATTACATTAATGTGGATTGACTTGGGAAATTACGATAGAACTTTTCCAAACATATGTAATTCTTTATCTATTTAGAAAACATCTTGATTCGAAACACATAAGTTGCTAAGAGACAAAACTAAACATGACTACATGAGTAACCATTATAGATATTGGTACAAAACTAAAGAAGAGGGTCATCTCTATTCTCAAAACGCTGAGTAACTAAAGTTGTATAAACTATATAAGACTATATGTAATGGTTTTATTGTGTGAAGGTGATAAAAATAAAAGGGGGTGTCATGCAGACGGTCCAGTGATTCTGATAAAGAACTGTAACGATGGTTTTGTTAATAAGATATTTTATTTAAAAAGATGGGTTGAAGTGTAATATTGTGATTGCTAAAAAAAGAATGAAAGAAGATATGCTTGGCAAACCACCGTTGTCACTAACACGAGTTGATTAAAGTTAAAGCCTGATAATGTAAAGACCATATATAACAGCCAACTAAATCGTATCAAACTATTGTTAGTTTTGTTTCTAATAGATTGCTCATCCAAGAACTCCAGGCAAAACGCATCTTGGAAGAGAAAGTATCCACCTCTTGTAGGGAATACTTTGTTCTCCCCTAAATCGAATCAAACTAGCGTTTTCGTTGGTACACCGACCCAGCCCCTAGCTCTGATACCATTTGTAACATCCCAAATAATCGTATCAAGATATTATCCATCCAGGAACTCACAACTTTGTTTTTCACCCGATGAGTTACTTGTGTAGGCAAAACGCGTTTTGATAGAACAGGTATTCATCACTTATAAGGATTTGTTCTTCCCTTCAAACCGATGTAAGACTTACACCAAAAAAGAATTTATAATTATTTTATGTACATATGCACATGTGCACATATATAACACACATAGTTAAAGGAAAAACACATATTAGCAAGGGAAACTTAGACTGCATACAGACAATACTAACCAGGCACAGTCAAACATACGCATTAAACAAAAATAGTAATGAAGGATGGAATTGGAAAAATAAGATAACTTGAAGGTTTTAACTGTTTGAACTAGAAATCTCGATTCAAAGAAGTCGGAGTCATCTTTTACTATCTTTCTTTTTTTATTAGTCATACTATCTTCCCGAACAGCCTAGTTAAAAGGATATCTTATTCATTAAGTGTTATGTCTGACAATCCTATAAGTATATATAGTGATATACTTAATAAAAAAGACTAGAAATTTTGTTAAAAGAACCAAGATGTATGATGTTTAAATCCTATAAAGTCATTTTTAAAAAGATAATAGAAATTGTTGTTAAAAATAGTAAATTGCATCTTTCGTCTTTGAGGTTTAGTGAAAAGACGCGCGGTTAGTATTCACATCATGGATTAAATTGAAGGGAAAATTACTAAAAGGACCATTGACCATAATTAAATTAACAAAATGATCATTGATCATAATGTTTTCTAAAATAGCCTTTGACTCTAAAAAAAGAGAGTGACTCCGGCGAATATGACGAGGAACAGCGAATGGTGATATTAAATTTAGAAATCTGGTGCAGCGAATGTATGGTGAGTTCAGCGAATGATGTTATTAATATAATAAGAGTAGGCACACCGAATGGATGTTCAGCCAAAATTTATTTTTTATTTTTAACTTTTTAATTAATTAAGCTCCTTTATATGTTTTTACTTAATAATTTATATTTGATAACTTTAAAAAAAAAATCTAAATACACAATACTTTATAAAAAAAAGTTCTGAACATTTTAACCTAAGTTTTATTAAAAACGGAGTTACTTTTGAAAAAACAATTAAGTCTCGTAACGAACTTTATATAACTCTTAAAAAATAACAAAAGTTGAAGATATTACGTAAATGTAAACTGCTGGTTAAAAATAGAGACCTCCTATTGGAGGGTAGTACACCTCGTATTAGCCAATACACCCCAGTATTGAGGGTTGTCTTTCTCTTAAACATCCCGTATAGACAATTAAATACGGTGCGTATAGGGGTGTTGAATTAGATTTTAGGGTGTCCTGTTAGAATGAGCCTAAAAATATCATTAAAAAATAAGTTCAAATAAATAGAGTTGGGTGTCCAGTTAGAATGAGCCTAAAAATAATATAAAAAGATGAGTTCACATAAATAGAGTTTTGTAGTTAGAGAGAATATGTAAGTAATTATATAAATTTTTAATGAGTTTAAGTTCAAAAATAATAATCTTTAAACTTGTAAAATATATGAAAAAAATGCTTTTTCTATATAAAATTCAAAACGAGTTTTTCAAAAAAAAAATAATCTTTAGTTGTATTTCATGGGTTTATTTCGAATATTATTTATAAATTTAAAATGTAAAATCTTATTTCAAATATTATTTAAGTTAAAAATATTTTATTTTTATTTAAACTAATCATTTTTTTTACTAGCAAGTGTTGCAAAATATCATAAAATAACAAAAATATTACAATAAAATAATTTAACTTGTTAGAAATATAATTTTAAGTTTAAAACATAATTTATTAAAAAAGTTGAAGATTGGCGAATAGATCCCAAAATGGGAGAATAGGGTTGGAGAATATCAATTTTTTCGAATATTTTATTGAGAAAAATGGCGAATAGGTTTGGAGAATGGAGTTCAAATTGGCGTGTGATTTTATGAAATGGAGAATGAATGTATAAAATGGAGAATGGTTCTGGCGAATACATAAAAAAAAGGCTGACATGTCAAAGTGTTATTGGTCTGTTTATTTTGGTAAACCTCCTGGTCAAAGGCCACTGTAGTAACTGATTTCCGGTCAAAGGCCACTGCGGCAATTAACCCTAAATTGAATTGGATAATAACTGCAACTTGGGAAGAAAATAGTTGTAAGTTGGGGAGACCGAGGAAGATACTAAGATTGTGGTTTGGAGATTACTAACGTCATGGTAAGTAAATGTGTTACGAGCAAACAATAAACGACGAAAGGATAGTTTTTTATATAAAAAATCAGTATTTTATAAAAAAAATTGATTAGGTTATCTGTTAATTAGGTCATTTATCTAGGATTAGAACATATTTTAAAGTTAAGTTACCTGATTGGAACAAAAAAATGTTTGAATGATCTAATTGGAACAAAATTGAAAGTTGGTTATTTTTTTACAAAATTACCCCTTTCTTTTATATAAGCAGAAGAAAAACATAATTTTTTTTTTCTTTAGATATTACACATGTTTTTATCGTGTATTAATTATTATTTGCTAAGGGGTAGGCTATTCGTACCCCCCTCCCTTGCTTGTTGTACCCCCTCCCTGAAAAATTAAAACTTGTCATATTTACCCCTCATAAATATATGTACTTAAAAAATGTTTTTTTTTCTAAAATATTATTATAAACACTTAGTTGAAAAATATTAAAAAATACTTTTCTTTGACAAGAAATTTAAAACTTATTTTTGGGGAAATATTAAAATTAATTTTTGATCAAAAAAGCAAACATTGTAGTTTAGAAAAAAAAGTTGGATAAAAAATAACAACAAATATAAAACAAAAGAAGTTAAAAACTATTTTCGATAATAAAAACTAATATTGTAGTTTCAAAATGCAGAAAATAACAACAAATATAAAAAACCACGTTTACTAATAAACTAAAATATATTTTTCTTTTTAAAAAATATAGAAAAAGTTTGTGTAAAAGTAATCACGTTTAAAAATCTATAGATAAAATTGTTATTTAAAATATGAAAGAGTATCTTTAAAAATAATCATTTGACATGTTTAAACATAATATAAAGATAGTTCGATTTGTTTTTTAGGTGAGGTTATTAGGTTTGTTTTTGATATTGGAATTAAGATTTTATAATGACGCATATATAAACTAAAAATAAAAATAAATTAATTTAAGAAAATGGATATTTTCATACACAAAAGTTTGTTTTGTTTGAAAAAAAACAAAAATGTTTGAATTGTATAAATCTAAAACTTGGGGGAGGGGGTGCAAAAAGTAAAAAAGATGGAAGAGGGGGTACGAATAGCAACACCCTTTGCTATTATAAGTATGTGAAAATCTTTTAATGGTCTCTAACGGTTTGCTTGATACTAAATAATGATTTCTTTTATAAAAAATCGTTTCTTTAATATATTATTACGGTAGGTATGTGAAAATCTTATAATGATCTTTAAGGGGATAGCTTGAAAATAAATAATGATTTCTCAATCAAAAGTTTATAGATTGAAAACATGTAATATACAAGTATGTTTATGAATTTGCTATTAAAAAAAAAAAACTTATAATGACATGGTGTCTTATATCCCATGTATATTCAAGTCCTACTAATGAGAATAAATGCATGACTTAAAATCACGTATATGTGACTATAAACCTAACTAGATTTTATAATCTGTTTGTTATCGTGGGATAATACGAGCACACAAAGTAGTTGCCTTGTTATAGTGCTATGTAAATAAATTGGAAATTTTAAAAAAACATGCTTAACGACTCAAACGCTTAAAGCATTGAGTCTATGGCTTACAAGCTATGTTAAAAGACTGTAAATATTATACCACAAACTACTGTGCTAAATTCGTTGAGATAAGAAATAAATAAAAAATACATAAAATTTATATCAACAACTCAACACCAACTCCTTTTCTAAACTCACACTACTATACACATTAGACAAACAAATCAAGTATTAAAATATGTTGTGCTTAGATAAGAAAAAAAATAATATATTTTATTCACGTCACGTGACAAAATCATGTGTCATCACGTTAACTAATGGTTCGACACCGCATCATGCAAGACTTACTATCACTAAGAGGTTTAAGTTGATTAACTTTGTTTTATAGAGGTAATTTATTTCTTAGGCTATTCGTAATGGGGCGTTTTTGGGCTCCATAACGCCCCTTATAACGCCCCGCCCCACTACGCTTAGACGTTATGGGGCGTTATGGACAAAAAAAATTTCTCGGGCGTTAGCCAGGTAACGCCGAGAGAGGGGGGAAATCAAATGATTGTGGGGCGTTATGGGGGCATTATCCACTACACTATAAAGCCCCATAAAGCCCATTGTCCAGTCACCGTCCACATGGCGGATAACGCCCCATTCGGGGCCTTATCCATTACGGGTAGCCTTAGTGATAATGTAAGCCCCCCTTCCCCCCCCCCCCTCAAAATGATAAAAGATTTAAATCCTTACATGTATAAAAAGAACCTTTTTAAGATAAATTCAAAGGTTCACAAAACAGATACTGTTATTTGTAGAAATAGAAAAAAAAGAATAAAACAAATAACCATATTCATGATTTCCTCTCACATCAAACCCAAAACTTCTAGTCAAATGAATCACTTTTCCTTTCTTTCTGTCACAAAATCTGCATGACTTCTCCCACCCTTTTCCTCCCATCAGACTTTTTCTCTTTCTAACAATTCTACCACAAATAACCAAAGACTCTCTCTCCCCTCCCCTCCACTCCACTATTTGCTATTTAGGTCCATTTGACTTATATATACATACACATGTCCTGTATCTACACCCTCTCTGTCTCTCTCATCACCCAAAAACATCCTTCATATACCAATACAGCAAAACAGAAAAACTTAACTCCCAATTTCAAACCTTTTTAGAGAGAGAAACTTGTTCTCAATTTCTAATGTTGCAAATTGAAGAGCATGATCTTTTCTAACCTCCCCTGTTCTCAAGACCTTTGAAACAGAGTCAAAACTACATCGTTTTAGCCTTTTAAGGTTTTTTTTTTTTTTTGTGTGTGTGTGTAATCATGGCTGTTCAAGCACACTTAAGCTCTGATTATTATCAGAATAATACCATGGGTTTATCTAATGTGAATCAAGATTGGGGTTTGATGTCTGGATCCTCTGTTTTTGGATTTGGGGGTGAAAACGAATCACTCGGTTTTTCTTATGAATGTCGCCAAGATCAAGGAGTTCTTGATTCTCAAAAAGTTGTGAAATTTGGTTCGGATTATCATGATGCTGTTTCGTCATCGAATTCACGAGGAAATGGGATGATTGGATTTCAAGATTTGTTTTCTGAGATTGAGAAACAGAGGTTGGAGATGAACTATTTTCTTCATTTTCAGGTCAGTTTTGTTTTTTATTTATTTATTTATTGTATAGTTATTATTAGTATTATTATAATTATGGTGTTTGTAAACCATTAAAACCGATCGAGCCTTAGAAACGGAAAAAAATCTGCGGGTTAAAATTACACATAGTCCCGTGCGGGTTTTGATTTATTAAGGTCGAGATTTATTTTTATGTACCGGTCGTTTTTTTTTTACTTGTTTAACACCCTCTCTAACAATTGGTTGCATAAAGTGAATCCGGTTTGATATTTATTTTAGCCATTTACTTTTTGTTTTAAAAATATCTATAATCATAATGCATATAGATGGATGAAAATATGTTTTCTTTAAATTTTGAAGGATAAATATGTAAATTATCATAGTGTATTAATTTATCATAAATGTAAATAAGTTATAAATATTTTGTTACCAAACTTATAAATAATCTATGACTAAAATATACATCTAATTAATTATTTAATTGTTTATATGCATATAAGAAACGTGCTAATTGTTGTAACGTATTCTCGCTTAGTTATTCAACTGTTTTATAATGTTTGTATTAATGTGTTTTATTTTTTGCCATACCACATCGCGCACACACCCCACTAGTAAAGTAATATATACATATATATATTATTCGTTGATACTCTATTATTTTTAAAGTCTAAAAAATAATTATGCTTTCAAAAGAATTAACTTTTTGATAAATCATTAAAACTAAACTTTCCGTTTAGCTAATTCAACAGACAACTGTCCCGGCCAGTTAGGCCGAGCCAGCGGTTCATTTTTCATTTAATTCCTTTGGTCTTTTGCATTTAATACATTTTGGTTTTTTATATTCGTGGAACTATTTAGAAGAATCTGCATAATAACGTTAGATCTCAAGATTTATAAACACAGTTTTTGAAAGCTTTGACGTTTTATTATCCAGAATAAACAAGTGGTGAATCTTGTTGTCTGTTTGTCATCTAATTCGATGTGAACTTTTGAATTTGAATGAGCAGTTTACCCCAAACATTTTGTTAAAACCGGTTTAACCTGACAGCAAACATGTAAACATCCTAGGAGATATCAATTATCAAATATGAAATAAATTGCGTGTATATAAACTTTTGTTTTCGGTGTTTTGTTGAAGCAGAATGAGAAATTAAAGGCCTCAATTAACGAGGAAACACAAAAACGAGAGATGATCATTATGCACAATTACGAATCAAAGATGAAAGCCATAATCAATGCAAAAGATGAAGCTCTAAACACAGCAAATCACAGAACAAAAAATCTTCAAACCTATCTACTAATGGCGGAAAAAGAAGCCAAATTTTGGGAGAAAAAAGCCATTGAAACCGAATCAATGATGACAGATCTCAACAGAAAGCTCAAACAAGCTAGAGCAAGAACACATGAAGATGCAGAATCAATAATCTGTAATGGTGAAGATGATGATAGAAAAGAAAGACAAGAGAAGATGGTATGCAAGATGTGTCACGTGAGAAGCACGTGCGTGCTAGTGTTGCCATGCAGGCATCTCTGTTGCTGCAGACATTGTGAGGGTCTGTTGGTATTTTGTCCTGTTTGTGAGACTCTAAAAAATGGAAGCTTAGAGGTTTTCATGGGTGTAAATTGAGGAGGGTAGAATGGTCAGAGGGGAAAAGGTTAAAAAACTGAAGTTGGGTTTGTTTCTTTTCTGGGATATGATTATGAAAATGTTTATTTTTGGCACTACTACTAGTAGCAAAGATCCAAAATGCATCATTTTAATTCTCTTTTATTTTTTCTCTTTTTCTATTTTAAATATTAATTTGTTTTATTTATATAATTTTTAATATAACGTGTTTTCTATAAAATACATCAATCCATGTCACCGGCCTCCACCATACCCCCACATCACTTTTCCTTTCTCTTCTTTGTGTCATATTAAACAACGGTGTGGATTTCCATCACATTTCTTTGATTCTATTTTTCTTTTTTTTTTAAACGCTAATTGAAAGCTCTTTCTATCATGGGATTCTCATGGCGTAAAAGGTCATCACACATGAGAGGAATCGAACCCATAATCTTTATTACTTTATGGTAAAATTTCGATCACATTTCTTCGATTCTATTTATCTTTTTTTTTTGAACTGCTAATTGAAAGCTCTTTCCATCATGGGATTCTCATGATGGAAAGAACTTTATTATTTTGATGGTAAACTTAGTGGCTCAGAAATCAAACCCATAACCTTTTGCTCATAGGTCTCCCATCATAGCCTTTTACCATCGAGACAATTGCTCGTTGGTATCTATTATATTTATCTACCACTTGAGTCGCTGCACTATTACACTTGTCATTCTAATTTGGATACCAAGATCATATTATCAAATCGAATCAATCATGAACGAGAGAGAGTTTTTCTATTGAAATGGAAATTGGAATTACAAGTTATGAAATCGGAAACTAGCTAACACCTATTAATCCAACTAATCCTAACGGTAATCTAAACATTAACAAAAATTGACAACTAACACCCTACAACTTTCCTCACTTGGGCAAATAATACCCAAAGTTTTATAATTGTCGAAGCCTTCACAAAATAGTTACCAGTTAGCCCCTCAAGTATAGATAACTTGTCACAGTTAGTCACAACTTCCTGTTAACAAGAATTAACAGATTTTTAACCAAAATCTTACAATCTCCCCCGTAATTCTTGATCACAGAAATACCAATGAACTCAGTTGCCAACCATAAGACATTAGCAGCATGCACCAGTGACTCACAGAGTTTGTATGCATGATGTGCCTTACTCTTGCCAACACAAGTTTGATATTCCTACATATTTGACTTACACTCTAACCACAGCCACCATATCACACTCTGCACATCCTGCACATCAGTTGTTATGACTGTTTACACCAAGCAGAGACCTCATTTCCTCAAACTTAGATCTTGCTAGTCCTTTAGTCATTATATCTGCTTTCTGATCTTCAGACCTCACAAACACCACTTTGATAAGACCTTTCTCAATACTTTCCCTGATAAAATGAAACCTCAAATGAATGTGTTTTGAACGACCATGAAACACAGAGTTCTTCATTAATTCAATTGCAGACTTGTTATCCACTTTCAACTCAACATTCTCTTGCTTGAAACCTGTGATTTCCTCCAATAAACCTGCTAACCAAATAGCTTGACAAGCTACTCCAGTAGCTACCATAAACTCAGCCTCACATGAAGAGAGAGCTACAGTTTTCTGCTTCTGTGATAACCAAGTTACTATAGACCCATTGAAATAGAATACATTTCCAGAAGTGTTCTTTCCATCATCACTATCCATCAAGAAATTGCTATCACTCTATCCTTCCAGCCCTCCTATCCTTCCTGCTTTGTAGTGCAATCCATATTCACTTGTGCCTTTTACATACCTGAAAATATGCTTCACAGCTTTCATGTGACTCACCTTTGGATTCTGCATATACCTGCACACAATACCAACAGAAAAACATAAATCTGGCCTAGTTTGAATTAGATATCTCAGAGACCCAACAAGTCTTCTATACAATGTTGCATCAACATCTTCTCCCTGCTCATCTTTATGAAGTCTAACCCCTGGATCCATTGGAATTTTTGTTTCATTGCATCCTTCAAGACCTGCAAGCTTAACCAATTTATTAGCATAAGCAGATTGTTTAAGATATATACCACTTGAAGTTTGCTTAACCTCAATCCCCAAATAGTAGCAAAGTTCCCCTAAGTCTGTCATTTCAAACTTAGCTTTCATTTGTTTCTTAAACACACTAATCTCTTGATAATTGTTCCCAGTTATAAGTAGATCATCAACATAAACTCCTACAATCAATATTGACTTTTCTTTTGTTCTCACATAAACTGCTTGTTCATATTGACATCTTTTAAACCCAATTTCCTTGAGAACATTATCCAGTTTCATGTTCCAAGCTCTAGGAGCCTGTTTAAGCCCATATAAGGCTTTCTTAAGCCTATATGCCTTGCCTTCACTTCCTTTGACTTCAAAACCTTCAGGTTGCACAACAAACACTTGTTCTATCAGATCTCCATGAAGGAATGCAACCTTCACATCCATGTGATAGACCTTCCATTCCTCTCTAGCTGCATAAGCAAGCAACAATCTTATTGTTTCAATTCTTGCAACTGGTGCAAAAGCTTCCTCATAATCAATTCCATGCTTTTGAACATACCCTTTGGCCACCAGCCTTGCTTTGTATTTAGATACATTTCCATCAGCATCTCTTTTTATTTTATAAAGCCACTTTAGCCCTATAGGCTTACATCCAGCAGGCACCTCCTGTAACTCCCAAGTCTCATTCATGTGTATTGCCTTTAACTCTTCTTTCATGGCATTCCTCCACTCCAAACTCTTATTTGCTTCAGTGAATGTCAAAGGCTCATCTTCTTGTGTCAGGAGTAGCTCCACTTGTTCAAGTTCTTCCTGCCTCTGCCTTCCTAGATTAATTCTAGAATCTAATACATAATCCTGTAGCCTAGGGGGAACCTTAGTACTTCTAGTAGAAGTTCTAGTAGCTACAACACTAGCAGGTTCAGTGGAACTTGAAACTTCATCAGCACTTGAGTGATGTCTTATCCTTACATCCTCATCACCTTCAGACTCATCTGACCCATGCTCATTCCCTTCATCAGAATCTTCACCTATTACAACATCTTGACCCCCTTTATGAGTGAAATCCATTTCACTCCAAGTTGTCATAGGATCTTTTCCTTGACTCTGAGAAGAAACAGACCATAACCACTTCCTTCCTTCTTCAAATTTCACATCCCTACTAACAACAATTTTGTTGCTAGCCACATCAAGCATTCTATAAGCTTTTGACCCTTGTTCAGAACCTAAATGTACCATAGGGTGACTTCTGTCATCAAGTTTCCTCAAACCTGGCTTTGTATCCTTGACATGTCCAACACACCCAAACACCTTTAAGTGACTCAGGTTTGGTTCTTTACCTTTAAGCATCTCATAAGGAGTTTCCTTATTTTCTTTCAAAGCCTTGGTAGGCATCCTATTCAATAAGTAAACAGCATGCCTAACTCCTTCAGCCCAGTAAACATCAGGAACTTCCATAGCCTTTAATAAGCACCTAGTCATATTAAGGACAGTTCTGTTTCTCCTCTCAACAGCTCCATTTTGTTGAGGGGAGTAGGGAGCAGTCAAAAGTCTATTTATACCATTCATCTTACAGAATTCTATAAACTCATTTGACACAAACTCACCACCCCTATCTGTTTTTAAAATTTTAATTTTATTCCCAAACTGCCCTTCCACCTCTGACTTAAACCTCTTAAATGAACTAAATGCTTGGCTCTTATTAGCTAAGAAATACACCCACATGTACTTGGTGAAATCATCCACAATAAGAAGGAAATATCTATTACCTGACCCTGTAGAAGGTGTAATAGGACCACACAAGTCCATAGACAAGAGCTCAAACAATTCTTTACTCCTATGGGTTGATTGTTTAGGAAATGGTTGTCTAGTATGTTTCCCTGCTAGGCAAGCTTCACACACCTGTGAACTATGCTTTAATATTGGCATTCCTTTCACCAAATTTCCTTTAGACATAGCCTCCATGGTCTGAAAACTAACATGACCCAACCTGCCATGCCATAACCAATACTCATCATGCACATTACTCAAGAAACACTTTGGAGATCCAGTTTTTAGACTAACCTTATAAAGCCTGTTAGGTGACTTCCTAACCTTCATGAGCAAAGAGCCACTTCTCTCATACAACCATAGGTGCTCATCTTTCAGTTTAACTTCACACCCTATCTCAGTTATTTGTCCTAAACTAATAATATTGCTTCTCAATTTAGGAATGTAGTACACATTAGTTAATAACCTTTGCTCATGTGATTTACCCTCTAACAAGACAGATCCTAAACCCATAATCTCAACTCTTGAACCATCTCCAAACTTAACATTTCCTGTAACCTTTTTATCTAATACAGAAAAATTTGAGAGATTTCCACACATATGGTTTGAAGCTCCATTATCAAGATACCATACCTCCACATCACCTTTTGAATCTGATGAATATCTCCCTGGTAGTACCTTAGACTCATCAAGGTACACCATACTATCTCCTTCAAGATTTCCTTTTACCATGAGAAGAATAGGTTCATCATCTTCAACCTGTGAGAGATTAGATTCTTGTTCTTTAACAGAACTCTTACCACACTCACTAGCATAATGCCCCAATTTCTCACATTTGAAGCATTTAATTTTGCTTTTATCTTTCTTTGGCTTTCCATTATATTTCTGCCCTTTCTTAAACTTATCATTCCTTACATTTCCTGAATTCTTAGAACTTTCTCCTTCTCCAAGATTCACTGTCCCCTTATTGCTAGTTTTACCCTTGTTCTTATTATCCTTATATCTAGCTCTCCACTCAGTATAGATGAGTAATACCTGCTCTTCTTTAGGATTACTCAATTTGTTCTTCATGCCTACTCTTTCTTCATAAGCCTTAAGCCTACCAACAATTTCTTGAAATAGAACCTCATCTAAATCTACAAATTGTTCTATGGAGGCAACAATCTGAACAAATCTCTCAGGAACTGAGTCAAGGAGTTTCCTAACAAGAATTGATTCCTCTATCTTAGATCCCAAATCAGCAGATTTTGTGGCTATAGTACTTAGTCTACCAACAAACTCATCTATATTCTCACTGTCTTTCATCTTTAGGGCCTCATACTCACCTTTTAAGGTCTGCAACCTAGCCTTCTTAACCCTATCCACTCCTATATGCCTAGTCTTGATGGAATCCCAAACATCTTTTGCCGATTCCAAACTAGACACTTGCAGAATTAAATCCTCAGGTAGAGATTGGTACAAATAAGCTATTGCAGCCGAGTTCTTCTTAGGATCTACAACAGCACCCTGTGCTGGTTCTATAACATCCCATAGCCCATGAACATTAAAGATTGCTTTAATTTTAACAGACCATATAGAATAGTTTGTAGAATTCAATACCGGACATTGGAGAGGAATAGTAGTGAAGTTCTCCCTTACCACCTGATTTCCACGATTTCCTCCTGCATTTCCGTCTGCCATGACAGGGATCGATGATCTTCTTGGTGAAGGCCTTCTTGGAGATAGAATGAAACGATGAATTTTGGAAGAGATACCGAGGATCAGAAATCCCCAATTTCAGATATCTTCGCCGGAGAAGACGATCAATTCGATTACAGGCTCTGATACCAAATCTAATTTGGATACCAAGATCATATTATCAAATCGAATCAATCATGAACGAGAGAGAGTTTTTCTATTGAAATGGAAATTGGAATTACAAGTTATGAAATCGGAAACTAGCTAACACCTATTAATCCAACTAATCCTAACGGTAATCTAAACATTAACAAAAATTGACAACTAACACCCTACAACTTTCCTCACTTGGGCAAATAATACCCAAAGTTTTATAATTGTCGAAGCCTTCACAAAATAGTTACCAGTTAGCCCCTCAAGTATAGATAACTTGTCACAGTTAGTCACAACTTCCTGTTAACAAGAATTAACAGATTTTTAACCAAAATCTTACAGTCATCACTTCTGTAACTGCGACTTGACTATTATGGTTAGCTTAGTGGCAACTTGTAAAAAAGCTTTCTTGTTTCATTTTAGCCCTTGTGATTCTCTTTCATGTTCATAATGTTTGATTTCTTAACATGTTCTTTCTACATATTATTGTTCATATAATTTTGGAAGAGTAGTTATGCGATGTGATGGCGTGTCCATATATATTTGAATGTAAGTGCATAATAAAGATTAGGTTTGTTAAATATAGATGTAAGCGTTCTTAACTGACATGCTATTTATAATGTTTGTTTTTCTTTTGCTTGGTCATGCAGCTTTTGAAGATAGATTGGAAAACTAAATACGAAAAACAAAACTAGGATCAGGCTAATAAATATGAATAATATGAGTATTTGGGTAATTTCACTAAAAAAGTGTAGAGCAAACTTCGTTTTTAGTCTCTAACGTTTACACATTTTAACAAATTTTAGTTCAACTTTTTAAAAATCTCAAATTTGAGGTTGCGTTTGGTTGTGGAAAACGTTTTCCAATTTTCCATTTTCAGTTTTCTAGAAAATGAAATGGGTTTTCCATTTCTAGAAAACACTTGGAAAATTTTGAAAACGCGATCTAACCAAAAGATGTGTTTTCCATTTTCTGGAAAATAGAAAACAGAAATTGGAAAACAATGCAAAACTATTTTCCAAATTTAGTTAAAAGAATGGAAAACTGTATTTTCTGTTTTCTAGGAAAATTTTTTCAGAAAACTATCACTAGAACGCGTTTTCTGTTTTCCATGTTTTCTTAGAAAACAGAAATGGAAAACACCCCATGTTTTCCACAACCAAACGCGCCCTGAGTGTCTCATATTTTATATTTTTTATTTAATTTTAGTTACAACATATTTTATATGTTTGTAAATTTGATTTGATGGTGTGGAGGCGTATCAAGGAAAGGGAGAGTTGTACAAGAAAGAAAGGCCCCCAAATTGCCTGTCTGTTTCATATATACAAGACAAGTACTTGATGTTGCTGCCTGTTGGCATTTTAGTCCTGCCTTGTAGTCCATCCATCATTTGTACTATCCTGCAATAAAAAGTTGTACCTGTCATTTGTCTGTTTCAACCCACCACCAGTTCCCAAGTGGCATTCATTTTGGTTAATATTTTTTTTTTTTTTTTTTGTCTTTTATCCCCCTTTTAGTTTTAATTTTACACTCTTGTAGACAACTATATATTTTAAATTTTATAAAATGGAAGATGTGAGATTAGTAACTTGGGTGTGTTCATAACAAAACCTTTTTATTTATTGCATATGATTTCAATCATAAATAAATTATATTTATCTCCACAAAGGGGTAGAAGGCCAAGATATATACAATCTCCACGAAGATAGATTACACAATGCATTCAAATTTACCCATGTAAAACTGAATGTCTTTTATGTCTCGATTAAGCTGGAAACATGCACGCTTTTGTTCGACACGATTTTGTCGTTTCAGGCCCTTCAAATACACCAAAAATAGTGATAATTACCGTATGAACCACCATTTTTTCGAGTTATTATCCTACAATTTTGAGTGGAAATCAAAATATCTTCAATAGAGAAAGCGTATATCGGTGAAACTCACCACGTACTAATTCCTTAATGGTAATTTAATTAGATAGAAAATAATTGTCAAGAATGTGATCAATTTTTTTTTTTGAAACAGTGCATATACCGACCAAATTTATTCCCATACAAATTGCTTCTTTCACTTTCCACCCCGTTGTTCCCGACATTGGGGAAGTATAGTGAGGGTCCAGGGGCTATTGTCGCTGTGGTTTTTTCATACTTATTTTCACGATTTTATGTAAAAAGTTTATATGTATTGACTATCGCCCACTTGGTAGAATTTTATACGTATTGAGTATCGTCCCCTCTGTAGAATTTTTGAGCCCCGCTCCCACGGTATTTTCTTTCAAGCTTCGCCCCCGATCCTCTCGCTCTTAACATCATCTCTCTCTCAAAATAATTGAGAGGCTGGGGTAAGAACGATCGGTTTTTATATATGAGGGGTAGGAGGTAGAGGGATGAGAAAAAACCAAAAAAGCCGAACCAAACCAAATACATTTCGTGTGGGGTAAACAGATTTCGAAAAATCTCAAATGATAATTGAAGTGAGACCTAAAACAAAATTATTATAAAACAAAAAAACAAAAAAATTAACAAGATAACAATAAAAATACAGAAAAACAATAACCTATTAAAACACATCAATATTCATTAGAAATTGCACAATTCTTATATACCAGCTGGCGATTAGTGTGTGTTGTAGCGCGTTGTGACCGAGTATATACAGATAATAAGAGCAATTAAATTACTTAAAGAGAATGAAAAAGTATTGAACAAATGACCTAAATGTTAAAATAAAAAGTAAACTTGTCAAATTCTTGATCAAGGATCTCGAAAAATGCTGAAAAAATTGTCACTAAAAGACAACAAAAAAGAAAAAGAACAAAAAAAAAAATTAGAAAAACACTCTATAACTAATTATCAAAGTTTTAAATTGTTTATAGGTAAATAGATTAGAAACTAATAAAAAGTTTAACCCAAAAAATTTAGGCAAAAAATATATAATTAGTTAATCAATTTTTGGGATATTTTTTCAACCCAAAAATTTAAAGTCTGAATGCAAAAACTGAAAAAACTAAACTAAACCCGTCATGAATTTTTTTTTTTTAAAGAAAAAGAAATACCCCAAAACCAAATGGGTTTCAAAAACTCAATTTCTGACTTTGAATTCGGTTCGAGCCAAAACCAATAGAAACTGATCCATGCACTCCAATAGACATAGAAGTAACCGGTAGGGTTTGTTTGGGTTGGTTAGTATTTGAATCTATCTCTAAATCCTGTAGTCTAAAATGGGTGTTTAAACCCAGAAGGGCCCACGACCAAAAACTATATTAATATGGAAATGAACGAGGCCCAAGCCATGAAAGGTTGGGCCGGTATCCGATTAGTCGGGTTGAGCTTGGGTGAGGTTTGGACCATATCATTGACCTTTCTGACTTTCTCCAATTTTAATTAGTCCTCTTACTGGACCATATCATGAGTTTGCCTTAAATAAATCAAATCCAAATAAAATGATATAAATAGTTTAAAATGTAATGTAGTTCAAAGATACAAATTGTTATGTGTGTATTTCGTCTTCTGTTTATTTGGTTTTTGTTGGTCCGCTTAGGTATAACTCGAACTAGTCCGAAACCGAATTTCATTGAAAAGCAGGACAACGAACCGGGCCAACTAATATTATTTAGGTTGGTCCTAGTTCGGTCCCAGACTTTTAACTCAGTTTTCTCGGTTCTGCATTAAAGATACTCACCCAAATTATTTCAATTACTCAACTAATTGATTGATATGATACCTTAAGTACATTATTGTTGGTGGTAAATGAAGAGATAAGGTACTAAAAGCCCGCTTAAAACGGGTAGAAGAAAATAAACCATATCCATTGATCTGGGTCATTCGACATAAAAGAACTATTGTGAAATTGATCTATGTGGCGGGTACTATGAAATGCACATGATTGTGATCACCAATAGAATTGCACTTGTCATCATTAGATGGTTATTGTCTTGTGGGGCCCAAAAATCTCTTAATAGTGACTTGCAGCAATTCTTAATATATGGACTTCATTATTATCATTTTCTAAGCTCACTTGTACTTAGTTTCACTCCCTCAAAAAAACAGACTTTTACTTTCACGTTAAAGGGTGGTCACAGGGAAACCCCTCCTGCATGTGGTGATGCTAACAACAGTGTTGTCTTACAGATTATCGGAGATATATACTCACATTAGAAATCGGTTGGATTCATAAGGAGAGAACGATCCGATTACATACATGATGGCTTCGTGTCTCTTTCGGTAAACTTTCTCAATGTTATTGAAATTTGCTTTGGTTGGATAAAAATTCATTATCCTAAATAAAAGTTAGTAAATTTGGTCTAAACAATAACACAAAAAACGCATCATGTTTGTGGGCTTTGGTCCACCTTACGCATTCGGGTAAAGGCCCAAAACAGGCCCATCGTGTATAGTACGCGTTTAAGGTCGGCGTAACCTCCCCCTATAAATACCACCTTACCCCTTAAGGAATCACATTACGCAACCTTTCATCCTCGAGACATCCTCTTCAAACACTCTTCTTTGAAACCCTAACCCTAGTTTCAAACTTTTCGTGGCGCTAACGATCCCTTCCATCGGGTTGTTTAGATCCTCACTGGTTCTAATAAACCCACTCTTAATTCCTCCATAATCGCAGTTTTCGGGGTGTTTTTGCATCTTACACCCCTGCGTTTCGATCGTTTCGATCTCGAGGAAACAGTCGAGGATGTCTCGGTGCTTTCCGTATCCTCCTCCTGGTTATTGTAGGAGCGGAGCTACATACGAAGCCTTGATCGAATCGATTAAGGTTTGTTAAGAAAGCACTTTTGAGATCTGTTGTCTTTCTGTGGTGTTCATCGCTTTGATTACATCTGAAATGTGTAGTCTAGGATTTAGGAACGATCCGATGCGATATGTATGTTATTCATTTGAAGAATCAGAAGATTATGATTGGATTGATTTTTGGGCGAAGTAGGAGTATGATTTGATGTGTACAAATTGTTTATTGGTTATCATTGGTCCGCTATTATGGTTCGATTTAAGTGATATTTAAGAGGCTAGAAAGGGTTTTTTATGTGTGAAATTTGGTTCTCAATGAATATGGTGATTTGTATGGATTTGTCTTTTTTGGTTTGAGATTAGGTATTTGCAACTCAGAACTAAATAGGTTAAATTAGTAAGTTAATAAGTGTTTAATGTATAGTTTTGAGTTTAGTGGAGACTTGGCAGTGGCTTATTGTGAGAAGTGGTTTTGGTTGATTTAGAGCAGGGTTGATGCTAAAGCTTTTAAGGGGATTGTTTCATATGGTCTATGACATGTAGATTCTAAGTACTGTTGTGTTTCGTAAAATGTTGTGTTTGGGCTAAGTTTTCAGAGTTGGGGCTACATGTTTGTTTATAGTAAGCATGATTAGGGACTCTAGGCTTCTAATAGATGAATGATAAGAATGGACTATATGCTTAAGAAAATCTTGTTTTAGGTGAATTATCATACTAGGTGTCATATGTGTGGTTGGTTGCTTAAGAAATTCTAGTACATCATTGGCTGTGCGGTTAAAGTGTGTAGCTCTTTGAGTGGTTTACTGGTCTTATGTGGTATTTTGGTTCATATACATTTAGGGCTATTTATTTTTGAAGGATATGAATCCATGATATTGATAGCACTAGTCAAATTTTTTAATAAACATCAAATTTTTGCCATGTCATTTTTCTAAAAAGAACCGTTAAACTATTTTACCTAAATGCTGTTTGTGTTTGTATTACTTGAATATTCAAATGTTTTTCTTTGTTTGAATTGTTGTTATGGGTCTTTTAAGTTGTTTATATGGAATTTATGATGTTCTAAGTACAAGAATTGCTTGTTCTTTGTTTGAATTGTTGTGTTGGGTCTCTTTGTTCTGCTATTCTTAACCTGTTTTTTCAATACTTGTAACGATTGGCAATCATGGTTCTCGTCGAAATATTGTTTTGTCATATGTTACTGTTGGATCTAAATTTGTTGTTCGGGTGCTTTAAATTAAAAGCTCCAGAAGGTAACCGATAAGACGAAAGCTGAACTAAAGAAAGAGAAAAAAGCCAAGAAAGAGAAGAAGGAGAAAAGGCACAAAGAAAAAAGAAATAGGGAAGATGGAATCAAGTCACAAAAGAACACAAATGGTGATTCTTGTAAGGTGTTGCAGAAAACAACTGATTGTATAGAAGCTCAAATCAAGAAAACAAAGGCTGTGGCTGAAGTATTTGAGAAGAGTGATTTGACCGAAGAGCATGGCCAGTCAATCGGTTTACACCAACCGAGTTATTCATCTGATAGCACACAAAATAGCAACAAAAGGAAAAGAGATGATGTTCATTCTTTCACTGATGGCTCTACTGTTCATGGTTCGTTGCATTTGTTTTTTGTTTTCTTGTAATCTTGTTGATATACATTTTCAGTCAGATGCTAATCTTGCAATATTTTTTGATACAAACAGGTAAAGGTAAACCCATCAAGATCCTGTTACTGAAGAAGCACAAAGGATCTGATTCCAACAATTTTTCTGCAGATGCAAGCTCAATTGCTCGCCCATCAGCTCCTCCTTCCAACTTGGACAGAAGCGTAATTTCAAGTATTAGAAACAATGGTGTTCCTGTTACAACTGTGGGAGAAACCAGAATCCAAAAGAAGTCAAACCCTGGTGATCCAAACATGCGTCATATTGGTAGAATTCAGTCTTCTGCAAGTTCGGTGAAACCTATTCATTCGTCTGGTTTGAAAAAGGGTGACGCAGAAGTGCTTCACTCGCTGAGACCACACCAGCCAATTTCAAGTTTTGGAAGGCAAACTTATCCGCCAATCCATTCGGAAAATGAGTTCCCAAGCTCATCTGGTGCCTCGAGACATGTTGGTGAACAAAAACTTCATTCGGGTAGACAACAGCAGCTGGCTCCAAGTCATCATGTGACGCCCAATCCTATCTCAAACAAGACGAGCATATCATCAGTTGTAGGAAAAAGATCCAACCATGAAATAGCAGATTCCGGGAAAGATGGTCTCCCAAGTATCAAGAAGCAAAAAGAAGACCCCCAGAAAGTTCGTCCTACAAGAACCGAGAAAAAGATGCTGAAGAAGCATGCGAAGTATGAAAAGCTGGTAGGAAATTGGTTCCCTCCGGTTTCTCAAGCTCAGGTACCTGGTGATGAAGATTGGCTCTCTGGTAGTAAGACCTCCAGTTCATCTGTCTCCATGGGTGAAGTTGAAACATGTCGGCAACTTGTAGCGCCTTGGCAGCCATGTGCGCGGTTTTTGGCTGAGGCGGGTATACATGCGATGCCTTATACGGTTCCTTTCTGACATGCTTAACTAAGAGATGTATAGTTAGTTGTTTTGTTGTTAGGAGAAACTGAGGATTAAAAGAGTAGAATTTTTTGTATTTGTTAAAGAGGAAGACACCAAATGGGTTGTCTCTTCTATACCCCGGGATAGAATGATTGAAATGAAATTCAATTGGGATTCAAATTTGAAAGATCAAGTCATGTTTGTTAGCCTTTCTTACCGAGTTACTATTGATGAAGTTCCTACTGATGCCTATTTATATCAAGTATCGGGACAAAATGGTCCTTAAAAATGTGTACTGATGCCTATGTAGGTTTTCAACCCGTTTCGGTCCGCTCTGTAAACACCTGAACAAGTTCTAAACCAAATATGGCTATCGGTTCCGATTTAAAAACTGATTTTTTATGCACCACTATCTTCAATAATGAATTGTTAGAGGCCTCAGCTTCTTAAACAAATGCTCATTTGATACTTATATGAAACTGTATACTTTGATATAAAAGTTTATACATTAAATAAAGTTTTAAAAAACTTAGTAATGAAACATGTGATATTTCTACCTAACTTTTGTAAGTTGGTTTATTTTTTATTAAAATAAATAATAAAAATATAATATTCGTTGAAAAATTTTGTAGTAACAATACCGTATTAAAAAATTAAATAAACATTTACTTGCATATGAATTGATTCAAACAAAAAACAGACTAAGGTTACCGATTATTGAAGATTTGTGGCAATCATGGGTTTTTTTAATATATATTTCGGATCTTGACATGCAAACTCATGTATCTTTCAAGGTATAACAATCAGAATAACATTTGTACTATAAGAGATGACTCTCACATAAGAGGTTTTACTACTAAGAATATGTAGTGTTTTTCTTAAGCTTGAAAAAGTAAAAGATGAAGTTGATATGGTGGAAGAAATTGGTAAGCGTTCTACTCAGCAATTTACACATACTTAACAGAACGTTTAAGTGTCCATTAGAACTGAAAGCGTCTATTTCAAGTTTTGCAAAGCACAGGGACAATTTTGCACTTTTCAAACCCGAGGACGGAAACCACTATTTTTAAAAGCTAATTCTTTTCTCTATTGTAGCTGAATCTCCAACAAAAAGACCTACTCGCGGCACACAAGCATATGAACGGTTCTTACACTTAAGGGTCTGTTTGGTATGAGGTAATGGAATGAACGATAGAATGGAATGGACAAGGTAATGGATTGGTTGAGGGAATGAAATGGATCATTACCATTTCATCATCCTGTTTGGTTACCATATGGGAATGAAATAAATCTTTCCTTCGTGTTGTTCGATAGTTAGTAAAAACGAATAATCGAATATAGTTTTACCAAGATTTTCATTTAAAATAATAATCGAATTTTTATGTTTTATTTTATTTTTTATTTTTATTTGCAAATTTAATTATATTTGTATTTTTTTAGTTTTATTTATTATATATTTTAATTATTATGTTTTATATTTATTTTATTTTTTTCATTTTTATTTTATAATTTTATTTTTTGTTTCAAATTATTTCTTTCATATTTCTTTTATTCTTGATTTTTTTTTCATAAAATTCTAAGATAAAAATCAAATTGAATAAACTTTTCATTCCATTACTTGAGGGAATGAAAGAAAAACACCTCACCCCTAAGGAATGGAAATCTTTATAAATGGAATGAACCACATTCCTTATGTAATGGTCCATTCTATTCCTATGTGCTACCAAACATGTCATTTTTGATTCCAACGTAATGACCCATTTCATTCCACCCTCTATTCCTCCATACCAAACGCTACCTTAATTGTTAAAATAATAAGAAGTGTCAATATAATATATTAAAAACTATTTGTTTTTTTAAATATGATTTTTCCTCAGAGATCTCCCAACGCTTTGTTAGAATTTTGTTTTAAATGCGTTACCTTACTATCATAACACACTTCTACTCATGCTTAAAAATGTTTAGTTTACTCAAACATTACATTAATATTTGAAACACCTCCAAATTCTAAATCACCGCCTACTTTTACAAATTACAATTACTAATTAGTAATTAGTGACTATATACATTTACCACACTTTCATCCTTTTTACAAGTATAATGCAAAATGTACAAGTTGTTAGAGCATTGAGATAGTTGTACATTTATTACTACTATAAAACAAAGTAAAACTCTGGAAGAATAGTGACATTTTCACACTAGTGGCAGTTTAGGTGGACGTCATGTGACACGAATAATTTTTTTTCTTCAGATAATTTGATTCTTATCTAAACGTAAAAAAAATTTGACACATGATTCGGTTGTCTAATAAGTATAGTCGTTTCTGTTAGTAATTGATGGTATGCACAGTTGTATAATATAAATTTTCTTTATTGTCTTATTTTCAATCTCAGCGAAAATAGTAAGGGAGGTGGTGGTATAATAGTTACAGTCATGTAACATAGTTTTTAGATTGTATGCTCGATACTTTATGCATTTGGGTCGTTACGTGTTTTTTCCCGTTGTTTTTACATAACTTTATAACAATGCAACTGTTTAGTTTGACCGCGTTATCCCGCGACAACTCGCGAGTAGAAGTCTAGTTAACTTACATATATCGTCTTATCTTTTATAGAGGTTCAAATGAGAAGTTACTTTCAAATAAGAAGGATAAGAAGGGTTTATATGGTGACATGTGGCATCTCATTAAAAAGGAAGGAGGGGTAGTTTGGGTAAAGATTTAATTAGATATAAATCTAGATATAAATCTTCTTCTTCTCCACGTTATTCTCCACGTTAGTTCTCAACATTAGAAACCTAGCTATTCAATTCCACCGTTCTACTGATCTCGATCTCCAAATCCACATTCAAATCATCTTTGCAATTGCGATTCAATAGATTTCGATTGAATCTGTGATTTCATTCAATTCAATTTGTGGTTCAAGCATACAAGCGACGTCAATTTGTGATCGAAGCATACAGATTCATCTTCAAACTTAAGATGCCGATTATAGATAGTACAAGCTTCTTCATCTCTTTTTCTTAATTTTTATTGTTTTTCTTTCAATAGTTATGTACTCTGTGTTTGATACTGGATGCATCATTGTGTCATAGATGCATAGACAATCTTCATCATTGTGTCATAGATGCATCATTGTGTCTATTAGTTTGTGTGTGTGTAATATATGAGACAATTTTTATTCTAGTGATTTGTGTGTTAATATGAATCTGTGTTTTCCATTGTGTCATTGTGTCTTCATTCTGTTTACACTAATCACATATTTACATCCTTATATTTAGTTCCTTTATTTGTGATTATTATTTATTTTGACTTTATAATTGTTGTATATTATTCATGTAGGTGTCCCAACTTACCATGAAGTTGGTGTACAACGTGTATCACCATTGTCTGGGAAGAAATATTACACCCCTGCTGTTAGTAGTTCAATTAAACCTGTTGTTGGTATGGTTTTTTATAATGTTGATGAAGCATTTTCCTTTTACCAAACATATGCTCTTTCAAGTGGGTTCTCAGTTAGGAAGCATACAAATTACAAATCTGGAGGTGTTACAAACATTAGGTATCTTGTGTGTAGTAAACAAGGTTTTAAACCTGGAAGAGGTTTTGATAAGCTAGATGATGAGGGTAAAGGAGGAATGAAGCGTAGTAAACCATCTAAGAGATGTGGATGCGATGCGTGTATTAAGTTGAAGATAAATGAAGATGGGAGATATTTCATAAGAGAATTTAAAGAAGAGCATAACCATCCATTTGTTGCTGAAGAAGACATGCAATTTTTGACTGCTATGAGGAAGGTAGACCATGTACAAGCAACATCAATTGATGCCTTATCTAAAATCAACACACCACTTAACCACCCGAATATCCCTTAAATTGACAAATATTTTACTAAAGCTTTCTTTGATTCTTTATCAATCCATCAACAATATTTGTTTATATTGAAAATAAATATTGATAATATTTTAAAAAAAATTAAACAAAGTTATAAATTATACAAATAATAAATTACAAAGAACGCAATAACTTTGTCTTGGAGACAAATACATATAATCGCCATGGGCTCGGTTTCTGCATATCTCTCTCCACACTTAAGCATATTAGTGTGCCTACACTAAGAAGCGGTGATCCAGCAGATATCGGACTAGCCCACTTGGTAAGAGGGTTTTGCTTCATAGTTGAAGGCCCTCGGTATAAACCCAAATATGATGTAATTTACTATGGTGAGTAACTTAAGAGTAAGAGAAAAGTACATTTGTCATAAAGAAAGCGGACAAATTGAATTTGAATAATTCAAAGTATGACCCATTGGCTGATAATAATTCAAATAATTTGTTTGACCAATAACAATCCTAATTTTCATTGAGCAATCCCGGTAGCATAATCACATAAATTTACACTTGATTTCTATTTGTTTTGCTTTTATATTTTCTTCATTTTGTTCAAAGTCATCATTACAAGTCGGAAATCAAGTTAATATATAATGATTATACTACTAGGATTGCTTTTGACAATAAATAAAGGTGAAGAGTGCCATTAGCCAAATTGATAATTTGAGTTAAGAGCCAATAAGTCTTAGTTTGTATTATTTAAATTCAATTTAGGAAATAAAAATGGGTGATCCGGCCAAAAATGGACATGATAAAATATAAATGAACTCCCAAACAACCGATAACGCGGCCCATAGTACCCAGGAGACCAACAGGCCCAAACCATAGACCATTTTAACATCACATGAAGTGCACCTTGAAGCCCAAAAACCATGAATCCAATTTTAGCCCACCATCGTACCCAAGACCATTCTCCATGTAGACTTTTGTCCGACCCATTTACGGTTGAACTCAGATGTCTCTCGATCAAAGCTTTGAACCGAAAACATGGTGGTTAGCGGGCAAACTCGCCTATCATAGTAAGGATTTTTGTGGAAACATAGATTTTTGTGGAAACATTGCCAATTTTCTAGAAAAAGTATTATATAGCTATAATATACTAGTATTAAAGTTGATAAAATTCTTGATTTTATACTAACATTAAAAAAATAATTAAGTCTGTGTAAAATTATTTTAGTTTAAAAATAACGAGAAGACTGTAAGGATCAAAACGTCCTCACACGATATCAATTACTTTCAAACAGTGCGGAATCTTGTTTGAAGGTGTTAAAAATGAGAATCCTATTTTTATTATAAATTCAAACCTTTATTCTTAGTTATTATTCTACATTGTTTCTTTTCCTTTTCATGAGTCCCATTACATGGTGAAGAATGGGTTTCTAGCTAATATAAGCTTGTGGTTGTGAAGTGGGCTTAAGCTAAACATTGGTCAGGTTCTCAAGGAACCAGTGCTATATAAAATAATGATATTGTTTCTGCTGAAATTTTGCCAGAGGTTATTTCTAGTGTTGCCAGGAGTTTGTTTGTTACTCCTCATCAGCCACGTCGTCTTCTTCCCTTAGATTTTTAGGGTTTCCAGTCAGTCTCGTGTTCTCTAGAGTTATCTAGTTTGAGTTCTATAATCAATCGTCACAATTACGATCTGATTGTGTTCGTATTTGGATTTGTTTATGTATTCCCCTGATTCTAAGTTGTATACATTATTTTCTATTCATATATATTGGGTAATACAATCTGGTTTGGGAATTTGAGTGTTTTGATTTCTGAAATTTGACAGAAGCGTTATTCGAGACCAACGGAAATCGATGAGATGAAGATGATAAAAAAGAACACGATGGAATCCTTTCAATGCACACGTTTATTTAGAGAAAACGTCTGATACATAGAACTCCTCTTAGAAAGAATTTGAAATTCAGCCCCTAGCCTCCCTATGAATATTTTGGATGTCTAACCTGTTCTACGAGGAGGACACGAGTATTTATAGGCTCATACTCGTGGGCCTTATCAGATCGACCTTACTAGGCTCAATTACACCAATCTATCATCAATTACTTAACCCTGTCATAAATCTACTGATATTTAATTAAAAAGTTTCAACACATGATATGAATTCACTATATTACCTCTTCAATTGATTACCACTCATGTATACATGTTTGTCGCCTGTTAGTTTCTATGTTTTTTTTTAAATATATATTTTACACAAAAACCGAAGTGTCATTCTCTCTCTCTCTCCTCTCTCTCTGGTGATATATATATTCTAAACCTTTTTTAATATGCCCACCACATTGGTTGATTTAAACTATATATATGAACCATAGGTTTGGTACATGTCCTAACATATGAATAAGACTTCACGTAAGCTTTTTAGTGGACAATTGTTGATTCTGTTCTGCTCCACCAAAAACACATTATAAAGTGTCGTTGTAATAGTTCTTGTAATCCTTAAAATATATATTGAAAAATAATAATTGCCCATTTGTTAACGGTTTTCATCAAAAGGGGTTTTTGCCTAAAATGCTTGATACTTATCTTTATTATATTCCCTCATCACTCACAAATATTCTTCCAGTTCCTAGTTGGAAATCACAACATTCAACACTTTGTAGGAATATCGGCATCTTAACTTTCTCCCACCCAATAAGTTCTCATATTTTCAGCAATAGTATAGTACTATATATACCATTTAAATTACATTTCAAAAGTTTTTAAATCCAAACTTATAATCCATCTTCAACATGACTTGTTTAACTTAGTTATTATAACATGTCAACAAAGTAATGATTCGTTTACAACTTTAGTACTTCATATAGGTATAGCCCTTTTGACTCTTTTAAATGAATGAGTTATATAGATATTGTTACACGATTTTAATGTTCTCAGGTTAGGGATGATTAGTTAAAAGGATCTATATAGGTTGTGTCCTTGTTCATCTATTCAATCTTTTTGCCTATAAAGGGAAACTGAAGATGAGGCTCTTAGGCATCTAACTTACATGTGAAACTCATTAAAACGACGTAGTTTTAATTAAAAACAGTTCAAACTTAGAATTATTTCACATTTGAAATTGATAGATTTATATAAGGAAATAAAGATTAATTCCAAATTTGAGTTATTTCTATCAAAACTAGGTCGTTTTGATTAGTTTCACATCTAAGTTAGATGTCTAACAGCACCATGATCACTTTTTCCATTTATTAAAGAGACATAACAAAAAATAAATATAAGAGAACAATATTTATAATAAAAAATTAAAGTAGCATATAATATACTATGTGTTAACTACTAGGACTTAGCCTAGTGGTTACCCCCTTGGCTCTTTGGGCTCTGACAACTATGTGACCCGGGTTCTAATCCAAACGGAGACAGTTTTACCCCATGTGGTTCCAGGAGAGGGTTTCTGCTAAGGGAAAGCTTCAAGAGGGGGTGTTTTGGTTCTCACGGAGGTCCGAGTAATCGACCTTGAACATAGCCTCGCAATGGTAGGTTTACACGTGAGACCAGAGTCGCCTGATCGATGTTGTTCCAAAAAAAATATACTATGTGTTTATTACATATATGATTTAGTATACTATTAGGTTGTAACACGTGTATTACATGGGTTGTCGCACAACCAATATTAAGTGTTACAATTACTTCTTGTTTATCATCATGACAAATAAAAAGAAGAGAATTTTATTACCGTAGGTTGGAAGTGTAATATACTTTTCTCTTTTTCTTCGCATTCTTATGTGGGATGCTTTTATCTGGTTTTTAAGCATTACACAGACATTAAACTGCAAAATATAAAAAATTAATTGAGCTAATCAAGTAAATGAAGATTCTAAATTATTGAGGGTTCGAAATGATTGAATGTTCTACACGTGTTGAATAATTAAAACGATATAGTTTATGAATATCTAACTATTTCTTATAATAGAATTTCCCTATTACGTATAATAATAAAAAATCGGCAGTTAAAGTTATAATTCATAAATATCCAAAATATATGATATTATATTGATAAGTATATCATCTTCATCTGAAACTAATGAAATTTACTCTTTCAGTGTTGATTCTGACTCTGGATTTTGTCAAACACACTACACACTAATAAAATTCTTGTTGTATACATGTATATGTGAGGTTATTATATTTTGTATTAAATATCACTCGTCTTTAATATACCCCCCCCCCCCCTCTAAAGATAATCAATTACATATTTACCCAACCTATGATTTTTATTATATATTTCTCTCTATTTTAATCTAAATTGCATATTTAGCCATACTTATTAGATACACAATTTTACCCTTATTTCCTCATACATTATAAATTATACATATATCATTTCATTTCAAACATTATAAATTACCTAAGAACCTTAAGCACTAACCATTATCACATAACTCCTAAACCCTAAACCCCTAAAACCTAACCCCTAACTCCTAAACATTAAATTCTAAACACCAAACAACAAACCCCTAAACCCTGAACAGTAACCCTTATCCCAGAACCCCTAAACGCCAAATCTTAACCTATAATGCAAACCCCTTAAACTCTAAACTCTAATCCAAACCCTTAAACACTAAAGCATATACTCTAACCCTAAACCATAACCCCCAACCTCTAAATGTAACCCCTAAACCCTAAACATTATCATTACTATTATGATAAAATACATTATTTTAGAGTTGCTTTTTAGATATTGTATATTCCAAAAGATTATGGATTTTATCGATAAATTATAGAGAAATGAAGTAAAGAAGAAAAAGAAGAAGACTAATATTTGATGGAGTCTAGCAATAATACATGAAAGCAAATGAAAATACATTTAGTTGGGTTTAGGTAAAAATTTAGTTGGTTGTCCATTAGTAAAACGACCAACGTGAATTGAGACCTATAATCAATTGGCCACGATTAGGGAATTAAAAATGGGCTCACAATCACAATAGATGTTCAAGAGGTTGTTCACGGAAGGAGTGCAATTTGAAGGATGAGATGTTATTTTCAAATATCTTTTTTAGAGGGGTATATTTGTTATTATATTAAAATTCATTAAAGATCGGTAATTACACGGTTATTTATTTGAATTACGTAAATATGCAAATAAAACTCAAAATAGAAAAAATATACTATTTTTCTAAACAATTTGGTTTTACAAATAAACCCATATATATTATTTCATACAGGGGCGAAACTTGGATCGAAATTAAGATGGGGCCGAACTAAAGGCGGATAGGGTCGGACTAAGTATATAAAAAATTTTCGGACCGAACGAGTTTAAATTTAGACCACGTAGCGAAAAAACAGACTGGGTCGAAACTCAGTACCCGGTCTGACCCCTTAAAAGCTTCCCCTTGATTTCATACACCATAATATGAGCACTTTGGACGCCATATCTGTTTCCCACCACCATGGTTGTGTGTGACTTTTGTATAATATACAAATGGATAGAATAGATGCCCTTGAGAATCACTATGTGCACACTCTCCATAGGCGAAGAAAATACATTCTTTATAATACTTGCACTTTATTTTTATGTTCTCTTTTAAAAAGTCAGCATTTATATTTTTTCTAATTTATAAAGTAATGCTCTAATTTATAAAATAATGTTCTAATTTAATTGCACACTAGTAAAAAGTAAATTGTAGAATAAATGCACTTAATTTATAGTAACATATATAATATCTTTTTTATGCAAGAGGGTGATTTTCAACCATTAGATAAATGAAAAATTGATTATCTAACTTTAATCATGTCTACTATGCAATGTACGTAACAAATATAATAAATATAATATAAGTTTAATTATGAGTTCTTATATAGACACCCAAGGTTTTACTAAATTCACCCATTTCCTACGGTCGTTTTAGTTGAAACTGTCGTTTCAAGGTCGTTTCAGTTGAAACGGCTGTCACGTGTCGCGACGACGAAACCTTAAAATTCAGGGCCCCCCCCCCCCCCTTTATATTGACCGTTTCAAGATCATTTTGGTTGGAACTATCGTTTCAAGGTCGTTTCACTTGAAACGACCGTTTGGTTTTGGTGTTTTTAGTAAAATCCTCGGGTGGATATAGCAGGAGCCTTAATTATTTATATATAAGTGATATTATTTGTATAAACATATCTTTTATTTTCTCTTCCAAATTGTTCTTACTAATTCTGCACGTATTAAAATCAGTTCATTCGGATTCTGACATGTATGCTTCTAACTCACCTTTTAAGTCATCGTAATCGAGCTTCAAGCTATTTGAACCCTCCTATGCATGAACCATTCTCCCACAAGACCTACTATAGCTAAAACTCACCACCAGCCCATGTAGCCACACCACCACCTAAACGGGCCCCTTCCACCATATGATCTACACCGACTCCAGAACCTCAAAATGGACTCAGCACCAACACCGAACTTCTTCCCCAAACGCAACCCAACATCAAATATGTTCCCCAAACACAACCCAACACTGAAGTTGTTCCTAAGCACAACGCAAAGAACAACCGTTATTCTGTTAAGGGTCGAAACCATTTGTTTGACTTCAAAATGGACAACAACCGAAATACTGACCTCTATCGTTGATCATAGACGGGAGTGAAACGTGAATCGCCGGAAAAGAAGAAACAAAATATTAGAGAAAATATAAAGTTTAATAATTTTGTTATGTTTTTTTAAATGATATATAAACTATTAATACGTTGGATAGTTGGAAAAGGAACAAAGAAAAGAAATTAAACAGAAGTATTGACAGAAAGGATTGACTTTTGAAATAGAGTCAGATTATATCGTCCTGTTGGAAAAGGACACCACGTACCTTTTACTTGGGCCCCTTTGACTAGCTACTTATTTTCTTCTTCACAATCATTTGAATGAATGAAACACAAATATAAGTACAATCATTACGTTTTTATTTATCTTTTTGTGCTTGTAACGCTCATGTGACATAATATTTTGATTTTAACTTATTAAGTTAAAATCTAAACAGACATGCGGTAGTTTAGTTTGAAAATAGTTTAGAAACACTAGAGTAGATTTATGTTTAAAAAATAATACAAGTTGTTATTGTTGTTTTTTAACAGCTAGAGCATTTACAGTAGAATCCTTATCCTTATCCTTATCCTCATTTCTATAATTTATACTTTTATCATTACTTTTTCTCTCTCTTTCACTCACAAACACAATTAAATAATACTTCTTTATACCCTTATCATTACCTTTCCTCGCTTTTTCACTCAAATCAAACATCAAATTTTACAAAATCATCACCTTTTCATCAAATATAGGGTACTCACAACCACTAACAACCAAACCCAAAATTTTAGGGTTTCCACTCACATAATTATGGGGGCTTTACTGTGAATGCGTGAACAGTAGCGGTGTGAGATTATAAAACTAAAAAACGCATCACATAGGTTGTCACCTAAACAGTGGTGTGAAAGTAAAAAAGTAATTTAGTGATAGTGATAGTGTGAATGGTGGTTGTGTAAATATGGGGTTTTATTTGTTTGGTAGAAATAAATATGGAATTAATTGGTTGGTAGAAAAAGAAAAAAAAGAAAAAAAAAATTACACAGCGTTGTTGTAACCACAGAGGCTCGACCCCCCCCCCCCCCCCCAAAGGACGCTCAGGGGTGGTGTTCAAGAGCGTTTTCAGCCTTTCACGCTCATTACTTTCTAATGAATATTTATTAAAGAGGTTGACAGGAAACTAGAATATATATATATATATATATATATATATATATATATATATATATATATATATGGAGAGGATCATTTGAGAACTAATTGGTTGAGAGAACTTTTGAGAACTATTTTAAGCCACTAGTTATATTTACATATACCCCCTCCCATGAATTGTAGTGGTCCCCAACTGAAATTAGTGGTGGAGATTTAGTTCTCAAAAGTTCTCAAAACAAAAAGTTCTCATTTGAATCTAACCCTATATATATATATATATAATAGGGTTAGGTTCAAATGAGAACTTTTTATTTTGAGAACTTTTGAAAACTAAATCTCAACCACACATTTCACGGGGGAACCACTACAATTCATGGGAGGGGGATACATGTAGATAAACTTGTGGCTCAAATTAGTTCTTTTTAGTTCTCAAACCCAATTGGTTCTCAAATGATCATCTCCATATATATATATATATATATATATATATATATATATATATATATATATATATATATAATATATATATGAAAAGATTGGATGCCACGTGGCATCACCACAACATTCCTTATACTCATTTTCCCGCTCAATGATCTTCTACTAAAATCTGGGCTTCAAGATAGACATATCCTTTCAAAAAAACCGACCCACTTATACATAGCAACTTATATACCAAAAACCCTAATTCCCAATCTAATTCTATTCGTTTTTGTTAGAATTCTCCGCCTCATTCTACTCCTCTGAAATATCGCCTCCATCGATATCGGACTCAGTTTCGTCGATTCAAGGTAAATTCTAAGAGATTATCGATTGCAAATCATCCTTTTTTGGAAACCAGATTTATGTTCTTCTATGTGTTATTTCATTCGTTTGATTTTTGGTTTGCGAATTAAACCCTATAGAACATCTTAGAAATTGATTTTGATGTGCACTAAATGTTATCTCTGTTTAAAATAACTCTAATCGGAATCGATTCTGATATATGATTTCGATATTCATCAATCATCTGTGTTTTATCTTGAACAGGTTTACGTAACCCTAAAATCTATCTATTGCAACTGCACGCCATTTGAGGTTTCCTTATTATTATTTTTTTCAAAAGATGTGATGTTAGTTCTCATGTTATTGTTCATTCAAGTTTATGATTCACTGATTTTTACGGGTGAAGAACAGACCCCTACACGAGTATGATTTAGGGTATGTTTCTGATTTTGATTTGTGTTCTTTAGAATCAAAATCGCTTCTTTAATTTCTATTTGAAATCTTCATTTTCTAAAACTAAAGTTTATGTTTCATATTATCTTCTATAATAAGGTTTGTATCGATTTAATAGTGTGCAGACCCAGTAGAAAAGTGCTTGGTGGAGATTGAAGTTTTGAACAGAACTTTAAACTACATTGTTGTACATGTACACTGGTTTGAAAGTCTGATTTTGATGTAAATATATCAGTTCATGTTATGAGGATGCCGTTGTTATGGCTCAACTACACTTTTATGAGGTAAATATGACTCAACTACACTGTTATGAGGTAAATATGGCTCAGTTCATGTTTGATGCTCTTTGTTTTTCCCTCCAATCATGTTTTACTGTATTAATTGATTTCATCTCAATAGGCTAATGTTGGATGCTCTAAGGATGTCGTTGTGATTTGTGTGTTTGCAGAAGAAAAAGGAAGTTGTAGAGGAGATAGAACCCGATTCACTCTCTCACGGGTTATAAGAGAAATCCAAAAATTTCATACATAACTGTGTCATGATTTTACTCATAAATTATGCATGCATGTTCACTACTTTATACATTTTGTTACTATGCTACTACTAATATCTAAAATCTAAATTGGTTGTACACCGACACTAAGCTCCAACCTACTTTAAAACTAAGATAGAAAACCAACATAGTTTTATTTGTATTTCAGCAGCCAGGTCAGTAGCACAAACTATCCAATTTGGTCAAAATATGTGTAGAAGCAAGGTTAGTATCTTTTCAGTATTGTGTTTATGTAAAATATGTCAAACCTGCAGGAAGTGTAACTAATCTCAGTGGTTCTAAATATCATATATGGGATCAGGTCCTATTTCTCAATCTCTCTGTAATCGTTTCTAGATATATTACAACGATTTGATCACTAATGATTTTATCTGGGTTGTGTTTTATTGGGTCAAATAAAGATCTATAAGAAATAAGTTAAAAGAGCTGAAATTTTACCAAAGTGATTTAATGCATACAACTTCCTAAATCGTAATGTTTTTCATTTGGTTGCAGCGAAGACGGCTTCACTAAGTTGTGACCAAACTGTCTAAACATCTATCCAATCTTGAAGACCTCAGAACTGTAAGCTATTGCTTTTAAGTTTTGTTTTACATGTTTTGATCAGTGCTGCAACATCTAAAAGGCAAACATAATCTGAATTTAGGCTTGATTAGGCTGATTAGTAGTATACTTTATTTTCATTTATGATCATAACCGGTTAACTTTCAATAGCCAACATTGCAAACAATTAGGAGATATGCATCATATTTTGGGGCTTTCTGTTGGTAGATGAATAGGATTTTTGCTTACGCTAATTATCAATGACTTCAATTTTAAATAAATAAGTAAACATGGCATGTGTATCAAAATGGTTGCACTTCCTCTGTACATAAATGATTGTTTGTGATATATAGAGTCTTCACAACGGAACTTGAATTTGTAACGAGATAAGGGATAGATCCGAGTTACAGAAAATCACCGCTCGGTAGCACGTTGGGCCAATCCGAATCACAACCAAGTTACACACTATCACCAACTGATCGTCATTTGGTTTCCAATACGCCAAAATATTCTCCCACAAATTGAATTAGCAATGGAACAAAGGGATAAACTCACAGTTTATGATAAATCACTCTGATCTTTTCATTGCATTGAAATCACAATACATAGAGTACTGAAAATAGTAACTGTCCTACATGACCCACTACTTATGAAATATGGGAACCAAGGAAAATACGAAAACCAATTTGACAAAGTCATAAACATAAAACTAAATTAACATAAAATACTAAAATGAAAATTGCATTGTCCATGTAGTTGCATACTAAATTAACATAAAATACTAAAATGAAAATTGCATTGTCCATGTAGTTGCATGCAGGTTAAGGGTCACATGCATGAAGCATGTTGACCCATTTTGATGTAGCCGGATCTTCATCTGGGTCTGTAACGGCAAGGAGGGTTGAATGGGTGGATACATGGCCATCATCCTGCCTTCTCATTTAGTATTATTGCCTTCTCATTTAGAATAAACAATCTAATAACTTTGCTTGCTCGGAAACTTTTTAGTTGGAGTCTTTTCATTTAGTATTATTGCCTTCTCATTTAGAATAAACAATCTAATAACTTTGCTTGCTCGGAAACTTTTTTGTTGGAGTTGATGAATCAAGAGGATTGATGGAAAACCATTCTTTGGTGATAGATGGTGTGGTGGAGGAGTTTCCTTTGTTATTTGATGACTTTTATTGTGTTTGACTTTCTGAATCAATTGAGGATATTATTGTATTTTACCATAGTAGAATATTATTGTACTTTATTAAACGCCAGCCAATAAATGTATAGTAAAATTTCTGTAAATTAATAATGTTGGGACCGGGATATTTTATTAATTTTGCGAGATATTATTAGATCGATAAATTAATAAATTATTAATTTAAAGAGTTGAGGATATTCAAAATTCACATGTACATCTATACATTAATGAATTTGTCAAGTTCAATGTATATAGATCTAGATTGACCACTATAAAATGTCCAATAATACCGTTCAAAATTTGGTTGATGATGAAGTTGATGATTCAATACCTCTTGAACCGGTCACTCGGAAAGAAGCATTGCAAACGGTAACAACTCTTCACAACTTTTTGTTGCAAGATGAGAATATAGTGGGTGAGCCAAGCCAGCAATGGGGAGATTTAAAGATGAACTCAATATAGATTTGAAGTTCATAAAAAATAAATGACTATAGATTCATTTTTTACTAGACAATCCTAGAATTCTGAAATATTGTAGTAATTATTAATTTATAGTTTCGATTGGAACAATATGTTTACATTGGGATTTCAAAAAAAAATATTATCTTATTATTTTATCGATTGAGGTCTAATTTTGTACTGGTCCTAAGTTGGGACCGGACAAATTATTAATTTATCGAGTATTAAATTATAGAGGTTCTACTGTAGTTTATAATTATGTCTTTTCTAATATGTATTTTACTTTTATAACTTATCAAATGTTTCGTCTTACCTTTAATTCAAATTATAAAATTCATTATAATTTGATACATTTTTGTTTTTGCTTTTCCTCTTTTTATTATGATATTTTAAATGTTCGATTCATTTTTTAAAAATCCACCCGTGCGACGCACGGGTATCAAAAACTAGTATATATATATATATATATATATATATATATATATATATATATATATATATATATAGGGGAGGGATATAATGAAAACCTCTCCGAGTTTGGAAAACCGTGAAAACCAAGCTAAAAAATTCGATTTTTGTTCTGATTTTTTTATGGTGATTCTCTAAGTTAAAAAGACCCCCTTTATGCAAAAAAATAAAAAAAAAACCGCCTAGTAATTTTTTTAAAAAAAAAATATTTTATAACCAAGGTTATATATGTAACAGGGTACTGTTACATATGTAACCTCGGTTATAAAATATTTTTTTAAAAAAATTTGACTAGCCGTTTTTTTTTCATAAAGGGGTTTTTTTTAACTTAGAGAATCACCATAAAAAGAATCGGAACAAAAATCGAATTTTTTAGCTTAATTTTCACGGTTTTCCAAACTCGGAGAGGTTTTCATTTTATCCTTCCTCTATATATATATATATATATATATATATATATATATATAGGGAGAGGATCATTTGAGAACCATTTGGGTTTGAGAACTAAAAAGAACTAATTTGAGCCACAAGTTTATTTACATGTATCCCCCCTCCCATGAATTGTAGTGGTCCCCCTTGATATTTGTGGTTAAGATTTAGTTCTCAAAAGTTCTCAAAATAAAAAGTTTTCATTTGAACCTAACCCTATATATATATATATATATATATATATATATATATATATATATATATATATATAGAGAGAGAGAGAGAGAGAGAGAGAGGAAAGGTAAAATGAAAACCACTCCGAGTTGGGAAAACTTTTGAAACTTTTCAAAAACGGGGTCAAAAAGTTTTTGTTTTCAATCAATTTTTTTATGGTGATTCTTTAGGTTATAGGCTACCCTTAGGTGGAAAAAAAAATCAAAAAAAACGCCTCGGGGATTTTTTTTTTTAAAAATTCAAAAAACGGTATTGTTACATATGTAACATTGTATACATATATTGGTTAAAAAGCCAAAAAGAAGTGGCTCAAAATAGAAAAACAAGAGACTAAACTAAGGAGGAGGAGAAGAATTGAGCGGTTTGGAATGAAGAGTTGACTGGTATTTATAGGCAATTCTACACAGGAGTACGGGTCGTGCCGATCAGGGGCACGGGTCGTGCCTATCAGGGGCACGGGTCGTGCCTATCAGGGGCACGGGTCGTGCTTGCTAGAAGATCAATGTTAAATATTCAATGTGACAGGAATGGGTCGTGTTGCTTAGAGGCACGGGTCTTGCTTGTCAAGGGGAGCGTTTGGTGCATAAAAGTCAACTTTTTGGTGAGCACGGGTCGTGCTTAAGTGAGCACAAGCCGTGTTGAGTTGGGCACGTCCTGTGTTTACCTCAAAATCACCTTTCTTCTCGTTAAGTTACTCAAAATTTACTATTTATGGGCCTCGTAACTCATTTTATAACCCGAGATATGTTTCCGCAAAGTTTAGGGTATTTTTCGACCGCACGGTTGTCTTATAGCCGTTATGCCCCAAGTTGTGGTTGAGTTTGAGAGTTGCTACTTTGTCTTGACTCGAGAGAGAGGTGTATGAGGGTATTTTGCCCTTTCTGCAGGAGCATATCTCGGGTCTTGGCTCAAAATCTTGAAGTCTTTAGTTTTTATTTATTTTCAACATTTTTTACTCCTTTTGTGATTTTGACCTAGATTAGATTGAAAAACTAAAATGGAAACAATATTGCATTGTTTTGTTAATAGTTAGTCGGTTTTAACCCAAAATGCGGGAAATATTTTGATATAAAAATATGTATAATTTAGTGTACATCAGGCGTGCCGCGAGTCTGGTGCGCGACCCAACTGGACGTAGAATGACGGATTGAGATGCTCACAATTGGGAGCACGGAGCGCAACTGATGGCGCGAAAACATCGATCCTTAGCACAGGCGCGGAACCAGGCAGCCGGTGGCAGCGCTGCGAAGACACAGTTGTTGTTGTGTGACGTGCAGTTCTTCTATGTGTGACCTAGTCAAAGCCTGTTTCAAACTGGCCATAAATAGATGACACTTTTGGTCCAACTCACATAAAATTCATTAATTGTTGTTTGTTACAACATGAAGTTGCTTTCGGTGTCTAGTCATGAGATGACTATAAAACGAGCCTTTGAGGCTCATTTATATATACATCGAAAGTGACTAATTGAGAGGAGTACTCTCGAGAACATGAGATTGTGTATCTCATGCACTTCCCTTCTCCGTTCTTCTACCTCGGTGGAACCTTGAGTGTGTGACATCTCCGGCAATATAACTATTGTTCCAGTTGTTTTACCCTGAAAGACAGACACGTGCTCGGGTGGAGACCCGTAATCTGTTTTAAGGGACAAGCTCTAATCTAATCCTCAACCAGCAGTTACCCACTTTTAGTTTATTAGTGGTGACAACAACGGGGTTAGAAATCACAGATTCAAGACTCAAAGATCTGATGATCCCGGTGGCTCGGAAGGAGGTCAAGAATCTGTCATTCAAGATCCTTCATTATTGTAAACTCACTATCAGTAATTATTACTTTATTATTTACTTCGTTTATATTACGGTATCGTATTATAATTTTCTACCAATATTTTATAAATATCTACCGATATTTTAAATTATTTGTGACTCAAATCCTTATACTGTATGAACCACCTATATAGCATATAGCATATGTATATGACCACTTTTCTCTACTAAATTATTCGATGAATGTTTGATCATTCTAGATAGATGCTTCCAATTTTGTCCAATCTCTATAGATCCTGAAAAGTACAAGTCATATATGCATCATGTACAAGTCACGCTTGAGCTTATATAACCGTACAACCACCCATCACTTCTTCTCTGCGTTCTTCCATTACAGAAACAGAGATGATAAAACTTGTTTTCCTTCACGTTTTCTTCCTAATTTATTTTAACTTTTCAAATGCAAATTCAGATTTCGACGCTTTGATGAAGCTCAAAGCTTCAATGGTGGCATCAAACAGTTCCGGATTAGACGACTGGAAAATCGGAAACTCACATTGCTCATTCTCTGGAGTTTCATGTGACGGAAACTTCCGTGTAACGGCGTTGACGGTTTCCTACGTCCCGATGTTCGGAACTCTCCCGCCGGAGATCGGAATTTTGAACAAACTCGTCAATCTCACGCTCGTCTCGGATAATCTCACCGGTGAACTTCCGGTTGAGATGTCTAATTTGACGTCGATTCGATTCATCAACATCTCTTCCAATTCGTTCGTCGGAGAGTTTCCGGGAGCGGTTGTGGCGGAGATGAGTGAGCTGGAGGCGTTCGATGTTTACAATAACAATTTCAGCGGGAGGTTGCCGGTGGAGTTTGTGAAGTTGAAGAATCTGAAAGTTCTGTATCTCGGAGGTAATTTCTTCGACGGAGAGATACCGGAGATTTATTCGGAGTTTCAGAGCTTACAGACGTTAGGTCTGCAAGGAAACGACCTCTCGGGGAATATTCCGGCGAGCTTATCACGCATCTCGACACTTCAACACCTTTTGCTCGGCTATTTCAACAACTACGTAGGAGGAATTCCGCCGGAGTTTGGGGATTTGAAATCGCTAAAACTATTAGATCTGTCAAGCTGTAACCTAACCGGAGAAATTCCGGCGAGTCTAGCGAATCTGAAGCTGTTACATACTCTATTTCTTCAGCTCAACCATCTCACCGGCGAAATACCTCCGGAACTTTCCGGATTAACCAGCCTGATGTCGCTTGATCTGTCTACTAACAATCTGACCGGCGGCATACCGGAGAGTTTCTCCGAACTGAGGAATTTGACGCTGCTAAGTCTGTTCCATAACCGTCTCGCCGGTCCTCTTCCTCCGTTCATCGGCGATCTCCCCAATCTGGAGGTGCTGCATATTTGGAGGAATAATTTCACGTTTGAACTGCCGCGTAATCTCGGCCGTAGCGGCAGGCTACTTATGCTAGACGTCACCGGAAACCACCTCACCGGAACTGTTCCAAAAGATTTGTGCAAAGGAGGTATTGTTGCTGAACTATGACTATTTAGTTATGATTCATAATCTTATCGTCTTAAAAACAATGATTAATCTAATTCTCGTTAGTAGTTTTAAAAGGTGGGAAGAAGGTGATGACTGATGGCGTGGCTTGTTGAAATTTCTCTCGTTTCATTGGTCCATTGCTAATTTACCAAAGCCACCTCATCACCTTCTTCTCTAGTCTTAGGGTTTTTTAATTCGATTGAAGGTTATAGTTTTGTAGAAAACAATTGACAAATCTCTATATATGTACATACAAAAAATAAAATATGAATGTTAGAAATCAAAATTGCGGTTTTGTTAAAAGTTTAAACTCGTAAAATTTGTATCATAGTTCGAAACCGAATATGAATTTGTCTCAATCCAAACCAGCTTGTTTCAGATTTTGGTTTATAGTGTGATTCAAATGCTAAACACCTTAATGTCATGACAACTTTTGATACTTATAATTATAAAATACACACTTAATTAAAACTTGTATAAAATGCAGTTATATTGGTTGTTAAAACTTAGAGTAAAGTACCATTTTAGTCCTTATGGTTTGGTCAAAAAATCGGCTTTAGTCCATTCTTTTCATAATGACGACTACAATCCAATAGTTTCATATTTTGTCTCAATTAAAGTCCAGTTTACTAAACTCCATCAATTTTTTCTATTAAGTTCTATAAAAAGACTTAAATACCCCTGTTATAAATAAAACATAATAAAAATGCTTTAGAAGGTGTAGGTTTTTTTCTCAAATCGCTCCATCTCCTTTCGATCTCTCTAATTTGGTAATTCGAAAAATCCATCTTGTGTGTCGTGAATTTGTTCCAATCGAAGCATCACACCACAAATTCGAATACCCTTCGCCGCTTCCCAACATCTCCATCCCTATTTTCCACTTTCCTACAAGCTCTCAGATCCAAACCTAACCCTAAAATGCTTGTTGCAAACTTAAACCCACTTCGATAATAGATTTGCTAGAAAAGGAAAAGCTTGTCTAGGGTTTTGAGCGGGAGGATGAAAATGATTAAAGATTATCAGAGTTGGTTTGATGATCAATCTGGTTCCTAGTTTGAAGGTTTCATTTGTTTTTATTTCACCTTCATTCTTCGCGTTCTTCCCGATTAGAGGGGACTCTCGATTTGGTTGTGTTTCCAATAGGGTTTGACTGGTAATATAGTAAATTGATGGAAATGAATTGTCTATTGAGTTTGCGAAGGAGCAAGGGAATACATGAGGGAGTTACAAATTAAATCTTCGATCTAAGTAGGGTTTTTATGACATTAAATTCTTATGGGGCTTTTGTTTTAGTTTTCATGTTTTCAGAACTTCCATTTTTGGTCAAATTAAGTTTAGTGGTAGGAATTGGGTTGATTAACGACAATGGAGGGCAATTCTTTTTTTTAAGCAGCCTTCTTTGATATTTGGGGGTATAGTTCTGAGTAATGATAGTGGAGGGTGGTGGTGGTTGTGTTCTTGACCTGGTATTTTATAATATGGGGGTATTTAAGTCTTTTTTATAAAACTTAATAGAAAAAAGTGATGGATTTTAGTAAATTGGACTTAAACCTAGACAAAATATGTAACTATTAGATTGGAGTCATCATTATAAAAAGATTAGACTAAATCAAATTTTTGACCAAACCACAAGGAACAAAGGACCAAAATAGTACTTTACTCTAAAACTTAAAATGCAAAAAGAAGAAAATTATTAAATGGAAAAATATATTCTTTTTTTCTTTTCTTTTTTGTTATTCATGGACTGTTGGCGTTGATCACAGGCAATGCAGTTATTTTGGTTGTTAAAACTTAAAATGCAAAAAGAGGAAAAATATACTCTAATTTTTTTTTAATTATATTCATGGACTGTTGGCGTTGATCACAGGCAAGTTACGAACATTGGTTCTAATGGAAAATTACTTCTTTGGGCCCCTACCGGAAGAGCTTGGAGGCTGCAAATCGTTAACCAAAATTCGAATCACGAAGAATTTTATCAACGGCACTATTCCCGCCGGCGTTTTCAGTTTGCCGGAGCTTACGATGCTCGAGCTCGACGACAACTATCTTAGCGGCGAACTTCCTGACAAAATGTACAGCCAGTCTCTACAAAGTGTATCAATGGCTAACAACTGGATCACCGGTAACATACCTCCCGCTTTTGGCGATTTGGTGAATTTAACAATTCTAACTCTCCAATCAAACAAGTTCGTCGGCGGAATTCCGGAAGAGATACTGAATCTGAAAAAACTGTACAAAATTAACGTCAGCGATAATGATCTAGCCGCTGAGATACCTGATTCAATCGCTAAATGCGTTCAACTTACGTCCATCGATTTCAGCCGGAACAGGTTGTTTGGTGAATTTCCGAGAGGAATTCTGAGTTTGTTCGATTTGAACATTCTTAACCTATCTCGAAACCAACTCACCGGTGAGATCCCGAGCAAATTAGGTCACATGAATAGCTTGACGGTTTTGGATCTATCGTTCAATCAATTCTCCGGCAAAGTCCCTATCGACGGTCAACTAAAGGATTTCAGCGACTCGATCTTCGCCGGTAACCCTAACCTTTGTTTACCACAAGTTACTCACTGTCCGATCATCTCTCAATCTCGAAACAAAAACCGTTCAATCGCAACATCGAAGCTTATGATAATGATCATCGCCATAATCACAACAATATCGTTACTCGTTCTCACATTCATCAAGATAAAAAACAAACGTGTTGAAAGATCTAAAATATGGAAACTAACCACTTTCCAGCGGTTAGATCTGAAAGTTGAAGACGTTCTCGAATGCTTGAAAGACGAAAACATAATCGGTAAAGGCGGTGCCGGAATCGTGTACCGTGGATCGATGGCCAACGGTGTTGACGTGGCAATCAAACGGTTAATCGGCCGGAATCACGGATTCGATGCGGAGATCCAAACGCTAGGGCAAATCAGGCACCGTAACATCGTGAGATTGCTCGGATACGTATCGAACCGTGACAACAAATTGCTGATTTACGAGTACATGTCTCATGGTAGTTTAGGTGAGATTTTGCATGGATCGAAAGGGGCGTATTTGCAGTGGGAAGCCAGGTACAAGATCGCGGTTGAGGCCGCCAAGGGGTTATGCTACCTTCACCATGACTGCTCGCCGATGATCTTACACCGAGACGTGAAATCGAACAATATATTGTTGGATTCGGATTATGAAGCTCATGTTGCTGATTTCGGGCTCGCCAAGTTTTTAATAGACACCGGTGCTTCCGAGTGCATGTCTTCAATTGCAGGTTCTTACGGCTACATTGCACCAGGTACAATCTCTTAACGCAAAATAATACTTTAGGTGTCACACGCATGTATCTTATATCCGTTTTTTATTGTATTGCATGTATGACAGAGTATGCATACACATTAAAGGTGGATGAAAAGAGTGATGTGTATAGTTATGGAGTCGTGCTTCTTGAACTGATAGCTGGTAAGAAGCCGGTTGGGGAGTTTGGCGATGGGGTGGACATAGTGAGGTGGGTTCGAGAGACCATATCGGAGCACTCTGAGCCAACCGATGCAGCCTCAGTGCTCGCGGTGTTGGACTCGAGGCTCAAAGGCTACCCGTTAACGAGTGTTGTGAACTTGTTCAAAATCGCGATGGTTTGCGTCGAAGATGAGAGCGCGGCTAGGCCTACAATGAGGGAAGTGGTGCACATGTTAACCAATCCTCCTCCTCCTCAAGATCAGGCAAAACCCCAGCCATGTCTGCTCACTCCTTGAAAAATGGTTTGTTGTTGTTGATAGGAAAATTTGGAATAAGTTTGACATTTGGAGGGTCAAAATTACACATATCTTTGTATGAAAGTCCTATTTGTTTTTGTGAAATATGATTATGAATGCTTGCTATATTTTGATCCATTACTTTTACACATTTGTTATTCAGTTTTTATAAATGTTTTGATTAATATAAATAATTTAGTAATCAGTTACAATAAAATTCTAATGCATTCTAAACAAAAATAAAAACAAAATTGAGGTAATCACATGTGTTATGAAATCAGAACAATCAAAAACGATCTAAGCTACCAATTTGATTAACATGATCAACGATTACAAAACAAGAATCGATCAAATACAAGAAATAAAGATCTGAGAAGATCTGAGAGAGAATCGAAAACGAAGGCTAAACTCAAGTAACTAATCTAACAGCTATTTAACAAGTTAACAGCAATTAACAGAACTTGAGTCACGATTACCAACTTTAGTCCCTCAGGTTTCATAAGTTTACTTCAAACCCCCCCTGAGATTAATAGACCTGCTAAAACACTACCAAACTTAACTAGAAGCTTAGATCATCAACACTAATTGATATCATCTACATATATTATCACAATCTCCACCTTGGAGATATATCAATTCAGAACATTACTACTTAATGGATTTTCAAGCTCTTAAGTCAAAATTAATAATCTCATACATTAACACCGAGCAACATTGACTTTAAACAAGTATGAATACCCTAGTGTGCATGAGAAAATCAACCTCAACTCAAGAACCTGTCCAGCAGTAACTATATTTTTCTGATTACTACACTTAACCAGCTCCTAATGCAGATACACAAAAGTCAAACTTAGCTCCAGGAAGAACTTTTGTGAATAAATCTGCTACATTCAATTCAGAGCTGACTTGTACCAACTTAACCTCCTTAGAACTCACTACTTCCCTTATAAAGTGTAACTTTACACTTATATGTTTTGTCCTCTCATGGAAGCAACTGTTTTTAGCCAATTGAATAGCCCCTTGACTGTCACTATAGATCACTGTTTCATCAACTTGAACTCCCAAGTCCTGCACAAAACCTTTGATCCATAGTGCCTCTTTTACTGCCTCAGTCATGGCTATATATTCAGCTTCAGTTGTACTCAAAGCCACTACATGTTGCAACTGAGCTTTCCAACTTATTAAGTTCCCTAAAACAAAGAATGCATAACCAGTTATGGACCTACCTCTGTCCATATCCTTAGCATAATCAGAGTCTACATATCCCTCAATCAAATTCCCTTTTCCAATATTACCCCTGACTTGCTCTTTATTCCCAAACACTAATCCTACTTCACTGGTCCCTTTCAGGTATCTCAGAATCCATTTTGCAGCCTGCCAATGCACCTTTCCAGGGTCTGATAGGATCCTACTAACCAGACTTACAGCATAACCTAAGTCTGGTCTTGTACAAACCATTAGATACATAAGACTACCTACCAAATTTGCATATGGTATCTTACTCATCTCTTGTTTCTCCTCATCTGTTTTAGGAGAATCAGCTTTAGACAGTTTGAAGTGTGGTGCTAAAGGTGTCCTAACTGCTTTACAGTCACTCATTCCAAAGTTTGCTAAAACTTTCTTCAAGTAACCTGTTTGAGATAGCTTAAGTGTCTTTGCTTCTCTGTTTCTTTTAATCTCCATTCCCAGTATCTTTGTAGCTTTACCTAGCTCCTTCATCTCAAACTCTTGCATCAGCAGCCTCTTCACCTCTTCAATATCTTCTTGATTCTTGCTTGCCACCAACATATCATCAACATACAATAACAAATAAAGCCAATTACCAGATTTATCTTTCCTCATATAAACACAACTGTCATAAGAACTTCTAACAAAACCTTGAGCAATTACATATTGATCAAACCTTATATACCATTGTCTAGGTGATTGTTTTAATCCATAAAGAGATTTTTTAAGTAAACACACTTTATCCTCTTTACCCTTTACAACATATCCCAAAGGTTGATCCATGTAAATAGTTTCATTAAGAAAACCATGTAAAAAAGCAGTTTTTACATCTAATTGCTCAAGTTCAAGATCCAATGAAGCAGTAAGGGAAAGAATGCACCTGATGGAGGAGTGTTTTACAACTGGAGAATAGATTTCATTGTAATCAATACCTTCCCTTTGTGTAAACCCTTTTGCCACTAGCCTTGCTTTGTACCTGTGATCAAGTTTACCTTTTACACCTTCCTTTACCTTGTAAAGCCATTTGCAAGCAACTGTTTTCTGATCTTCAGGCCTATCAACAAGAACCCAAGTTTGGTTCTTCATAAGTGACTCCATCTCCTCATCCATAGCTTGTATCCACTTAGCTTTATTTACATCATGAATTGCCTCCTGGAAATTAATAGGTTCCTGCAAACTGTCTTGCTCTGCTGTTATTAAAGCCACAGCATTCAGGTCATCTGTTTGCCTAAATCTAACAGGTGGTTGAATATCCTTCCTCTTGGTCCTATTTTTGGCCAAAGAGTAACTACTACCAGACCATATCAACCCAGACCCTTGACTACTACTATCAGCTCCATGAAGATCATTAGAAGCATCTTTACTAGCACTTTCAGGTTCAATTTCTAATTCTGGTGTAATGACACTTTTACCCTTATCATCTAACTCCACCTCAATGTGATTTCTGGTTAGCTCTTCTCTCTTTTGGAATTCTTCATCTGTTTCCCTCTTTAGAGTATCCCTATAAACCATCCTTTCATTGAATACTATATCTCTGCTCAGAAATACCTTTGGTCCTTCCCCTGATAGCCTCCATATTCTATATCCTTTTGTGCCTTCAGGATAACCCAAGAAAATACCATTAATAGCTCTTGGTTCAAGTTTATCACCCTTTGTATGTGCATAAGCAACACAACCAAAAATCCTAAGGTCTTCATAAGACTGCTTATCACCAGACCAAGCCTCCATAGGAGTTAACATCTTTAAGGCACTAGATGGGCATCTGTTTATCAAATAAACAGCTGTACTAACAGCTTCTCCCCAAAACTTTCTTGGGAGCCCAGAGTATGAAAGCATGCACCTAACTCTTTCTAAGATTGTCCTATTCATCCTCTCAGCAATTCCATTTTGCTGAGGGGTTCCAGGAACAGTCAAATGCCTCATAATCCCTTTACCCTTGCAAAACCTTTCAAAATCAGTGTTACAATATTCAAGCCCATTGTCAGTTCTGACCTTTTTAATCTTTTTCCCTGTTTGTGTCTCAACCATAATAGCCCATTCCTTGAATCTCTGAAAAGCCTCACTTTTGGTTTTTAGAATCATAACCCACACTCTCCTAGTACAATCATCAATAATTGACATAAAGAATCTCCCACCTCCTAAAGTTTCTACCCTTGCTGGCCCCCACAAATCAGAGTGTATATATTCCAGCATAGCTTTAGAAGTATGTTTCCCTATGCCAAACTTGACCCTTTTGTGTTTCCCTAGGATGCAGTGCTCACAAAACCCAAAATCACTACTTTCCAGTCCCTTAATCAAGCCTTGTTTCCTCAGTTCACCTAGTCCTTGACTACTAATATGACCAAGCCTTTGATGCCATAGATTGGCAACATCTGAAGTGCTTGGTTCAGTCACATTCACAGCTCCCTCTTGAACTTTACCATCCAACAAGTATATATTATTCCCTTTCCTTGTCCCTGACAGTATAACCATAGAACCCCTGATAACCCTGGCTTTACCTGATTTTAAACTAACATTGCAGCCTTCCCTTTCTAATGTACCTAGAGACAAGAGGCTTCTTTTTAAGTCAGGTACATACCTGACATCCTTTAGTTCAAAATCAGTCCCATTATCAAGTTTAAAAGCAACACAGCCATAACCCTCTATCCTACAATTCCTATCATCTCCTAATTTAATAGTTCCAAGATCTTGACTCCTAAAATCTTGAAAACACCCCTTATTAGGAGACATGTGATAGGAACAACCAGAATCCATGACCCATTCATCACTATTCCCTGTCTCAGATGCAACTAAAACATCTGAGCTCTCATAGCCATCTGATGACTCATCTTTGAAGGTGTTATTGGACTGTTTACTACCACTATACTCACCCTTTTTCTTTTTCCATTCTGGACAGTCTTTCTTAAAGTGTTTCTCAGAATTACAAACAAAGCATCTTCTCTTAAACCTTGATTTGGACCTAGCATTAGACCTGCCCTTTTGAGACCTATATTCAGACCTCCCTCTAGCCACAAGCCCTTCTCCACCTTCCTCTTTAGGATCAATTCTCTTCTTTAATTCCTTTGAATTAACTGAAGCCATAACTTCATCCATAGAAAGAGAATCTCTCCCATAGAGTAAGGTATCCACAAAATGCTCATAGGACTGTGGTAATGAGGTCAAGAATATGATGGCCCTATCCTCATCATCAATTTTAATATCAATGCTTTCAAGATCTATGATCAGTTTTGTAAATTCATCTATATGATCAGTTATCAATTTTCCAGAACTCATAGAAAAAGTATATAGCTGTTTCTTAAGGTAAAGTCTATTAGCTAAAGACTTTGTCATGTACAAGGATTCAAGTTTTACCCATATACCTGCAGCTGTATCTTCTTTGGTGACTTCTCTCAATACACGATCTCCCAGATTCAAAACAATGGCACTATGTGCTTTTGCAAGCGTAGTCTTCCATTCCTTGTCTGTAACACCTTCCTGTCTTCCTTCTTGCCCTTTCAAAGCATCATCAACCCCCAAATGAACAAGCAGTGCTCTCATTTTAACGCGCCATAGGTTGAAGTCATTTTTCCCATCAAACTTCTCTAACTCGAACTTCGTTGACATGATTCTGATGATCAATTTCACGAATCGAAGAACCGAAATTGAATTCAGTGCGGAAATCTTCGATCGGAGCCGAACGTGGCTCTGATACCAATTGTTATGAAATCAGAACAATCAAAAACGATCTAAGCTACCAATTTGATTAACATGATCAACGATTACAAAACAAGAATCGATCAAATACAAGAAATAAAGATCTGAGAAGATCTGAGAGAGAATCGAAAACGAAGGCTAAACTCAAGTAACTAATCTAACAGCTATTTAACAAGTTAACAGCAATTAACAGAACTTGAGTCACGATTACCAACTTTAGTCCCTCAGGTTTCATAAGTTTACTTCAAACCCCCCCTGAGATTAATAGACCTGCTAAAACACTACCAAACTTAACTAGAAGCTTAGATCATCAACACTAATTGATATCATCTACATATATTATCACAACATGGATGATTTTTATGACAAGTATGTTTTACAGATTTAATTATTCGTTTTCAAATATTTGGGATCTGAATCTTACCATGAGTCAAACCATATGGTCAATTGGTCATTATCAGTACAAAGACGTTGAAGCAAGAAACTATCATAGTTACGGCTGTTTTAGTCATATAGGCGTGTTTGTTTCGACACCTAGTAGCTGACCGAAACAGACAATTCAGTCTGTTTGATCCAGCCTAGATGGACTAGATATGGTTTCCTTGATTTGTACCTTATTGATTTTGAATCCCTTATCGTACTCGCATCTCGTTAACTTTAATTTTTGAAACATTATTATCTTCTTGATTCCTTAGAGATTTTTTTTTTCTCTTATATCTTACTTTATGACTCCTCTCCTTGTCTTCTTACAAACATATCTAGTCCATCTAGGCTTGAAAGAACCATTGATCTACTACATGTCTTAACTCCTCAGCCACCTTTCTCGTTAACTTATGGATGCCCACCTGCACTCTCATTCAGATTCAACCCAGCATTGCTACACAGCTCAAAGTCACCTTCATTGTTATAATTTGTCGTCATCACTTGAGTAGATGACTCACCAACATAGTCTTCATTTTTATCATCTTCATGAGTAACCGGAACATCATCCACAACCGGTTTAATACATTCGGCAAGAGCACCATCATCTTTAGCCACCATAACACTATCGAAAACAATCAAAATACCAACCAACTTCATTCGGCTTCTTTGGTCGATCTTCATCCCCTTTGATCGTAACACCTGCACTACCCACTTTGCCACCGGTAAGTGGTAACCACTGTCTTGTGTTGTTTGCTTCATTTCCTCTTCAAAAATAAATCATACGAATTTCTTCACACAGTTCACACCCAAGTCACACAGGCTTAGGTTTCTGGATCACACAGGTCCAATAACGAAAATCACACATATCTTCTCGCTGCAGATTCACACAGAATCGACGAAAACGTCTTTGTCACACAAACTTGAACTTCCTCTTGATCACTTATATTCAACTTGTCACAAGACTAGTTCACCAAGAACTTTGACTCGTCACTCTTATTCCTTCTATTTCACGTAGAAACCGGAAAGATCACACAGATTCGGGTCTTCTTTCTCCGATCACACTTCACACAGGTCGGTCTTGAACCACACGGGTTTCTTTTTCCTCCAATAGATATGGTCGCTTAATAGGAAATCTTGTCGCTGGAAACTTCTGGTTGCTGAATCTGGTCGCTAATCTACAATAACCGGTCGTTGATCTTCAATCTGGTCGCTAATCTTCAAACTCGTCACTGATCTTTTCTCGTCGCTAAACTTCGATCTTGTCGCTAATCTGGTCGCAAAACCAGAATCTCGTCGCAAATTTTAGTTGCAACTGAACCGGACTCCTTTTTTTTCTTCTCATAAATCACGATATGAGCCTACACTCTGATACCAATTGTTGGAAAAGAAACCAAAACAAACAACGAACTTTAAACTTGCTTGATCAAAACTAAATACTATCTCTCAATCAATTTATGTGGTGGTTCTTGAATCACAATGCAAAGGCTTATTATATAGCCATTCTTCACCGACCTGGACTTAGATAAATTCACCAACCTACAATTCGTATCTAAACCTAGTAACAATTGAATTTGGAAACCCACTTTTACCCCTATATAAGTTCTAATTTACGTAAACTTTAAACTCCCGATAATGATGTAAATAAAAAAACATTAAATAAAGATTAATTTCATCAAGTTTAACTGTTATTATTATGGCTAATGACCGCATTAGCTATTCACAAGTACAAGTGGACTCAAGATTTTGCCCAATTTCATCAAGATTTATGGACTGTGAATTTGCTCAAACCATGAAGGTTCGTTTTATCAATCTTTTGCTCTCAGTTGGATGCGGTTCAATCATAGCTGATCTGCGGAATAGCTCAACACTAGAACAAACGTAAAACTAGATCGTGATAGTAAGTAACACGAACGAATTGAGAATGAACACACGAATCAATAGCAAGCTCAATAAGTCGAATGTATTGATGATAAATTGATTATATGCTCCAAGTTTGAATCTAGCACAGCTTCGCTATCTGTTACATTCGTTATAGAAACTGACCCGGACCTTGCCTGTTTATAGACATAATGTGCGAAAATTCTTGACACACTTTTCGCACATTGTGGACTTCTCGCAGATTTTAGCCCCATACATTTCGCACTAGTCTGCGAGAAGTCACCTACATTTCGCAATTCACAAGACAAACAGAAATGTCAACATAATCTTATGAAACAACCTAAAATTTAGACCTTGCAACCTCCCTCTAGATTGTTGCATCACATTGTTGGCGGTACACCTTAAGCCTTTGTTTGCCTTGCGCAATGTAGCTGACATTGCTGACTCCTATATCGTCTTCACCTGCTTGATCCTCTCATCCCTGTTGCTGGCTTATGATGGGAATAAAAACCAAGGAGAAGCTAAGTTTTGAAGAAGATTTATTTATTTATCTTGACACATTTATGCAAATCAAACCAAAACTTTGCATTGTGTCTATTTTTAGGTTAGAAATGTTGAGAATCAGTTGAATTTTGTGAAGAATCCCACTGATCCATGTTGGATAAGAAATCTCGCAAGAAGATTTTCGTAATACTAGATTTCGCAGTTTAAGAAACCCGTGTAAATCTTAAATGCAAGCATAATAGTGAAAATAAATTTCTTTGAAAAGCATTCAAGGTTCAAATGCGAGTTTCTAACAACATATCCAACCAACATTTCCCATACCCGATTTGATGCTGTGAAGGAATCTATGATGCACGGGAACTGGTACGGGAACGAGAAACGGGTACTCGTACGGGAACGGGAAATGACAAAACTAAAAAATCAATGAAACAGGTACAGGATGTGTACGGCAATAGATACATATAAAAAATAAATATATGTTATAGATAATGTAACACAAACCTCAAAATATGACCAATTTAAACTTCAAAATTCATACATCTTCCAAAATAAGCATAAATTTTCCAAAATACATAGATAAGTCGAAGATTATTGTTTATATATTGTTAATCAACCCGTTTTCAAGTTCCGGATCATTTAGTGAAAGATCCGCAAACTCCAAATAGCCTACATCTTGCATCGAGACGTTCCTAAATTTGCGAAAACACGGTGGAAACGTTTCGCAGCAGTACCGGTAGCCGTTTCCGTCCCCAAGCCGTTTCCGTACGAGGGACGATGGTCCATGGACGTTTCTGTGCTTCAGAGGAAGAAATGCTTTTTATCCTATTATAGAATATCGTTGTGTTTGGATTAGAGGTGTACATAATCGGTTTTTTTACAAACCAGTTTGAAGTATCAAAACGCAGAATCTATAGAATCGAATCGGGCTAGTATGAAACCGGTTCGTAAAAACTCTGTTTTTTTAATTCTCTGTAATAATCAACTAACCATTGGTGAGCTAAAAGTTACATTTGAGCCAAAATCAAAATCTTGAAGTCTTGAACCCAAACCGCTAAAGAATGAATTAAGGTTGGGGGGTGGTGGTTATGACTCATATAAGAGGAAACAGTAAGGCAAAGTTAAATAACAATGGAAAATAATGAGCAAGTAACAAATATATGTTTTAAATGTCAACGGCTAATTGATTTAGAATGTAAGTGATGGCACTAATTTTGGTTAGTCAACTAGATAGGCACCTAACAGCAATTAAGTGATTAACATTACATAATTAATGGTTACAAACGGCAAGTTCTACAAAACCGATTTTAGAATCGGTTTTGGAGACAACCCGGTTTGAAACTGGTTAGCTTAAGGAAAATGTCAAATAGAATAGGAACCACTAGTTTATATTCGAACCGGACTGGTTTTTTTATAAAACCGATTTGTATCTCGAACTGATTCTGGTTTTTATAGCGTTTTCAGTTTGCAAATCGGTTCTTATGTATACCTTTAGTTTGGATGGTTGTTTTCTGAAAACTTTTCTTCACAAATATCAAAACATGCCAAATAAAATGTCACATTGATGCCCAATCATTAAAAACGTAAATTTTTTTAATGGCGGTTAACGGAGTCTGTTAATTTCTAATTTTCAAAAGAGAATGTTCATTGTATAGAAAAAACAAAGTAAGAATTATTCCCAAAGGTTTTTTTTTTAATTTTTTGTTTTCTTGACGATTCTTTATTATTGTACTATAGCTGCTTACTTTTTTTTTTAATGAATGACCATTCAAAAAAAATAATTATGATTATTAAAATCCAAATTTCTTTTCTTAAATCAACAAAGTAAACCTTTAAAAAATCAAATTTGAATTATTTTAAAACAATTTTTTGAGTAAATTACGGGTTTAGTCCTTGTGGTTTGCGCAGATTTCACATATAGTCCTTACGTTTCATTTATTACGGATATGATCCCAAACGTTTGTCAAACCGTATCGGGTTTAGTCCTTGAGCCTAACAGCAGTTAAAAAATTCTGTTAAATGAATATAAAATGACTGTTATACCCTTCCCTTTAAAAACAAATTACAAATCAATAAATACATAAAGTAACTTAAAAAAAATTAATTAATCAGGACCCACATTAATCACCATCACTGTTTCTCTTTTCATTTCTCCTGCAACAATGTCGTTCTGAACTTCCGGTGAACCGGCGAGATGACGACGTGAAAAGTCAATACGCAGAACATATTACAAATCAAGTGAGGGGAAAGAATCAGTCGGAGACTCGGTACCGACATTACAAACATCGTGACTGTGACGAGATGAGATTCAGATTTTGTTTTACTTAAACTAGTGATATCTCCGACGGTTGAGTTCGCTGGAAAACTAAAATGAGACAATACGATGTCGTTACTGCCGATTTGAGGTGAGATTAAACGCAGTCTCAAAAACTCAAAATCAAGAAACTAGCTTTACTAAGAATAATAAATTATAAGCAATCTCAACAAAATCAAAGTATAAGATCCAAATCACAACCTAAATCGTAGTTACAGCCACATCGCTGTTACCGCCGATTTGAGGTGGGATTTAGTCGGTGAGTTGATTGGACTCAAAAAAGATAAACTTTAGAGAGAGAATCGACGGAAGAGGATTCACACCGTGCTGAATCGGAGATCACAGTTTGCCGAACACCCACCACCACACCTGACACCTTCACTTGACACTATTCTCCGGAAACCGCCTCCCATCAGTGTTCCTGGGTGGTTTGACGTCACTTTGAAACCGCCAACATCGGTGGTCCTTTCCTCCGCAGCCTCTTTGAAACCTATCATCTAAAACAAAAATTGATGAACAAGCTTCTCAAGTTATTCAATATCATATCCGGTAGGTGAGCGGACTAGCGGCGTTGCTCAAGGCAGCGCTTCAAGATTGGAATCCGACAGCCATCGAGCTCTTGAATGGCGTTGCTCGAGGAGGCGCTTCAAGATTGGATCGAATTTATCGTGGGGCCATTTGTGTCTTTCAATCTCTTCGTCGGTGAGGAGGGACCAGAGAGAGCTCAGGCATGTGTCTGATGAATTCGTTTGGATTGAAGAAGAAGAAGAATACGAGGTTGGGAGAGATCTGAAGGTCTATCTAGGGTTTTACTTTAATTTAATTTAACTATTTATTGTATTTATTGATTTGTATTTTGTTTTTAAAGAGAAGGGTATAACAGTCATTTTATATTCATTTAACAGACTTTTTTAACTGCTGTTAGGCTAAAGGACTAAATCTGATACGGTTTGGCAAACGTTTGGGACCATATCCGTAATAAATGAAACGTAAGGACTATATGTGAAATCTGTGCAAACCACAGGGACTAAATCCGTAATTTACTCCAATTTTTTTGATAAATAACACTTTTTCTAAAAAGATCCGAACCAAACGGTCCAAACCGTACCCGAACGAACGTAGATGACCCGAACCTTAAAAATGATATAAGCTCCACCAGTCCACGGTTTTCCCCTAATTTTGCCTCAACTCCACCACTCTGCCTCCACAGGTTAATCAATCAATCAATCTCAGCCGGGTATGGCTGAAACCCCGTCGTCGTCGTCACACACACCGCCGCCACCACCACCACCGCCGCCGACTCCTCCGCTGGTGCCTGATAATCCCGATCCAACACAATACTGGTGCTACCAGTGCAACAAACGCGTCCCGATCGAAACCCTACCCGGCCAAGCCGACGTTATCTGTTTCGAATGCAAAAATGGTTTTGTCGAGTTAATATCAGTCCATCATCATCAAGCCCTCGGAGTAAACGATGACGATCAACCTGCTTTCGGTAACGAGTTTCTTCAGGTTCTCCGGTTAATCGCCATGGCTGCGCGTGAGGACGACGCGCCTCCTCTCCCTCCTCCTGACCGCGACGGCAACGACGATGATTATCTCCGGATCGAACTCGACGGATGGGACGAAGAAGATGACGATGACGATGACGATGATAATGAAGACGAAGACGAAGAAGAAGAAGAAGGAAATCGGAATCAAGCAGATCGAGTTCATGACGGATCTGACGCTCACGACGAAAACGAAGACGAACAACAGATCGCCGAAGAAGAAGAAGATGAAGGTAATCGTAGAAGACAAAGGCGTGACGTCATCCGTCTCCGTCTCCGTGATTTCGCCAACCGAGCCCTAAGCCGTCGCCACCGGATCCTCGATTGGGCTGAGATTTTAACAGGACTCGAAGATCACTCGGTGGAATTCAGGTTTCAAGCTCCAGGAGATCGTTACATAGGCAATCCAGGCGATTACGTTGATGCTGCCGGATACGAAGCATTATTGCAAACCCTAGCCGAGAGTGATAGCGGGAAGAGAGGAGCACCACCGGCGGCGAGCTATGCTGTAGAAGCGTTACCTACCGTTGAGGTAAAGTCAACTGAAACCGAAGTTTGTACTATATGTAAAGATAAGTTGGTTAATAATGAAGAGGAGATTGTGAAGCAATTGCCTTGTGGACACATGTATCATGGAGATTGTATAGTGCCTTGGTTAGGTTCGAGGAATACTTGTCCTGTTTGTAGGTATGAATTGCCTACTGATGATCCTGAGTATGAAGAAGATAGGAAGAAGAGATCAACTGCCATAGCTACAACTTCTGATGATGGGGTTTAAGAAACGGTATGTAATCATTTCTTCTCATATTGTCTATTTCAGAGCTTGGAATACATTTCTTTCTGGTCTCTATTTGAATTAATGGTTTTGATTTCAATGTGTAAATACTGAACTTGCTCAATTTGAAGATTCATTGTGGTTTTTGTTGCTGTATGTGTGCTTTATGATTTCACATATGAAATACATACATTTGCATAGTGATCTTAAGTTGATCCTGTTTAGCATGAATTGGTTTCGAAAAGCATGACTAAGGTGCCAGGTGCACTCAGGCATAGGCTCTGCGCTTTTGACGGTTTGAGTCATTGGGTGTACACTACACGAGGAACCCTTGAAACATGTCTAAAACCTTAAAAAGGGTAAATTTATACTGTGTCTTGCATAATATAGCCCTCGCTATTTAAGCGCCTTGCGCCCAAGTCAACCCTTTGCACCTAGGGGTGAGCTTATCGGGTAGACAAGACCGAGTTGGGTGTACCTGACCCTGATAACGGAAATGTGGTAGAGAATGGAACTGATAACCGGACTATACTACAGTAATGGGGTGGGGTATTGGTCTTTATACCTATTGGTCCCTCGGTCTTTCACTAAAAACTTGAAACTGATTCGATGGACAATCATTCGATTTCAGCTTCAACTTAATGTCCAAAGAAGTGATTTCAGGTTCCAAATTGAGGTTTTGACAAGATGTGAAATGATGTAGGTGATGAGTTATGGTTTCAATCTTCGTTACACATCTTGAATCTTGTCTATTGATTGTGAATTTGTAAGATTGTGTCTGGATAAGTGGATAGTTATCCATTTTGCTTGGTTCAGTAATGCACATTACTTGTTTGATGAAATGTCTAAGTAGGATTTGATACTGATTTTGATATTTTTGAGGATAGATTGATAGGAAATGCTATACATCTTTATTGCTAAGATGTCTACAACTCATTTTATTTTGAAATAACCTGCATAAACCTTCTGTATGAATTTATACATGTAGAATCTTACAGATCACTATTTCCATACTAGGTTAGCCATACATGTGTACTAATTCTGTAACCCAACGTCAAGTTAAATCAAAGTCAGTCTGGAGATGATTTTTGAATCATGTACATTCTAGTTTTTGGGCCAATGACATGCAAGCAATTGTAATTCAATAAACTTGGTTGGTTCCAAGTTCCAACACAAATCATTTCGACATTAATGCCTATACATGTTTATTTTCTTTCCCTTGTCATTTGATATCAATAGTTAGAATGTGGTTCTGAAATGAGGCTGCTTGAATTGGAGCTATGAATCTTTATCTGGTTATTGCTTAAATTATAATTCTGATAAATTATGGGGTCTACTATACACACGCCCTTTGAATTCCAATCCCATACCACTAGACTGACGACCATCACCAACATATTTGGACGGCCGTCTAGGACTCCAGGGTAGGTTTTGTTAAAAAAAGTCACTCTTACTTTTTATATGGGCCCACTACTTGTCGGACGGTCGTGGTATATTTTCAAATCTGATTTGACAAAAGGGGTGGTGTGAGACAAGTAGATTACAAAAAGTGGTGTGTTTATAGCTACACGCTGAATTATTGTGTCATTATAATATAACTAGATGTGCAATAATTTTCAAAAAATAAATCCAATTCTTCATAAAAAAGCCATAAACATGATGTTAGATTCTCTGATATGCAATGATTCAATCACACCAAGATGCCAAAAAAATATATATATATAATAATAATAATTGTAGCACCCCAAATACCGAGAAAAAAAAAATCACAGTTTTTCGAATAGCCTTCACAGAATCACAGTTCTGAATTTCTGATAGACTTGGGCTGTTTTATATATAGATCTCATCTTGTTAAGTCTTAACCACACCAACAGGAGAAAATTATAGGACTCCTTTAAGTTTGAATATATGATAACAATGACTCAATTAGCTAAAATGGTTCTAAATAATATTTAAAGTTTGACCCCTAAGCCACAGTAAAAAACAAGAATGATCACCAAAGGGAGTATAGCAGTGAAATCGAGTTGTACAACTGTAGATGGAGATGAATAGACTTATTTATTAGATCAAATAATCAAGAAAAACAAATTTGAATACATAGATTCAAAAATATGGAATTGGTCTCATCTTGAATAAACATAAAAACTACTTTGTACAATTCATACAAGCATAATGTCGGTAGATATTCACTAACGCTGGTGCAGTGGTGCTTGAATGACAAATTAGTTAAATATCTAACGACTTTATGGTAGTATGTTTGTACAAACTAGTTTTTGTGTTTCTTGAATATTTCCGAAGTTTTTTAATATATTCAAATCCGTCTTTCTTGCTCGTTTGATCTAATAATAAAGTTCATGCATCATTGGTTGCACTAGATATTGCTACATGTTATACTCCCTATTGGTGATCATCATCCTTTTTCTTGAATGTAACTTAGAGGCCGGATTTTGAATATTATATGTGGCATTGTAATTTGAAACAATATGATTCTTTAATCTTACAATTTCACATGTTATCATCAATTTAAACTTAACAAGAGTAACATTTTAAATAAACCATATTTTCTACAAGTGCGGTTAAAACTTAAAAAGATGAGACCTATGTGCCTTTAGTGTTCATGCTGGAACATGTATTTGGACTATATAGCACAAGATATTGAATAACAGTTGCGGATAACAAACAGTATTTTCTTAGAAAAGTAATAGTGTAACATTTCACACTTTATCATATTAATACACGTCCTACCTTGGGTATGCTCTTGTTGGCCTTCCTAACAAGGTTTATAACAATAAAAGTCTTGCAAGATTCTTGGATTTCTAATTTGCCTTAGGTCTCTAAAAATGTTAAGCCATTTAGTGTCGGGCCAATTTGACATACTAGATACATACTTTGGGCAATTGGTATGGTTATTGAAACACCCACCGTGAGTCTGTGTGACATCAAACCCATACCAACTCACTACTCTCATAAGCAACACCCCCTCCCCCCCTCCCCCAACCACCCCCACCCCCCACCCCCGGTGTGAGTGTCCTCCGTGGGTGGCTTCCCTGAGAACGCTCATGGGAAAAAAGTGACGTGTGTTGTGAAGATTTTTAACAATCATCCACTATCATCCAATTATTGCATGACACATACCTCGTTTTTATAATATGTATTAAATAAATTATAATATTATGAAAAATATCAACTCACATCACCATATCCTTCTATCAAACTACTGACATGTGTGACTACAGTAGTCTACGGTCATTGTCTATGTGACAAACGCATATAGTTATTAATGATCGATCCTAAACACTGAAAATCCACATAACCAATTAGAGAAAACTTTGTATAATAGTAAAAGGGTTTTCTAAGTTTCTTATAAAGTCACTTGAATTTATTTTTTCTTCTAAAGTCTTTAACTTTCATTAGGTATTGTAATATCGTATAATTTTATTTTTTCAATAAATATTTAAAATTTTTAAAATTAAGTTAGGCAAATAATAATATAAACATATATATGAAGAATAGTTAGCATTTAGTGATTAATTGTTTTCAATTTGAATTAAACTTAAACAACTATAAAACTTGATTCGTTTCTCACACCATATGTATACCACTAGATGCGTTTAATTCCGGGTGTCTTGGTTCTCACGGAGGTCCAAGACCTTGGACATAACCCCGTAAGGATAGGTTTACACGTAAGACCAGGATCGCATGATTGATGTCGTTCCATAAAAAAAATTCCACTACATTAAATGAGATGACTTTGAAATGCACCATTTGACTTTCATAAATGTTGAAAAACTCAATGTCTAAAAAAATCAATGCTTAAAGAATTCGAATGTAGGATTGAAAAATAGGGCGTCTGAAGGTGGTTTGAGAATATAAGGGGGATGAAGTGGTGTTCGGCTAGTTTGGTGGCTTCAGCGGTAACGTAGTAGCCGCCGGAGTGACTACCGTGTCTGGCTTCAACCCACAGCTACATGTAGCAGTTGAAACTTTCGCGAGTTTTGAGGAGAACAGTATGAGAACAATCAAGTTTTAAAAAGAACAATTTTATTTTTGTTTTTATTATAAATACTACACTTATCTAACCAATTTTTCCACCTTAATCTCTTTACTCTCATTCTCTTCTAATCTATACACATATTCGCTTAAAACCGTGGAGTACCCATCAAGCTCTTCCAAACCACGAAAAAACCCAACTCAAAACCGCAAGAAAGTTCGACCATGAGTTGCTTCCAACGAACTGATGACATCCCAACCTTTCCAATACCAACAATCTAACCAAACCCCTTTTTAATATCCACAAACGAATTACTACATCGGGTCCCAACATGCCAGTTCAAGTGGCACCCTATCATTTTGTATTACCTGATTCAAACCCTTTTCAGTCTCAACCACCCAACCTTTATCAAAACCACCAATTTCGGGAACCACGAAGTCAAGAATAAATTAATGATGATGATGAAGAGGAAGAAGAAGAAGAAGATGGAGACTTTGTGAGCTTGGAGGATGATGAAATAGTCCTCAAAACGCAACTACGGAAAGGTAAATTTCCTACCCGAGCGGCTTGTACAAATTGGACTGGTTCGGAAGAAGCATGTTTGGCAAGGTTTTGGCTACACGTATCCGAAGACAAGATTCGGATTTTTCTTCTCTTTTGGTTCTTTATATTTGATGTGTGATTGGTGTTCGATGCTAATTTATGTTCGGTTTTGACGTTTTTAAATTCGCTGACTGTGACGGTTTAGCTGCCTGAGTCTTTTTATGTTGCTTTCCGGCGAGTCAGGTCTGTCGGACTCCGCTTAGTACTCATATTCTAGTTTACTTTGACTGTGACATTTATCCACGTGCTTATAAAAATGCATATGCCTACTTTTGGTTAGTGGCTTATTTATACGCTATGGCAATGATGATTTTTTTTTTTAAATTTCAGGTGTAGAATTGCTTGTGATGATCCGGCAACTATGTTCAGGCATGGCGGTGACTCTATGTCTCTTGCAGCCGACATTTACTTTCCTACCTAAGCTTTAGATGAGTTGTTTCTGCAATTGACTTATTAACTAAACCATAAATTAATAATGTTGACACTCTAATCTTCGTCTGAAAATGTCAAATTTAGGAAATCAGGTGAAAGAAGTAACATAAACAATCTACCCAACCCAGATTATGATTTCACTCCACAAACAAATCCTTACAACTCAATAAAAACAACACTTCGAACACTAGACGAGAACGGCCTAAAAATAATCACTACGATCTAACGGGTTACAAGTTCTTCAACATGACAACTTGATCAAAACCCTAAATCAGCGATGCAATGAACGAAGGAACTTCAGAGAGAAATATATGAAAATGTGTTGTGTATTCAGAAACTCTCCCTCTCTCTCTAAATAAGAACTAAAGGGATTTATAAACTCAGGAGAAAAATCATCCGGATCTTTTGACCCGTATGCGAGAATCAAGCCCAACAGCATCATCTTGAAGCCCAGTTAAGCCCAATAGCATTTGATTCATCCAGCAACCCATTAGCACCATTTAACATATAAGAAAACAAAACAAAATAAACATTAAGTAAAAACAAACATTTAATACAATATAAGTATTTAATTGAATTGGAGATATTAACAATAATTTCAACACCCCCCCACAATTCAATTAAGTAAATGCATTAACCAACCCACTTGCTTCAAGCCTTTTGTGAGGATAGACAGCCAATTAATTTTTTAGATCCAACATCTAACACTTTGATGTCACTACTAAAAACTTTTTGATAAGAAAACAAATACACTCCAAAATGCACAGTGATTGCATTGCAGATTTATTGATAGAATGCAGACAAACAAGAAGAGGAACACCTACCTTTAAATTTTTTTTAGTAGGTTTACGAACCACATAATTTTTCAGGTGACTGCATACATTGCCCTCTACGTTGCTTGGCAGTAGCCTGAAGCCAAAGAGCTCACGGAAGCTGGTTACAGATTTCCAAAATAATCAGGCAGGTCACGTAAGCCGTACTTGACCAACAAGCAGCCTATCCTTGTCCTTGAAAGCTCTTTGTGTCCAAACTCCAACAAATTCACAATATATGCCAAAACAAACCAAATATTGATATTAAACCAAAGATGACACATGAATAACAATAGGAAATATCTATTTTAAGGTTTGAATTAAACATATATATTTAATAAAAAACGGGAAAATTTGAACGAGAACTTGTTTTCCAGTTTCCACATTTGAGCTTCATAAAGATCAACACACTCATATTAGAACAACCTCAAACAGAATGACAAAGAAAGCTCAAATTCTATACAATTTTATATGAAAAGAAAACTTAGAAGCAAACACTTTTAACACTTCTTGTCATGAAATCCTTTGGAACCATTTGAAAACACAACCATTTAATTCCTTGATCAGTTTAAACCCTTTTTTTGCAACCATAGAGCCCCCTTTTTTTAAGATTTCACACAAAAAATGTGGTCCTTTTTCCAACATTGAATCATAAAAAAATATGAATAGCAATATTCAAGAGACAAGACAATATTACAGCTTAATGTAAAAAATATACCTTACAATTCTCACTTGCAACTAGCAAGTTAGAATAGCTTCGCATATACCAAAAAACTATAAACAGTTTAATGATAATAATACACCAAGCTTAGGTATATAAGTAAATTTTTAATCAACAATGAACACAGATGCATCAGTGACAAATAAAACCTCAAAAAATACTTTTAAGGCACATCATAACACACCATAATAACCATAGAAGAGAACACTCATACACTACATGTGACTCAATGTTTGTCTTGTTTCTCCCATGTAGGAGTTGTGTTTCTAGTTGCAAAAAAACTTTTTACAATCTCACAAAAAAACACCTAATCAGAAGATTTAATACACCAGATTTGATAGCCAATAAAGGATTCTGATGAACACAGAAACTAAAGGGATTGCAACCAGACACAAATACATACCATACAAGAGAAACATACAAGGTTCATACAAGACAAACCCTGACAATACAATTTGTTGACACATGAACCACATAGTTCAAACAACAGATTTCAACAAATGTCATAATCATATCAGACAAATACAGAATCACACGATTCAATGAAGATACCAGAAACACATCTGGAAGAACAGTAGTCACAAACATTAATGTAACCACACAACAAGATTCAAGACACATGTTTGGTAATTTAAACCACAAGATTCAAAAACAATACCACAAACATACGTGACAGAACCAAGAGGCACAAACCTCTACATAATTCGGAACAACATGTGAAAAACCATATGTCATAAGGCATAAAACTAATAACTTTCTATAATAGAAAAGTAACCAAGTAAGACCACATATTCCGATTAACAAAGAATCACACAATTCTTTAACAATATCAGATACTTATCTGACAACAACAGACAAAAGTCATATGACTTTTACGTCTGAAAAATAATTGGATCAATATAAGATCAAGTTGTAAAAAACATGACAACTCATTTGATTTTAATCAAAGAAATTTTACAACTTTACAAAATATCGAACAATCAAAAAACTGAATCACAAGATTCTACGTCTGAAAAATTAAAAGCACGTGAAAAACTTTGTAAAGAATTTAAAGACTAATTTGATAAACTCAAAAACTTTTATGACTTAACAAGATCACAATGCAACAGACAGAATTACAATGATTCAAACAAATCTGATGATATAAGGATCACACGATCCTATCAGACAACAAATCACAGCCAACAATAACTTCTAATTATATAAAGATCACATGATCCAACAATAGAAGACCACAACAAGGCTGTCAAAATTTCAAGAACAATCTTGAAAATACAAAACTAGTTACAAATATGAACCACACGGCTCAACAACTAGAACACAAATTTCCAGTCTAATAACTGCAAAAGACAAGACCCTATAATCATGACACGAAGACATGAGGACCAAGCAGACACTACAAGAAACAAAGGTACAAGATAACATATCTGAATTCAGAACCCAACTTTAAAAATTTTCCTTGAAGAAGTTTAGAATTTGAAAAAAAAACCTGAGTTGAGTTAAAAAGCATAAACCTTTTGACACAAAAAACTTGGAAACACATACAAGTTTTCTTTTTTTTCCCAAACACATACATCAGAGACACGCAGAAGAACATACCTGATCACAAAATAAAAAATGATAACATCACCACCCACAATCTTGTTGAGAGTGACTTATACACTTTCTTCCAAGTACCATTTATTATGAACATTTTCAATGTAAACACTCATAAACACAGCATGGTATAACCCACTAAAGATTTATGTAACAAAGATCAGACGAACAAACAGAATCATCCACTTGAAGATAACATATCAGAAAACTTATATGATTTAAGCACCGAAAAACATACAATTTAAAAAACCAAGTTTTGATACAAATCTACATCGAAATATTATGTATCTGATCTATGAAGCAGACACACCTGCAGTCAAAGAAGCCATACATATTAAAGCAAGATATATCATGAGTTACAAATCTTGATGAGCTTACCATAAAAACACATAGCCTTTAAACTTTAGTGTGCGAGAAAAAATTATTTGTGAGATAAAAGAATCAAATGCACACATTTAATGAATTTTTCAATTCACCTGTGGTTGATATTAAAAGAAAACCACCACATGAAGCAGTCTATTCACCCTCTTTTATTCCATACGAGAAGATTAATTTTAATAAAGAACAAATTTTCTTAGACTACCATCATCAATAACATTTGTATATAACATCTAAAATATATCAATATAAATCTAACTGAAACGTAAACATTTAGACAATTCATGTTATGATGAAGACAAAAGAAATTTATTCTGAATAAAACCAATGCAAACTCTCAGCGCCAACATTTAGACGTTACAAGTAAAAATAGAGAGAAAACGTATTGATGAATATTGGATTAGCAACCGTTCATATAGATGCAGTCTTAACAGAAAATGTGCAAATTTGGTAAACATCACAAAGGCAATTCTCACCAATACCACCAAGACCCAGGATATACACAACCAGGCAAAGCTTCAAGACATGTAGAAACATAACCAAAACCTTATATAACACTTGATTTAAGATAGTAACAAATCAGATCAGATTTATCAAAACAAAATTAAGCCAAAGCAACCGCTTAAAATCTATAAAATTTGATATATTCCAAGATGATAATTGTTCCACAATCTGATAAACTCGAAATGCTTTCATTTTAATATTAAAAAACATGGATTTTTAGAATTGATATTTGCGGTGTTAAACTTGAAAAATATCAATTCACAAGATACATATCAAAGAAACCACACAACAGGCCACATCTTCAAGATTCAGGCTCTTGAACACACATAGCAATAACTAAAAACACCGGAATCGTAGAAAAGAAAAAAGAAGATGTACCTGATTGTTCTAATCGAGAACTTTAAAATAAATTCCAGTATTGAATCGATGCAGACGTGAGCTTACACGTCTCGTTGGTTGTCGAGAATTACACACCAAAGAATCACATCAGATCTCCACCGCTTCTAACTGTTCTGGGGATTATTCGGGTAAGACTTTTCTTCAAGCGACAACTCTGATTGATGGTTCCTTTAGATTTCTGATATGGAGAATCAACAGAGTTTCAATCGGAGGCAATTTTAGTGAGGACGCAATGTATTAGGGTTCCGATTTGGGAATTTCTTCAAGCAACGCTTCAATGGCTGAACACAAATTATGAAAGGTCTTGATATTCAATTTCAGATTCGTCCGGTACCACCAATTTGAATAGAGCATATTCGAGTTAGGGTTTTTAAACCCTGATTACAACAGCGGAAGAACAACTCAAAGAGTACACCACTGGTCCAGATGATTAGCCGCCACGCAGTAGCTCTAACCGATACACTTTGGATTTACCATGCGAAAAAACCACGGAAACAATGTATGAAATACAAGTCTCTTCAAGAACGGCTTCAATCTTCAACAACGGCTAATTTCGTTGCGAACTTCAAATAACACCAAATTGGAGTGAAAAATCCCGAACAAAATGAAGAGCCTTAACAATCAGTATTGCAGCGGATATCCCAAGAACTTTCTCGCAAAGAACTCATCGAATCAGCTGACCTCAAATCGATAAACCCTAGAAATCAAGCAATCAATCTAAATTGATACGAATCAAGAGCCTAATGCTCTGATACCATGTCAAATTTAGGAAATCAGGTGAAAGAAGTAACATAAACAATCTACCCAACCCAGATTATGATTTCACTCCACAAACAAATCCTTACAACTCAATAAAAACAACACTTCGAACACTAGACGAGAACGGCCTAAAAATAATCACTACGATCTAACGGGTTACAAGTTCTTCAACATGACAACTTGATCAAAACCCTAAATCAGCGATGCAATGAACGAAGGAACTTCAGAGAGAAATATATGAAAATGTGTTGTGTATTCAGAAACTCTCCCTCTCTATCTAAATAAGAACTAAAGGGATTTATAAACTCAGGAGAAAAATCATCCGGATCTTTTGACCCGTATGCAGAAATCAAGCCCAACAGCATCATCTTGAAGCCCAGTTAAGCCCAATAGCATTTGATTCATCCAGCAACCCATTAGCACCATTTAACATATAAGAAAACAAAACAAAATAAACATTAAGTAAAAACAAACATTTAATACAATATAAGTATTTAATTGAATTGGAGATATTAACAATAATTTCAACAGAAAAGCTATGGTTGTTAGGTTAATCTGTTATACACTTTGATTTACATCTGAAAGATAGCCAGTCAAATTTGATAATACCCTCACAAAAGCAAAGTTGCATTCTATTAATAAATACATAACCAGTCTTAGCTAAGATGGTCCCTGATATTTCTAATTCTTTCGTGTGTCAGTAACCTTATGGTTTTCTTTACAACCATTAGAATAAGTTGATATGAGCTCAGGGGCGGATTTACTTGAAGCTCAGGGGGTGGGAAGGCCCCCACTCAAAAGAATCATACCAGTGTAAAAATTTTGAAAATTTAACCTAAAAATTAACAGGCCCCTGTCTTTTTTATTACAAGGCCCCTAAAAGGTTGATCTTTACTTGAAATCTTGCTGAAACTGTTTGAGCTTTTGGTTCATGAAGATAAAAATCGAAGAAGAAAATGATGGAGTGAAAAGTTACAGAGGTTGAGGTTGAAGATGAAATGGGGGAGATGAAGTACACCTTGAAAAAGTAGTATTTAAAATACTATTTATTGTACTTTGAAACTCTGCATTTTAAGTTATTCACATCCTTCGAGAATAATTTTAAACTGTAAATTGTTGTTAGAGACAAAAAACAACATCAATTATAATATACTTATAAATATAAATATAAAATTTACTTATAAATATAAATTCCGTTTATAACGGTAATATATTTATATATATTTAGTTATTAGCGACAAACATAGAAATCAATCTTAAATTGTTTTACAGGGGAAAGATCTATAGAAAACCAATAATTATCCAGAAAACCAAAAAACCAACCTTTTTTTCTCTATAACTTCTTCATATATTAATATTTTTTAAAAATAATTTCACCAAAAATTCTATAATTTTATTAGCTTTATTTATGGGAAAAAAAAATTTAAAAAATAAAAAGTTTAGTGATTTTTTATTATTGCATCATGCAATAGTACCAATAGTATTGCATAATGCACTATAATTAAAACTACTTAAAAACAAGAGACTTAACTTAAATATGAATGTGGTTTATGCGAATAATGTAAAAAACAAAGAATTGACATTCATAAACCAATTTTATATTATTGTTGCATAGTGCAATATTAATTTCAAGCTAAAATTCGAATTTTATTTTATTTTTTAAAAAAACTCGAAAACGTTTTTAAAGTTTTTTCTTTTTCCAATATTCTTAAAATCATGAAAGAAACATATAAAAAAAGTTTTAAAAAAAATAATTTTTTTCCTTGGTTTTTTGGTTTTTTATAAAATATTGGTTTTCTATAGAACCCAACCCTTGTTTTACAATGGTTATTATTTCTTTAAATTTTGTTTTGTCAGGTTAATATTTCTTTAACTTTAATTGTCTTTACTAAAATGAATTAAACATTATATCTGATAAAATGTATTGTTTTTTGCTTTTTATATTTGACAAAATTTACTAAAATGAATTAAACATTATATCTGATAAAATGTATTGTTTTTTGCTTTTTATATTTGACAAAATGTATATTTTTTTTTCTAAATTGTTAACACACTCTCTAAAATTCTACTTCTTATCCGGTTTTTCAACTTGCACCACTTAAGAGTAAAGTTGTATTTTAAGTTCCCTTCTATTTGGTACCATTTTTAAACGACCCATTTTAACCGTGTTATTTAAACCGTTTTAAGTATTCCGAATTTCGCCCGCGCTGACAAAAGATTCTGGATCCGCCACTGTATGAGCTAACCTTCGATTTCTGAAAACTTTTCACTGTTGGCAAATACTAAGCACTTTTTTCATCCATTTGTAGTGAATGAATTAATATGGATGGACATTGTGAGTTTTTTTAATTATGTTAAAGATGAAGTGAAAAGCAGGAACTACAATGATAATCTTACCCCAATACAAAACTATATTATTTTTTACCGTTGCATATTTTCCCACTTTTATCATTTGTATTATATGTGATAGTGAACTTATTTAGACTAGGTAAGTACTTTTACAACTTACATCCATACCCACCATGAAGCATCTAGTTAGGGTGGGCGGAGTGCATGCCTAAGTATGTTTTTGAATCATAAAATTGACCAATCAAATAGTGCCAACAAGAAAGAGAAAAAATATGTAGAATTGATGTTTTGGTGGGGGGTATGCATGCCTAGGCATGTTTTAGGCAATGTGAAGTGGAGACCACCATCAAACACACACAAATCTCTCGGCAACCTTTGGCAAAGATATGCCGAAAATCGTATGAAATACGCCGATGCCTCATACGCCGATGAAGACGGTATGCATGCCGATTTCGGCATCAACCATGCCGTGTACATGCCGATGGGATTAGGCATGTACACCGCCTACCCTTAATCATGAAAAAACAACTAAAATGGAGAAAGAAGCGATGGACAATTACATCATGGACTGATTGGACATTTGGATTCAAAAATGTCATTGAGGTAATAGTGACAGGAGAACAGAAAGTTTCAACAAGCCCGTCTAGCTCAGTTGGTAGAGCGCAAGGCTCTTAACCTTGTGGTCGTGGGTTCGAGCCCCACGGTGGGCGACTTTTTTTCCTGATAACCTTCGAAGTTTTTTGAGGTTATTTTTTGGCCAAATAATAATAAAAATATAAGCAATAAAATAAGTCAAGTTATACAAACAACTGTAACTGAGTTGTTTTATTCAAAATAATAATAATAAATTACTGGTTTATGAAGTTAAATAATACATGTATCAATTCAAACTATTCGATATTTAATCAGCTGCGCAAGTAACTAATTATAAAGTAGGATATGTGACTTTATATTCACTATTAAATTTATTTAGAATGATCTCCCTTTATTTAATTTTTTAATGATGTTTATTTTTTTTCTAAGTTTTCAATTATATGAAACAAGATTTGCGATCCGTGCGTTGCCGTGAGGATAAGGCGGACACCAACTCATTTGTCAAGCTCAAAAGACAATATCTCAAATACAAAAAGACTATGTTACAACGTTAACATTAGAAAACGAACGCTCAAAGTGTTGAACCTATGATCTAAAACTAAAAGTTATGTTACATGACTGACACACGTCACACTACAACCTCATTTGCTAAACCCGCAACCGTATTAAGTTTTAATCGTAGACAAGCTTTAAAGTTTGTTGTTTTTAATTTTATATTTTAATATGAAAAAGAAAAAAAATAATGTTAGACATATGTGAGAATCATATAGTAGTGGTAAATTTGTAAGACGAGTAAAGTGGTGTCATGTAGGATGTCATGCAGACAGTTCAGTGATAGTAATAAAAGTGTGTAGTGGATTAGTAATAGAGTGAATGATGGTTGTGTGAATGTGATGTTTAATTTAGAAAAGTAAAATGAAATGTAATTGTTTGGTTTGATGGAAAAAAATTTAAATGCACTATGAACGTTATCCCAATCACATTCGCCCCATCACGCCTGGGGGCGTGTTACTTAGACGTTATACTCATCACGGAAGTTACCACGATGTGATCACATATAACCTTATTATATACAACCCATTACTAATTTACTAATGGTCTATCATCATAAAAATTTAGTCACGTTACTAATACAAAAAGTAGGTGAATTAAAGTGTTTATAATAGATGTTACACGTTATCGATTCACAAAGTTATTGAACATACATAATGAAGTTAGGATTGTTAGAATGGGAAGTGTTAACGGGTCATTTATAGTTTGGTCTCAATATGTAATTTCAATAATAGTTAGAGGGGTTATTTGTAATTAGTTTGTTAGTGGTAGTTGTAGGTCTCGAGTTCTATAAATGGAGCTCCCCGGCTCGATAGTTTTGTAATTCAATTTTTCCTTCAATAAAATTTCCTTTCCATTTTGTCAAACAAGATCTTGATTTCTGTTAACTCTGATATTAATTTGGTATCAGAGCATATTCCGATCAAGATCGCGTCGGAGTTGTCTCAAATTTCCGATCAGCACCTGCGCTGAGTTTAAAGGGGATTTCCGATCCTCTTTTCCGTCAATTGCAAAATTCACCGCTTGCTAACTTCACCCCGGAGGTCGCAGACGAGACCGTCGTCTCCGAGAAACCACGATTCACCTACAAGAATGTCAGGGGGAGGTGGAGGTACGCACGTAGTTCGGGACAACTTCACCACGATACCATTGCAGTGTCCGACTTTGAATCAGTCGAATTACTCGATTTGGGCGATCAAGATGAAGGCCATCTTCAACGTCCATGGGTTATGGGAGGTTGTGTCACCGGAAGAAGGCGCGGTTATTGACAAGAAGAAGGACAACGCTGCTATTGCCTACCTGTATCAATCATTACCGGAAGATTTGGTGTTACAAGTGGGTGACTTGACCTCTGCAAAAGAAGTATGGGACGCCATAAAAACTAGGTTTGTAGGGGAAGATAGGGTCATGAAGGCTAGGCTGCAAACGTTGAAATCGGAGTATGAGGCATTGAAAATGAAGGACAGTGAAAGTGTGGATGATTTTGCTGGAAGACTCAGCACAATTGCAACCAGATCTGCAAATCTTGGAGCACCAATTAAGGACCCAGTATTGGTAAGGAAACTCTTAGATTCTGTACCTGAAAAGTTCATTCACATTGTTGCTTCTATTGAACAGTTTGTAGATCTTGATACAGCCCTGTATCAAGAAATAGTGGGTAGGCTTAAAGCATTTGAGGAAAGAATAAGTTCTAAGTCAAAAGGATCAAGTGACAAGGAAGATCACTTGTTGCTTTCTTACTCTGAATGGCAAACTAGACATAAAGAAGCAAAGATTAAGAATAAGAAATGGGATAAAGGAAATAAGGTAGGAAAGAATTCTAGTGATTCCTCAAAAGGGCAGTTTAGGAATAAAGGGAATTCTAGTAGTAACAATAGGAATTCAGGTAATGGGACCAAGAAGAAAGATAAGTCAGGCATTAAGTGTTTTAAATGTGATAGATTTGGGCACTATGCCAGTGAATGTGCTAAGTTGAAGGAAAAGAGTAATGAGGCACATTTAACTTTTGAAGAAGAGGATGAACCTGCTCTTTTGTTGATTTCAGAATCTGAAACCAATGAAGAGCAAATTCTGTTGAATGAATTGAAGGTAGATCCTTCAAGATTCTCATCAGATGGAAATAAGGATGTGTGGTACTTAGATAATGGGGCCTCAAACCATATGTCTGGTAATATATCACACTTCACTTGTTTAGATCAGAAGAAAACATGTAGTGTAAACTTTGGAGATGGTTCTAATGTGAAAATTGCTGGCATAGGGTCTGTGTTACTTGAAGGTAGTAACCAAGAGCAGAAAGTGCTAAGAAGGGTATACTATATACCAAGTTTGAAGAGCAACATCATAAGTTTAGGCCAATTAACTGAAGTAGGGTGTGAGGTCAGGCTGAAAGGGGATAAGTTGTGGATATATGAGAAAACTGGTAAACTTCTTATGAAGGTAAATAGATCCCTAAATAGGTTGTATAAAATAGTGTTAAAGACTGGTTCTCCATACTGTTTACAGGCTAACATAGATAGCCCAGCATGGCTGTGGCATGGTAGGCTTGGACATACCAGTTTCCAGAATCTAGATGATATAACAAGGAAGGAGATGGTAGAAGGACTACCAAGGATTAAGCATGTAAGCCAGGTGTGTGAAGCTTGTATGGTAGGAAAGCAGTCCAGGCAACCCTTCCCCAAAGAATCAGAGTTTAGAGCTAATGAGCCATTGGAACTTGTTTCAGTTGACTTATGTGGGCCAATTACTCCAACCACTAAGAGTGGAAATATGTATTTCATGCTTCTAGTGGATGATTATTCTAGGTATAACTGGATATACTTACTAGAATCAAAGGATCAGGCATTAGAAAAATTTAAACATTTTAAGTCACTGGTTGAAGGGCAAAATAGTCACAGAATTAAGACTTTGAAATCTGATAGGGGAGGTGAATTTACCTCAAAAGAGTTTGCTGTTTTTTGTGCTCAAAATGGTATCAAAAGATTGCTAACTGCTCCCTATTCCCCTCAACAAAATGGGGTTGTTGAAAGAAGGAATAGGAGCATTATGAACATGACAAGATCCATGTTAAAAGCAATGGGAATGCCATTAGAATTCTGGGCAGAAGCAGTAAGACATTCAGTATATCTTCTGAACAGATTGCCCACAAAGGCATTAAATAACATCACACCATTTCAGGCTCTAAAGGGATTTAAACCAAAATTGGGTCATCTGAAAATTTTTGGTTGTGTGGGACATGTAAAGGATGTTCACCCAGGATTGAAAAAACTTGATGACAGAAGTCATTTGATGGTTTACTTGGGAGTCCCAGAAGGAACAAAGGGATATAGAATGTTGGATGTTGAGAAGGGCAAAATTGTCATTTCCAGGGATGTGAAATTTCAGGAAGATAGGAAGTGGAATTGGGAAGGCACAAGTAAGGATGATGCTCCTAATTCAACATTTGAGGTTATAAACTCTCCTAGTTCTCTGCAGGAAACTACTGATACAGAGATTGAACATCAAAATGCACTTGGTAGTGGTGAGGAAGAGATAAGTCAAGGGGACAATTCAGACTCTGGGTCTGAGTTTGAAGAAGAAGAGTTTGATGTTCATTTACATGATGAACCAGAAGGAGAACAGGAGGCAGAAACAGGTCTTAGAAGGTCTAAGAGAGTGCCTGTTACACCTTTAAGGCTGAATGACTATGTGTTGGAGAAAAGGATCAGAACTAGTACATCTCAACATAGACAGAGTGATCATCAAGAAGAGTTGATGATGGCACAAGAGGAAGAACCTATAACATATGAGGAGGCAGCTAAGTATGATGAATGGAAGATGGCAATGAAGGAAGAGCTTGACTCTATTGAAAGGAATAGAACCTGGACTTTAGTTGATCCTCCTAGAGGTTGTCATCCAATTGGTTTGAAATGGGTCTTTAAGATAAAAAGGAATGCATCAGGGGACATTACAAAGTACAAGGCTAGGCTAGTGGCAAAAGGGTATGTTCAACAGCTGGGAATTGATTATGAAGAAGCCTTTGCTCCTGTTGCTAGAATTGAAACAATAAGGCTCATATTAGCCCATGCAGCAGAAATGGGTTGGTCAGTTTATCATTTGGATGTGAAAGCAGCCTTCTTGCATGGTGATCTGCAAGAAGAAGTTTATGTAAAGCAGCCTCAAGGATGTGTTAAGAAGGGTTCTGAAGGAAAAGTGTATAAATTGTCCAAGGCGTTGTATGGGTTGAAACAAGCCCCAAGGGCATGGAACTTGAAGCTTAATCAGGTTTTAAAGGGTCTTGGTTTCAAAAGGTGCCAGCTTGAACAAGCTGTCTACATCAAGAGAACAGGTAAGTCTATGCTAATCATTGCTGTTTATGTTGATGATTTGTTGGTTGCAGGGACAAATCAAAAGGAGGTGGATCAATTCAAGAAGCAGATGCAGGTCAGCTTTGAGATGACAGATATGGGTCTGTTATGTTACTATCTTGGAATTGAAGTTCAACAAGGGAAAGATGGAATCATTTTGAAGCAGTCATCTTATGCCAAAAAGATAGTGGAGTTGGCTGGCTTAAAGGGCTGCAATGATGCAAAAGTACCAATGGATCCAGGTATCAAATTGAGCAAAGAAGTGGGAGGTGAGGATGTGGAAGCTTCAAGCTATAGAAGGCTGGTTGGATCTTTAAGGTATTTAACACAAACTAGGCCAGATTTGGCTTATGCAGTTGGGTATGTGAGTAGGTACATGCAGAATCCAAAGCAAGCTCATTTGAAGGTTATTAAGCATATGGTTAGATATGTGAGTGGTACATTAGAATATGGTCTATTTTATCCAAAAGGAACAGGAAGGGGAATTGGTAAAATTGTTGGTTTTTCAGATAGCAATCATGCTATGGATATGGATGATGGGAAAAGCACTTCAGGTAATGTGTTTTTCTACAACAATTCCCTGATTTCCTGGCAATCTCAGAAACAAAGAACTGTAGCATTGAGTTCATGTGAGGCTGAGTTTATGGCAGCTACCTATGCTGCTTGCCAGGCGCTTTGGTTATCAAGGTTACTAGAAGAGATTACAGGACAGAAACAGAACAAGGTACAATTGTATGTTGATAATAAATCTGCCATTGCTTTGATGAGAAATCCGGTTTTCCATGGAAGATCAAAGCATATACACTTAAGGTTCCATTTTATCAGAGAATGCATTGAGAATGGATTGATAGAAGTGAATTTTGTGAGCAGCAGTAAGCAGAAGGCAGATATTTTAACTAAATCTTTAGCAAGGAACAAGTTTAATGAGATGAGACTTCTTCTTGGAGTCAAAGAACATAAGATCTCATGATTGGAACAGGATTATGGCACATCAGTATGAACACATCTTTTAGATCAATGTCATGCGATGTTAATGCTATCTTGTTGTTCCAGATTGAGTATGGTTCTTGATGGAAAGGTTTTCAATGAAACAGTTGAATAAAAGATTATTGAAATTAGGGGGGAGTAATGTTAGAATGGGAAGTGTTAACGGGTCATTTATAGTTTGGTCTCAATATGTAATTTCAATAATAGTTAGAGGGGTTATTTGTAATTAGTTTGTTAGTGGTAGTTGTAGGTCTCGAGTTCTATAAATGGAGCTCCCCGGCTCGATAGTTTTGTAATTCAATTTTTCCTTCAATAAAATTTCCTTTCCATTTTGTCAAACAAGATCTTGATTTCTGTTAACTCTGATATTAAGGATATGCCACATGTTATGCACATAAACCTAACTTTTAGTGGTCACGTATTTATTGACCACATACCAAGTTTTTGAAGTTACAAAGACTTTTATGTGTTTGTATGTAGTGGCTCATATGGTGTGATTGCAATTCGGAAACCGGGTTCATGTAGTCCTTTTTAAGAGTATATTTCTATTTGGAGGGGTGGCACTCAAATCCACCTTTTAGCAACATCCTTAATATAAAACTTTGGTGTAGAATCAATATTATGTCCGACTACAAAACGTTAAAACGATAGGTGAATGCTCCAAACTAAATGTTGGTGTCCATGATGAAAGAATAACAAGAGGTTTTCTGATAAGAACAAACAGACCGATACATGAAAACGTTTATAAAACCGCATAAGAGTATCATCAAATCATTTTTGCGAATTGTCTTTCAATGCAAACGTAATATAGCGGAAAAATATGGTTGACATCGCGGGTTTTAAGCCTTTTATATTTTAAATTTTTATTATTTAATTATTTTTTACAATTTGTCTTTCAACGCAAAAGTAATTTCTCCCACGTCGTATGAGAGGCAATATCTTCCAATGAACCACTGACACGTAGCGCCATTCTGTAAAACCAACAATTAAATCTTCCACGCTGGCATCACCACCATATATATAAGCCCGCCGAAGCAAACGACGAGTTTTTCAAAACCAAATATCGGCTTCAATCCATCGCAATGAGGAAGTGGACTCTCCCCCCTTCGGTTTTGTTTCTGCTATGTCTCCTCTTTCTTCTTCCAGATCACGGTACGGATCTTACTTTTCAATTGTTAAAGTGTTTTCAGATTCTATGATGAGCTCGTTTGATTTTGTTTTCAGTCGATTTGTAGCATGTTAACTATTTCAATCCATCAGTTTCACGAGCCTGATTGAAATTGTTGATCCACGTCTCCTGTTTTGTGAAAATTATACACATTTGTTTATATATTTGCTAATTGCAACCGATCAAAGCGTTTTGTGATATTTTGAAATTCGAGTGATGTGTATAAAGTGTTAATTTGAAGAAAAGGGCTATGAATCTCTGCTACTAACAAGGTTTTGTTGGTAATTTGAAGTTTGTGCAGCAAATGACAACTCTGTCATTTTACAGGGACTGTAGGTGTAAATTTGTATTAAACGAGTTTAAAAGTCTGTTAATGTTTGTTAGGGCAGTTTTTAGTATAAGTAGTTGCGTATTAAGCTTTGTAAATTCAATCCGTTGATTCTCAATAAAATTTCCTTTCAATTTGTGTATGAATTCTTTGATCTTGATCTTCATTTGGTATCAGAGCTCACGGTAGAGCTGATCGATCACCAAGATCACAGAATTTCGTTTCGGATCATCAAGGAAAAGGGGGATCGATGATCCTCTGTTGATCGGAAGACACAATTCATCGATTTCTCTCTTCGCCGCGAAGGCCGTCGCCTCAACGACCGAGAGTCGCTGCACAACCCAGGGTACAGCCAATGGGTGATAATGGTGGAGATGCGAACAATGGCAATCGGAATGTACGGGAGAACTACATAACGATTCCGCTACAGTGCCCGATACTTACTCACACGAATTACACCATTTGGTCGGTGAAATTGAGGGCAATTTTCAAGGTTCATGGGTTGTGGGAAGCAGTACAGCCAGCCGATGGTGTTGAAGTTGATGCGAAGAAAAATGCAGCCGCAATCGCCTACTTATTCCAATCTCTTCCTGAAGAATTAGTCATTCAGGTGGCCAACATGGAGTCAGCAAAAGAGATTTGGAACTCAATTCAAACAAGATTTGTGGGAATTGACAGGGTAAAGAAGGCAAGATTGCAGACATTAAGGTCTGAATACAACTCCCTAAGAATGAAGGAGAATGAATCAATTGATGATTTCTCCTCCAAATTAAGTGCTTTGGCAACCAGATCAGTAGATCTTGGATCAGTAATTGATGATGCCACATTGGTAAAGAAGATGCTTGAATCTGTTCCTGAGAAATTTGTGCACATTGTTGCCTCAATGGAGCAATTCATGGATCTTGATACAATGGCATTCCAGGAGGCTGTGGGGAGATTGAAAGCATTTGAAGAGAGGGTTGGTTTGAAACAAAAGGTTGCAGCAGCAAAGGAACAAGAGTTACTTCTCTCTTATTCAGAATGGCAGTCCAAGAAAAGGGAATCTAAAGGCAAAGGAAAGTGGGTACAGAATAAGAATGGTAAAGAAGATGATGCAGGCAATTATCATAAAGGAAGGAGTGATCAGAGTATTGCCAAAAACAACAAGAAACAAGATGGTAAGCCCAAGAAGGATAAGTCCAAGATTAGATGTTTTAAATGTGAAAAGATGGGACACTATGCCAATGAATGCTTGAAGTTGAAAGTAAAGGATCAAGAAGCTAATTTGGCACAGGATTTGAGTGATGAACCAACCTTGCTAATGATCTCATTGGATCAAGAACATGGGGAGGTTGTCTACTTGAATGAATCAAGTGTGGTACCTGGAAGATATGAGCATTCAGAAAGCTGTGAAGGAGTGACCTGGTACTTAGACAATGGGGCATCTACCACATGACAGGTATGATCTCACATTTTTCTAACCTTAATAGAAATATTTGTGGCAATGTCAGGTTTGGGGATGGGACAAGTGTAGAAATAGAGGGTAGAGGATCTGTTGTGTTACAGGGTAGAACTGGCAATCAGAGACTTCTCACTGATGTTTACTACATACCAAGTCTGAAAAGCAATATATTGAGTTTAGGACAGGCAACATAAAAGGGATGTGAGATTGTTATGAGGGATGATCACTTGTGGTTTTATGAAGAAAATAGGAATCTATTGATGAAAGTTAAGAGAGCTCCTAATAGGTTGTATAAGATTAGCCTACAAACTGGTACACCAATGTGTTTTCTGAATAATGTTGGTGATATTGAATGGCTTTGGCATGGGAGACTAGGACATGTCAATTTTCAGACATTAGAAGAATTGTCTAAGTTTGATATAGTCAAGGGAGTTCCTAAGATCAAAAATGTATCTCAGATATGTGATGCTTGCATGGCTGGAAAACAGGTAAGACATTCATTTCCTAAGGAAAGTACATATAGGGCTAAAACTCTTTTAGAATTGGTTTCTATGGATTTGTGTGGTCCTATAGCCCCTGCAACTAGTGCAGGAAACAGATATATTATGCTGTTAGTGGATGATTACAGCAAGTATATGTGGGTGTACTTGCTACAAACTAAGGATCAGGCATTAGAGACATTTAAGAAGTATAAGCCTGAAGTAGAGGGGAAATTGGGTACAAAAATCAAATCACTAAGATCAGATAGGGGGGGAGAGTTTACTTCCAAGGAGTTTGAGGTATATTGTGATGAACATGGTATTCATAGGCAGTTGACAGCACCATACTCACCTCAGCAGAATGGGAGTGTAGAAAGGAGAAATAGAACCATTTTGAATATGGTTAGGAGTATTCTTAAGTCTATGCAGGTTCCTGATAAGTTTTGGGGTGAGGCTGTGAGGCATTCTGTGTATGTTCTAAATAGGTTACCTACAAAATCTCTAGGAAAGTGTACCCCTTATGAGTTAGTGAAAGGAAGGAAACCAAGTTTAGAACACTTGAGAGTGTTTGGTTGTGTAGGACATGTTAAAACTGTGAAGCCAGGCCTTAAGAAATTGGATGATAGAAGTATTCCTATGCTGCACTTAGGAAATCAAGAAGGTAGTAAAGCATATAGGATGTACAATGTTAAAAGTAATCAGATTGTGATTAGCAGAGACATAAGATTTGAGGAAAACAGGAGTTGGGATTGGAGTTGTTTAGGTTCTAGTGAGAATGCTAGTAAGCAAAATGAACAAACTGTAATGGTTAGGGACTCAGTGGTTGAGGTTCTTGATGAGGATCATGAGCAAGCTTCTGATGAGGAAGAAGAGTTAGAAACTCCTGTAGAGACAGGGAGTATTCAAGGGAATCATGAAGAAGGACAAGATGATATAATGGATCCAGGGCCTAGTAACCAAACTAGAAGGTCAGGTAGGAGAACTGCAGTTCCTAATCACTTGAAGGATTTTGTCCTAGATAATAGGCTAAAACAACTAGAACAAAGGGAGGAAATTAGCAATCACATTGAGCTCTTGTTAGTACAAGATGATGAGCCTATTCAATTCAAGGATGCTGTTAAGTGTAGTGAGTGGAGACAGGCTATGAAAGATGAGATAAATGCTATAGAAAGAAACAAAACATGGTATCTCACTGATATGCCTAAGGGACACAAGCCAATAGGACTTAAGTGGTTGTTTAAGATTAAGAAGGATGCTAAAGGGAATATCACTAAGTATAAGGCTAGACTTGTTGCTAAAGGTTATGTGCAACAGTTTGGTGTGGATTATGAAGAGGTGTTTGCCCCTGTAGCTAGGATAGAGACTATTAGACTGCTCTTAGCTTATGCAGCTATGATGACCTGGAAAGTACACCACTTGGATGTTAAAGCAGCTTTTCTGCATGGGGAACTTAAGGAGACTGTATTTGTTAGTCAACCTGAAGGGTATGTGAAAAAAGGGCAGGAGGGTAAGGTCTATAGATTAGACAAAGCTCTTTATGGGTTGAAGCAGGCTCCTAGAGCCTGGAATATGAAACTTGATGAGGTGCTTAAAGGATTAGGATTTTACAAGTGTAAGTATGAATCAGCTGTGTACATTAGAAGAAAGAAAGGGTCAACAATCTTTCTAGGAGTATATGTTGATGACCTATTGATTACAGGAAATAGTCAGGAAGAAATTAACTTGTTTAAGGAAGAAATGAAAACTCAGTTTCAAATGACAGATCTGGGTGTGTTGAATTACTATCTAGGAGTTGAGGTAGAACAAGGTGAAGATGGTATAGTGATAAAACAGTCTTCTTATGCAAGGAAGTTAGTTAAATTGCCAGGCCTAGAGGAGTGTAATGCTACAAAAGTGGCTATGGAGTTTGGCTTAAGACTTATGAAAGATGAGGGTGGAGAGGATGTGGAAGCCAGCCACTATAGGAAACTTGTGGGTTCTCTTAGGTACTTGACCCAAACCAGACCAGATATTTGTTTTTCTGTTGGATATGTCAGCAGGTTTATGGAGAATCCAAAGGAAGCACACTTGAAGGCAGTCAAGCAAATTATAAGGTATGTGAAGGGGACAACTGAATTTGGCTTGAAGTATTCAAAAGGGAATGTGCAGGGACAGTTTGGAGGTGCATTGGTTGGGTTTAGTGATAGCAATCATCTTGTGAATAATGATGATGGTAAGAGTACATCAGGAAATATATTCTATTACAATGGGGCTGCAATTAGTTGGTATTCACAGAAGCAGAAAATAGTAACATTGTCTAGCTGTGAATCAGAGTTTGTAGCTGCAAATGCAGCAGCATGTCAGGCTGTTTGGTTGAGGGGTTTGTTGCAAGAGTTGACAGGCAGAGATCAAAAGCCAGTGGAGCTCTTAGTTGATAATAAGTCTGCCATAGCACTAATTAGGAATCCAGTGTTTCATGGTAGATCAAAACACATAAATCTCAGATACCACTATATAAGAGAATGTGTAGAAAGTGGGCAACTGCTAGTTGAGTTTGTGAGCAGTGAATGTCAAAGAGCAGATGTGCTAACTAAAGCACTAGCAAGAATCAAGTATGAGGAGATGAGGAACTTACTTGGAGTAAAGGAGTACAAGGAGACAGAATTGAAAAAGTAGCTTCTTAAAGTGGGAGCTTAGCACATCAATGTATGCACATCCATTGGGTCACTGCTACATGATGCTAATGCTGAGTTGTTACTAAGAGAAGTGAATTCAAAGTTTAATGGATTGAATTTAGGGGGGAGAATGTTGGTAATTTGAAGTTTGTGCAGCAAATGACAACTCTGTCATTTTACAGGGACTGTAGGTGTAAATTTGTATTAAACGAGTTTAAAAGTCTGTTAATGTTTGTTAGGGCAGTTTTTAGTATAAGTAGTTGCGTATTAAGCTTTGTAAATTCAATCCGTTGATTCTCAATAAAATTTCCTTTCAATTTGTGTATGAATTCTTTGATCTTGATCTTCAGGTTTTACCATAGTTATGTGAGGGAGGGTACTGCCTATAAGAAATTATCTCACAGCTAAGCTTTAAGTTTTAATTGAATGAAAGCAAGGGTTAGGAATGGCTAGGGAAGTGATGGGAAAAAACTGATGTGGAGCAGAGAGAGTTAAGGGATGGACTCACCTCACCCTGAGTATATTGAAATCATCTTTCAGGTTTTTACCATCTCCTAAATGTGGTCTGATAATCTTTTTGTTAATTTATGCTGCTTTATAGGTCAAAATTTATACGCGAATGCAGAGTCTGATTCAGATGAACCCGTGGATCCACCCAAGGTTGAAGAAAAGCTTGGTGCTGTTCCACATGGTTTATCTACTGATTCTGATGTTGTCAAGAGGTTTGTTAAACCTTGATGCATGATCTTATACACACCTAATTTCATTATGTAGCGTTTGAGAGCATGATGCCAGGAGTTGGTTATAGTCTTGACTATTGAGCATATCATTGCCTTTTTATTTCATATAAAGAATGCATCACCAGATCATATTACTTTTAGCTATTTTAAGAGGTTTCATTGTACGATTCAGGGAAGCCGAGTCAGTGTCCAGGAAAAGTTTCCGCAGCAATGCGGAGGAGTTTGAGTTTCAGGCTGAAGTGTCTCGCCTTATGGACATCATTATCAACTCTCTTTACAGCAACAAGGACATTTTCCTAAGGGAACTAATATCCAATGCATCTGATGTAAGATACAATATATTTTTTCCTTCTGTTATTTCGACCCAAATTAGGACCTGATCTACATGTGAGTTTCCATTTTTCAATTCTTTCTTTGCAAATTACAATCTTCAGGCTCTGGACAAAATTAGATTCCTTTCACTTACCGATAAGGAGGTATTAGGTGAAGGTGATGATACCAAGCTTGAGATCCAGGTTCGCACAATTTGCTTCATTTTATGTGTTGTCTTGAGTTATGAAATCTAAACGACTTTGGTTGTTTAATGACACGAAGATTAAACTAGACAAAGAAAACAAGATTCTTTCAATTCGTGACAGAGGAGTGGGTATGACAAAGGATGATCTGATCAAGAACTTGGGAACAATTGCCAAGTCTGGAACTTCAGGTATTGCACTTCAGCATCCGAGAGTCGACAGAAGAATGTTCCTTTTTTCCACTCAAATTCTTTAATAATGTGTTTTGCTCTTTGTTCTTGTATCTAGCTTTTGTTGAGAAAATGCAGACAGGCGGCGAACTTAACCTTATCGGTCAGTTTGGCGTTGGATTTTACTCTGTGTATCTTGTTTCCGACTATGTGGAAGTGATTAGCAAACACAATGATGACAAGCAGTATGTCTTCTGGGTTTGGTGCCATTATAGTTGCATCTTTTCTGCAGCTGTCCATTTTAGCTTTACTAATTAACTTGCTTCAACTTGGAACCTTTTAGGTATGTGTGGGAGTCAAAGGCTGATGGTGCATTTGCAATTTCTGAAGATACATATAACGAGCCACTCGGTCATGGTACTGAAATAAGATTACACCTTAGGGAGGAAGCTGGGGAGTACCTGGAAGAGTCAAAACTGAAGGATTTGGTGAAAAAGTATTCTGAATTTATTAACTTTCCCATATACCTCTGGGCCAGCAAAGAAGTTGACGTTGAAGTCCCAGCTGAAGAAGATGACTCCGGTGATGATGAAGAAAAATGTACGTTGGAAACCATTGTTATATCTGTTAACATACTCATAAGTCATAACTTCAATCTTCTTTAGCTCCATTGAATGATTTAAGCAGCAGAATCCACAGATGGTGAAGAGAAGGAAGATGAAGATTTTGACAAAGAGGAAGATGACGGAAAACCAAAGAGCAAAATGATCAAAGAAATAACATATGAATGGGAACGCTTGAACGATGTTAAAGCTATATGGTTAAGAAGTCCAAAGGAGGTAACCGAGGAAGAATACACGAAATTCTACCACACTCTTGCTAAGGTGAACTTTGAAACCCGTAAATTAAAACCATCAATCATAGTTGTCAAAGCCGCATCATGCACTAGCCTAGTTGCAGGCACAGGCAAAACGCCTTGCAGCAATCAAGGTGCCCGACGAGATTCTAGCAGATCCTGGAGAGATTCTGCAATTTCTGGCTAAATTGTTATAAAACATTCAAAATGGTCTAGAACCAACCTAAAACTAGCCCTAAACAAGCCTAAAACATGTCTAAAACCCCTAAAAATGGTATGTTAAAGCTTGGCGCCTTGCTTATTTTGGCCCCTCACTTTTTAAGTGACCTGCACCTAGGCCCAAGGCTCACCCTTCACGTCTTGAGTGTGCCTTGCTCTTTTGACAACTATGCCGTCAATCATGTCATGGGCTTGTCTAAATTTTTTTTTTCTGTATGGCAGGATTTTGGTGATGAGAAGCCAATGACATGGAGTCACTTTAAAGCAGAAGGTGATGTTGAGTTCAAGGCTGTTCTGTTTGTGCCCCCTAAGGCTCCTGCTGATTTTTATGAGAGTTACTACACTGCCAAAAGATCTAACCTCAAGCTTTATGTTAGAAGAGTATTCATATCTGATGAATTTGATGAGCTTTTACCTAAGTATCTAATGTTCTTGATGGTAATACATTTATTCATCATGTAATCCAATCAATATATCGTAACTGTTTTAAAGCACGGCTGCTAACAACTATTTATACGTTGTCTTGATCAGGGTCTTGTTGATTCTGACTCGTTACCACTTAATGTATCTCGAGAAATGCTTCAACAGCACAGCAGCTTGAAAACGATAAAAAAGAAACTTCTCAGGAAGGCCCTTGACATGATCCGCAAACTTGCTGAAGAAGACCCTGATGAATCTAATGACAAAGACCCTAAACGTAAGTCAGTCTAATATCTTGTCTTATATAGTTATATTCTCATTCAGAATGATATGTTTCTTGATCTTGATATGTAAGTGACTTTGTGTTTCAGAGGTGGAAGAATCAGAGGAGAATGATGAGAAGAGAGGTCAATATACTAAGTTCTGGAATGAGTTTGGCAAGTCGATTAAACTTGGCATCGTCGAGGACGCACCAAATAGGAACCGTTTGGCGAAACTTCTCCGGTTTGAGACGTATGTATGCCTTGACAAAATGGACGGGTCGGGTTGGGTTGGGTCGGGTAACATGCTAGTACAGATTTTGGGCAAAATGGATTCTCAAAAAAATGGGCTCCCCTGATATATTTTTTTTATGATGACAATGGGCAGAGTTGGTGGTATTCTTTTCATATGTTTTTATTTTTAAACACTTACATGATATCCTGATTTTCTTTTAAACTTATGTTGCAGCACCAAATCAGAAGGCAAACTAACAGTACTTGATCAATACATCTCAAGAATGAAATCCGGGCAAAAAGATATCTTCTACCTCACAGGCAGCAGCAAGGAACATCTCAAGAAATCCCCGTTTCTCGAGAGGCTTAAAAAGAAAAACTACGAGGTGATTTTTTTCACGGAGCCTGTGGACGAGTACGTGATGAAATACCTGATGGATTACGAAGACAAGAAATTCCAGAATGTTTCAAAGGAGGGTTTGAAACTCGGAAACGATTCCAAAGACAAAGAATTCAAGGAATCATTCAAAGAACTAACCAAATGGTGGAAGGAAACCCTTGGCGGTGAGAATGTCGATGATGTGAAGATTAGTAACCGCTTGGCTGACACCCCGTGTGTCGTGGTTACTTCCAAGTATGGATGGAGTGCTAATATGGAACGGATCATGCAATCGCAAACTTTATCTGAATCCGGGAAGCAAGCATACATGCGTGGGAAACGAGTACTCGAGATCAATGCAAGACATCCCATCATTAAGGAGCTCCGAGAGCGAGTTGTAAAGGACCCTAAGGTTAGATCCAATCCTTATTCTCCAATCTAACATAATAATTTTTAAAACAAGTTAGTGTTAGAGAACTCAAAAATGTTACAAACTGAAATCTTGAGAACATACAACATGTTAAAGTTAGACCTTAAAACTGTTACTTTTACTAAACAACTAATGGAAATAATTTGATTTCAGGATGCAAGTGTAAAGACAAGTGCGCAACTTATGTACCAAACGGCATTGATGGAGAGTGGATTTATGGTATCTGATCCAAAGGAGTTTGCGTCACGGATATATGATTCTGTGAAGGCGAGTTTAAGCATTAGTCCTGATGCAGCGGTTGAAGACGAAGATGAAGTAGAGGAAGCTGAGGTTGAAAAACACACAGAAGAAGAAGAGTCTCATGGAACAGATGTTAAGGATGAGTTATAGGTTTAGCTTAGTAATAATTTTTTCAACTCGTTTTAGGTTGAAAGATACGCCTAGCTTGGAAATTGTACAACTTACGTAAGTTCTTCTCATTCCACAATATACGAATATATACACTAAGAGTCTCAACTAACTAGGAGACTAACAAGGAAAAGTTATACAATGAACTAATCAACAATTATACAAATACTATACAAGATATGAGTCACTAATAGCCCCTCGCAATTGGAGCGGCAGAAGGTCGGATGATCAAACTGGATTTGAAGGGATGAAAGAGCTAGTGTGGAAGACCTTTAGTGAAAATGTCTGCATACTGATAATCAGGGATGCGCAAGACATGTACAAAACCAACCCGAATCTTTTCTCGTACAAAATGAATGTCAAGCTCAACATGTTTGGTTCGTTGGTGATTAAAAGGGTTCTCAGACAATTATACCGCCCAAATATTATCACAGTATACGATTGTGACGTGGTGAATGGGGACATGTAACTCTAGAAGTAAGTTTCTCATCCAGCTAGTTTCGCAAAGACATTAGCTACTCGTCTACTCCCGTCATTCAACCTGAGCACTAGGACACGAGACAACATGTTGTATTTTCGATGACCAGGAGATAAGGTATGTGCCCAGAAAAAAAACACAATTCCTAGAAATGAAAATGGAACTCTATCAGATCTCTTCCCCGAACCATTCGCACTTGAAAAAGAAAAAACTTGCAGGGTGTCGAAGCGTATCTCTAACACTATCGGGTTCGTGACCCACTAGAACCCAAAGAAACTCTTGGAGTTGCATCAATGCCACATTATCCTAATAGGTGTTCACGGAGAAAAGAAAAGTTGACTGGAACTCGGTAGCCTGACACCGGTGACTCATAGATTTTCATTTTAGTCAATGAGAACAACGATTGAATGGAATTCGTGGTGGTGGTGTTTTACTTTAGCACTTGGTAATAATAAGTTAATAACTTTGGCTGTCACTAAAAAATAGATTATATTATTAATCCCACATCTAAGGTAGAAGAAAAGAGATGTATTAAGAAGATGCTATATAAAGGGCTTAAGGCGAGCAGCTTAAAACCATGATCCTTCAGGCAAGTTTTGATGGGATAGTGATGAGTGGTCATTACTCGCATTCAAGATGCGAGATGAGGTGTCCGCCCAAAGCCTTACGACAATTGGGCACCTCCATTTCTAAACCATCTGATCCCTATCTCTTATATAATTTTTTGATTTTTTTCGTTTTGGAATTTTGGGTCCTTGAAGCTTTTTAATTTTTTTTTTCTTTCTAAAAAGCGTTTTTTTAAGTTTTTTTTCTTCTTATATTTTAAAGGTTTTAAAATTGTCACATATTGTCTAGTTCTTAACTTAGTTATTTTCTATAAATATAGCTATTTTGTGTTGCTTTTAACTAGCACAGAAGTTTAGTAGTAAATTAGATGTTAAATTTAGGCGTTATTAATTATTATTTAAACATTTTAATTTGTTATTTTATCCCAATCATGCGTGTAACTAAATCATTACTTTATGTTAAGTGTTAACTTCTAATTAGGAAATGTAGAATTTAAAGAGAATAAAAAATGAAGCCTAGAACTCTCAATAGGTATCGAAAAAGTTCATTTCTTTTCTACAATTTTATACGTATAAAGATGATATATAAGTTCGGATTTCTTGGTTAATTATATCTTAGGCTCACCGATTATACACCTCTTCGAGGACCGGAAAACCGGTTCATGTAACAAAACCGGATCGGCTGAAATCGGTCCGGTTGTAAACTGATCCACATGTTCGTAATAGGTTCTCGGTATGGGAGGTAAAAGCCAATACCAAACTGATTTTTTTTCATAAACATGTTTCGAAAAAACCGGTTAACCGATTCTTTACCGATTTGGCGATTTCTGACGTAATAAGTGAGAGGCTTATTTAAACATCGTCTTCTTAAAAGCAAAGAACTAAGAACCCATCTTTACATTATGTAGAAGTGTTGAAGGTTTGGTCCAAAGTCCAAACTCCAAAGGCTCTTTTCTTTTCAAAAGCCAGTGGTTCATAAGGTGCATTCATATAACTCATAAGTACTCATTCTCATAATCATTCAGCGGTCTCTAAAATGTGTAGCAACGTACAATTTATGAAGTCTAATATTTAAATCAATCAATCATTAAACCATTCAAATAGTTGTTATCAAAGACAATTAAATGGTGCTCTGCAGGGACCAGGACAATGTCATTGGTTTCGTCCCACATCAAAGTTAGAAGAAAATGGATATGTTGAGAGGATGTTATATAAAGGTATTAGGGGTTCTATTTAAAAATATGATCCTTCAGGCATGTTTTGATGGGAAATGATGAGTGGTCAATGCTCGCATTTAAATATGTGAGATGAGGTGTTCGCCTAAAGCCTTACGACAATTGGGCACCTCTATTCTTAAACCATCTGATCCCTATCTTTTGATAATTTTCATCTTTTGGTTTTCAAAATTTTTGATTTACTTAAAGGTGTTTCTTGTTTATTCTTTTAAATTATTTTTTAAATGGCTTTTTACGACATAAGTAGTTTTTTTTTTTTTCAAATGTTAAGAACAGAGGGTCGGGAGACCGGGCCACCCTCAGGAACCACCTATTGGAAAAACACACTAGGAGAAAACGACCACCACGCACACTAGGAGAAAACCTCCTTTTGGATTTAGATCAAACCAAGGTCTCAAACTGGCCTAGGACTCTAGGAGAGCTCGACCCTTCATTTCCATACGGTTGAAATAAAAACCACATTGACCCATAAATAGGGGTTGTAATGATATGGATTAGATATATTTTTTAACGGTAATAGTCATTTTTTTAAAATAAATACACCATAATCCATAACCCTTTAACTTTTTTTTGTTATCGTCACATGGTGATGCTAGACGAAATTAAAATGATATGTGACGCTAGACGAAATTAAAATGATGTCCTTTAACACAAAGTATAGAGGAACTTTAATGGAGTTCTTGGTGCAATTTTGTGTTATAATTTGTTTTCCCCTCTAGCCTCGCTTGTTTACTTCTTGTAGTAATAGTTGGCCGTTAAAAAAAAACATAGACGTAATGTGACACGTCAATAACACATTTCGTACAAACTGCCTTTAACCATAGGTCTCATACTCAGAATCATTTAGAGGTCTCTGAACTGTTTAACAACAGTTTATGGAGACCAAACCGCTACTCATACAGAAAACCATAAACCATCAGCCGGCCTATCAAAACCGGCTGATCAGGATCATAAACACCCCTCAGAATTGGGATGAGATGACCTTTAATGAGGGTCTTAATGTTTAAATAAAAGTTACAAAGAAGTTCCAACAAAATACTCCAACCACAATATTAACATCTCTTATAATCAATATACTACACCCACCTCCTGCAATAGACATATGGTATGAATATACACACATATATAATGAAGAACCTTGTTTTCCTATGGCATTAAAACTTGTACCAACAGCTTAGTATGTTGTACCTAGACCGTCCAAAACGTCTAACATATCAGCATTCGGGTACCCTGGTTCCCTCTTCGGAGAACTTCCCATGCTTCTACTTGATGCAAAAACCACGGCTCGCTGCTTCTTGAACTCTTGACTTTTGCTAATTCCAGGAACCAACATTCTCCGTTTCATGACCTGTTCTAAAAGATTTCTATCTTCTAAAGAGATTTGAACCCTTTGGGGTTTGCCGTTGGCTTTCAATCTAGATGGATTTGAACCCGCCACTGGGACGTTATTGTTATTGTTATTGGGAGGAGATCGAGCAGGAGTGTATTTTGGAACCTTGTCTCGGAACCTGACTAGACTAATTAGACGGTGAAGCCATATGATCAAATCAAGAATGTATCGGTCCATTTTCTGTTTATCAGCATGATAAAGCGTCTGAAGCCTAATAATATTGTTACTCCCAGGTGTCTTTTTTCCAAACTCGTTACTGTTAAACAAAAATAATAAAGTTGTTAATTTATAACCTTTAAGTAGTAGTGGAGTGTAAATGAGCAGAGGAGCTCGTGAGCTGCTTGAAATCAGCTCGCTAAAAAAGCTCGAACCAAACTCGAGCCTAAAACTTTTTATTTTATATACATAATAAGTATATATATGATAAACGATTTAAATAATACATATATTGTTTTTTATATAAAACTATAATATAATTATATATAAATGATAATATATGTATATAAATAATATAATTAAATATTAAATACATATTAAATATTAAACCGCTCAAGCTTAAAAATTTATTAACGTGCCGAACACGAGATTTGGTGAGTTTGGGATGAACTGCACTTGTTTACGCTCCTATATGTGAGAAGAAAATAACAAAATGATTACCCTGTGTTTGCCCACTCTCCGACCCATCCAAAACCTTGATGTGCTCTGAAAATCACAATAATTAACAATTGAAAAATATCAGTAACATGAAATGGAACTATTTAAAAATATAACAATATCTCGCTATAAACGTACTTGGTAGTATCTGTAGCTACTGGAACGAGCCACTGGAGTGTTTTTTCCATTTCTGCTTTAATTTGAGGCATTGTCATCTGAATCAAGGGGCTTTCTCTTTAACAATGGGAAATTCTTGTGCACAGTATAAGTTAATAAATAATACTCAGTAGATAACACATACCACTTCTTTTGAGTCAAGTGCTTGTATGCGAGAACGTAAATCTGCCTTCACTTTCGCAGGCAAGCCATTATATAAATTATCTCTTGTGTTTGGAGGTAATGAAATGGGCCGAGATGCCTGTACATAATTAATCAAACACAAATAAATGTGTATGTATTAGTGTGTGTGTGTATAGGAGCGTTTTCTTCAAAGAAACACATATATTACAAGAACCTATCTAAACCATTCATTTATTATTAGAAGTTAAATGAAAATGGTTTAATTTAAAAGATTATATGATTTCTCTCTCTAATTAATTAATTCTTCTCTACTTTCTCTCATCTCTCTTACTCGTAACAAGTTTTCATATACATGTGTGATCAGAATATTATAGTGAATTTACGTTTGTATGTATACGTTCATGCATGAATAGTATATGATACAAATGATTTATCTTCACATATGCACATATCAACTTAAGTATATTTACACAACAATGATGCATTTTAATAGCCATGTTAGAATTTTAGATACACAAATAAATGAATTTTCCAAAATGGTACTTATAGCAGTTATGATCTGTAAAGAATCCTCACCTATATATATATGCATATATACATACAGATAGATTATACATATGAATCAAATTGTAATAATCATGCAGGAGAAGTAAATAAAAACAGGAAGTTTGATTAGCTTACAATGTTGTCCATTTGGTTGACTAAGTTAGCATAATGTAAAGCAAGACCTGCAGCACCTAGTGTCTCGGGCTTTTTATGAGCCACCTTCTCATTCGCCGTTGAACTTGGTACTACAAAGAAAGTAAAATAGGAGGAGTTGTTGATAAAGTCTTTATAAATTCAAATATTGTAAATAATAAACAACAGTCGGACAATATCCAGTTTAAATAACCCTAAAAGAATAGCCAACAGATTAGATAAGAGCTGCTTGTTGTAAAACTAATACTTTTCCTCTTCTCTTCCTGCATAACCGTTCAAAATAAAGCTTCCTATAGTTTGTGTTTGTAATCCAGTGACAATGAATTATACTGTTACATTGTTTCTAGGTCATTTAGTAACACAAAAGTTCAGGAAGTTTTTGCAAAAAATCACTCATTAAGTTTTTGCATAAAAAGTAAACGCTTAGCAACAAAACCATGTGGTGGAAAGAAAAAACAAATGGACTCTTGAGACTTCTGGAGCATAATCGTCACAGATCGTGTTCCAACTTCCAAGTGGAAAGAAGACGGTAGGACACAAGTGGGTATTTTACAAAACATCATGCAAATAGAACCTTCGAACAATGCAAGGCGAGCGGCGAACCTTGTTTCAAAAGGGTTCACTCAAACTGAAATTAACTATAGTGACACTTTTGCACCTGTTGTTAAACTTAAGACAATAAGGATCCTATTGTACGGTGCAGTAAACTTGGATTGGAGACTTCCACTAGTAGATGTGAAGAAGCCATTTTTTATTGGAAACCTAGACTAAGAAATGTACATGGAACCACCATTGGATTTGAAAAGGGATCCATCTCTAGAGTGCAGATTAAAAGATCACTTTACAGCCTCAAACAATCTCCAAAAGATTGATTTGAAGGTTTCCACTAGTTTGTGAAAGGGAAAGTATACAACCAAGCTCTGGCTGACCATATTATATTCTACAGTCTCAAGACAGAAAAAAATCACCAGCTAATACTTTAGGTAATTAGGTTGATGACAGCATTGTTACATAGATGATCAAGACGTGATTAAACGTGAAGTGCGTAGAGTCTTGAGGTACTTAAAAGGGCTCAAAAGGATGAGGCTTGTTTTTCAGGAAAAATGTGTATCAACAATGAAGCATCAACTGTTGCAGATTGAGGAGGTTCGAGCCGGCGTAACTAATGTGTGGGGAATCTGGTTAAATAGTGGAGTAAGAAATAAAGTGTCATTGCAAGGAATAGTGTGGAATCATATCCTAACCATGAATAATGGTATTTCTGAACTTATGTGGCTTCAACGAGTAATACAAGTGATAAAACAATGTTTTACTCAACCCCTAAAGCTATACCAAGACAACAAAGTTAGCATCAACATAGCATACAATGTTGAATCGAGGGGAAACTAGATACCATTTGTATTCCCTATGTTCAAAAAACATAACAAACTAACAAGTACGGAGATCTTCACAATGGGACTATTTAACACAGTGCTCATGAGATTCATAAGCAAGTCTTAAATAATTAATATACGATAGATAATGACTAAGAGATTGAGTAAGATCCAGATTAAATAATCCCAGAAGTATAGCTAACGGATTAGATAGGATCTGCCTGCAATCCTCCAGTCTCCTCTTTTCTTCATGTATACATAGCTGTCTATGTAAGTGGAGTTCCTTGAGAAAGTAAATACACTATTCGACTAAAGGTCAAATATTATTTTACCAAAGAGCACAGGACCAAAACAAAATTATTCATAGCTTTCTTTTGTTTTCTACACATGCTAATAGTCGTAGTCTCGAAGATATCACCATACTTCAATCAAACATTTATAAATTATGAGAACATAGTAGATATTATATTTCATAGAGAGGTTTAATACCATTCTCTTCAAAGGCCTCAACAATCGCCTGATGGATGAAGGTGACAATATCTACAAGCTTCTCCACAACCTAATATGAATAAGGGATAAGGCACAATTAAGCTCATTAGTACATATTACACACAGATTAGCTGCAAGCCTGGAACAGCTATAAAAGTATCAATTTCTTTGCACAAAAATGTAAACAGATTGATAGAATACCTCTTCCAAACTTTTAGACCAAAGAGATTTCTTTTTTAAGTTCCTCACAAGTTTTCTTTGATGCTTTACATCACTATGTAAGATTGTGAGACTCTCTCCTTCAATGGAAACAAGGATCACATGTTAACCATATATCAACCTCATTCCAGTAGTTGAATAATTCAAATAGGCAACGAACGATTAGATACACAATCACACGAAGAAATTATAGTTGTGTCTAACCTTTTCGAGGAAGATGCAAGGCTTCAACTTCCTCAAGCTTACGTCGGTAATCTTGTTCAAATCTATCTAAGGCATGATACTCATGATATAATTCCTGCAGCATAACAAAGACGTTAGCATCTTTTACATTGACATTTGTGATACATTGGTTCTTGATCTGCATATATATAGAACATAAACAGATAGTAACTTACAGATGTATACTGAGCAAGATTGATGAGTTCTTGCATAGTGATTTCTGCCTCCTCTCTAAGCTGTTTGTTTGTTGCAAGATCCAAGTCCAATCTGATCCATCAACAATCAAAATCTAGCTCCAATGTCATAAATATAACATGATAGTGACTTACAGATGTATACTGAGCAACATTGATAAGTTCTTGCGTAATGATTTACCTGGAAAAGAACCGATCCAGATTATGCCATTGTGGATCTTTGCACATATGTCCAAACCGAACCACCTCTTTAGAGAAAACCTCAAGTTCCTCCCTGAAAATGAACAAACAGTGTTGTACTTATAAAATGAGCATAAAAATGTTATAATTTAAACAATAAAGAAGGACAGAAACCTCTTATCAGAAGCTGCAATATGTAACAATTCCTTTGTATCTGTAGAAACTAAAAGCTGGACACCTTCTGAGTGTAAAATCTCCTTTTTAAGGACCTGGATGCTTTCTTCCGAAAGGGATTGCATCAAATTGGACCCTTTAACAATGGTGTTAGCTACTTCAAACGCCAAAATAGATACCTTATCTCCTCTCGAAGCCATATTAGATACAAATCCACTTTGAGCATTCAAATTTGTCATACTGCTTCCTAATGTGTCTAAGACTTCAAGACCTACACTGCCAGCTTTTCCAAGAAATGTGCTCACATGAGGTGCCTACAAAATTGCAAAATGTAAAAACCACTTTAGCACAACAACAAAACCAGTTTCTTAAAAGTTAAAACTCACATACACAATCTAATATTTGGTAAACCAGAGTTAAAAGATGATGAATTAACATAATCAGATGTCAACTCCCCTATTTGACCCTAAACTTTTAGATGTTAATTTCCCTAAATACATCAAAATTGCAATTTCACATATACTGTTGAATGTTAGGTTGAACAGATTCTGATCTCTGGTTGTGTGTGTGTGTGTGTGTGTGTGTGTGAGAGAGAGAGAGAGAGAGAGAGATTGAATATGTATGTATACCTTGCTGACCCTAGCAGGTGTGGAGGGTTTCAATTCCCTTGAAATAGAGAAAAACAGTTCACCGGAATCATAAGGTGTCATCTTCCTATGATAAACATCATTATCATCATCTCGTGCATAAGAAGGAGATAAACCTGAATCATCATGAACGTCATCATCATCATAATCATCCTTCTTCTTCTTCTGCTGACCAAAACTCTTCATAGACTTCAACTTCCCTGAAAACCCTAAACTACCTTTATCGCTGCCACACTCCGCCACCGTGCTCCGTTTCATCGTCCCGCCGGTACAAACTCCTCCCATTTTACACGCTCCTACCTCCGCCAAATTCAACAATTCCGATTACTGACCTACTTCACCTGCAAAATCCGTTCGATTGTTTAACAGCATAACCTAACAATTAACTGACGAACAGGATCTAGATGGAGCCTATGTATTTACACCACAGAATTAAGTTGTTGATTTGAGATATGATGATTGTAATTTGTAAGGCAGTGGTAATTGAGGGTTTGGAAATTGGGGGAATTGGGGAATTTGAGATTTGGATTTTGATTGAAGAAAAGAAAAGAAAACAAAAATAAGAAAGAAGAGGGGATTAAAATGTTTGACTATTCTATTGTTGGTATACTCTCTCTCTCTCTCTCTCACTCTAGAATGTTTCTTTGAACTTTCTCTCTCTAAATATCTCTCGTCGTCGAGGGGCCTGCTGAAAAAATGATTATTTTGTACGGGAGTTTACGTAAGCCTTGTTTCATTTTATTATTTGGATCGGTCAAAATTATTGTTCGTTGTTACACCAAGTGAAGTTTTTAGATTTTATATCAAGGATATTATGAATTGGTTGGCATGGTATGTTACTAAAGGGAAGCTCGTAATCGGTTATATAATTTTTATTTATCAGTTTAGAAGAAAACTCATCGTCGTGAAAAATTATTCAGAGTCAGGATGAAACATGTAACCTTAAGAGGCACCACCTCTAACCTTCATTCTACATGTCATTGAACTACAACGCCAATGGCAAGTGGCCAAGTGAAGTTAGATCATCCGTAATGATAAATGTAGAATCGGGTTATCTCGAGTAGTAAGAGTGACCAGAGTCAAGGACGAACTACCAAGTTAGATCGACTACATGAGTGAATTAAGTTTGGATCGGGAATGAGGTTAGGTCGGGTTGGAGAATCCTTGTGAGTCTTGACGAGCAAACCTGCAAAACACAAGGCGCCGTTAGACTTGGGCAGGACAGGAAGGTGTCTTGGGGCCAAGTTTGGGGGTGAGAATAAGTATTGGTTTCACGAGAGTAAAGCATAATCAGTCGAACTGATGAGCATTGAATGAATTTAATACATGGTGATTGAGAGGTATTTATAACCCTCATCTTTTGTCTTGTATCGTCATTAATGCAACTTCCCGATTAGACACGATGCACGTTTGACCGAGATTCTGGACCAGAGTGCAAAAATACCTATTTGGGCTAGTTGCATTAACTGTTGTGTCAGGTCGGACATGAGAGTGTCGACCGGTAGTGTTTGAGCATTGGTCTACAATGTCTGATCCGGACTAAGCATGTTTAGTCCAATCTGAACTAAGCAAGCTGGTAGGTCCGAATTGGTATGCCTGATGAGATCCGACAAGGGTGTATGTCGATCTATATGTATGATAATGTCTGATCCGGACTGAGCATGTATGGTCTAGTCCGACCTAAGCAGGACTGGTAGGTTCGAACCGGTATGCCCGATGAGGTCCGACCTAAGGGTGTAGGTCGATCTATATGTATGATGATGTCTGATTCGTACTAAGCGTGTATGATCTAGTCCGAGCTAAGCAAGCTGGTAGGTCTGGATCGGCATATCTGATGGGATTCGGCCTAAGGGTGTGGGTTGATCGATGTATCTGATGTTGTCCTAAGTAAAGGTATAGGTCGGACTGGTCTTTTAATGGATGCTCCATGTATTGTATGTCGTAGTGTCTGCATGATGTCATCTGACCCGACCATACGTTTTTAATAATGAAACGTATCGCCTTGTCAGTGATATGTGGTCATGTTGTCACTTCATATGGGTTATATGATTATGTAAAGATACATGTCATATAACCTTATAACTTTCATAAGACCAATAACATATGAGTATAACCCGCTTTCACATGGCTAATATAGAGTGATATGAACATCTCAAGCGACATCTTAAAAGACATCACACAGTCCAAATGATCATACGATCCTTGTGACACGTCATAAGTATCTTGATTATTTAACAATTGATTACAAGTCCAAATGATAAACGGTGGCGGATTAAAATGTTCTTTCCGTCGTGCATAATGTTGCAGCAGATCCTCCGAATGTGTTGAAGTGAGATTGTGAAACTATTCCAGTACATCTTGTAAATTTGAAATGGTTAAAGCTTGTGAAATGAATTGTGTAAGGAACCGAATCTCAAATAGATATGTATAAAATGTTTAAATACAGTTGTTATAAAAAATATAATAGTTGGGAAATACAACCGTTATAAGGAGCCGTCATGTGAAACGACCCCAAAACGACCGTTTCAAACAAAACGACCTCAATACGATTTGTGGAAAAGAGGGGCCCCCTGAATTTTAAGGTTGTCGTCGTCGCGACATGTCACCTCGTTTTGCCTGAAACGACCGTTTTGGACAAAACGACCGTAAAAATTAGGTTTCTCTAGTAAACTCAGTTGATTTCTCTATAACCACTATAATTTAATCTATATTATTATATAAATAAAATAAATTAATATATTAAATAAAAATATAAAAAAAGATGGTTATGTGGAAATAGTAGATGTTTATTATATTAGTTTTTATATATAAAGATCAAAGGAAATGAATAGTGTTTGCTCTTATTGGATAGAATGATAGATGCCATGTGTCGCTTTCTTTATTAATTTTCTAAAATAATTTTTTAAAGTTTTTTTTTATTTTAGTTAAAAAGTTTTTCTTGATGTTAGTTTTAGTTGTTCTTTTAAGTTTTTAATTTTGTTAGTTCATTTGACAGTCTTTATTATTTTTTGTTTTAAAAGGTTTCTACTTAAAAAACTATTTTGGACCATTTTTATAAAGGGTTTCATTAATTTTAAATTTAGTTTAACACCGTTATGGCGTTATATATAGGTATCTAATTCTTCTTTTTTTGTTATATTTAACTAAACTTCTAATCGTAATTTTTTTTTGTAATTATCTTTTTACCACACTACGTTTTAGCAATGTCTTTCTTTTGTTTATTTGTATTATCCTCATGACAACACACAAATAGTAAAATCTAGTTCTGTACATTAATGCTTTCGAACGTATTATTATAATATTATAATATAGCTTAAAACGAATTATTTTATCTTTTCAGTGATATTTTTTACTAACTTATTACTCAACAATTCATCAAACTACACTTGTAAAGGTTTAAAGCTTCATTATTTTTGTAGGGACAATTACAATGTCACTACACTACAATACCATAGACTTATTTATTTTATATGAAAATACAAACAAAAATATTTTTATGATAAAATGTACAACTATGTAATAAAGTTCCCATGGACCACAATTATTGTATGGTGCATGGTTTATAAATGAATTTGAAAACGGCATATGTCTACAAGATAACGAAGAACAGATAAGATATATGATGCACATTTTTTTTTTTTTGGTTTATACATATATATTTTAGGTTCTATTATATTATTTGTTATGGACAACAAAATGTGTATGTTTGGTTGGACTTATCATACACCGGTGATGAGAAATGGAAATATACATGCTAACCCAAAACGCATTGGGTTCAGGTGACACGTGCTATCGAGAGCACACCAATCCTCCTATGCATACATTTTTTTTATTTGGTTCATACATATTTTTTTGATTTATTGGATTTTAATAATATAAGTTATGTTTATAAGATTCCTCATAATAATCCAAATTATTAAGGTATTGAAATTTATGGGTGAGGTTATTAAATGAAGATCTATGGCTTAAAATTTTCCAGGGTAAATTAGAGAGAAAAACTAAAGAAAATCAAAGATGGAATGGTATTTTTGACTTTTTATCAAATTCCCCCACATTTTTTAAACCTTCATAACTTTTAGATACGACATTATTTTTTAAAAAAAAATTACACCATAAAAACGAGCGTTTTTTATCTTTAAAACGCGTATAGTGTTGCTATATAAAAAATAAATTTTTTTTTACTCTTTCGATTGTATCAAAATGTTCAATCATTGTGTCATTGTGTCGTTGTGTCGTTGTGTCAAAATATTCAGATCATTGTGTCATATTGTGTCAAAATATTCAGATCATTGTGTCATATGGTGTTAAAAACCAAAAGAGTAATCTTTTTTTTAATTTTATATATAGCAGCACAATATATATACCTTTGACACGACGACACAATGACACAATGATCTGAACATTTTGACACAATGACATAATGATGTGTCAAAATGTTCAGATCATTGTTTCATATGATGACAAAAACCGAAAGAGTAATTAATTTTATATATAGCAACAATATATATACTTTTGACACGACGACACAATGACACAATGATCTGAACATTTTGACACAATGATGTGTCAAAATGTTCAGATCATTGTTTCATATTGTGCCAAAAACCGAAAAAGTATTTAAATTTATATATAGCAACACTATATATACTTTTGACACGACGACACAATGACACAATGATCTGAACATTTTGACACAATAACACAATGACCTGTGTCAAAAATCGAAAGAGTAAATTTTTTTTTCATTTTTTATATAGCAACACTATATGCGTTTTAAAGATAAAAAAAATGCTCGTTTTTATAGCGTAATTTAAAAAAAAAATAATGTCGTATGTGAAAGTTATGAATGTTTAAAGAAAATTGGGGAAGTAGATAAAAAGTCAACAAAAGTGGCTAAGACTAAAATACCTCTACTTCCTTTTTTATTAGATCAAGATCCAATGGCTGAAAATCCTTCTTATCTTTCTTACCCAAAACAAATTTCTCATTTGAACATCTCCCTGAAATTCATTAGACTGTCGTTAACTGAACCTTAACACTATTAGTTTTGCTGACGGGACTGGTGACGTGACATCCTATGTGGCATTTTTCAACCGGCCAATTTATTTTAATGATGGACTAATTTTATAATTTCTTTAAAGATGAGGGCGCCTAAATATACTAACCTAACCACATCTCTTCTCCTCCACCATCTGCCACCATCACCAACTCCAATGACCACCGACGTCGGCCACCCATCACCATCCATGACCTCAATCGTTTGCCACCATCACCATTACCGCCACCGTTCTACGATTTGTGGCCATCGATGGTTAAATTCACCGTGAAAGTCTCGGCTACGAGCTGTGGGCGTACCGGTAGAAATACGAATCGCGAATCACCGTTGAATACGAATTCACCGTTAATTTTCCGACGGGGGTGAAATCTTTCTCGTTTTTCTTTGGTGTTGTTTCAAGTGTCTTTGTCGGCCATGGGGGTTTGACAGAAAGATAGGTGTTTGAGTTGCAATTTGACTGATGATTTGGTCCCGTTAAAATCACTGGCGATTGGTTCCCTTGAAGAGGGTGGATTTGGGTAAACAGGAGGAAGATAAGAAATATTTTATGGATTGAAAAAATTAGGGTTTTTTAATCCCTCATCTTTAAAGAAAATACAAAATTAGTCCATCCTTTTAATAAGTTGGTTAAAAATGCCACATAGGATGCCACGTCATCCGTCTAGTCAGCAAAAAACTAACGGTGTTAAGGTTCAGTTAACGGAGGTCCAAAATATTCCAACACCATGATGATTGGGATTATTGTAGGGAATTTTCGTAACTGAGATTATTATCGGCCAAAAAGGCATAACCTGGATTATTAAAATCCAATAAACCTATTTTTAGGTTCTATTATTTGTTATATGGACAACGAATCTTGTGTCTTCATTTCTTCTTCGTTTTTCCTTCATATGTGTGGGTGCAAGAGTCAGTTTGGGTGATCGATCTAGTGTCCATCGGGTACCCAACAATGTTAAGTGATGTACTTCTCTACTTCTATCACTACGTAATAACGCTCAGTTTTCGAGTTTAATAAACAAAATAAAAGAAAAGAAAGTGAATTAAGGAGAGAAAAGAAAGGAAGATAATGAAAATGTCTAGCTTTATTTTATGTTCCAGAGTTCAAAGGAAGAGAAAAGAAAAAAAAATATGTTCCCGAGTTGAAGAGAATATAAAAGAAAATTTTAATTTTACAATTAAACACTAATTATATATATATATAATTTTATAACTAGTCAGAAACCCACGCAATACTGCTGCGGTAGTGACAATTTGTAAACTGGTACTCGTTTCTGTATACAGAAGATAATTTATCGTATTTGACTTATTATTTACTTTACTTATATATCATTGTTAAATTAAATATCAATGATCATTAAACATAGTTTAATTTTGTAACACCCATGTTCAATTTGATGCCAAACACCATATTTTATAATGTTAGATTCGGTCCCAGAAAATTTCTTTTCAAAACATATGCTTTAATATTCATGATATGCCACTATTGTGGCTAAGCCTTACAAAATACATTTAAGTTCGACATCCATACGGTATAAACATTGATTACATGTTTTACAACCCAAAAGCGTAATACGATCAACGGTTCTTCAAGTGAATCGGTCCGCGTAGCCTTGATGAGCATCCTTCAAGCTTTTCCCTTACCTGCACATACTCACTTTAAATCGTGAGTTTCTAGTGCACAAATGGATGTAACAATCATAATTTATGAATAATAAAAGTGAAGTCGGATCAGAGTTCCAGGCGTATCGCCGGGATTCTTACTAACCTCCAAGCGATACGCTTGGACCCTTAGGCGTATCGCCTCTAGCTTGTTGAGCTCCAAGCGATACGCTTGGAGCCCAATTTCCAGGGATTGAGCTAATCCGGCCAGATTCTATACTTAGCCAATTTTCCAGCTCCATTCCCCTGTTTTGGCAGTTTTGCACTTTAAGTGCTAGAACTCATTGTTGACCACTAAATCAACTCCCAACCATAAATTCAAGCATAAAACACACCCATTAACGTACCTTAGTCATATTTTCATTAAAATGACCGACCCTGGGTTCACCCAACCCGTTAACCCGTTAGGGAGTTTCCTTGTAATTCCACATTCACTTTGATGCGGAGAATGACTCCTTACAAGCATTATAATGCAAGTAAACTAATCTCAAAATGTTATTATGCGTACATACAACTAGTACTATGATTCCTTATCTATCAAGTTGCACTTTACTCATACGTTTAAGGTTGAGACTCAAGACATATAATACATTCCTTCTACCAATTTAGTTGACCCGTTAGGACGGGTCCTTGCCTTTGGTTTACCCCAATGCCTAACTTGACCATATGTAAGCCTTGGAATCTATGGTTACCCAACCATTTGTGATTCCTATTTTCTTGTTACTTGGCATAGGCTTCATGAGCCTATCTCCGCCCTTATAACTTCCACCTATTCTAGGATTCAACCGAATCCCCTCCATAGTCAAGTTTATCATTGGGGAACCTCAAGGCTTGGGGCTTCACGGTTCATAGAACCGTTCGTCACCCATTTGCACAATTCATAGTTTACTCTATTAAATCTCAAACATACATTTACTAACTACTTCATGTAACATAAAATTGTTACCTTTCGAGCTTGATCCACTGCTTCCTCCAATACCGGAGCTATTCCCTTGGTCACCTTGATTTCCTAATGGGTCACTAACCCGTTAGGACCATAATCATAGTAGCATTTATCACATTTCAATAACATGATTTCTATGCTACATACATATTCATAAATTCACAAGGATTGGTAATCAAGTATATTCAATAAGTTTGCACCTAGCATTATGATTTCATTGACATTATCTTGTTGATTGTGGCATACAATGTTCATGTTAGCAAATGCACCTAATTTTTATCAAGTTAGTCAATTTTGTGAACTTATAGTTCCCTATGACCAATTAACATCAAAACTAGAAATTTGGTTGCATTTATCATATTTTGGCTCTCTTAGGCGTTTCATCGAACACCTTGTGTGCATACAAATTCGCACACATTCGACCCATCCCTTGAACCTCCCCATTGACCATATAACTTAGGTTTGATGAAATCTATCACCAACCCATCAACAATTCATCATCTAGCATCAATTTCATACAATTATTCAAGCATGGAAATCAATTTCTCCAACTTCATATGAAGTCACTTGTCATGCAAGTTCAAGAACATGAAATTTGTAACTACTACACAAATTGTTAATCAAAATAGGCATTTATGCCACATTTAGGTTATCTAACATCAGGGGATTCATAAAACACCATCAATTTACAGATTTGAGGCTCTAATTTTCGAGACCCACACATGCATCGAGTTGGGGATTTACTTACTTGCTCCAAGTATGAGTTTAGGGCTAGAAAACACTCCAATTTCTTGACTTTAACCACCTAAATCGCAGCTCTAGCACCAATTGTGCAGAATTTTAGATGGAGAAGAAGAAGAGAGGTGGGAGACGTTGGGTAGGTCGCAATCTGCGATCTCCCCCTCCCCTTTCTCTATTTTGTTTATTCCACTATCACTAAATGACAGTTCTGGCCCTTTAAGTTTGGTTCTTGTTTTATTTACAACTAAAACATAAACATTACTCATTTAACCCCATATCAACACATAAAGGAATTTCTATAGATATTTGGGGAAACTCTTAACTATAAAATAATTTTAGTTAACTAGACGTTGACGGGGAAATTTAACTATTAGAATTTGGGATGTTACAAATTTTTAGTGTTCATTAAAAATTAATTTTAATTCGATGTCTAAAAGACTATTTTGGCCCTTAAAACTCTTAAATTCTTAAGTAATTAAAAACTTTGGCTTCCTATATGTATTATAATATAGTATAGATAAGTTATATGAAAGGGTAACATATTAATGATAAACTTTTATATTTAGTTTTAGGAAAAAGTGAATACGGTGCTGTTATGCACCTAACGTTACACGCAAAACCCATCAAAACGACATCGTTTTGATTAAAAAAATTAAAATATTTCCTTTTCTCAAATCTCTATTTTTCCACCCTCCTCCCCCTTACCTTCCTCAAATCCCATTGAAGCTCTTCAGTGTCCTTCGTCTTCCTCCTTCCCCTTTCTTTAGACACATCCGTAAGCCTCCCACACCTATATGTTCAACATTATGAATGAGTTGTTAATCAATTTTAAACAACTTCTCACTCTAGGGTTTAACATTTCCGATCTCTGAGATCCTTTCCAATTAATTTTACTTGATTTCAATGGTTGCGGTATCGAAATGAATTACAGGTATATTTGTTGAACATTTTCGATCTTTGAGTTCCTTTCCTATTTTTTTAAAAAAGCTGTATATTAATGTTTAATTAACAAAAATAAAATTAAATTAAGAACCACGATACAAGGGTATAACAAGTAATTACACTTTTGTTCCATTGTTGCCATGAAACTTTGAATTAAAATTTTCATTGCGTCAGGTTGTTCATATGAGATCGTTTCATATCTTTAGTTAACAGAAAAAAGAACTAATCAACATAAAAACCTCTTTGAATTAAAAATAAATTTCGTCGTATGATCTTCATCGGAAAGAAGAAATAGGGGTTTTGAGAAAAAACAAATACTGGTTCATGATGATCAGAAGCAATTAAGCAGGAAGAAAATCGATTAATGATGAATAGATATCTACTAGAATAATGGATAAGAAATAGGGATTTTGAGAAAAAGAAATTTTTTAAATTTTTTAATAAAAAGAAAGAAATATTTTTATTTTTTTTAAATCAAAACGACGTCGTTTTGATGAGTTTCGCGTGTAAAGTTATGTGCTTAACAACACCGTATTCATTTTTCCTAAAACATAAATATTTTTTAGCTTTATTCCAATTCCTTTCACAGCACTTCTCCTTTCATTAAAATAACACGGAAAGATACTGTAGGAGTTTAAATCCCACATTATACATATTTGATTGATTTAATTAGTATAAGTAAATATATCGTTATCGTCCCAAACAAATACTTCTACTATTATTAAAGTTGAATAAAGTATATATGTACAAAGACACCGAACGTTTGATGATTATGAGCAAATACAATTTTATATTTTGCATTTTAATGAAAGCCAATTTTAAAGTCAACCAAGGCTCTTAGGTCAACAATGACACATTAGACTTAGGAGTTAGGAGCATAAAATTCTAAGACCCTATGCATGATAATGTCATGCTTAAATAAGTAAAAAAATATTGAGAATAATTATCGAGGTTGTAGTGTTTCTTTGACGGGTTTTAGAATAAATAAGGACATCTAATATGACATGGACCAATAAATGAGTGTTTTGTAATTTTTTATTTTTTGTTTAAACTAATAAAAAACACATCAACACCACATACCACACCATATATACCACATTTGGTGTTATCAAATAGTGTTATCTAGTCAGCTTTCACGTGGCATGATAACACCACCCATAACACCATGGTATACCTCATTCCATAAATAGAATTCAAAGTGAGTGATTTTATTATTGCTAGCAAGGTTACAAAGATATGAGTTTACTTATTTTTAAGATCATTTTCTCTTTATATCCCTCTTCTTTTATTTTCAAATTAATGCTATAAATTTTAATCATAATATATATAGAGAAAAAATCCTAAATTTTATGATCCTCATTTTAATCATATTTATTGCATATAGATATTTAATTTTTAAAAAAGCATAATCAAATAATTCCAGGTGGGATTTTACAACAGTGGTGTTGATTTCCTACTGGTTTGGGCAATCACTGGGTGGTGAAAATGTGTGTGGCTTAACATTTCAAAACGTATCGGTCCATCAACTTGACCTTAAAAAAATATTATTATTAAATATGTCATCTATTGTATATAGTAGATGGCACTTAGTCTCACATCACAATTTTTTTAAACTTCCTTCATTCCCTTTCTCTCTTTAACATGATCAACAAATAGCAAAAATAAAAATTTATAAAAATTACAATACATAATAATAGCAATAAAGAACTATTTGTAACATAACTAATAAAATACGTAACCGCAATATTAGAAGGGCTCTAATTTAGGCACCGGCCAAAAATTTTCTGGGCACCGGGGAAACCTCCACGGTTTGACCAAACCGTGACGTTTGTTCACGCTGAACCGCCAGGATTTGCTCTAAATGGGGCGTTTAGGGTTTAGGTAGTCTCGGTCGTCGAGTATTCTGTCGAATATTCTCTGAGTTATTCGTTCTGGCAATGTCAATCAAAAGGAAACCGCCAGGGTTTGCCCAAACCGCCAGGCTAACGTCACTTCCTCGTACTGAACTATTCTCCTCGTATTGAATTATTCTTTCCGACAATGTCAGTCAAAAAGCCAACCCCCAAGGTTTGCCCAAACCGCCAGTTTACGTCCCCAATCATTAGTCCCCACAATCTGTGTCAAATGATTGGGTTGGAAAACAAAAGTGAACCGTGACGATTTGCCCTAACCATCAGGTTAAGGCCGGTGCATCCAAAAAAATTAAGGTGTCCAAAGGTTAGTACTATTAGAAAGCAAGATGGAGTAACTATTAACCTAAAACATTAAAGGGAAGAGAATAAGAGCAACAAAGTAAAAACAAAAAAATAATAAAACTATTAAATGGGGAACAAAGAAAAGAATTAACGAAAAAGTTAACTCCTTGGTATTACTTTATTTGAACTACTCACGATCTACTCTTAAATTTAGCTAATTTGTCTACTTCAAAATTTTACCATTAGCCTTTATAAAAGAGAACACCAATTATACATCTACATACCATTAGACCAAATGTAATTAACCTTTATTATATATAGTCTAAGGGGTCGTTTGTTACGTGAAATGTAATAGAACTGAAATCACAAAGTTTTTATTTTAAAGTTGTAGTTAGTTGGATAACGAAATAAATTTGAAATGCAATAAAATTATTTAATCAATGAAATTTAGTACTATTTCAAGATTTCTTAGAAATTTTCCACTTTAATGAAGGAAAATTACACGACCTCAAATTCCATTGATTAAAGAAATTAATTCTCGTTTTAATTTTTCCATAACCCACCTAAGCATAATTTTAAAAATAAATTTTACAATTTCAATTCCATTACATTTCGCAAATCAAACGTCTCATGTTGTTATAAGACAAAGTATGTGTTTATCTTTTCCTAAGTTGACTTGAAATGTTTTTCTTTTTATATCTTAACGTTGATAGTAAATTATAAAGATAAGTATAATAAACTTATTTCATTACTAAAATATAGGCATGAAAACTTCAAATCTAGACACCCTTTTTGACGTTCCTCAGGTAATTGACTTATAAGTGCTAGCATGAGGATTTCGACCCGTTCATAAGGGTTTAGTTTTTAGTTATTTACAAAAATGTAATACGGTCAACTTTAGATTATTAAAATTAAAACAAACGTCTCAAAAATATAATATGATTTACAAATAAATCTATATTTATAACGATAAATGCTTTAGCTAGCTCTGACTTTGTTTATATCCATATTTCTAATTTCTAATTCTTGAATTTTTCACATTTTTAAATTTGCTTTATTTATAAGTTGTTCTAAATAAATAGAATAATCGATTTATTAATACATTGGTGGACGATGAATGACCATCCAAATGGTTGTTACAAGTTACTAAATTTAAAAAACAACAACAATATTATTTTAATATTATTTTCTATATTTTTAATATTTTTAACAAAATTTGACTTGAATTAATCTGTAATTAAAAGTTGGCGAGCATGAAACGAAACCTCCTCATATTTTAAAAAAATGGTAGTCAAATATGCCGGATGCCTTTGAATCGGTAAAAATGGGACCCTTGAGAGAGAACCCCCAATGTGAAATTATGACTTGGTCTTTTCAACTTATTTAATTTTTTTAAATATTTTAGTTTGGGACTTTTGAGATAGAACTTGAAGTATAGAAAAAGTAGCCGGTTTGGACATTTCATGAAACGGCATGATTTAATATTTATAGATTTCTAAACTGTCTTACGTGTATATTAAAACTGGATTATACTAAATTTTCTAGGTTTACTTGGATATTATTGGTTGACTTGTTTTATGTCGGTAAGACTGGATTTTACGCGTATGTTTTAAGTTTCATCTCTAGCTATTACAATTAAACATTTGATCACAATTGTTTGATGCTTTATACAGATTTTGATCATTTACATATGGAGACTTTGAAAATGGATGTTAACCGGTTTGTTATCCGCGTTGACGCGTGTATAACGTGGGCACACAAATTAACTGAATTGCTATAATGTTATGTAAAGAAAACGAAAATATAAAAACTGAGTAACAACGTTAAATTAGAAGATAAACGCTCAAGGGCGAATTTAGGTAATGGCGTATGGAGTCACAGAAATACAGTCTTTCTTTGCATCTATGTAGAACTATATGTACAGGATTTTTGAGTGACAACATTGTTTTTTCTGATGGTAAATTAATATATAAAACTCGGATGAAAGGTAATTAGGTAAACAAAATACAAGTTATGTCCCAATGGCTAAAGTAAAGCTGATAAAGGCAATATTCATCCATTTGTTTTCCTTTTCTTTTTTGTTCACCTACCGGATAGCCCAGCCCAATCCTTGTATCTGGCCATTCTCACTTGCATATCTAGCCTAGTCCACTTACAATTACAATAACACAATACAAGTTAGTATGTTACATATACTTGGCAATTCTAATTTCTAAACGACGAGTAACATTCTTCTTGTGTGCCTCTATATTTTTTTTCTAACGCCGGTGCTTTTTTAAATTCTAAAACTGATGTTTTTCTTATATTTTAACAGTGATAATTTTTTTTTTAAAATTCTAGCGGTGATGTTTTTACTTTTAAACGTTTTTTATTATTGTGTTGTATGTGTATTACGTGACCGACCCGACCCTATCTTAAATCTCTAATCCCAATCTCCCCAACACCTTAACTCAGCACTCCTATCATCTTATAAATTGAAGGTTTTAAGCTCTGTCAAGGGCATATCCCAAATTTTTTAAGGGCTCTGTCTAAAATTCTAAAGAGCTTTATTTTTGTCATTTATTTTTTTCTAAATGAAAATACAGTGTTCGACTACGGGAGTGGGGGCCTTCCCACCCATTGGGCTCTCAATAAATTCACCTCTGGACTGAAGCCACACTTGCAGTGCCTGCAAATTCCATGGCTTTGGTTCTATAAACAACTACAACTATCGCCATCAAGAAATGATGATCATAGTGTAAGCAATGTAATGAAGAAGTGCAGAACTCGTTAAACGAGTAACTCGACCCAACATTAAGCTTGCACTTGATGCATAAGAGCTTTCACATCTGGTTTCATCTAGCTTTCACATTTGATTTCATATCCTCGTCTTTATCTCTAAATTTAAACAAAATATTATAATTTTCTTTTTCTTTTTCACTCCATTTCAAGATCCATATCATTAAACCTCATCTATAAAATTTAAGATAAACTACATAATACATATGTTCTCTAAATATAGATATCAGTACACATCTTCTATATGCCTTCTCTATATTCTTTTTCTTTTTGTAACTAGATGTGAGTGGAAGGAAAAAAAGTAGAATAAAATAAATATGTTATATAATTGAATAGCCCTAGACATAAAAAATAAAATATAAGGGAATTTTAAAATATATTTAAATTTTAAAAAAAAAATTCTTAGTTAAAATCTATATTTATATTTATTTATATTATATAATAAACAAAAAGTTTTGTCATACTTTAGTTAGTAAAAAATGATATTTGTCATCAGCACAAAGTTTTGGATTAAGTCAAAATTTTAATAAACAATATGCATAGATTGTAGCAGGGGTGTTTATTGACTTGGTTTTTGGTTCATTCAAATTCAAAACTTTTAAAATTCAAAATTTGAAAAACCGATTTAAATACGATTCAAATTGAGGTTGATTCTAATAACCCGAGTCATGAGAAAAAAATATAATAAATATAAACAGTATATGGTAAATTCATATATTCGAATTTGATTCAGGACAAGATTTGAATTTCAATTCGGTCCGTCTTCATCATAACCGAATGAGTTTTCCTTATTTATCGGGTATTGACAAGGTACAACCGCAAGTAGATCTCGTTTAGAGGCCTGGGGATGTTCCCGAGATGCACTTCAACACTTAAGTCAATATCATCTAGGTAATGATAAATCATAAGGTTAATTGCAATACTCTCCCCATTTCCCCAATCCCCCACTCTATTTTTGGTGCCACCTCATCATTCCCCACCCCTTCCCATTTTTCCCCATTTTGTGTGCAATGGTTTCCCCATTTCCCCATTTCCCCAATCACTTTTTTATAATAAAATAATTAAAATAAAATACTAATTAAAACATTACAAATAATAAAAAAAACTATTTTTTTATAAATAAAAATTAAATCCTAATATTACAAATAAAAAAAACTCCAATCCTAAAATTACTTTTAATCCTAAAATTACAAATTATAAAAAAAAAAACTACTTGTAACACCCGAAGAGTTTTGCTCGAATTTTTTGAGCAATGGTTTTAGCCTCCTCGCTCGGGAGATAATATAAAGTTTAGAGAGAAATGGAGATAATATAAAGTTTAGAGAGAAATGGAGAAGTGTGTGTGAAAATGGGTTGAATGGGGTGGTTTAAATAGGTAGAAATGGTAAAAAGTAAAAAAAAAATTAATTTTTTTTTAAAAAAAAAGGGATTAAGCCGTTGGGAGGGGGGGGCCCACACCAACGGCTCTCTCCCCACTTTCAAATTCGTCGAGCTCGGCACCCCAATGTGCATCCCCGATCGGGGCTCCCGAACCCACCGCAGTGGTGTTCCCGATCCCACCGAAGCCACCGAACCCCCCCGAACCCCCCTTCCCCGATTGTATTGCAATTAACCTAAGTATGTATACACTCTAATGTGGAAAGACTAAAAGAGTAAGGAAGGTTATGAGAACAATCTGTTTTGATGGTGTGTGAATCCACCTATTAATAGGAGGTTTTTGGGCCCTAATACTAATCTGTTGGCTGGTAGTGGGCTTATTTTAGTTGGACTCAACATGTTGGGCCTAAAACCAGTCATGAGGCTAGCTCATATAAGAGAGATAAAAAAAGATTTACAACTACAACTCCTAAACTACAACTAAGATATCATTGGGATAGAAGCTCTTGGTTATATGAAATCTTTTACGTACCCACTCTAAAGACGATTGATATTTCGAGCCATGTAATGCTTGCTTGAACCTCTTCTAGAAATGGGCGTCGTGTAGCTTAAGAATATGGTTCTTATATATATAGCAGCAACAAACGAGTTGGGGAAACTACCATATTCTATTTGGTAGTCTTAAATTGTTGTCTAGGACTCTAGGATACAACCAATGTTTTAAAAATCGGTTTTTTAGTTGAACCGGAAAACCTTCCGGGACTGGTTCGACCGGTCGGACCGGTTAGACCGGCTGGTTGAACCGGTTAGGGGATTTATATATATATATTTTTTTTATAAAAATGCTAATAAACTTGTACACCCCAACAAAAGTAGTTAAAATACAATTATAATCCACTCAAAAATAATATCAAATATGTATTTCATAAGAAAATATAAGTTTTAAACTTTAAAATATAATAAAAAATAAAAAAAAAGTAAAAAAAAATAAAAAAAATAAAAAATCAGAAAACCGGTTGAACCGGAAAAAACCGAAAAACCGGCCGGTTCGAAGCGGGTCGGTTCAACCCAAAAAAACCGGACATTAAAGAACCGGAAAGGTGGCCGGTCCCCGGTCGAACCGGTTGAACCGGCCGGTTCGACCCGGGTTTTAAAACATTGGATACAACTTAATTAGGGGTAAGGGGTCCATATTTGATGAAACCTTATTAAACTTCTTGAATATTTGAATTATTTGTTAATAGTTCACAGGTTCAATTCCATGTTTCAGTTGTCTAAGAGTTATTTAGTGGATAATTTCAACCAAAACAATCTAAAGGAGCGTTTGGTTCGTGGATGTCAGATATACTGATATGAATGATAGATATGATTGGGGTGAAGATGATTAAAATGAAAAGATACAAAAGCATGAGTTACATTCCTATACTCTCAAGATCCTGAAAAGATATAGAGGCATGAGTTACATTCCTATACTCTCAAGATCCCGTGGTTAAAATAGATACCGTTAAAAGTGAACGCGTTTGCTTGGTGGGCAGGATGAAGAATATTCCGTCTAAAGTGGTGTTGGAAAAATGGGTGTTGTTAAGTCTACGGTGTGTTCAGGGTGCCATGTGTATGAGGAATCTTTGGACCGCCTCCTCATCAACTGTTGTTGGGCTAGCCGGGTTTGGGGCCTTGTTTGGGTTGGTGCAAACCTCCACTACGAGATTAGGGACTATGAAAGATGTCTTTCATGAACACGAAAACTGACCAACTCTCAAACATATAAAAACTTCATTCATGAAACTTTTCACACTACTCTTTGTTGTATTTGAAAGGTAAGAAATGTTAAAAAAAAATTACGAATTGTCTCGATAATCATAGATGATCACATAGATTTCAAGAGTGTTGTAGATAGTCTAACATTTTTAATCATTAGTGTCAAAAATAGACCGAAAAGAAAAAGCATTGTCTTCTTATTTAAATAAATAAAAAAAGCATATTTTTGTTTCATATGTTTTATTGTACATATAAAAAAATAATTTAAAAGGAATTGTCTTTCAAAAATAATAATTTAAAATATATATTCTTTGGACATCGACCGTTATGATTGATTGATTGATTGGTTAACTAACCTCCATTGGAAAGCAGGTGATGAGTTGACCATGAAAATTGGCCAGACTTCCATTCCATTTGATTATTTATGATAATAATGCATCTGTCACCAACAGCCGGCCGGCAGCTCTCCAGGCCGGCTTCCTCCTCCTCCTCCTCCGAATTTTGTCTCATTACTCATCAACCAACAGTATCTCTCCACTTTTTTCTTTATAATGTTTCAATTTATGCAAATTCAGTCTTATTTGCCTGTTCAATTTTGAGTTTTCATCGAAATCCCTCTCTCGATCGTTGTAGAAATTATACTCGAAGATCCTCGATTCTGATTGCGGACGTTATTGCTTCGTCACTGTGAGTGCTCTCTCTCTCTCTCTCCGATACACACACAGTCACACACACACACTTTCACGCTATCAATATGATTAGATGCAAAATAAATAACATATATATGAAGTTTTTGCGTGTGATTTATGTGTACGATTAATGGAATGTGAAAACGATCATGATGTTTAGTTCCTTAAGTAACAACATCTGGATTTCAAAAATTAGGGTTTGTATAATTGTATTGAGCATTAGGAATCCCAATTCCTGGACTACTTCATGAGACCTTAGGATTTCAGAGGATATTTTGTACTAGAGGGATGTTGCACAATGAATTTCTGGTTTCTAGTGTGAATGAACAGTATCTGACTGTGTGTGACATTTACAGGCATAGAAACTACAGGCAAATGAAGCTGTAATAGACTAGTTAACTTCATCGGTCTGTTCATAACTTCATATGAAGAATATCTGATAATGGATGGAAACTCTAGGTTTCAAATGGAACCGGATGATATAGTTAAATCCTTAATCACCATTGTTGGAAGTTTCATTCAAGATCAGTTGGTTGATCAAAGAAAAAGGGACATACAGAAGGAACAATGTGGTGAAAGATTAGCAGCTGAAGATGAAAGCAATAACAAAGAGACAGAGGTTAGGTATTCTGATCAAGCAGTTTTGGCTAATTTGGATTGGGGTATGGATGCGCTCGAGGAAGCCATTAATACTTCTAATATCGAGACTAAAATGGCAAGACTTGATTATGCAGAAAAGATGTTGCAAGTGTGTGCTATGTTGGATAGCGGGGATAAAACCGCAGGGGTCCCTAATTTCTATCTCTCAGCTTGGGCTCACCTTAATCTTTCCTATTTATGGAAATTAAGAAACAATGTTACAAATGCTGTTCTTCATGTTCTTGAGATGTTTTCTGTTGATCCGTTTTTTTCACGGATTGATTTTGCTCCAGAACTTTGGAAAACACTGTTCCTCCCTCATATGAGCTCCATTGTTGGTTGGTACTCAGAGGAAAGACATAGGGTTATGATGGATTTGATACCAGATTCGACTGATTTGTCCTTCACTGTTGATTTTGATCTTTACTTCAACGAGTCTTTGATATTTTCTATGAGGCCAGATCAGGCGGAAAAGTTACAGAATATGGAAAAACTTTATGGGCAATCATTGGATGATAACACGAGAATGTATGCTAATTACTTTAAAGATTGCATGAATTACGATTCTGCCTCTAGCAAGAAGGCTATTCCAATGTTACCAATTGCAGAGCCACCTATGACTCCCTTGCATGAGGTAAGCCGGAAAATTCCTGATTATGTGAAATTTGGTCCCATTTTGCCAAAAAATGCAGGGTTCTCTCCTGTTCTTAAAGATAAACAGAATGCAAGAGAATCATCCAGGTTGGTTTCTTATTACACAGCAATATGTTGTTTTTCTTACCTTGTTAAACTACATATTTGTGGAAATAACATATATCCAATTATATAATGTGGTACCAAACAGTTCGAATGCAACTCACACATCCTTCAAGAACCTTGAGGATTCTGCTGCATGGGTTAATCAAGTAAGAAGATATGAATTTCAATTGCATATTATACTCAGATAATGTGCGATAAGGGAAAATAAAATTATAGATTACTTTAATGGTTGTCTTTAGGAGGGAATCCCAGAAGAAGCAGAAGACTCTCCAAAATTTGCATCTCCAAAATATGCATCTCCGAAACAAGAAGGGGATGGTAAGAAAGATGCGAGGTCTATCTTGCGATTACAGTCCACACGAGATCTAGATTCTAAAGTTGCCACTTCACCAGAAGTGCATCATGATTTCAGTATTGGCTCAGCTGGCTCGGATAATGATACAAAAGTAAGTTTAATCGGATGGTTTACAAATACTGGAGATAAAAAAAATGAGTGGGTTGGGTGCTTGTAAAATAGTTTGGTTGGATTGGCCCGTTCAGTGGTCGATGGGTCAGGGCAAAAACAGTTTGGTCGAAATGGTTCAGGTAAAAACAAATACATTGATTTGTAGCAAAACAGATCAGGAAATATATAACATGAAAAGATTTAATCTTACTGAAAAAAGGTAAAGTTCATTAAATACAATAAAATGATTTGCTGAGTTGTTTCAGCCTTCCGGACCAAATCAATTCTAAACATTTTCCATTACTCTTCAAGCCAAAGTAAGCGTCTAACCAGCTTAATGTTTTTCTCATTTTTTTAGTCTTGGTTCAGCTCATAGAGTGCCTTGTGATTTTTGGAGCCTTGCCAGCCCCAACCTTTTTTTATAGATCCACCAATGAACCCAACACTATTTGTTTGACCTTTTCTATTTCATAACTTATTATTATGATTACTAAACTATCTTCTTGCAATAATAATTGAACTTTTCAAAAATAAAAAAAGGTTTAGGAGATGGTAAGCATTTGAATGACTTTTAATTCGACCAGTTTGAGCCACTTCCCTTATAGCTAAATTTTCAAATTTCAACTATTTTACTCATTATCAATTAAAATCAACCCAAATAGACTTCTTTTCATATAAATGGGCTGAAACTGTCACTTTTCTAGTTTGAATAAATTATAAAATCTAGCATATTACTAAAAGTGGATTTGTGCCTAGGATTGGCCAAAAAGTGTAAGGAAGAAGTTTGCTCATGGAGACGAACGGAGTTCTAGTTATGCAAATGTAAATAACGGAGCACTAAGGTACATTTCTTGTAGTGACAGAAGTATAAAACATTTCCCTCTTCCTGAAAATAAGCAACTTTAAATGTTTCAGTTCTTCTAGAGAAAATGATATTGGGAGCCCAAACTTTGGTTCTCCCCAACAGTCTGAGAGATCAACTCAATCAAGACCACCAAAAGATTTTGTCTGCCCCATCACTACCCAGATTTTTAGTGATCCAGTAACCCTAGAAACTGGTCAAACTTATGAAAGAAAAGCCATTGAAGAATGGATGAAAAGAGGGAACACAACATGTCCCATCACAAGGCAGCCTCTTTTTTCCAACATCCTTCCAAAAACAAACTATGTTTTAAGAAGACTCATAACTTCTTGGAAAGAACAGCATCCTGATCTTGCTCATGAGTTATCATATCCTGGAACACCAACAAGTTCCTATGGAACCCCCAAAACATCAAATCTTTGTCAGCCAAGAAGATTCATGCAAGCTACAGTTGCAACATCACCAACCAGTGTGATATCTCAAGCTGCAATTGAAGCAATTATAAGTGGATTAAAACCATTAATTTCATGTTTATGTAATTCAGAAGATTTAAAAGAATGCGAGGCTGCTGTTTTGACAATTGCCAGAATGTGGAAAGAGTCAAATGCTGATGCAGGGGTCCACGTGTGTTTATCAACCTCAGCAGCAGTAAATGGATTCATGGATGTATTATCCTCTTCTTTAAGCAGGGAAGCTCTTGCAACAACGGTTTATATTCTTTCCGAATTACTGGTTGCTGATGATGATTTTAAAGAGAAATTAACAAGTATAGATCCTGATTTTGAGACCCTGGCTGCTTTGCTGACAAATGGTCTTTTCGAGGCTGCAGTTTTAATATACTTACTGAAACCGACTTTCTCACAGATAAATTCACAGAACTTGTTACCTTGTTTAATTCAAATCATTTCTAGTAAAGTTCCAGATTCAAAGGATCATGAGATGGTGATGAATCCAAAGGATGCTGCCATTGAGTTGTTAGACCAGGTGTTAAGTGAAGGAGATGAGAATAGCAGGTCTTTTATTGCTTTGAGCATTATGTCAGCTGATGCGATACCAGATTTAGTCGCATGTTTAAATAAGTTGGATATAAGGCAGTCTGTTCTCTCTATTTTACTATGCTGTATCCAAACTGATAAAAGTAGCAGGAACTTGATAGCTAGCAGTATCGATTTGTGCCTGGTTCTTGAACTATTTCATAGTGGAAATGAGAATCTAAGAGGCATGTGCATTGATTTTCTCTCCGAGTTGGTTCAGCTGAACAGGTATACAATCTCCCTATTAAATTACTTATTTATTATTATTATTATTCTTACCCATTCAATTTCTCGATCTATGCTGCAGGAGAACATTAAGCAATCAGATTTTACAAATAATAAAAGATGAAGGAGCATTTAGCACAATGCACACTCTTCTTGTCTATCTACAAAATGCCCCAATGGAGCAGCAACCTGCTATTGCTTCACTTCTTCTTCAGCTTGATATTCTGGTTAGATAAATCTAGTGCTTATTACTTTATAATGATATGTTTTGCAAAGAAACCGAACTTTATTATGTATATTTTTTGTAGGTTGAGCCTCGGAAAATGAGTATTTACCGAGAAGAAGCAGTTGATATGCTAATTGACACACTCCAGAAAAAAGATTTCCCAAATTTACAACTTATGGCTCTAGACGCATTATCATCTCTTTCAGGGAAATCTTATACTGAAGCCTGGTTACTTAATCTGGCTGGGTTTACTAAACCTTATGAGGCTTTTGTGGAAAATGAAAAAATGAAAATGGTTTGTGTTTTTATTCTTTTAGACATGTGCATCTTTGTTTTCTATTACATTCCTTGACTTTTGCTTGTTCTTAGGATCATGAGGAGGAGAAAGCTGCATATTCTTGGGAAAAAAGGGTAGCTTTTGTACTTTGCAACCATGAAAAAGGCGGTATCTTTAATGCATTAGAACAATGCCTCAAGAGTAAATCAATAAATATAGCAAAAAGGTGTCTTATTACCACGACATGGCTAGTATACATGCTTTATAATTTGCCAGACACGGGTGTAAGAGATTCTGCACGTAAGTCGCTGCTAAATCAATATATACACATACTACAATCATCTAAGAACATTGAAGACAAGATTTTAGCAACCGTTGCTTTGAGAAGCTTCATTAGTGATCCAGGTAAAAAGAAGTTATTTTTATCACTTTAAAAAGTAACCTATCTAACACACGTGTTATTATTAAGGTGCACTTGGTGAGATTGGTGGCTATGCTAAAGTCATGTACACAACCTTGAGGAAACTCAAGAAAAGTTCTGTGATTGTCAGTGATATCATGAAAACTTTGATGAATCTGCCATCAGTTAATGCAGTGAGTTTGGACCTATAGTATTTCATAGTTTTACTCCACTTAATTTTATGATAAATTCTAGGGTTGTGAATTTCTGACATGATACAAACCTCACACGAAATTTATGAGTTTGGTTTAGTCTAAACTTGTTTTGGGCCAGTTAGGTAAATGGGTCGTGTTAGGATCGACGAGGTTGACCTGTTAACACTTTAATTTTATACTTCTTTTTAAAATGTGTTTTATATCATAACTTAAAGGATTCCTAACTTAAACTGGTTTGGCATCTTATGCCAAAATTTGAAAGATTAAAGAAAAATGAACATCAAGATTTTGGTTTAAACATCAAGATTAAAGAGAAATGTGTTTTATATCGTATCATGTAAAAAAAAAAAATAACAAAATTAAAATTCAGGTTAAACAGGTCGTTTCGTGTCAGGTTCAAGGTACCGACCTTCAAACATGACCCATTTAACACTTTTTTACTGTTTTTATTAATTCCAGGCAGAAATGTGGTCAGCTTCAGAAGGATTCGAGTTGGATTCGTCAATGAGTGGAGAGGTTTTATCTTTGATTTACGTCAAAAGTCGTGTGATAAGCAGCCATTCTGATGGAACAATTAAGGTATGGACCTCAACAAACTTAAATATTACACATCATTATATATATGCATCATAATTATATATGAATGCCATTGATGTTTGTATATAGATTTGGGATGCTGGTAAGAGAGCTTTGAGGTTAATTCAAGAGGTCCGTGAGCATTCAAAGGCTGTCACATGTCTCTATATTCCACCTTCACATGATAAACTTTATAGTGGTTCGTTAGATAAAACTATACGGGTATGCCATTTTTTTTCAAAATTATTATGTTTTCAAGATTAATAACTTTACTCTAACTATATCCATTCGTTTCATCACTAGGTATGGATAATCAAACCAGAAGGAATTCATTGCATTCAAGTTCATGATGTTAAAGAATCAGTCCACGGGTTAATAGCAGACGCGAATTCTGCTTATTATTTCTCTCAAGGTGCTGGAGTTAAGGTTAGATCTTTACAACTAAAACAGATTATGATAAAATTATTTCTTGCCTATAGTTACAAATAATACGCAATAATGGAGATATGAAACCGACTGAATTTTATTTTCTCTAGGTTTTTGGGTGGTCAGGTGTTACCAAGCATATAAATTTCAAACAATCTGTTAAATGTCTTGATATGATTGGAGATAAACTGTACTGTGGATGCAGTGGTTTCAGTATACAAGTGAGTATTACACCAATGCATACAACTCATGATTCCAATATTATTATCAAATGCAATTCATGGTTTTTTGTGATACTATGAAACATTTCAGGAAACCGATTTGCAAAAAGCATCGACAACAACATTTTACTCAGGAGCACGAAAATTGTTGGGAAAACAGTCAATAAATTCCATATGCATCCATGATGATCTTCTATATGCCGGTGGGTCATCAGTAGATGGAACAGCAGGAAAGGTAGTTGAAAGCTTAAAAAACATAGTTTTCATTTGTTTTGACTTTAAAACTATCCGTTTGACTTGAGACCATTTTGACCCTGTTGCATTGATTGTACTTGCTTCTTTAGAATAGGTCTGTTATTTGATAATGCAGCAGGACTGCAGGAGTATTAATTAACACAATTAATCAAACTTGATCAAAACATTAAGAACAAAGAATTTCAGAAATCACAATTCTCAAATTGATTATTTTCATTATTTACAATTTCTATAGCTAATTGTCCCTGTAATAAAACTGAAGATGATCACATCCAATACTATAATAGAGATAAATACAGTTAAAAGATAAATACTATCTACAACTACAAGTCCCAATAACATCCTTAATTATCTAGGATCACTCTTTGGTGGGAAGTGTCTTTTAGTAGCAAGTGAACTTACCTTTTGTAAGTTTTTGTATATTTAATTATACTGAATTTGAATGTGGTAGGTATTCTCTATGACTAGCCGGGTGTTAGTTGGATCATTATCGGGTGCATTTGATATCCATTGTTTGTGTGTGAGTAATGATTTCATATTTGGAGCAACAAAAAATGGGACAATTGAGGTGTGGTTAAAAGAAAGGTTAACCAGAGTTGTTTCCATGAAGATGAGTTCAGGGATTTCCAAAATTACATCTTTGGCATCAGATGCTGAAGGAGAAATGTTATTTGCTGGTTCTTCTGATGGCAAAATTCAGGTCAGTAACACATCTTTTAATCACTAACATACGCGTATGCATTCGGGAGCCTTATGCACCGGGTTATCTTTTATATAAGATTTAACTTAAAGATGTTTTTGTTATTCTCATTTCAGGTTTGGGAATTAAACTGAAGGTGAAACATTTCAATGACATCAATATGTTTTTTATGATACGCAAAGTTAAGAAGTTAAGGTCTAAAAATGTAACACCTTGAAAAATTTCAGCTGGGATATTGATATAAATAACTATATCATGATCAAGACGCTATGACTGCTTGTTTAACACACCACGGTTGTTATCATATCAATTTATAGTCTTTAGTTAACAACACATTTCTTAAAAGTTTGTATTCTTTAATCTTCTACCATCTTTGTAAAATCATAGGTAATAAATCCCATATCAACACGTTTTAGGCATATATGTTTGTGAAATGAGTGAAGAACTTTAGAGTTAAATGTGTTTGAGTGTAAACAATTCAGGGATAGTGAGCTACTTGTGGGCAACCTAAACAATATTGGTTGGCATGCAGTTGTTAGATGTAAAAATTGTATAAAGGCACACAATCGTTAGATGCAAATTGACGGTGTTCCATGTACTCAATATTTCAAACCATTTGTGATATCCACCCACATTCCATTCATAAGGTTAATTGCAATGGTTTCCCCATTTCCCCAATCCCCCACTCCATTTTTTGTGCCACCTCATCATTCCCCACCCCTTCCCATTTTTCCCCATTTTAATTGCAATGGTTTCCCCACTCTCCCACTCTCCCAAACACCCCATAAAAACCTTCCCAATCCCCACTCTCTCTCTTTTCCCTGTTTTTTTCTTCTCAAGGTCGGGACCCCAAACCCCTTCCCCGATCGGGGACCCCGAGACACCCGCAATGGTGTTCCCGAGCACCCCGATCCCACCGAACTCCCCCGAACCCTCCCCGATTCCTCCTCCCCGAAACCATTGCAATTAACCTAAGTAGGTCTGTAATTCTCAACCCGTAAATACCAATTTGGGTCATAATGGATCTTTAAACCTGATGGGTTGAAATGGATCACTTAAAAATATTAAAGGGTTAGAAAGGGTCAGCAAATTAAAACTTATTAACATGGGTCGGCGGGTTAGATACATAATGTCTCGCTTTCTTATCGACAACATAGTTTTGCTACAAAACTCGATGCACAAATGATAAAGAACCTTTGTGTTTCTAGAATTCTAGGTTCTGTTTTGGGTACGGAAGTTTCATAATTGAATTAATTTGGAATATGAATTAAAGAATTTGGAATTAATCTTATTAGACACTTTTTACCTCCTCAGTGACTCATTAAATATGCTTGAATATTTTCATTTTCTTGATTCAAAAAACAAACTAAAAAAAGACATCTCCCGACCAGTGGCGGAGTTTGAGAGAGATCTCCGAGGGAGCGGGGATCAAAAGATCGACCGATGGGGTGATAATCAATACATCCGAGGGGGCGATACTCCACAAATACAATTTTTTTAACATAAAATCGAGAAAATAGGTAGTTACGGACGGAAAAACCGAGGGGGCGGTCGCCCCCCCCCCCCGGCCCTAATGAAGCTGCGCCAGTGCTCCCGACCTCTCATTCCCACACCCTCCCACGAAAAACCCCTGTCATCTACAATCACTAGAGCCACAAACAAACCAAAAGTTCTAGGAAGTTTGTTTAAATTTATGTTAGATTCATTTATGTTCATGAATGTTTGATAAATTTAAAGTGCTTGCTTGTTTTCAGTAGGGTGTTATTTAAAATTTGAACATTTCTAAATTGTTCAAAAAAATAAGCATATATTATGAACGATAATTATATGATTATCCATATTCCATAACCATTTCTCATTATTATGTATCATTATCATGTACCATTCTCATGCCGTATATATAGTGGCTTGTTGTATTAGATAGACGATCAATATATGAATGTATACTTTTCTTCTATGATATCTATCTTCTCCATGTTCATATGTTCTAATATTATTTGTACATTGCTAATGGGATGTTGTTATTCAACACATTATCAGCTAGATTTCTTGTTTGTTTTTTCGTTCTCAAGGAATCAAGTTCCCATCAATTCATCGTTCATTTGTTGATTATCCGGTCATCATGGTTGATTAACCATTCAGTACCCATAGTTATTTCATAAGAATACAATTAGGCAAAAGCTTCCAATTGTCAAATTATGTTCGGTGAATCGGTGGATCTCCTTGAACAAGCTCTTATTCCTTCACTATTTGGAAACCGCAAGTTCGTTGTTTCATGTACATGAGTACAAGGCAACCGTTAAGATCAAACACCATCGCAATCATAGTGAACCAAGCTAGGTAATGTTTCGAACCCTTTTCATTTTGGTTATTAAACACTATTATTGAGTTGATACGTGATCACAATTTTTCTGGCGATCCTAATCGAAATTTCGGGAACTGATCGATTTATTCACCAACTAATTTTCCGGCTGTTATGGTTTACGTCGTGGGGAATAGGATCAATGTTTTAAAAACCAGTTTACTAGTTGAACCGGAAAACCTTCCGGCACCGGTTGGACCGGTCGGACCGGTTAGACCGGCTGGTTGAACCGGTTAGGGGATTTATATATATTTTTTATAAAAATGCTAATAAACTTGTATACCCCAACAAAAGTAGTTAAAATACAATTATAATCCACTCAAAAATAATATCAAATATGTATTTCATAAGAAAATATAAGTTTTAAACTTTAAAAAATAATAAAAAATAAAAAAAAAGTTAAAAAGAAAATTAAAAAAAATTTTAAAAAATTAAAAAAATTAAAAAACCGGTTGAACCGGACCGGTTAAACCGGAAAAACCGGAAAAAACGGAAAACCGGCCGGTCTAACCCGGTCCGGTTATTGCCAAAAAACCGGCATATAAAAAACCGGTTAGGAGGGCGGTTCGCGGTTGTACCTGCCGGTTCGAACCGATTTTTAAAACATTGAATAGGATAACAAACGGTTTGGAAATGTGGTTACACATTGATGGGGATTTTGACCAGTAAATGTATTTTATGTTTTACTTGTTTTAAAGCATATTAAAACTCTTTTTAAAGAGATAATTTCAAATAGGTGGAAGTACGTATAAGAACAGAATTAAAACTCAAATTTTCATTAGTCATCTATTAGTTAGTACCCACGGTATCATGTTTTTTTTTTTTAATTCATGTCATACCAATTGGGTAATACAACTCATGCATAACCGTTGGGAATTTGATAATGAATATACAAATATTTGATATAGAGTAGTTTTTTGAATTCCATCGTGTTTATTTCTTATATTGTTGAATATGTTACATTTATTATATATTAACATGCTATGTAGCATGGCATGTGATATGTTGGTTTCACCATTTGATGACTACTTTATTCTTACATCGAATCTGTAAAGGTGCGTCACATATATAGGTTTCATAACTATCATTATCTCATTGAAAGTTTGTTGTTGCTACTTTTGGTTTTCTAACTTATAAATTAGCAATTTTAATGGATATAAATCATATTTTAATTGGTGGTTTTATTGTAAATTTATATCTTGTTTTATATGAAGGTATTATATGCCGATATACATTTGAATGTTCATAATATTGAAAATGCAAAGGCTTTAAAAAATAAAATACCTTAACATTATCCACATTTGTCATTTGGAACAAATTGATAAAGATGTATGACCACTATAGAAAGGTAATACTACCAAAGCTCGTTATGGGTGGATTCATATAGTTAAGATTGCAATACTTCAAGTCTATATGTGGATATATAACTGGACGGTGTTTAAAATCCCCCAATAATTGATTTTATGTTGTGAAAATATTACTAGTATGGAGATGATGAAAATAACGAGCTTCCAATTAAAAATCACGAGACTCGTTTCGTTGGTAGAACCCCATTCCGAGAAGCGAATATGGGCATGTGACAACATATAATGACCAAAGTGGAAATCATGGTTATGGTCTTCTCATGTAAAGACTAAAGTAAAAGTCGTGGTTGTGGTTGTGGATGTGATAACAAATAAGTGTTATCATTTACTATATAGCTAGTAAAGGAAAGAATAGAATAACTAACCAAAGTTATGGTTCACGTTTAGATCATTGTAAAACATCCAGTTGTTGATTTATTGATATGACATCAAAGTATAAAAGGTCGTATGATTCAACACCGATATATCCTGCATGAACTGTATAATCTAAAAGAATCAAGTCTTGCATGATTAGATATAAAAATACTTCTCAATTGATATTATTTAAAGAGAATATTATTATGAAGAAAAATTAGACAAAACAACTACATTTTTATATATTTAGTATGCTCATGAAGTAGCAATAGTATGTAAAAGTATGAAAGGATTTCATATCCATATGTTTGAGAAAATAATGAAACCTATTTGGTTTTATTCCATTCCTTGAGCATCTCACATCATATACTTTTACTATAACTCAAGTTTATACAAAGAATGTTATAACATCATGTATTGTACAATTTGATTTTATTATACACTTCACTGTAAGTGTACTATTAATTATATAGTACTTGATAAAATAATTAAAAGACAATTTTTGTTTTTTTATCACCATTTCGCTAAAGAGTATAAACATGTTTTATATGGCGGTATGTTATAACTGTGATAATTACATGTCTTGACATTTAGCATGTCTTCTAGATGCTTTAAAATATTGAGGGTATTAAAATATAGCAAACAAAAGAGCCGTTTGTGGTTTATAGTCACTCTCATGAAAGATTACAAAAATGTCTGGATATAACACATGGAGTCTCACGCTTCCTATATATCATTATCTATTGATGAAAGATTATAAGATTTAAGACCGATAAGTCAATTATGACTATATAATTACTTCTCAAACTGATCCTAAGAGAAGATTATGTATGAGGAAGAATCAGACAAACAATTACATTTATCACACCTCAAATATGCTCGTGAAGTAACAATGTTATTATGAAAATGTATGAATGGATTCTATATTCATATGTCTAGAAAATAATGAAAAACATGAAACTAGTCCGGTTTTATTACATTCCTTAAAGTGAATGTGAATTTATATTCATCGGTTCAATGATCATGAATGTAATTGAAGAGATTGTAATTCATGACGATAATGTGATCGGCCACCATAGTGGCAAAAGAAGGGAATGATCATATGCAAGTAAAGTGTGAAAATCATAAATGTGACATTACACGAATATTTGAAATGATACATCATTCTCTTGTATTTTTAGTCGATTATTAAAAAAAAGCATGAGTGCAACCAAAACATATACGATCATAAACTGAAAGTTCATAGATCATGATTATTTTATTGGCATGACCAGTTAGACCACACCGAGTCAATGATAATGTGAAACATATTGAATGTTAGAAGATTCTTCAAATTGATAACGAACATGTAATATTTGCTCTTAAGGAAATTAATTACTGATTAAAATGGGTATGAATCCATAAGTGCTCTGGAAGTGATAAAGGATATAATGATCCTAAGTTATGAACCATTTAGTATTTTAAATCGATACATCGTCTAAATGGTTATAAAATTCGCAACTTGAAGGTTGCAGAATTATGGGTTAGCTAATGGGATAGCAAGCACATCTTTCCATATTATCATATTTATTTTTGTAAAAACAGTGAATTTAATCACAAAGTTACTAATAGTTATTGGAATACGTGTTGAACTTCATATTATTTAAGTTTGTACACGAATTGCTTTTGTTGTGGACGGTTACCAAACGTCTACGATTGATTGCAAAGCCAATTATCATGAGAGCAAAAGTTTATGTTTGTAAGTAGGGTGCATGTGATTTTACATGTAGTGACATTAAATCACATCAGGCCAATAAGTTATAATACTTCCTCCCCATTATAGTTGGGTTATGGTCAATAACCAATATTTCCCATCTAATATTTTTTGGTTGTGTGAAAAAATTCTCCACCACGATGTATAAAGATGGGACCTCAAATGAGGTTAGGAACAAGTGTTGAGTATAAATCACTATCAGTAGTGATAGATTTATTTTACGACTTAGATTTACGTTTTCATGAAATAAAATTTTCCAACATTAGGGGGAGATTAAAAGCAGTTGGAAAATGAATAAGTTGGAATGAATTATTAGTGTATCATCTTAATCCTCAAACTGAACCATGGTGAACTAGAATTTAATGGATAATTCATTTACAAAGTTTAATATATCAATTACTATACGTATTTACTGACCTAAAAAGTGATTAAGTCACATACCAGCTGCTAATGCTCCAATTAAAATTGGTTTCCTAGAAGGACAAATAAATATTGATAATGAGTCTATGACACGTTTGAATCGTGGTAGACTAGTCGATTGCAATAATAAAATTTCATAAAAAATTGGAGCAACTAATGAAGATGGTCAATTCGAGGTAGAAGAGTCACTTAAAGAGACATTAGACATGACGGTTCCAGAAGAACCTCAGGTACCTAAAAAATAATGAAGAGATCTCAATAAATTATATCATGTCTAAACATATGTGGAATTGAAACAAAATCGACATCGATAATATTTTGGATATGATAAGGGCTAGAAATAATAAAAATGATAAGGATCAAGAAGTAAGATATGCCTGTGATGAAAAAATGATTGACCAAAATAGAAAGATGCAATCCACGCAGAGTGAAATTCTTTAAATGTTGGATATAAATAGGTCTATTATACAAAAGCATGATCTGAAAATAATATTAAGCAATACAAAGAAAACTGGTGGCACAATGATTTTTGTAAAGACCTAAGTTTGATTACGATGAGACATATTCTTCGGTGGTGGATGCAATGAGATTCCAACAGTTTATTAGTCTGATAATACAATAGAGAATTTATGTGTCTTATGAATATTATGATATCCTAGGTATACGACTCACTTGATGATGATACATGAAATCTTTGGAGGGTTTAAATGCCAAAATAACAATGTAGATTAAGTTCTCGAGAACATTATGATTAATGTATATGAATTCGGATCCGGATACGTTACCATTCTTGGTATACGTTGAATGTTTAAATATAATCAGAAGTCCATAGAAATCCCCAAGATATTCGAATATTTGAAAGTGTCTGAAACATCTTAAATATATAATCCTTGTGCACCATTAAACATCACATGGTGATTATGATTTGTTAATAAACCATGGATAAGAATGGTATAATGTTATCAGTTTTAAATTGATTTGTTAAAGATTAATTTATGTATCCTAACTCCTCATGAGTAAATGCATATGTATAACTAGTCAAGACATAAAGAAATTAGTCCATAACGGATTGTTCATTGACTATAATGTGTAAGAATTTGTATAAAGCCTTGAGAATATATTATGAAAATTTATCATGTTATGTGTATGGACTAAAAAATAGTTTTGTTATGATTATCTCGGGATACAAAATGTAAATGCCCATATGCCAGAAGAATAAACTCGGTTTTTATAGTTATTTGGAAACATACCCATCCATCATATATGTTAAAGATTGTTAAATTACCGGATACATATAATAGCCATTTTTAAAGATATAAAAAAAATTATGGAACTACTACAACTATGTGAACTTGTTGCATTGACATATCATTTACTTAATTGTTTCTAAACTTATTTGAATAATATTGTCTATGTCGAGTGATAAGATATTGGAATGTGTTAAAAATATTTTGCCACATGTCTTCTTAAAAAGAGGTTCACATCAGCATTGACACATGTAATAACAACATTCAATTATCAATTTTTAAAATTACCAATCAAAACTAATTTACCAATTTTGTCCAAACTAAATTTTTATTTCAAAAAAATTGGCAATCTTATTGTAGATTTAATAAATTTACTTAATAATTTGACTATTTTGAAAGAAACTAATCAATAACTTTTTAAACACAATAAATTTTATTTAATGTATTAAGTTATCAAGGGTTACTAACCTAGTAAGTTTATATTTTACTAACCCGAAGCAAGTTTTGTTAGTCATTCAGATGCAGGTAATGTTATACAACACAATCTGGATCTAGTGATGTTTATCTATGAAGCATGAGGCACTAAACGTGTGGTGGAACTTTATTGAGAACAATAACCAGAGCTAAAAAAATTATCATATAACATTGGCCGCTTAAGAAATTACACATCAAGGGATTAAGAAGCAAACCAACCACTACAAAAGTACCGAGCAAACACCCTAAGAAACTACACCTCAAGGTCCCAAGAAGATCAATACTACTCACTCACATAATTCATACATGTCAAATAAGAGAGAGACAATATGCGCTACACTCTTTTCACTATTTAATAAGACAGCATCTCCAAGAGTATTGAAAGAATAATATTGTTTTATATTGAAAGAATAATATTGTTTTATTTCATTGTATGGATATAGTCAATGAAAAGTATTGTAAATGATAATTACATGACCGTCCATAATCCATAACCTTTTCTCATTATTATTATTATTATTATTATTATGTATCATTATCATGTACCATTCTCATGCCCTATATATAGTAGATGTTGTATTTAATAGATGATCAATATATAACCCTTTCTCATTATTATGTATCAATAATATCATGTACCATTCTCATGACCTATAATTAATAGCATACACGCTATTAATTACTCTTCTAATTACAAAATACAAAGTTAGGATTTGTTTGTTAATGATTGTTGAGCCTTTGGTCTACTAGTTTGAGTAAATAAGAAAGTCATTGTATGAAAAAAAATATGATAATCGATCAATACATTTGGATACATTACCATCTCCAAGTCGAGAGTAGATTTTCATTGGTAAGATCCTCCTAAACATAATCAAACCAAGTTCCACCAACTCTCTGTTAAGGGCCTTGGTCCATGCTTAGTGGAGGACGCTCGAAACAGCCACCCCCTCCGCAACGATCCTCAAAAGCTCTACGCCATGTGGTATGGTTTGGTTGTATGAGGTGGAATACACCAGAATTCTTACAAATTTTGAGCGCAGCCACAAGTCCACACATTTGATTATATCAATTTACTTGACAAATAATTAAGTGTTGCAACTGAAATACTTATAAACAAATCTAGCAATAAACCTATAATTACCACTCATCAAAGTTTAATTTCTTCATCTCGCACTTTTGGTAATCAGAAGACAAAATATGTGCTAAATCCTTTGTTAAGATAAATTTTCGTCAAACTTGGAAATCACCGAGCAAACAAGGCCGCCCAGCGAACAATAAAAATCAAATATGACAACATAAACTCTTGCACAACTTTTGAGCTCAACAATCTTTAATCATATTGCGATTGTCAAGCCTTCGAATGTGCTTATTTCTAAAAATAAAAAAAACAGCAAAGAATATGAAAAACCTTGCCCTCAGATCTCATAGCATTGAATCATGCAAGGATTTACAACTGATTACATACAATCATCATCCGCCATTCAACTCACCACGAACAAATAATTTTGTGTTGTGTGTGATTGTGAAATAAAATGTTTTAAGTTCGCAGCGAATAAACAACTTCTGACAAAAGCAGCAACAGAAACCTAATCAATTATAATGATTTTCCATCATTGGGCATTCGAAGATCTGTACGCGTCAGATTTAAAACAATGATCTAACAATCTGATTTTAAATCGAATATTTCGAAAACGATGAAGAATTGGAGATAGATCACAACGAGTAAAGTAATCGATTATTGAAATAATGAGATGAAAACCGAGATTTGAAAGCGAACATTCAGAATGAGTAGGAGGTTTGATATTCGGATCATGAACTAAATCAGACTGTAATAAACATTCATCATCATGCTCGCTAAGCATCAAATCTCACGCAAAATTAAACAAAAAATATAAAGGATAAGGTTGCAAACCATCAGAACAATTGGATCGATGCATCAATGGATCATACCCTACGAAAAGGTACGATTTCAGACGACCGTCGTGAGATTATCCAAAATCATCATTTGGAATGAACTTATTTAAATTTGCAACGATTACGTACCTCGAATCAGTGAACCCTAGATTCTGTTCTCGGCGAATTGAGCTTCGTTTTGGTAAAGTAGATGATAACGGCTTATAAAGAAGCGAATGAGAATATGGGTGTAGGTTACATCTTAGG
>JBCNJP010000020.1:9060387-9084551 GCA_039602395.1 Deinandra increscens subsp. villosa
ACACGTAGTGATAACGGTTTGTCAGGCCGTTTCAAATCCCCAACCTAATTTGATTTTGTAGTAGTGGAAGTTAGGGTATCGAACCTAGGGAATATGTGGAAATTGATTAATTGACTAACTAAGTTAACTAAAATTACTGATTACCTAAAATTAAACTAAATTGCCTCTTGGCTGTTTTGAATTGTTGGGGTGAATTAACTAACAAATTAACTAACTTTAAACTAGAAAATTGATTGAATTATCAAAGGAGACAAATCTAACCACTTCTGGATCCTGGTTGGCTACCGATCTAAACAAACCTAATTACTAACTAGTGACACATAGACATGCCCCCCAATTGCTTCCTTGACCTAATAACCTAAGTTCCTAATGGGCTGATTAGTCCTGCCGCAAGAAAGTGCTAGATCAATAAACAGTGGACCACTAAAACCCTAGGTTACTAGTTAAATTAAACAATTTCGCATGCGGGTGTTCAACGGTAGCAAGTATTCCGGAACAACTAGTTTAGCAATTGATTAGTCATAGAACGATTCCGCCAACCAATCACCAAAAGCAGTTAGTGGTGATTAGCCGGACATGGCTAATGAAACAAACATGATTATACTAAAAGATTGCATTAAATAAATGTACCGAATGATTGAATTCTCCAAAGAACTCCCAAAAAGGTTGAAAATTCGTAAGTCGCAGCCCTCTGTTCGCACAAGAATGAAGATGGAATGCCACTAAACTTCACAAACAAGTTTAAATACAAAACCCTAATCTAAAACTTCTGACGACCAATTCGGGGCGTATCGCCCCAAAATGTGGGATTCTGGGCGTACCGCCCGGATTGTAAAATTCGGCCGCTTCTCTAAACTTTAGGGCGTACCGCCCTGGTTTTCTTCACTTCTGGGCGTACCGCCCAGATCTGGATCTCAGGAACTTTCTTCAATTTCTTCTAAGTCTTCACTCGTTCCCGCTCGATTCTCGATCCCTGTACCAGCAGCTTCCAGTTCTTCATAAAAACTCCATTTTTAGCTCATTAAGCTCACGGTACCTCAAAACATAAAAACCCATGAAAATGCAACGTAATCCAATCATTATTATAACTAAACATAGCAAATTAAGAACAATAACAACGACACATTGGACTAACATCACATAGAGGAACTGCATGTCACACAACAACAACCGTGTCTTCGCAGCGCTGCCACCGGCTACCTGGTTCCGCGCCTGTGCTAAGGATCGATGTTTTCGCGCCATCAGTTGCGCTCCGTGCTCCCAATTGTGAGCATCTCAATCCGTCATTCTACGTCCAGTTGGGTCGCGCACCAGACTCGCGGCACGCCTGATGTACACTAAATTATACATATTTTTATATCAAAATATTTCCCGCATTTTGGGTTAAAACTGACTAACTATTAACAAAACAATGCAATATTGTTTCCATTTTAGTTTTTGATCAGTCTAATCTAGGTAAAAATCACAAAAAGGAGTAAAAATGTTGAAAATAAAGAAAAACTAAAGACTTCAAGATTTTGAGCCAAGACCCGAGATATGCCCCTGCAGAAAGGGCAAAATACCCTTATACACCTCTCTCTCGAGTCAAGACAAAGTAGTAACTCTCAAACTCAACCACACCTTGGGACATAACGGCTATAAGACAACCGTGCGGTCGAAAAATACCCTAAACTTTGCGGAAACATATCTCGGGTTATAAAATGAGTTACGAGGCCCATAAATAGTAAATTTTGAGTAACTCAACGAGAAGAAAAGTGATTTTGAGGTAAACACAGGACGTGCCCAACTCAACACGGCTTATGCTCACTTAAGCACGACCCGTGCTCACCAAAAAGTTGACTTTTATGCACCAAACGCTCCCCTTGACAAGCACGACCCGTGCCTCTAAGCAACACGACCCGTTCCTGTCACATTAAATATTTAACATTGATCTCTGCAAGCACGACCCGTGCCCCTGATAGGCACGACCCGTGCTCCTGTGTAGAATTTGCCTATAAATACCAGTAAACTCTTTCATTCCAAACCGCTCAATTCTTCTCCTCCTCCTTAGTTTAGTCTCTTGTTTTTCTATTTTGAGCCACTTCTTTTTGGCGTTTTAACCAATATATGTATACAATGTTACATATGTAACAAGACCGTTTTTTGACATTTAAAAAAAAAATCCCGAGGCGTTTTTTTTATTTTTTTTCCCACCTAAGGGTAGCCTATAACCTAAAGAATCACCATAAAAAAATTGAATGAAAAAGAAAAACTTTTTGACCCCGTTTTTGAAAAGTTTCGAAAGTTTTCCCAACTCGGCTTCCTTTATTTTACCCTTCCTCTCTCTCTCTCTCTCTCTCTCTCTCTCTCTCTCTCTCTATCTATCTATCTATCTATCTATCTATCTATCTATCTATCTATCTATCTATCTATCTATCTATCTATCTATATATATATATATATATATATATATATATATATATATATATATATATATATATAGGGTTAGGTTCAAATGAGAAATTTTTATTTTGAGAACTTTTGAAAAGTAAATCTCCATCACTAATTTCAGGTGGGGACCACTATAATTCATGGGGCGTTTTCCAGGGTGAGGTTCATTGTAGACACTTTCGCATGTGAAATAGCTCTTTTTGCACATGTGAAAGTTTCTAAATAATGAGAAAAAAGAAAAAAAGAAAAAAGAAAATTAATCACAACCATTAGATCAAGAGATCTGATGGTGAAAAAGGGTGTCTACCTGTCTACACTTATGGTGGTGTCTACAATGAACCTTTCACGGGTTTTCCATATATATAAACTAGTGGCTAAGATTAGTTCTTTTTAGTTCTCAAACCCAATTGGTTCTCAAATGATCATCTCCCTATATATATATATAGGGTGAGGTTCATTGTAAACACTTTCGCATGTGAAATAGCTCTTTTTCACATGTGAAAGTTTCTAATTAATGAGAAAAAAGAAAAAAAGAAAAAAGAAAATTAATCAAAACCATTAGATCAATAGATCTAATGGTGAAAAAGGGTGTCTACCTGTCTACACTTATGGGGGTGTATACAATGAACTTTTCACTATATATATATATATATATATAGGATAGTACCCTATATATATATATATATATATATATATATATATATATATATATATAGGGTTAGGTTCAAATGAGAACTTTTTGTTTTGAGAACTAGATCTCAACCACAAATTTCAGGGGGACCACTACAATTAATGGGAAGGGGGATACATGTAAATAAACTTGTGGCTCAATTAGTTCTTTTTAGTTCTCAAATAAAATTGGTTATCAAATGATCCTCTCCTTATTATATATATATATATATATATATATATATATAGGGTGAGGTTCATTGTAGACACTTTCGCATGTGAAATAGCTATTTTTCACATGTGAAAGTTTCTAATTAATGAGAAAAAAGAAAAAAAGAAAAAAGAAAATTAATCACAACCATTAGATCAAGAGATCTAATGGTGAAAAAGGGTGTCTACCTGTCTACACTTATGGGGGTGTCTACAATGAACTTTTCACTATATATATATATATATATATATATATATATATATATATATATATATATATATATATATATATTCTAGTTTCCTGTCAACCTCTTTAATAAATATTCATTAGAAAGTAATGAGCATGAAAGGCTGAAAACGCTCTTGAACACCACCCCTGAGCGTCCTTGGGGGGGGGGGGGGTCGAGCCTTTGCGGTTACAACAACGCTGTGTAAATTTTTTTTCTTTTTATTTTTTTTCTACCAACCAATTAATTCCATATTTATTTCTACCAAACAAATAAAACCCCATATTTACACAACTACCGTTCACACTATCACTATCACTAAACTACTTTTTTACTTTCACACCACTGTCTGGGTGACAACCTATGTGATGCGTTTTTGAGTTTTAAAACCACGCATTCACTGTAAAGCCCCATAATTATGTGAGTGGAAACCCTAAAATTTTGGGTTTGGTTGTTAGTGGTTGTGGAGTATATGAGAGAGAAAAGTTCACTGTTCACCCCTATATTTGATGAAAAGGTGATGATTTTGTAAAATTTGATATTTGATTTGACTGAAATAGAGAGGAAAGATAATGATAAGGGTATAAAGAAGTATTATTTAATTGTGTTTGTGAGTGGAAGAGAGATAAAAAGTAATGATAAAAGTATAACTTATAAAAATGGGGATGAGGATGAGGATTCTACCGTAAATGCTCTAGCTATTAAAAAAACAACAATAACAACTTGTATTATTTTTTAAACATAAATCTACTCTAGTGTTTCTAAACTATTTACAAACTAAACTACAACATGTCTGTTTAGATTTTAACTTAATAAGTTAAAATCAAAATATTATGTCACATGAGCGTTAGGCTATCCGTAATGGTTAAAGCCCCATAAAGCCCCATAAGGGGCATTATGCGCCATGTGGACGCTGACTGGGCAAGGGGCTTCATGGGGCTTTATGGTGTAGTGGATAAAGCCCCATAAAGCCCCACCATCATTACTTAATATTTATTTTTTTATTTTTTTATTTTTAAAAAAAACTACTTTCATAAATATTAAAACTAAAAAAAAAATATTATAAGTTAATTAAAATAAAACATACAACTACTTAAAAAAAAATTACAACTAATCATCGGATGGCACGTCGTCGTAGTCTTCTTCATTTTCTTCATCGTCACCCTCATCTTCTTGTTGCACAACCGGTGGGGGCACGTAATTAATTGGCCTATACGTCCAAGTGTGTTCAACCAAATCGGCTTTTAGAGAGTTATGTATCTCTCTTGAGCGCAACATCGCGTAGTTTTGAATACTCCGGATATATCCCGTCACCCAAACAGATATCCATGTCGGTAGTAGGTTCCATTCGCGTAAAACCCGACCTTCACCATCTTATCGGATATATAATCCTCGATCACAGAAGAACCTTCCAAGACGTTGATGTCATTAAGGGACCCCGCGACACCACATTTGGCGTACCAAATCCAACGATCGTTTGAGCAAACGGCTTGCAAAATGACCGTTGGACCTTTCTGATCACCCCTCGTGTGATGTCCTCGCCATTCGGTTGGACAATTATCCCAAGTCCAATGCATGCAATCTATACTTCCAATCATGCCGGGTAAACCATGAACTTCTTCGTGGCGATCGTATAGATTTTGCATGTCGTTCCAAGTTGGTTTTCTCAAATACCGCGTCGTGTACAAGTCGGCAAGCCCTTTGCAAAATTCTTCAACGGTATCTCTCGTTGTCTTCTCGGCCATCTTCAAATATTCGTCGTTGATATCCGTAGTGTTGCCGAACGCAAGAATTTTTATCGCCGACGTACACTTTTGAATGGAAGTGAACCCAAGTTTTCCAGTAGCGTCGTACCGTTGTCTAAAATACGGTGAATGCTCCTCCAAATCTTTAGCTATACGCAAAAATAACCGTTTGGTTATCCGAAATCGTGTTTTGAACGTCTCATCGGAGTAGAGCGGTGATGGGCCAAAATAGTCTCTCATCAAATTATCGTTGGCCGCATTACGATCACGTTCAAGATGTCTCCGCTTGATAACCGGGCGTGGTACCGGCATGTCAAAAAGTTGAAGTGCGGCGGAGACAACCTCGTCTTCTTCATCGTCGAATAAACCGAGTCGAGTGGCGGAAGAGGGAGAGCCCATTTTTTTTAAAAAAATGAAAGGGAGTGAATTGAGAGAGATTGAGAGTGTGTAGTTTATAAATTGTGGGAGATATATATATAGTTTGAGAGTGTATTTAAAAAAATTGAAAATTAAAAAAAAAAAATTATACCGTTGATATAGCCGTTCAACGGCTATATCTCGAAATTTCAACATTTCTCCGGCGTTATACCCTTGACGCCCGGGGCGAATTTGGGCTTCATAACGCCCCATAACGCCCCAGCGTAGTGGGGCGGGCGTTATGTGGGCGTCACGTGCTATGGAGCCCAAAAACGCCCCACTACGTTTATCCTTACAAGCACAAAAAGATAAATAAAAACGTAATGACTGTACTTATTTTTTTTTGGAACGGCAATCATATTAAACACGGCAAACCCAGCAAGAAGCTAGGAGCCAAAAACAAACAAGTTACATATTAAAAGAGATCCAATCTTTCCAGGAAACAGACATAAACTTACAACGAAGAGAGAACCATAAATAACTCCAAGATTTTATCTCCTTAAAAACATGGCTGACCGATGGCTCCTTGCCAACGAAAGAGGACTTGTTTCGTTCCAACCAAATGCACCAGCAAGTAGAGATAAAAACCGTGTTTAAAGCCGCCGACTTCCGATCGCTCCATCCCCCATTGTACTTATATTTGTGTTTCATTCATTCAAATGATTGTGAAGAAGAAAATAAGTAGCTAGTCAAAGGGGCCCAAGTAAAAGGTACGTGGTGTCCTTTTCCAACAGGACGATATAATCTGACTATTTCAAAAGTCAATCCTTTCTGTCAATACTTCTGTTTAATTTCTTTTCTTTGTTCTTTTTCCAACTATCCAACGTATTAATAGTTTATACTTTATATATCATTTAAAAAAACATAACAAAATTATTAAACTTTATATTTTCTCTAATATTTTGTTTCTTCTTTTCCGCCGATTCACGTTTCACTCCCGTCTATGATCAACGATAGAGGTCAGTATTTCGGTTGTTGTCCATTTTGAAGTCGAACAAATGGTTTCGACCTTTAACAGAATAACGGTTGTTCTTTGCGTTGTGCTTGGGAACAACTTCAGTGTTGGGTTGTGTTTGGGGAACATATTTGATGTTGGGTTGCGTTTGGGGAAGAAGTTCGGTGTTGGTGCTGAGTCCATTTTGAGGTTCTGGAGTCGGTGTAGATCATATGGTGGAAGGGGCCCGTTTAGGTGGCGGTGTGACGACACTATTAGGCGGTGGTGTGGCTACATGGGCTGGTGGTGAGTTTTGGCTATAGTAGGCCTTGTGGGAGAATGGGTCATGCATAGGAGGGTTCAAATAGCTTGAAGCTCGATTACGATGACTTAAAAGGTGAGTCAGAAGCATACATGTCAGAATCAGAATGAACTGGTTTTAATACGTGCGGAATTAGTAAGAATAATTTGGAAGAGAAAATAAAAGATATTTATTATACAACGTTTTGAATTGCTGACTTTACTCACAAAAGTTATTATTTGAACCATACGTATTTTTTTCATTTGTCAATTTGGGCGGTGGGAGGTTTACCCTCTTTTGCTTATTCTACACGTGTTCGTTGTTTGGTCCAATATGTATGAAACACCTCAATTGTGTGACTTCGTTTGTGGGTTTTAAACCGACTTTTCCTTTCTCTCTCTTAACATTCACAACTTTCTCTGACTTCTCTCTACTCACTCGGTTTCTTTCTTCACTGAATATGTATCGATTGACGGTGGTCTGGTGCTTCAGTTGTTTGTCACCGCCATCGTAAGCACCTTCCTTACCGATCGCCGATGGCTGGTGCTCTGGTTGTTAGGTGACGACGTCGTGAGCAGCTTGCTCTCCGTAGAACACCGGCTCTGGTTGCCGGCGTACGACCGTCGACCTAAAGTGTCGGTTAATGGTGGCCGTCGATTGCGCTGTTGAGTTTCTTGGTTACAACAACGCTAGGGTTTCTTATGTGTTGTTAGACGATGATGTTGATTTTATGTGTTATCTGTAAAATCCCTAGCAACAATGTTGTTTCTTTTTATTTGTTTGATTTGTTCGTGATTTGCTGGATCTGATGTTTCTGTCCTTAATTCCTCTGTTACATCGCTCTGGCTTTGTTTGATTTTTACGAGTTGGCGTTAGTGCCGCCGTCAAGTAAATCTTAGCTGCTAATCTTCGTTTTTGGCCACGGCAAGGTGCATGCGCGCAGCCATCGACCCGATATGAATCTGGTAGATCTGAGCCTTATCTGGCGATGGCGATGGTGAATCTGATAACCCTTTGTGGCAATGAATCTCTACAACGACGGTTAACATGGCAGACTCACGTCTTGAGGCTGTCTTGACAGCCGATGCCTTTGGACGCATATTACCTTTTCGATGGTTTTTGGGTGTTTACAAATTGGTTGTGATGATTTGTTTGCTCAGATTGAGTTAAGAAAGATGTGTTATATGCAACTTGGCAAGGCATGGATTTGCAGCCAGTGTAGTTTCACTTCTTTTCTCCTCATATTTTACAGATCCGAGCCACGATTTTGTTATATTATCGGATTGTTTCTATTTACTTGATGAAACTTGGCGAGGCATGAGTTTGTATTTACTTGATGAAACTTGCCCGATGGTTTCTTGGTTGGATTTGTATTTACTTGATGGTTGTTGGGTGTTATTGATTGTTCATGTGGCTACATATTTGGCTATGATGATTTGGATCTCCATATTTGAGCCTAAAAGTTTAGATATGGAAACTGTGCCATTCTATTTTAAGGTATTTTGCCTCTTGGCAGCTCTCTGATTGATGATCCAGAAGTTCTGTTAAATCTGTTGGTGTTGGAACTGATGGTGTTGGCGTTCTTATAAATCTTGCTTTTGGGTTTTTTAAGAACGTTGAACTGAACCTGTATGTTCTCGGTGCTTTTATTTGAGGCGATGATGATTTAACGATTTTGTTATGTTCTTGGTGGCGATGGTTGTGGTCCGGAGGCGTAAAACTTCGGTTTATCGCAACGCCACTGTAACCCCTACTAATTCTTTGACAAAAATTGAAAATCTAAACCTATAACTTCTTTCTGTATCACTGTGATCATCTCTGCTAAGTCTTTTACAAAGAACTGAAAATCCGAGCCTATAAGTTCTTTCTGTATGTCAGTTGCTTTTCTTTACGGTTTACACATTGTTTTTTATGAATCATATTAGTTTATTCTTTATAAGCTAAAATATGTCATGTTAAGTCCTTTCAAAGTTATTTTATTATTTGGTATTAGAATTTATGTTCGTAAAATTAACTCATACTTAAGTGAAACTGATAAACATATATTCGCAAAATAAAGTCTAAAGTTTATAAACTTTCTTAAAACGATCTTTGTCATAACTTTTCATAAAAAAAGCATTTTCGACCCCGCCGCAAAGCGCGGGTCGATTTACTAGTGTTTATACAAATAGGGAGAGGATCATTTGAGAACTAATTGGGTTTGAGAACTAAAAAGAACTAATTTGAGCCACAAGTTTATTACATGTACCCTCCCTCCCATGAATTAAAGTGGTCCCCCCCTGAAATTTGTGGTTGAGATTTAGTTATCAAAAGTTCTCAAAACAAAAAGTTCTCATTTGAACTTAACCCTATACAAATAATGTCACTTATATATAAATAATTAAACTTATATTATATTTATTATATTTGTTACGTACATTACATAGTAGACATGATTAAAGTTAGATAATCAATATTTCATTTATCTAATGGTTGAAAATCACCCTCTTGCATAAAAAAGATATCATATATGTTACTATAAATTAAGTGCATTTATTCTACATTTTACTTTTTACTAGTGTGCAATTAAATTAGAACATTATTTTATAAATTAGAGCATTACTTTATAAATTAGAAAAAATATAAATGCTGACTTTTTAAAAGAGAACATAAAAATAAAGTGCAAGTATTATAAAGAATGTATTTTCTTCGCCTATGGAGAGTGTGCACATAGTGATTCTCAAGGGCATCTATTCTATCCATTTGTATATTATACAAAAGTCACACACAACCATGGTGGTGGGAAACAGATATGGCGTCCAAAGTGCTCATATTATGGTGTATGAAATCAAGGGGGAATTTTAAGGGGTCAGACCGGGCATCGGATTTCGATCCAGTCCGTTTTTCGCTCCGTGGTGTAAATTTATACTCGCTCGGTCCGAATTTTTTTTATATACTTTGTCCGGCCCTCTCCGCCTTTAGTTCGGCATCATCTCCATTTCGATCCAAGTTTCGCCCCTGTATGAAATAATATATACGGGTTTATTTGTAAAACCAAATTGTTTGGAAAAATAGTATATTTTTTCTTTTTTGAGTTTTATTTGCATATTTACGTAATTCAAATAAATAACTGTGTAATTACCGATCTTTAATTAATTTTAATATAATAACAAATATACCCATCTAAAAAGGATATTTGAAAATAACATTTCATCCTCCAGATTGCACTCCTTCCGTGAACAACCTCTTGAACATCTATTGTGATTGTGAACCCATTTTTAATTCCCTAATCGTGGCCAATTGATTATAGGTCTCAATTCACGTTAGTCGTTTTACTAATAGACAACCAACTAAATTTTTACCTAAACCCAACTAAATGTATTTTCATTTGCTTTCATATATTATTGCTAGACTCCATCAAATATTAGTCTTCTTCTTTTTCTTCTTTACTTTATTTCTCTATAATTTATCGATAAAATCCATAATCTTTTGGAACATACAATATCTAAAAAGCAACTCTAAAATAATGTATTTTATGATAATAGTAATGATAATGTTTAGGGTTTAGGGGTTACATTTAGAGGTTAGGGGTTATGGTTTAGGGGTTAGAGTATATGCTTTAGTGTTTAAGGGTTTGGATTAGAGTTTAGAGTTTAAGGGGTTTGCATTATAGGTTAAGATTTGGCGTTTAGGGGTTATGGGATAAGGGTTACTGTTCAAGGTTTAGGGGTTTGCTATTTGGTGTTTAGAATTTAACGTTTATGAGTTAGGGGTTAGGTTTTAGGGTTTAGGATTTAGGAGTTATGTGATAATGGTTAGTGCTTAGGGTTCTTAGGTAATTTATAATGTTTGAAATGAAATGATATGTGTATAATTTATAATGTATGAGGAAATAAGAGTAAAATTGTGTGGGTGAGGTTATTGTGAGAAGTTTAGTTTAGATAAGAAGAATAAGAAGGAATCATAGCCATTAGATCTTCAATTAAATGAAGATCTATGACTTAAAATTTTTCTGGGTAAATTAGATAGAAAAACTAAAGAAAATCAAACATGGAAGGGTATTTTTGACTTTTTATCAAATTCCCCCCATTTTTTAAACCTTCATAACTTTTAGATACGACATTATTTTTAAAAAAAATACACCATAAAAGCGAGCGTTTTTTTATCTTTAAAACGCGTATAGTGTTGCTATATAAAAAATTAATTTTTTTACTTTTTCGATTGTATCAAAATGTTCAGATCATTGTGTCATTGTGCCGTTGTGTCATTGTGTCAAAATATTCAGATCATTGTGTCATATTGTGTCAAAATGTTCAGATCATTGTGTCATATGATGTTAAAAACCGAAAGGGTAATATTTTTTAATTTTAGATATAGCAGCACAATATATATACTTTTGACACGACGACACAATGACACAATGATCTGAACATTTTGACACAATGACATAATGATGTGTCGAAAATGTTCAGATCATTGTTTCATATGATGACAAAAACCGAAAGAGTAATTAATTTTATATATAGCAACACTATATATACTTTTGATACGACGACACAATGACACAATGATCTGAACATTTTGACACAATAACACAATGATGTGTCAAAATGTTCAGATCATTGTTTAATATTGTTGCCAAAAAAACCGAAAAGGTAATTAATTTTATATATAGCAACACTATATATACTTTTGACACGACGACACAATGACACAATGACACAATGATCTGAACATTTTGACACAATGACACAATGACCTGTGTCAAAAATTGAAAGAGTATTTTTTTTTTCATTTTTTATATAGCAACACTATATGCGTTTTAAAGATAAAAAAAATGCTCGTTTTTATGGTGTAATTTTTTTTAAAAAAATAATGTCTTATGTAAAAGTTATGAATGTTTAAAGAAAATGGGGAAAGTAGATAAAAAGTCAACAAAAGTGGCAAAGACTAAAATACCCTTCCTTCCTTTTTTATTAAATCAAGATCCAATTGCTGAAAATCCTTCTTATCCTTCTTACCCAAAACAAACTTCTCATTTGAACCTCTTTCAAAATTGTGTATCTATTAATAAAATTAATAAGTATGGCTAAATATGTAATTTAGATTAAAAAAAGAGAGAAATATACAATAAAAATTATAGGTTGGGTAAATATGTAATTGATTAATTTTAGAGGGGGGGGGGGGGGGGGTATATTTAATTGCCCCTAATTTTTTAACATACTTTTACAAAATTTTATTAGTTTTAAAGACGAGTGATATTTAATACAAAATATAATAACCTCACATATACATGTATACAACAAGAATTTTATTACTGTGTAGTGTGTTTGACAAAATCCAAAGTCAAAATCAACACTGAATGAGTAAATTTCATTAGTTTCAGATAAAGATGATATACTTATCAATATAATATCATATATTTTGGATATTAATGAATTATAACTTTAATTGCTGTTTTTATTATTATTATACGTAATAGGGAAATTCTATTATTAGAAATATTTAGATATTCATAAACTAAATCGTTTTATTATTCAACACGTGTAGAACATTTAATCATTTTGAACCCTTAATAATTTAAAATCTTCATTTAGTTGATTAGCTCAATTAATTTTTCATATTTTGCAGTTTAATGCCTTTGTAATGCTTAAAAAGAGATAAAAGCATCCCACATAAGAATGCGAAGAAAAAGAGAAAAGTATATTACACTTTCTAACGTACGGTAATAAAATTCTCTTGTTTTTATTTGTCATGATGATAAACAAGAAGTAAATGTAACAATTGTTATTTAATTCTTAATAATTAATAACTAATATCGGTTGTGCGACAACCCATGTAATACATGTGTTACAACCTACTAGTATACTAAATCATATATATGATAAACACATAGTATATTTTTTTTGGAACGACATCGATCAGGCGACCCTGGTCTCACGGGTAAACCTACCCTTGCGAGGCTATGTCCAAGGTCGATTACTCGGACCTCCGTGAGAACCAAGACACCCCCTCCTGAAGCTTTCCCTGAGCAGAAACCCCTTCCTGGGACCACATGGGGTAAAACTGCCTCCCTTTGGATTAGAACCCGGGTCACATAGTTGCCAGAGCCCAAAGAGCCAAGGGGGTAGACCTCTAGGACAAGTCCTACTAGTTAACACATAGTATATTATATGCTACTTTATTTTTTTATAATAAATATTGTTCTTTATATTTATTTTGTTATGTCTCTTTAATAAATGGAAAAAGTGATCATGGTGCTGTTAGACATCTAACTTAGATGTGAAACTAATCAAAACGACGTAGTTTTGATAGAAATAACTCAAATTTGGAATTAATCTTTATTTCCTTATATAAATCTATCAATTTCAAATGTGAAATAATTCTAAATTTGAACTGTTTTTAATTAAAACTACGTCGTTTTGATGAGTTTCACATGTAAGTTAGATGTCTAAGAGCCTCATCTTCAATTTCCCTTTATAGGCTGAAAGATTGAATAGATGAACAAGGACACAACCTATATAGATCCTTTTAACTAATCATCCCTAACCTGAGAACATTAAAATCGTGTAACAATATCTATATAACTCATTCATTTAAAAGAGTCAAAAGGGCTATACCTATGTGAAGTACTAAAGTTGTAAACGAATCATTACTTTGTTGACATGTTATAATAACTAAGTTAAACAAGTCATGTTGAAGATGGATTATAAGTTTGGATTTAAAAACTTTTGAAATGTAATTTAAATGGTATATATAGTACTATACTATTGCTGAAAATATGAGAACTTATTGGGTGGGAGAAAGTTAAGATGCCGATATTCCTACAAAGTGTTGAATGTTGTGATTTCCAACTAGGAACTGGAAGAATATTTGTGAGTGATGAGGGAATATAATAAAGATAAGTATCAAGCATTTTAGGCAAAAACCCCTTTTGATGAAAACCGTAAACAAATGGGCAATTATTATTTTTCAATATATATTTTAAGGATTACAAAAACTATTACAACGACACTATATAATGTGTTTTTGGTGGAGCAGAACAGAATCAACAATTGTCCACTAAAAAGCTTACGTGAAGTCTTACTCATATGTTAGGACATGTACCAAACCTATGGTTCATATATATAGTTTAAATCAACCAATGTGGTGGGCATATTAAAAAAGGTTTAGAATATATATATCACCAGAGAGAGAGGAGAGAGAGAGAATGACACTTCGGTTTTTGTGAAAAATATATATTTAAAAAAAAACATAGAAACTAACAGGCGACAAACATGTATACATGAGTGGTAATCAATTGAAGAGGTAATATAGTGAATTCATATCATGTGTTGAAACTTTTTCATTAAATATCAGTAGATTTATGACAGGGTTAAGTAATTGATGATAGATTGGTGTAATTGAGCCTAGTAAGGTCGATCTGATAAGGCCCACGAGTATGAGCCTATAAATACTCGTGTCCTCCTCGTAGAACAGGTTAGACATCCAAAATATTCATAGGGAGGCTAGGGGCTGAATTTCAAATTCTTTCTGAGAGGAGTTCTATGTATCAGACGTTTTCTCTAAATAAACGTGTGCATTGAAAGGATTCCATCGTGTTCTTTTTTATCATCTTCATCTCATCGATTTCCGTTGGTCTCGAATAACGCTTCTGTCAAATTTCAGAAATCAAAACACTCAAATTCCCAAACCAGATTGTATTACCCAATATATATGAATAGAAAATAATGTATACAACTTAGAATCAGAGGAATACATAAACAAATCCAAATACGAACACAATCAGATCGTCATTGTGATGATTGATTATAGAACTCAAAGTCTCAAACTAGATAACTCTAGAGAACACGAGACTGACTGGAAACCCTAAAAATCTAAGGGAAGAAGACGATGTGGCGGATGAGGAGTAACAAACAAACTCCTGACAACACTAGAAATAACCTCTGACAAAATTTCAGCAGAAACACTATCATTCTTTTATATAGCACTGGTTCCTTGAGAACTTGACCAATGTTTAGCTTAAGCCCACTTCACAACCACAAGCTTATATCAGCTACAAACCCATTCTTCACCATGTATTAGGTCCAAGAGACTCATGAAAAGGAAAAAGAAACAATGCAGAATAATAACTAAGAATAAAGGTTTGAATTAATAATAAAAATATGGATTCTCATTTTTAACACCTTCAAACAGGATTCCGCACTATTTGAAAGTAATTGACATCCGAGTTCAACCGTAAATGGGTCGTCTACTTCACAAGGCGTCAGGTTACAAGCTTGGGACAAAAGTCTACATGGAGAATGGTCTTGGGTACGATGGTGGGCTAAAATTGGATTCATGGTTTTCGGGCTTCAAGGTTTACTTCATGTGATGTTAAAATGGTCTATGATTTGGGCCTGTTGGTCTCCTGGGTAATATGGGCCGCTTTATGGGTTGTTTGGGAGTTCATTTATATTTTATCATGTCCATTTTTGGCCGGATCATCCATTTTTATTTTCCAATTGAATTTTAATAATACAAACTACGACTCATTTAGCTATTAATTCAAGTTATCAATTTGGCTAATAGCACTCTCCATCTTTATTTTTATTGTCAAAAGCAATCCTAGTAGTATAATCATTACATATTAACTTGATTTCCGACTTGTAATGATGACTTTGAACAAAATGAAGAAAATATAAAAGCAAAACAAATAGAAATCAAGTGTAAATTAATGTGATTATGCTACCGGGATTGCTCAATGAAAATTAGGATTGTTATTGGCCAAACAATATTATTTGGATTATTATCAGCCAATGGATCATACTTTGGATTATTCAAATTCAATTTGCCCGCTTTCTTTACGACAAATGTACTTTTCTCTTACTCTTAAGTTACTCACCATAGTAAATTACATTATATTTGGGTTTATACCGAGGGCCTTCAACTATGAAGCAAAACCCTCTTACCAAGTGAGCTAGTTCCGATATCTGCTAGATCACCGCTTCTTAGTGTAGACACACTAATATGCTTAAGTGTGGAGAGAGATATGCAGAAACCGAGCCCATGACGATTATATGTATTTGTCTCCATGACAAAGTTATTGCGTTCTTTGTAATTTATTATTTGTATAATTTATAACTTTGTTTAATTTTTTTTAAAAATATATAATCAATATTTATTTTCAATAAAAACGAATATTGTTGATGGATTGATAAAGAATCAAAGAAAGCTTTAGTAAAATTGGATGTTCAAATGCTGAAATGTACAGGTGGTCTAAAAAAAATCTAGGAATTTTATTTTAAAAGAAAAAAACAAAATAATTTTTTGGTAATTTGTGTCAAAATCTGTCGAATTTTTTTTTTAATGCGGAGCTTGAAAACTTATCAGTAAATCGTTACTAATAGCCCGTTTATGACCCTTCGGATAGATCGTATTGACAATCCACGAGAAATAGCACTACACGTTGATGGATAGTTACCGACCAAATACACGATTTCAACAAATTGAACAAAGAATTAGAATCTTTGAATATTTAAAATCAAACAATATCACATATTTTAACAAATAGTATCATTTTAAAAGGTTTCAATCATAGAATGGACAGCTACTTAAAATTACTGTCTCCTCCAACCGGAGAATGATGATATCAAAAACAATATATAATTAATAAATCACAAGTGGAGTGTTTGATTTATTGGATACAAACTTGTAATATTTCATAAAATAATGAACCGGCCAAACTACGAATCATATGTTACATACGTCTGCTCATCTCGATATAACCTTTTTTTTTTCCTCTTTTCTTACTATTTTACAGATTTCTCATTAGGTTATATATCAGCTTGGGTCACAGGTAATTAGTCAGATATGTGATGATGATAAATGTGAAAACGACGTCACGCAAATAATAACGCACGTGGTTCAATGATAGCGATAAAAGTGTGTGATAATATATGTGTTAATGTGTGGTTTAATTTAGAAAATGTAAAGGATGTGTAATTATGTTATCAAGGCGATTGAAAATGTAAATGATGTGTAATTACGTTATCAAGGCGATTGAAAATGTAAATGATGTGTAATTAAGATAATCTTTAAGTTTATACTACGTATGTTATGTCCCTAGTTTGATTTTTGTACAACACCTTCTAGTCTTCATCCTCAAACATAAACATACCCGTTGGACCCGGGACATGAGTCTCTTCATTGTCTTATGTCTGAATAACAACTTCTTTAACGCTTCACCGGATTATTCAATCAGTAGGAGCAAAGGTCCATGTGTATAGAGGACAAGGACGTAGTCAATTTGAGCTAGTGACTTGTACATACTAGGAATTTTTTGTATAAGATCAACAATTACAATAATCTATCCCAATCACAAGAGGCGGTGTCCCCCCTATATTGATGAACATCATGCCCCTATCATATCACACCACTATCGATATCTTTTCCAAAATGACATTAATTGTTGGAATAAGAAGAGCAAATTAATTATACAAATATATATAAATATACACACACACACACACACACTAGAAGGGGTGTCGATGCAATGGGACAAGGAACATGTCACATTCAGAAGTGGTATTAAGTTTCAGACATAAATTTCTTAAAAAAAACAAATGGGGCCTAAATAGCATTTTAAGAACGCCTATTTTGTTTTAAGGTTAGATGTCTAAATCATATGAAACCAAAGAAAGATGCACCCTTTGTCTTGCATGTGATTGTATCGCAATTAAAGTTTTAAAGATGGTGAAGTCGCATCTCCTCCGACTAGTTAGGCTACACGGGCACACGGCTAATGTGCCGCATTCATTTAGGTTTCACCGCAACCAAGTTTGCGGTTTCAAACTTCTTGCTTTCTTGGCTACTTCAAACCGAGAATGAGAATTATTGTGTGTTTATCGGTTTTAGACTTTAAGCATTAAATTTTTTTTCCATTCCAACCCATTAGGATAGTTTTGATAAAGTTATATGACATTTTTATTTATTATTTATTTAAATTTAAATTTCTTTGTTAACCTTTAATCTTTTGTCTATTTTTAGAAAGCAAAATATAAATATGGAAATTGGAGGTTGTGTTAGCAAGGCACTTCACTCCACAAGTGAGAGTAGAGCGTCGCCACGTGTATGGCAGGGATTTCTTCGCAGGGTGCTTTCCGATCACCTTACCGTTTTGAGAACGTAAGATAATAGATATATATCAACGGCTATAGTTCTTCTACCGGCTGGCTCTGCTGATCAACGGTTGAAAATGAATTGACGGCTGCCATCCTATGGTTAGTACTGTGATCTTAGGCAGACTTTAAAGACTCCGTTCTTCGTTTGTATAGTGTTCTACTTGTATTATATGATCGTAGGAGCTAGAGTTATTTTACTAATTAATTTTGTACAAGTACTCGGACTAATATCATTATAATTTGTAATTATAATGTGCTATGTTATTTGAGTTGATTTTTAACTGATAGGTTCTGATAGAAATTATCTTGTTAACTAAAAGATTTGGAGGTCAAGTTTTATAAAATCTATAAATTAACAAGTTGTTATCACCCTAGTTGAAGTTTAGACTTTTAGGGGTTGTTTGGTTCGTCTTTTTCGTTCAGCAACAAATGAATAAGAGGCTGTATGGTAAAGACGATATTATCATTTTCATTCAGCAATAAATCTGGGGCATGATGAAACAGACAAAAATGTCTTTTTCGGTCAGACAATTTCCATTCAGACATTCGAACCAAACAACACCATATGACAAAAATGTCTTATTCGATCAGATTAAGCCAAAAATAAGCTGAACCAAACATGACCTTAGTTTTTGTGCTTTCATCTATATCATCAATTGTGTTTTGAAGGGTGTTAGAAAAAGCTCTCGCGACTTTTCACATTTGGACCCATAACTTATAGAACTGTATATTATTAGACCGCCATTTAAATTTGTTTTAACGAAGGGAGCTATGTAAGATTAGTAATTTGCATCAGCCCAACCCCCACAAGCAATAGCCCACTCCTCCAAAGCGTTGAGATTTATTTCCTCCTTCCAATCGCCCACTACAATCTACCTATCACCGACCCTTTGAAATCTATCCACAACTTTACATTTGGGTTGCCTATCAAGTCCAGCGAGATCAGGAAAAGATGCACGGAGTGGTCATTGGACGGGTGACAGACTACTCCGTGCATCTTTCCTGATCTCGCTGTGCTTTTTCTGAAATAGACTCAAAAACTGTTTTTTCTGAAATGGACTCAACAACAGTTTTGAGTCCATTTCAACAAAAAAAAACCCACATTCGCGAGTGGTTGTATGGTAAAACATTGTTTGGCTCGGGAATTAAACTTGTGACTTTTCAATTAAGTTTTTTCGTCATTGTCAGCTATTCCTAGTGGTTTAATACGATTATGTTGGTTAATTTGTCTTTTTCTAATTAATAATTGTAGAATAATTAAGAAATTGTTTTATCACTACACCATCATTAATCATAAAGTCTTATGTTGATTAAACCGTCAACATATCGTATAACACCATTCTTCGAGCTTTATGAGTTTAGAGGAGTACATGACCTAAACCATTACATTATTTTAATAGATTATATAAAATAGACATAAGTAGCCGTTGAAGATTTTCCCCTATTTAAACACCCCCGAGTTATTCATTCAGCAATACAAGCTTGTCTACCGTAGAACACAAAAAACTGACAAGAAGCCCATTGGATTTTCTTTCGCTCCAGATCCCCTTTTCTATCATCAAACAATCTCTTCATTATTTAACAAATAACAACCCCCTTAATTTCAATCAATAATCGTCATTACTACTTTTAGTTCTACTTCATTCATATGCTTCTCGTAAGATCCCTGCATATTAAATTCCTTCTCCTCAAACAATCTCTAAGCGTTTGATTTGATCCGTGTTTATTTGAGATCGATCATTCACACCTTCTTCTCCTAGATCTCTTGTTTTTTATCGTTTTATCAATCGGATTTTGCAAATGGAGGCGGTTATTATGAACTCAACCGGCGATTACAACCGCCGGATCGGAAATCCGGAGAGGAATTTCGATACGAACCGTACTTCATTTCCGTATCGATCTGATGATCTGCTATTAGCGAGTTTTCTCGCCGGTGGCCACTTCGGCGGTTTAGTTTTCCGACCACCGAAGAATCTCCTAAACTACCGTCAGCAACCGCCTCTTCTTCCTCTTCCGGTTTCAATGCCGCTAAATCATCGGAATCTCAACATCTCTCGTAGCAATAGTACTTCAAACAATCACATTCGATTATCGTCTCCACGAATCAACAAAAATAACAAAAATATCAAAAATCGAGTGCGAGATCATTCTCTGACGCCGAAAAAATCGAAGAATCAGAAGAAGGATTCGAAGAAAGAGGCAACGGATCTGCTTCCTCCGGCGGAGGAAAATGAAGCACCACCGGTTGAATCGTCGATTAATTTGATGACAGGACCGGATCTGAAGGATCTACCTAACGAAGTTGTTATTTCTAGGGCTTTATCTTCTTCGATTAACAAAAAGTTATGTGATATGGTTTCTGTTGATGTTGTTGATGAGTTTTCAGGCTCTGCAGTGTTTACTCCTTCTCCACCGCCGAGCAGCTTGCCTTTTCCTACTTTTTGTCTCCGGTCAAAGCTCAGTTGCAAGCCCAGGCTTCCGGCGTGGATGTCGGAGCTACTGATGGTCTCCGACGACTTCTCCGACTGTGATAAATTGGTCTTCCTGATTGCTGTTACTTTATGCATGCCACTTTAGTACATAAGAGAAGGGGGAAAAGCGGTTATTTGATGCTTTTTTTTCATCTTCTTCTATCTCTCTCTATGTTAAAAAATATGTCAAAATATTTGGGTTCTTTTGTGTGTTGTATTTTTCGGTAAAGTGTTCTCTGCCTGGGTTTTTTTTTTCCATGGTAGTGCACTATATTGATTTTAAATTTGTAATAAAACTTGAAAAGTTAAAAGTTTTGTGACTAAAATAGAAAATAACAAAGTTTAAAATTAAAAAAAAACTTTAAAAGTTAAACGATACAAAACGTAAGAGTATGAAACAATGTGACCAAACTATGCAAACTAAAAATTTACTATTTCGTTAAAAAGAAAAAAAAACAAATCGTAAAAGTTTAGGGGTAGAAAGCGTCAAAGCACCAAAGTCACGTGACCATAAGTTTGAAAAACCAAAAGTCTACTATTCATCTATGAAATTTGATCGTGTTCAAAGGTAACGGAAATAAAACGTAAAAGTCTAAAAGTTTCGTGGTCAAAGTATAAAACTATAGAAAGGTCGTGGCCAAAGTCGAAAATTCTAAAAGTATACTAAAAATTAAAGTGCAAAGGTTAAGGGGTTTAAAACGTAAAAGTCTAAAAGTTTCGTGGTTAAGGTATAAAACTATAAAAAGTATATAAAAAACGAAAGTATAAAAGTTAAGGGTGTAAAACGTACAACTATAAAAGTCACGTAGCCAAAGGATTAAATTAAAAAGTAATAGTGGTCAAAATATAAAAAATAAAAAAGAAAAGACGTGGACCAAAAGTGTAAAAATAAGAGAATCTTTGTGGCCAAAATAAAAGAAACTAAAACTCTTGAAGGACTTAAGTGAATAAAAGTAAAAATTATGTGGCCTAAACAAAATAAATCAAAAAACATGTGATGTAAACAAAAGAAATAAAAAGTTCACTATTCAAGTATCAAATTCCATTGTTATTGTTTATTTTGTAAACAATCATATAAATGTGTGGCATCATTATGTTACCATCTTCTAAAGTGCATGTCACGGTGATTGACCCATGATAAATGCATCTAAGGTTCCAATCTTTCCAAATGTAAAAAGTTTGATATTAGTATGGTAAGCTACTTGTGTTATCTCTAACTATATTCTTAATGACGTTGAGTTTTAAAGTTGAAAAGTGTATCACGCAGATGAGTGGTGTGAGGATGAAAAGGTGATGTAGTGGGTAATGATAATATATAGAAATATAATAATTACTTAATTATTAATATTTTGTTTTTAATTACTTAAAAATAAAACAATTTATTAAAATATATAACTAAAATTAAAAACAATATGTTAGACAGATAGATACAGACAAGCTCTGGTTCGCACACATTGAAAACAGAGATTAGAGAGAATTCTTACAATTCTAAAGAGTACTGAAAATGAAAGTTAAAAATGCTTAAAATTTATAGTAAACATAGCAATTAGGAAACAAAAATAGACGTTTAAAAAAACAACCGTTAGAAAAACTAGCCCTTCAAATTCTGTATAAAACAAGTTGTTGACCCTCCCTTGTTTCGCGACAAACCACTCATTTGTCTGTCAGTTTAAGTTAAAAAAGTTTTAGTTTTGGTCAAAGTATAAAACTATAAAGAAGTCGCGAATAAAGTCAAAAACTCTAAAAGTATAATAATAAAAGAAAGTAGAAAAGTTAAGGAGTATAAAACATAAAAGTTAAAAAGTTTCGTGGTGAAAGTATAAAACTATACTAAAAAATGAAAAAACAAAATAAATAAATAAATAAAGTTTTAAATGTTAGAGGATGGTGACCCGCTCGCGATTCGCGACGGGCCACCCATTTACCCGTCAGTTTAAGTAAGAAAAATTTTAATATGATTAAAGTATAAAATTATAAAAAAGTCATGGCCTAAGTCGAAAACTCTAAAAGTCTAATAAAAAACAAAAGTAAAAATGTTAAGGGGTATAAAACGTAAAAGTTTAAAAGTCTCGTGATTTATAAACTATACTAAAAAAGGAATGTAGAAAAGTTAAGGGGTACAAATGTAAAATTCTAATAAAACTATACAAATTCATGGTCAAAGTTGAAAACTCTAAAAGTATATTAAAAACGAAAATAGAAAAACGGGAAATTATGAAAGTTTCATGGTTAAAGTAGAAAACGTATAGTATGAAACATATGTTAAAACGAAAGCAGAGAAACGTAAAATTGTGAAAGTTTTGTGGCCAAAGTAGAAGACCACAAAACTCAAAACAAAAACAAAACTTTAAAAGTTAGAGGGTAAAAAATATAAAAGTATAAAACATATGTGGCTAAACTATAAATACCTAAAGTATCCGTTTAAAAAAAACAATGTGTAAAATTTAATAGTAGAAAATATCAAAGTATTAAACTTTTATGACCAATATTGAAAACCCAAAACCTAAGTTTGTGGCTAAATTGGAAATTCTAAAAGTTTTTATGGCCTAATTGTAAGAATGTAAAAGTAATGTGACAAAATTTAAAAACTTAAAAAGTATACTATGTCTATTCAATTCTTAATGTAATATATATAACTGTAATTATAGATTATATTATTTTAATATATACGAAATATAAAAGATAAGTCGATATATGTAAGTTAACTAGACTTCTACTCGCGAGTTGTCGCGGGATAACGCGGTCAAACTAAACAGTTGCATTGTTATAAAGTTATGTAAAAACAACGGGAAAAAACGCGTAACGACCCAAATGCATAAAGTATCGAGCCTACAATCTAAAAACTATGTTACATGACTGTAACTGTTATACCACCACCTCCCTTACTATTTTCGCTGAGATTGGAAATAAGACAATAAAGAAAATTTATGTTATACAACTGTGCATACCATCAATTACTAACAGAAACGACTATACTTATTAGACAACCGAATCATGTGTCAAATTTTTTTTACGTTTAGATAAGAAACAAATTATCTGAAGAAAAAAAATTTATTCGTGTCACATGGCGTCAACCTAAACTGCCACGTGGCATTACAGTATAGTGTGAAAATGTCACTATTCTTCCAGAGTTTTACTTTGTTTTATAGTAGTAATAAATGTACAACTATCTCAATGCTCTAACAACTTGTACATTGTGCATTATACTTGTAAAAAGGATGAAAGTGTGGTAAATGTATATAGTCATCACTAATTACTAATTAGTAATTGTAATTTGTAAAAGTAGGCGGTGATTTAGAATTTGGAGGTGTTTCAAATATTAATGTAATGTTTGAGTAAACTAAACATTTTTAAGCATGAGTAGAAGTGTGTTATGATAGTAAGGTAACGCATTTAAAACAAAATTCTAACAAAGCGTTGGAGATCTGTGAGGAAAAATCATATTTGAAAAAACAAATTGTTTTCAATATATTATATTGACACTTCTTATTATTTTAACAATTAAGTGTAAGAACCGTTCATATGCTTGTGTGTCGCGAGTAGGTCTTTTTGTTGGAGATTCAGCTACAATCGAGAAAATAATTAGCTTTTAAAAAATAAACCAGCTTACAAAAGCTAG
>JBCNJP010000020.1:9085051-9106051 GCA_039602395.1 Deinandra increscens subsp. villosa
GCGTATCTTTCAACCTAAAACGAGTTGAAAAAATTATTACTAAGCTAAACCTATAACTCATCCTTAACATCTGCTCCATGAGACTCTTCTTCTTCTGTGTGTTTTTCAACCTCAGCTTCCTCTACTTCATCTTCGTCTTCAACCGCTGCATCAGGACCAATGCTTAAACTCGCCTTCACAGAATCATATATTCGTGACGCAAACTCCTTCGGATCAGATACCATAAATCCACTCTCCATCAATGCCGTTTGGTACATAAGTTGCGCACTTGTCTTTACACTTGCATCCTGAAATCAAATTATTTCCATTAGTTGTTTAGTAAAAGTAACAGTTTTAAGGTCTAACTTTAACATGTTGTATGTTCTCAAGATTTCAGTTTGTAACATTTTTGAGTTCTCTAACACTAACTTGTTTTAAAAATTATTATGTTAGATTGGAGAATAAGGATTGGATCTAACCTTAGGGTCCTTTACAACTCGCTCTCGGAGCTCCTTAATGATGGGATGTCTTGCATTGATCTCGAGTACTCGTTTCCCACGCATGTATGCTTGCTTCCCGGATTCAGATAAAGTTTGCGATTGCATGATCCGTTCCATATTAGCACTCCATCCATACTTGGAAGTAACCACGACACACGGGGTGTCAGCCAAGCGGTTACTAATCTTCACATCATCGACGTTCTCACCGCCAAGGGTTTCCTTCCACCATTTGGTTAGTTCTTTGAATGATTCCTTGATTTCTTTGTCTTTGGAATCCTTTCCGAGTTTCAAACCCTCCTTTGAAACATTCTGGAATTTCTTGTCTTCGTAATCCATCAGGTATTTCATCACGTACTCGTCCACAGGCTCCGTGAAAAAAATCACCTCGTAGTTTTTCTTTTTAAGCCTCTCGAGAAACGGGGATTTCTTGAGATGTTCCTTGCTGCTGCCTGTGAGGTAGAAGATATCTTTTTGCCCAGATTTCATTCTTGAGATGTATTGATCAAGTGATGTTAGTTTGCCTTCTGATTTGGTGCTGCAACATAAGTTTAAAAGAAAATCAGGACTCATTCATCGAAGAGTTGCTAGTTAATTTAAATAGAAAAGTTTCTATATTGGTTTATTAAGAATGGACCAACCGAACTCTGCCCATTGGTCATCATAAAAAAATATAGCAGGTGAGCCCATTTTGTTGAGAATCCATGTTACCCAAACTTATCTTTGCTCAAAACCTGTACTAGCACCTTACCCAACCCGACCCGTCCATTTTGTCAAGGCTTACATACCTCTCAAACCGAAGAAGTTTCGCCAAACGGTTCCTATTTGCTGCATCCTCGACGATGCCAAGTTTAATCGACTTGCCAAACTCATTCCAGAACTTAGTATATTGACCTCTCTTCTCATCATTCTCCTCTGATTCTTCCACCTCTGAAACACAAAGTCACTTACATATCAAGATCAAGAAACATATCATTCTGAATGAGAATATAACTATATAAGACAAGATATTAGACTGACTTACGTTTAGGGTCTTTGTCATTAGATTCATCAGGGTCTTCTTCAGCAAGTTTGCGGATCATGTCAAGGGCCTTCCTGAGAAGTTTCTTTTTTATCGTTTTCAAGCTGCTTGTGCTGTTGAAGCATTTCTCGAGATACATTAAGTGGTAACGAGTCAGAATCAACAAGACCCTGATCAAGACAACGAATAAATAGTTGTTAGCAGCCGTGCTTTAAAACAGTTACAATATATTGATTGGATTACATGATGAATAAATGTATTACCATCAAGAACATTAGATACTTAGGTAAAAGCTCATCAAATTCATCAGATATGAATACTCTTCTAACATAAAGCTTGAGGTTAGATCTTTTGGCAGTGTAGTAACTCTCATAAAAATCAGCAGGAGCCTTAGGGGGCACAAACAGAACAGCCTTGAACTCAACATCACCTTCTGCTTTAAAGTGACTCCATGCCATTGGCTTCTCATCACCAAAATCCTGCCATACAGAAAAAAAAAATTTAGACAAGCCCATGACATGATTGACGGCATAGTTGTCAAAAGAGCAAGGCACACTCAAGACGTGAAGGCTGAGCCTTGGGCCTAGGTGCAAGTCACTTAAAAAGCGAGGGTTCAAGATAAGCAAGGCACCAAGCATAAACATACCATTTTTAGGGGTTTTAGACATGTTTTAGGCTTGTTTAGGGCTAGTTTTAGGTTGGTTCTAGACCATTTTGAATGTTTTATAACAATTTAGCCAGAAATTGCAGAATATGCTCGTCGGGCACCTTGATTGCTGCAAGGCGTTTTGCCTGTGCCTGCAACTAGGCTAGTGCATGATGCGGCTTTGACAACTATGATTGATAGGTTTTAATTTACGGGTTTCAAAATTCACCTTAGCAAGAGTGTGGTAGAATTTCGTGTATTCCTCCTCAGTCACCTCCTTTGGACTTCTTAACCATATAGCTTTAACGTCATTCAAGCGTTCCCATTCATATGTTATTTCTTTGATCATTTTGCTCTTTGGTTTTTCGTCATCTTCCTCTTTGTCAAAATCTTCATCTTCCTTCTCTTCACCATCTGTGGATTCTGCTGCTTAAATCATTCAATGGAGCTAAAGAAGATTGAAGTTATGACTTTCGAATATGTTAACAGATATAACAATGGTTTCCAACTTACATTTTTCTTCATCATCACTGGAATCATCTTCTTCAGCTGGGACTTCAACGTCAACTTCTTTGCTGGCCCAGAGGTATATGGGGAAGTTAATGAATTCAGAATACTTTTTCACCAAATCCTTCAGTTTTGACTCTTCCAGGTACTCCCCAGCTTCCTCCCTAAGGTGTAATCTTATTTCAGTACCACGACCGAGTGGCTCGTTATATGTATCTTCCGAAATTGCAAATGCACCATCAGCCTTTGACTCCCACACATACCTAAAAGGTTTCAAGTTGAAGCAAGTTAATTAGTAAAGCTAAAATGGACAGCTGCAGAAAAGATGCAACTATAATGGCACCAAACCCAGAAGACATACTGCTTGTCATCATTGTGTTTGCTAATCACTTCCACATAGTCGGAAACAAGATACACAGAGTAAAATCCAACGCCAAACTGACCGATAAGGTTAAGATCGCCTCCTGTCTGCATTTTCTCAACAAAAGCTAGATACAAGAACAAAGAGCAAAACACATTATTAAAGAATTTGAGTGGAAAAAAGGAACATTCTTCTGTCGACTCTCGGATGCTGAAGTGCAATACCTGAAGTTCCAGACTTGGCAATTGTTCCCAAGTTCTTGATCAGATCATCCTTTGTCATACCCACTCCTCTGTCACGAATTGAAAGAATCTTGTTTTCTTTGTCTAGTTTAATCTTCGTGTCATTAAACAACCAAAGTCGTTTAGATTTCATAACTCAAGACAACACATAAAATGAAGCAAATTGATACGAAACCTGGATCTCAAGCTTGGTATCATCACCTTCACCTAATACCTCCTTATCGGTAAGTGAAAGGAATCTAATTTTGTCCAGAGCCTGAAAATTGTAATTTGCAAAGAAAGAATTGAAAAATGGAAACTCACATTTAGATCGGGTCCTAATTTGGGTCGAAATAACAGAAGGAAAAAAAATATTGTATCTTACATCAGATGCATTGGATATTAATTCCCTTAGGAAAATGTCCTTGTTGCTGTAAAGAGAGTTGATAATGATGTCCATAAGCCGAGACACTTCAGCCTGAAACTCAAACTTCTCCACATTGCTGCGGAGACTTTTCCTGGACATTGACTCAGCTTCCCTGAATCGTGACAATTAATCCTCTTAAAATAGCTAACAGTAACATGATATGGCGATGCTGTTCTTTATATGAAATAAAAAGGCAATGATATGCTCAATAGTCAAGACGTACAACTCCTGGCTAAACAATTCATTGTTTGGGCATCATGCTCTCAAACACTACATGAATGAAATTAGGTATGTATAAGATCATGCATCAAGGTTTAACAAACCTCTTGACAACATCAGAATCAGTAGATAAACCATGTGGAACAGCACCAAGCTTCTCTTCAACCTTGGGTGGATCCACGGGTTCATCTGAATCAGACTCTGCATTCGCGTATAACTTTTGACCTATAAAGCAGCATAAATTAACAAAAAGATTATCAGACCACATTTAGGAGATGGTAAAAACCTGAAAAATGATTTCAATATACTCAGGGTGAGGTGAGTCCATCCCTTAACTCTCTCTGCTCCACATCAGTTTTTTTCCCATCACTTCCCTAGCCATTCCTAACCCTTGCAGCTCATCTTTCTCATCACTTATAATAAAATAACCATATAATATATGCATATGTGTGTATGTTGCCAAACTGTGCTTTCTTTCAATTAAAGCTTAGCTGTGAGATAATGTCTTATAGGCAGTACCCTCCCTCACATAACTATGGTAAAATCTTGTTAGTAGCAGAGATTCATAGCCCTTTTCTTCAAATTAACACTTTATACGCATCACTCGAATTTCAAAATATCACAAAACGCTTTGATCGGTTGCAATTAGCAAATATATAAACAAACGTGTATAATTTTCACAAAACAGGAGACGTGGATCAACAATTTCAATCAGGCTCGTGAAACTGATGGATTGAAATAGTTAACATGCTACAAATCGACTGAAAACAAAATCAAACGAGCTCATCATAGAATCTGAAAACACGTTAACAATTGAAAAGTAAGATCCGTACCGTGATCTGGAAGAAGAAAGAGGAGACATAGCAGAAACAAAACCGAAGGCGGGAGAGTCCACTTCCTCATTATTTGGTTTTAAAAACTCGTCGTTTGCTTCGGCGGGCTTTTATATCTATGGTGGTGATGCCAGCGTGGAAGATTTAATTGTTGGTTTTACAGAATGGCGCTACGTGTCAGTGGCTCATTGGATGATATTGCCTCTCATACGACGTGGGAGAAATTACTTTTGCGTTGAAAGACAAATTCTAAAAAAAATAATTAAATAATAAAAAATTAAAATATAAAAGGCTTAAAACCCGCGATGTCAACCATATTTTTCCGCTATATTACGTTTGCATTGAAAGACAATTCGCAAAAATGATTTGATGATACTCTTATGCGGTTTTATAAACGTTTTCATGTATCGGTCCGTTTGTTCTTGTCAGAAAACCTCTTGTTATTCTTTCATCATGGGCACCGACATTTAGTTTGGAGCATTCACCCATCGTTTTGACGTTTTGTAGTCGGACATAATATTGATTCTACACCAAAGTTTTATATTAAGGATGTTGCTAAAAGGTGGATTTGAGTGCCACCCCTCCAAATAGAAATATACTCTTAAAAAGGACTATATGAACAGGGGCGGATCCATGAGAAAAAGTCAGGGGTAGCGTTAAAAACAAATTTGTCGGGACTAACGGGGGTTCGAGGGCAGCGCCCCCGAATTTTTTTAAGGTAATTAACGGACTTCTGATCATATTTTTAAGAGGGTTTTTTATTATATTTTTAGGTAAAAACCATAAAATTCCTTCCAGGGGTCGCGAAAAATTCGTTTCAGGGGTCGCGAAAAACCAAAAACTTAAAAAAAATTAAAAATTTGCACGTCGGGGTAAAATTTCAAGGGCAGCGGACGCTACCCCTGGGGCCTTCTTAGGTCCACCCCTGTACATGAACCCGGTTTCCGAATTGCAATCACACCATATGAGCCACTACATACAAACACATAAAAGTCTTTGTAACTTCAAAAACTTGGTATGTGGTCAATAAATACGTGACCACTAAAAGTTAGGTTTGTGTGCATAACATGTGGCATATCCTAACTTCATTATGTATGTTCAATAACTTTGTGAATCGATAACGTGTAACATATATTATAAACACTTTAATTCACCTACTTTTTGTATTAGTAACGTGACTAAATTTTTATGATGATAGACCATTAGTAAATTAGTAATGGGTTGTATATAATAAGGTTATATGTGGTCACATCGTGGTAACTTCCGTGATGAGTATAACGTCCAAGTAACATCGTCCCTAGGCGTGATGGGGCGAATGTGATTGGGATAACGTTCATAGTGCATTTAAATTTTTTTACCACCAAACCAAACAATTACATTTCATTTTACTTTTCTAAATTAAACATCACATTCACACAACCATCATTCACTCTATTACTAATCCACTACATACTTTTATTACTATCACTGAACTGTCTGCATGACATCCTATGTGACACCACTTTACTTCATCTTATACATCAACCACTACTACATGAGTCATGACCTAATGTGTATACGTGATTCTCACATATGTCTATCATACTACTATTTTTTTTCTTTTTCATATTAAAATATAAAACTAAAAACAACAAACTTTAAAGCTGCTTGTCTACGGTTAAAACTTATATTAATACGGTTGCGGGTTTAGTAAATAAGGTTGTGGTGTGATGTGTGTCGGTCATATAACATAACTTTTAGATTATAGGTTAACATTGAGCGTAGTGTACTTGAACTAGCTTGATAAAGGAAAGATCCATCTTAACCTCACGGTGACGCATGGATCGCAAATCTTGTTTCACATAATCGAAAACTTAGAAAAAAAAAAACATATTAATTAAATTAAAGGAGATTATTCTAAATAAACTTGACAGCTGAATATAAAGTCACATATCCTGCTTTATAATTAGTTACTTGCGCAATTTGATACATATATTATTTAACTTTATAAACCAGTAATTTATTATTATTTTAAATAAAACAACTTACTTACAGTTGTTTGTATTTAACTTAGACTTATTTTATTGCTAATATTTGACTATCATTTGGCCAGAAAACAACTCAAAAAACTCGAGGGTTATCACCACCAAATAAAAAGTTCGCCCACCGTGGGGCTCGAACCCACGACCACAAGGTTAAGAGCCTTGCGCTCTACCAACTGAGCTAGACGGGCTTGTTGTAAAGCTTGCTGTTCTCTTGTGCACTATTAACTCAATGACATTTTTGAATCCAAATGTCCAGTCAGTTCATGATGTAATTGTCCATCGCTTCTTTCTCCATTTTAGTTGTTTTTTCATGATTAACTAGATGTTTACCAAGCTTCATGGTGGGTATGAATGTAAGTTGTAAAAGTAATTACCTAGTCTAAATAAGTCCAACTATCACATATAATACAAATGATAAAAGTGGGAAATATATGCAACAGTAAGAAAGAATATAGTTTTGGATTGGGGTAAGATTACATTGTAGGCCCTGCTTTTCACTTCATCTTTAACATGATCACAAAAAAAAAAAAAAAAAAAAAAAAAAACTTAACAATGTCCATCCATATGAATTCATTCACTCCAAACGGATCAAGAAAGTGGTTTACTATTTATCAAGAGTGAAAGTTTTTCAAAAATCTAATGTTAGCTTAGATCATCTGCAAAGAAAACCATAAGGTTACTGTTACACAAAAGAATTAGAAAATATCAGAGATCATCATAGCTAAGACTAAGACTGATTATTTATATATTAACAAAATGTAACTTTGCTTTTGTGAGGGTAATATCAAATTCGACTGGCTATCTTTCAGATGTAAAACAAACTTTATAATAGATTAACCTCACAACCATAGCCTTTTAGACGAAGATTCCGGTGTCAACAATAGTAATTTATGGCTTAGATAAGTCAATTGCAGAAACAACTCATCTAAAGGCTTAAGTAGCAAAGTAATGTCGGTTGCAAGAGACACAGGGTCACCGCCATGTCTGAACATCAGTTGCCGGAACATCACAACCAATTCTACACCTGAATTTTCAAATACTAAAAAAAAACATCATTGCCATAGCGTACATGATAAGCCACTAACCAAAAGTAGACATATGCACTTTTATAAGCACATGGGTAAGTGTCACAATCAAAGTAAACTAGAATATGAGTAGTAACCGAAGTCCGACAGACCTGACTCGCCGGAAAGCAATATAAAAAGACTCGGGCAGCTAAACCGTCACAGTCAGTTAATTTAAAAACGTCGTAACCGAACATAAATTAGCATCGAATACCAATCAAACATTAGAAATAAAGAACCAGAAGAGAACAAAAATCCAAATCTTGCCTTCGGATACGTGTAGCCAAAATCTTGCCAAACATGCTTCTTCAGGACCACTCCAATTTGTACGAGCCGCTCGGGTAGGAAATTTACCTTTTCGTAGTTGCGTTTCGAGGACTATTACATCATCCTCCAAGCTCACAAAGTCTCCATCTTCTTCTTCTTCCTCATCATCATCATCATCGAAAATTTCTTCTTGACGTCGTGGTTCCCGAAAGTGGTAGTTTTGATAAAGGTTGGGTGGTTGAGATTGAAACGGGTATAACAAAATGACAGGATGCCACTTGAACCGGCATGTTGGGACTCGATGTAGCCGGTGAGTAATTCGTTTGTGGATATTGAAAAGAGGTTTGGTTAGGTTGTTGATATTGGAAAGGTTGGGATGTCATCGGTTCATTGGAAGCAACTCGTGGTCGAATTTTCTTACGGTTTTGCGTTGGGTTTTTTCGTGGTTTTGAAGAGCTTGATGGGTACTTCTCTACGGTTTTGAGAGAATATGTGTATAGATTAGAAGAGAATGAGAGCAGAAAGATTAAGGTGAAAATTGGTTAGATAAATGTAGTATTTATAATAAAAACAAAAAATTACAAAAATTGAATTTTTCTTTTAAACTTGATTGTTCTCATACGGTTCTCCTCAAGACTTGTGAAAGTTTCAACGGCTACATGTAGCCGTGGGTTGAAGCCAGACATGTAGCCGCTCCGGCGGCAACGGTGTTGCTGCTGAAGCCACCGTAGCCAAACACCACTCCTGTCACCTTTATATTCTCAAACCACCTTCAGACGCCTTTTTTTTCAATCCTACATTCGAATTCTTCAAGCATTGATTTTTTTGAACCTTGAGTTTTTCAACATTTATGAAAGTCAAATGGTGCATTTGAAAGTCATCTCATTTAATGTAGTGAGTTGGTATAGGTTTGATGTCCAACAGACTCACGGTGGGTGTTTCAATAACCATACCAATTGCCCAAAGTACGTACCTAGTATGTCAAATTGGCCCGACACTAAATGGCTTAACATTTTTAGAGACCAAAGGCAAATTAGAAATCCAAGAATCTTACAAGACTTTTATTGTTATAAACCTTGTTAAGAAGGCCAACAAGAGCATACCCAAGGTATGACTTGTATTAATATGATAAACTGTGAAATGTTACGCTATTACTTTTCTCAAAAATATTGTTTGTTATCCGTAACTGTTAATCAATATCTTCTGCTATATAGTCCAAATACATGTTCCGGCATGAACACTAAAGGCACATAGGTCTCATATTTTTAAGTTTTAACCGCACTTGTAGAAAATATGGTTTATTTATAATGTTACTCTTGTCAAGTTTAAATTGATGATAACATGTGAAATTGTAAGATTAAAGAATCATATTGTTTCAAATTACAATGCCACATAATATTCAAAATCCGGCCTCTAAGTTACATTCAAGAACAAGAATGATGATCACCAATAGGGAGTATAACATGTAGTAATATCTAGTGCAACCAATGATGCATGAACTTTATTATTAGATCAAACGAGCAAGAAAGACAGATTTTGAATATATTCAAAAACTTCGGAAATATTCAAGAAACACAAAAACTAGTTTGTACAAACATACTACCATAAAGTCGTTAGATATTTAACTAATTTGTCATACATTCAAGCACCACTGCACCAGCGTTAGTGAATATCTACCGACATTATGCTTGTATGAATTGTACAAAGTAGTTTTTATGTTTCTTCAATTGTACAAAGTAGTTTTTATGTTTCTTCAAGATGAGACCAATTCCATTTTTTTGAATCTATGTATTCAAATTTGTTTTCCTTGATTATTTGATCTAATAAATAAGTCTATTCATCTCCATCTACAGTTGTACAACTCAATTTCACTGCTATACTCCCTTTGTGATCATTCTTGTTTTTTACTGTGGCTTAGGGGTCAAACTTTAAATATTATTTACAACCATTTTAGCTCATTGTTATCATCTATTCAAACTTAAAAGAGTCCTATATTAAATAAACCATATTTTCTCCTGTTGGTGTGGTTAAGACTTAAGAAGATGAGATCTATATATAAAACAGCCCAAGTCTATCAGAAATTCAGAACTGTGAAAGCTATACGAAAAACTGTGAATTTTTTTTTCGGTATTTGGTGTGCTACAATTATTATTATTATATATATATTTTTTGGCATCTTGGTGTGATTGAATCATTGCATATCAGAGAATCTAACATCATGTTTATGGTTTTATGAAGAATTGGATTATTGCACATATAGTTATATTATAATGATACAATAATTCAGTGTGTAGCTATAAACACACCACTTTTTGTAATCTACTTGTCTCATACCACCCTTTTTGTTAAATCAGATCTGAAAATATATCGAACAACCGTTAACAACCGTTCGACAAGTAGTGGGCCCATATGAAAAGTAAGGGTGACTTTTTCTAACAAACTCTACCCCGGACAGCCGTCCAAATATGTTGGTGATGGTCGTCTGTCCAATGGTATGAGATTAGAATTCAAAGGGTGTGCGTATAGTAGACCCCATAATTTATCAAAGTTATAATTTAAGCAATAACCAGATAAAGATTCATAGCTCCAATTCAAGCAGCTTCATTTCAGAACCACATTCTAACTATTTTTAATTAGGGCATCAGGTATACCCTTGGCCATGTTAAACTTTAACATCGCCACGTAGGCGCCACATCATCTTTAACACCACTCTTGAAAGTTTAACATGTGAGGGGGATACCCATGGGGTGTTAAACCTTTTTTTAATTAATTTTTTTCTTTTTTATAAATGCTCAATGGTCTAATTTTTGACCGTTACCCATTGTTCCAACACTTTCAACGGCGCCGAAGATATGGCGCAAGGCCATCACGCCGAGGGTTAACGCACATGGGGGGCGGTATTGGCGCGCCTTGGCGCCGCCAAACAGCCCTATGGCGCCACATAACGGCTGTATACCGTGTGCCCTTAATATTGATATCAAATGACTAGGGAAAGAAAATAAACATGTATAGGCATTAATGTTGAAATGATTTGTGTTGGAACCAACCAAGTTTATTGAATTACAATTGCTTGCATGTCATTGGCCCAAAAACTAGAATGTATGGGTTACAGACTGACTTTGATTTAACTTGACGTTGGGTTACAGACTTGGTACACATTGTATGTATGGTTAACCTAGTATGGGAATAGTGATCTGATTTGACGTTGGGTTACAGACTAACAGACTTAGTACACATGGTAAAGATGCACAAATTTAAGATTCTACAGGTATAATTTCATACAGAAGGTTTATGCAGGTTATTTTAAAATAAAATGAGTTGTAGACGTCTTAGGGGGACGGGTGGGCGGCTAACCAAAGCCGCTACACCGACTGACTTTGTTTGGTAAACTTGACGTTGGGTTACAAACTTAGGCGGCTATTTGATAAGTTGGTGACTGGGTAAGAGCTGATTGAGTTAGAGCTGACTGGGTAAAAGCTGACTGAGTAAGAAACTCTGATTGAAACTTGACTGTTTGATAGTTGCTGACTGAGTAAGAGCTGACTGAGAAATGTATATAACTATTTGTTTTTAATGTATTAAATCATTCATCGAAAAGCATATCAATATGGGTCTAGTTTGAATCGTTTTTCAATTTCGAAAGCAATGGTGTGCTTATTTTCGAGATTCATTCGGTTTTTGAGAAGTTATGCTTGATTAAACATCATCTATATCGCGTTCATCTCGACTTTTTCAAACATTCGCCGAAAGCATATCAATATGCATCTAGTTTGAATCGTTTTTCAATTTCGAGCGTAACGGTGTGTTTATTTTCAAGATTTATCAAGTTTTGAAGAATTTATGCTTATTTAAAGTTAGAAAGATTTTTTTTATTATACTTATATTATTTTATTTTTTTTTAATCATGAGAAGTGATTCGGTAAGAAGTTCGGTCAGCCACAAAAATTTTGAGAATTCGGTCAGAAACATTAAAATAAATTAACCTACCAAATCTTCATAATCCTCACGGGTGATTGTAATACCCACCCCGAGCTAGCTCGGGAGAGGGTTTGGGAGGCTCGGGATCGCGGGAAAACCATCGACGGAGATGCTACGGGAGAGGTGCGCGGGTGCAGAAGGTGCTCGGGGCTGGGGCACCGAGAGAAGAGAAGCTCGGGAGAGGGGTAAAAAGTGTGGGTCCCCCTACTTTTTAAAGAGTTTGGGGTCTTGGGATGCTCGGGAACGCCCTGACGGGTAAAAAGTGTGGCTCGGGGAGGTTGCTCGGGATGCTTGGGGTCGCGGCGTCGCGGGGTGGGTATTACCATTACCCTCACCACTCCCTCCCCAAAATCCTTCAAAATTCTTTAAAATTCTTTCTTTTTCTCTTTCCTGCATCCCGCCCTCCTATCGGTTACAACCATTCTCCAAAATCCTAAAAATCCTACCGCTCCCCCCTCCCTTAGCAATAAAGATGTATAGCATTTCCTATCAATCTATCCTCAAAAATATCAAAATCAGTATCAAATCCTACTTAGAGATTTCATCAAACAAGTAATGTAATGTGCATTACTGAATCAAGCAAAATGGATGAACTATCTAGACACAATCTTAGGTTAAGAGTAATACTCTCCCCCATTCCCCAATTTCCCCACTCCATTTTTGGTGCCACCTCCTCATTCCCCACCCCTTCCCATTTTTCCCCATTTTGTGAGTAGCCGCTTCCCCACTTCCTCCATTTTCCCAATCACTTTTTTATTAATTTTTAATTACACAATTCATTAAAAAATACCTTTCAATTTCATCTAATCTCCATCGCAAAACCAGATCGGAACAAGGATCCGGTGGCCGGTGGCATCCGGCCGCCGCTCCTCCGTCGCCAACGACCAGATCCAGAGCCACTCCCGATCCCTTCTCCTTCGGCGTCGGTACCCCATGAGCCACTCCCGATCGGTGACCCCGATGGGCGCATTCTGGTGTTCCCGATCCACCGAAGCCACCGAATGCCTCTCCCGACGTCTTCGGCAGGGGTATTACTTTTACCCTTACAAATTCACAATCAATAGACAAGATTCAAGATGTTTAATGAAGATTGAAACCATATCTCATCACCTACATCGTTTCACATCTTGTCAAAACCTCAATTTGGAACCTGAAATCACTTCTTTGGACATTAAGTTGAAGCTGAAATCGAATGGATTGGCCATCCATCGGAATCAGTTTCAAGTTTTTAGTGAAAGACCGAGGGACCAATAGGTATAAAGACCAATACCCCACCCCATTACTGTAGTATATGTCCGGTTATCAGTTCCATTCTCTACCACATTTCCGTTATCAGGGTCAGGTACACCCAACTCGGTCTTGTCTACCCGATAAGCTCACCCCTAGGTGCAAAGGGTTGACTTGGGCGCAAGGCGCTTACATAGCGAGGGCTATATTATGCAAGACACAGTATAAATTTACCCTTTTTAAGGTTTTAGACATGTTGCAAAGGGTTCCTCGTGTGGCGTACACCCAAGTGACTCAAACCATCAAAAGCGCAGAGCCTATGCCTGAGTGCACCTGGCACCTTAGTACATGCTTTTCGAAACCATATTCATGCTAAACAGGATCAACTTAAGGTCACTATGCAAATGTATGTATTTCATATGTGAAATCATAAAGCACACATACAGCAACAAAAACCACAATGAATCTTCAAATTGAGCAAGTTCAGTATTTACACATTGAAATCAAAACCATTAATTCAAATAGAGACCAGAAAGAAATGTATTCCAAGTTCTGAAATAGACAATATGAGAAGAAATGATTACATACCGTTTCTTTAAACCCCATCATCAGAAGTTGTAGCTATGGCAGTTGATCTCTTCTTCCTATCTTCTTCATACTCAGGATCATCAGTAGGCAATTCAAACCTACAAACAGGACAAGTATTCCTCGAACCTAACCAAGGCACTATACAATCTCCATGATACATGTGTCCACAAGGCAATTGCTTCACAATCTCCTCTTCATTATTAACCAACTTATCTTTACATATAGTACAAACTTCGGTTTCAGTTGACTTTACCTCAACGGTAGGTAACGCTTCTACAGCATAGCTCGCCGCCGGTGGTGCTCCTCTCTTCCCGCTATCACTCTCGGCTAGGGTTTGCAATAATGCTTCGTATCCGGCAGCATCAACGTAATCGCCTGGATTGCCTATGTAACGATCTCCTGGAGCTTGAAACCTGAATTCCACCGAGTGATCTTCGAGTCCTGTTAAAATCTCCGCCCAATCGAGGATCCGGTGGCGACGGCTTAGGGCTCGGTTGGCGAAATCACGGAGACGGAGACGGATGACGTCACGCCTTTGTCTTCTACGATTACCTTCATCTTCTTCTTCTTCGGCGATCTGTTGTTCGTCTTCGTTTTCGTCGTGAGCGTCAGATCCGTCATGAACTCGATCTGCTTGATTCCGATTTCCTTCTTCTTCTTCTTCGTCTTCGTCTTCATTATCATCGTCGTCGTCCTCGTCATCTTCTTCGTCCCATCCGTCGAGTTCGATCCGGAGATAATCATCGTCGTTGCCGTCGCGGTCAGGAGGAGGGAGAGGAGGCGCGTCGTCCTCACGCGCAGCCATGGCGATTAACCGGAGAACCTGAAGAAACTCGTTACCGAAAGCAGGTTGATCGTCATCGTTTACTCCGAGGGCTTGATGATGATGGACTGATATTAACTCGACAAAACCATTTTTGCATTCGAAACAGATAACGTCGGCTTGGCCGGGTAGGGTTTCGATCGGGACGCGTTTGTTGCACTGGTAGCACCAGTATTGTGTTGGATCGGGATTATCAGGCACCAACGGAGGAGTCGGCGGCGGTGGTGGTGGTGGCGGCGGCGGTGTGTGTGACGACGACGACGGGGTTTCAGCCATGCCCGGCTGAGATTGATTGATTGATTAACCTGTGGAGGCAGAGTGGTGGAGTTGAGGCAAAATTAGGGGAAAACCGTGGACTGGTGGAGCTTATATCTTTTTTAAGGTTCGGGTCATCTACGTTCGTTCGGGTACGGTTTGGACCGTTTGGTTCGGATCTTTTTAGAAAAAGTGTTATTTATCAAAAAGATTGTTTTAAAATAATTCAAATTTGACTTCTTTAAAGGTTTACTTTGTTGATTTAAGAAAAGAATTTGGATTTTAATAATCATAATTTTTTTTTTTGAATGGTTATTCATTAAAAAAAAAGTAAGCAGCTATAGTACCAGGGGCGGAACTAGAAATTTTTTTTAGGGGGTCCACAAATTTTTTTACGGAGTCACTAGTTTTAGATGTTTCAGTTTCATATAAACGTACATAAAGAATTTTGGTCTATTACTTACTAAATAGTTTTTAATGTAGGCGCGCGTAGCGGCACGACATTGCGAGTAAAGAAAAATAACCGACTAAAAAAACTCTACATGATTTGATAAAAAATTATATACCGTAACATTGATAGCGATATAATAGTAAAAAAATAATAGTAAATGGATAAAAATGAAGAGAAAAGAAAAATTAACGCGAGAAAAAAAATAATATGACAAAATGTTTGCCTATTAAAAAAGTCTATATTTTAATATATTGCAATATTTCGTTATAAAAATGGTCTAAGATTAATGTATTTGAAAAGAATGGGTCTATAATGAAAGTAATTAAAAAGAGGTAGAAAATGGAGTACCTGTTTTCTCTCGTCATTTATAGCACTAAAATTGATGAAAACTAAGAAAAATAAAAAAATGTTAAGCACAAGATTTGAACTTGCACCCCTTCAAAATCAAGCAAAGGATCTTACCACTAGGCTAGTTGTTTACTTTGTTTTATTATCACAAACTAAGTATTTATTAACTCCTCCTCACAAATTAAGAAAAAAAAAAACCGTTCACATAATTTCCACTTTGCGTACGAGATTGAGGGGGTCCATGCGGGACCCCCTAACTTAATATAAATCCGCCCCTGTATAGTACAATAATAAAGAATCGTCAAGAAAACAAAAAAGAAAAAAAAACCTTTGGGAATAATTCTTACTTGGTTTTTTCTATACAATGAACATTCTCTTTTGAAAATTAGAAATTAACAGACTCGCGTTAACCGTCATTAAAGATAATTTAGGTTTTTAATGATTGGGCATCAAGGTGACATTTAATGTGGCATGTTTTGATATTTGTGAAGAAAGTTTTTAGAAAACAACCATCCAAACTAAAGGTATACATAAGAACCGATTTGCAAACCGAAAACGCTATAAAAACCAGAATCAGTTCGAGATACAAATCGGTTTTATAAAAAAACAGTCCGGTTCGAATATAAACTAGTGGTTCCTATTCAATTTGACATTTTCTTTAAACTAACCAGTTTCAAACTAGGTTGTCTCCAAAACCGATTTTGAAATCGGTTTTGTAGAACTTGCCGTTTGTAACCATTAATTATGTAATGCTAATTGTTGTTAGGTGCCTATCTAGTTGACTAACCAAAATTAGTGCCATCAATTACATTCTAAATCAATTAGCCGTTGACATTTAAAACATATATTTGTTACTTGCTCATTCTATCCATTGTTATTTAACTTTGCCTTACTGTTTCCTCTTATATGAGTCATAGCCCCCACCCCCCCAATCTTAATTCATTCTTTAGTGGTTTTGGTTCAAGGCTTCTAAGATTTTGATTTTGGCTCAAATGTAACTTTTAGCTCACCAATGGTTAGTTGATTATCTCAGAGATTAAAAAAAACTGAGTTTTTACGAACCGTCCCTCGTATCGGAAATGGCTTGGGGATGGAAACGGCTACCGGTATCGTTGCGAAACGTTTCCACCGTGTTTTCGCAAATTTGGGGACGTCTCGGTGTAAGATGTAGGCTATTTGGAGTTTGCGGATCTTTCACTAGATGATCCAGAACTTGAAAACGCTTTGATTAACAATATATAAACAATAATCTTCGACTTATCTATGTATTTTGGAAGATTTATGCTTATTTTGGAAGATGTATGAATTTTGAAGTTTAAATTGGTCATATTTTGAGGTTTGTGTTACATTATCTATAATATATATTTAATTTTTATATGTATCTATTGCCGTACCCATCCCGTATCCGTTTCATTGATTTTTGAGTTTTGTCGTTTCCCGTTCCCGTACGGGTACCTGTTTCATTGATTTTGAGTTTTGTCGTTTCCCGTTCCCGTCGGGTACCCGTTTCTCGTTCCCGTACCAGTTCCCGTGCATCATAGATTCCTTCACAACATCAAATCGGGTATGGGAAATGTAGGTTGGATATGTTGTTAGAAACTCGCATTTGAACCTTGAATGCTTTTCAAAGAAAATTATTTTCACTATTATGCTTGCATTTAAGATTTACACGGGTTTCTTAAACTGCGAAATCTAGTATTATGAAAATCTTCTTGCGAGATTTCTTATCCAACATGGATCAGTGGGATTCTTCACAAAATTCAATTGATTCTCAACATTTCTAACCTAAAAATAGACACAATGCAAAGTTTTTGGTTTGATTTGCATAAATGTGTCAAAATAAATAAATAAATCTTCTACAAAACTTAGCCTCTCCCTGGTTTTTTATTCCCATCATAAGCCAGCAACAGGGATGAGAAGATCAAGCAGGTGAAGACGATATAGGAGTCAGCAATGTCAGCTACATTGCTCAAGGCAAACCAAGGCTTAAAGTGTACCGCCAACAATGTGATGCAACAACCTAGAGGGAGATTACAGGGTCTAAATTTTAGGTTGTTTCATAAGATTATGTTGACATTTCTGTTTGTCTTGTGAATTGCGAAATGTAGGTGACTTTTCGCAGACTAGAGCGAAATGTATAGGGTTAAAATCTGCGAGAAGTCCATAATGTGCGAAAAGTTTATCAAGACTTTTTGCACATTATGTCTATAAACAGGCAAGTCCAAGTCGGTGAAGAATGGCTATATAATAAGCCTTTGCATTGTGATTCAAGAACCACCACATAAATTGATTGAAAGATAGTATTTAGTTTTGATCAAACAAGTTTAAAGTTCGTTGTTTGTTTCCGTTTGTTGCCCAACAATTGGTATCAGAGTGTAGGCTCATATCGTGATTTATGGGAAGAAAAAGAAGGAGTCTGGTTCAGTTGCAACTAAAATTTGCGACGAGATTCTGGTTTTGCGATCAGATTAGCGACAAGATTGAAGTTTAGCGACGAGAAAAGATCAGCGACGAGGTTGAAGATTAGCGACCAGATTGAAGATCAGCGACTGGTTATTGCAGATTAGCGACCAGATTCAGCAACCGGTTATTACAGATTAGCGACCAGAAGTTTTCAGCGACAAGATTTCCTATTAAGCGACCATATTTATTGGAGGAAAAAGAAACCTGTGTGATTCAAGACCGACCTGTGTGAAGTGTGATCGGAGAAAGAAGACCCGAATCTGTGTGATCTTTCTGGTTTCTACGTGAAATCGAAGGAATAAGAGTGACAAGTTAAAGTTCTTGGTGAACTAGTCTCGTGGCAAGTTGAATATAAGTGATCAAGAGGAAGTTCAAGTTTGTGTGACAAAGACGTTTTCGTCAATTCTGTGTGAATCTGCAGGAGACGAGAAGATATGTGTGATTTTCGTTATTGAAACTGTGTGATCCAGAAACCTAAGCCTGTGTGATTTGGGTGTGAACTGTGTGAAGAAATTCGTATGATTTAGTTTTGAAGAGGAAATGAAGCAAACAATGCAAGACAGTGGTTACCGGTGGCAAAGTGGGTATTGCAGGTGTTACGATCAAAGGGGATGAAGATCGACCAAAGAAGCCGAATGAAGTTGGTTGGTATTTTGATGGCTTTGGATAGTGTTATGGTGGCTAAAGATGGTGGTGCTCAAGCCGAATGTATTAAACCGGTTGTGAATGATGTTCCGGTTACTCATGAAGATGATAAAAACGAAGACTATGTCGGTGAGTCATCTACAAGTGATGACGAAAAATTATAACATTGAAGGTGACTTTGAGCTGTGTAGCAATGCTGGGTTGAATGAGAGTGTAGGTGGGCATCCATAAGTTAACGAGAAAGGTGGCTGAGGAGTTAAGACAGGTAGTGGATCAATGGTTCTTTCAAGTCTAGATGGACTAGATATGTTTGTCAATTGAAAGAAAGAAGACAAGGAGAGGAGTCATAAAGTAAGACATAAGAAAAAAAAAATCTATGAGGAGTCAAGAAGATAATAATGTTTTAAAAAATTAAAGTTAACGAGATGCGAGTACTATAAAGGATTCAAAATCAAGAAGGTACAAATCAAAATTGAGAGGAAGTATGATAAAACTTTACTTAATGTTTTAATCATTTAGGGCTTGTTTGGGATTGCTTATTTAAATGGATAAGTGCTTTTTGTTAAAAGTGTTTATTTGCTTATGACTTTTTAAAAATGGGTTTTTAAAAAAGTGTTTGGATTTGCTTATTTAGAAGGATAAGTGCTTTTATATGTAAAATGACTAAAAAGGGGTTGAGTGTGTATAAGCTTAAGTGAGTATAAAGTTAAAATAAGGGTATTATAGTAATTGACCACTCAAAAAGTCATAAGCAGTTTTGAAAAGCCAAGAAAAGTTGACTTATGAAAAACTGACTTATTAGCTTCTCCAAAAAGCTAAAAGTCATAAGTGCTTATGGGTTACCAAACACCCAAAATAACTTATTAGCTTTTCAAAAAGCTAATAAGCTAATAAGTTGAAAAAAATAAGCAATCTCAAACAAGCCCTTAGTTCATTATTAGGAAATTTACGTAAATTAGAACTTATCCTTGAGACGGTTGGGCTTCGCGGCTCATAGTATAAATACCGACCCTATGATTCATAATAGAGGTATTGCACTTATACTATACTCCCTTTTATACTCACTAATCTTTTAAAATGATACTAATTTTGACATTTTAGGTTGGTATCGGAGAGAAATCTCTTAATCTTTCATGTGATGAGGCCAATGGTGTTAGTTTTATGGTATTAGGAGTCACCACCGAGTGCCTTCCTTATACCCAAGTCATAGGCTTCCAACTATGATAGTTTCTTGCTTCAACGTCTTTGTACTGATAATGACCAATTGGCCATATGGTTTGACTCATGGTAAGATTCAGATCCCAAATATTTGAAAACGAATAATTAAATCTGTAAAACATACTTGTCATAAAAATCATCCATGTGATTACCTCAATTTTGTTTTTATTTTTGTTTAGAATGCATTAGAATTTTATTGTAACTGATTACTAAATTATTTATATTAATCAGAACATTTATAAAAACTGAATAACAAATGTGTAAAAGTAATGGATCAAAATATAGCAAGCATTCATAATCATATTTCACAAAAACAAATAGGACTTCCATACAAAGATATGTGTAATTTTGACCCTCCAAATGTCAAACTTATTCCAAATTTTCCTATCAACAACAACAAACCATTTTTCAAGGAGTGAGCAGACATGGCTGGGGTTTTGCCTGATCTTGAGGAGGAGGAGGATTGGTTAACATGTGCACCACTTCCCTCATTGTAGGCCTAGCCGCGCTCTCATCTTCGACGCAAACCATCGCGATTTTGAACAAGTTCACAACACTCGTTAACGGGTAGCCTTTGAGCCTCGAGTCCAACACCGCTAGCACTGAGGCTGCATCGGTTGGCTCAGAGTGCTCCGATATGGTCTCTCGGACCCACCTCACTATGTCCACCCCGTCACCAAACTCCCCAACCGGCTTCTTACCAGCTATCAGCTCAAGAAGCACGACTCCATAGCTATACACATCACTCTTTTCATCCACCTTTAATGTGTATGCATACTCTGTCATACATGCAATACAATAAAAAACGGATATAGGATACATGCGTGTGACGCGTAAAGTATTATTTTACGTTAAGAGATTGTACCTGGTGCAATGTAGCCGTAAGAACCTGCAATGGAAGACATGCACTCGGAAGCACCGGTGTCTATTAAAAACTT
>JBCNJP010000020.1:9106551-9134423 GCA_039602395.1 Deinandra increscens subsp. villosa
AGTGACTTACAGATGTATACTGAGCAACATTGATAAGTTCTTGCGTAATGATTTACCTGGAAAAGAACCGATCCAGATTATGCCATTGTGGATCTTTGCACATATGTCCAAACCGAACCACCTCTTTAGAGAAAACCTCAAGTTCCTCCCTGAAAATGAACAAACAGTGTTGTACTTATAAAATGAGCATAAAAATGTTATAATTAAACAATAAAGAAGGATAGAAACCTCTTATCAGAAGCTGCAATATGTAACAATTCCTTTGTATCTGTAGAAACTAAAAGCTGGACACCTTCTGAGTGCAAAATCTCCTTTTTAAGGACCTGGATGCTTTCTTCCGAAAGGGATTGCATCAAATTGGACCCTTTAACAATGGTGTTAGCTACTTCAAACGCCAAAATAGATACCTTATCTCCTCTTGAAGCCATATTAGATACAAATCCACTTTGAGCATTCAAATTTGTCATACTGCTGCCTAATGTGTCTAAGACTTCAAGACCTACACTACCAGCTTTTCCAAGAAATGTGCTCACATGAGGTGCCTACAAAATTGCAAAATGTAAAAACAACTTTAGCACACAACAAAACCAGTTTCTTAAAACTCTTGGTAAACCAGAGTTGGAAGATGATAAATTAACAAAATCAGATGTCAACTCCCCTAAATGACCCTAAACTTTTAGATGTTAATTTCCCTAAATACATCAAAATTGCAATTTCACATATAACTGTTGAATGTTAGGTTGAACAGATTCTGATCTCTGGTTGTGTGTGTGTGTGTGTGTGTGTGAGAGAGAGAGAGAGAGAGAGATTGAATATGTATGTATGTATACCTTGCTGACCCTAGCAGGTGTGGAAGGTTTCAATTCCCTTGAAATGGAGAAAAACAGCTCACCGGAATCATAAGGAGTCATCTTCCTGTGATAAACATCATTATCATCATCTCGTGCATAAGAAGGAGATAAACCTGAATCATCATGAACGTCATCATCATCATAATCATCCTTCTTCTTCTTCTGCTGACCAAAACTCTTCATAGACTTCAACTTCCCTGAAAACCCCAAACTACCTTTATCGCTGCCACACTCCGCCACCGTGCTCCGTTTCATCGTCCCGCCGGTACAAACTCCTCCCATTTTACACGCTCCTACCTCCGCCAAATTCAATAATTCCGATTACTGACCTACTTCACCTGCAAAATCCGTTCGATTGTTTAACAGCATAACCTAACAATTAACTGACGAACAGGATCTAGATGGAGCCTATGTATTTACACCACAGAATAAGTTGTTGATTTGAGATATGATGATTGTAATTTGTAAGGCAGTGGTAATTGAGGGTTTGGAAATTGGGGGAATTGGGGAATTTGAGATTTGGATTTTGATTGAAGAAAAGAAAAGAAAACAAAAATAAGAAAGAAGAGGGGATTAAAATGTTTGACTATTCTATTGTTGGTATACTCTCTCTCTCTCTCTCTCACTCTAGAATGTTTCTTTGAACTTTCTCTCTCTAAATATCTCTCGTCGTCGAGGGGCCTGCTGCTGAAAAAATGATTATTTTGTACGGGTGTTTACGTAAGCCTTGTTTCATTTTATTATTTGGATCGGTCAAAATTATTGTTCGTTGTTACACCGAGTGAAGTTTTTAGATTTTATATCAAGGATATTATGAATTGGCTGGCATGGTGCGTTACTAAAGGGAAGCTCGTAATCAGTTATATCATTTTTATTTATCAGTTTAGAAGAAAACTCATATTCGTGAAAAATCCTTTAGAGTCAGGATGGAACATGTAACCTTAAGAGGTACCACCTCTAACCCCCATTCTACATGTCATTGAACTACAACGTCAATGGCAAGTGGCCAAGTGAAGTTAGATCATCCGCAATGATAATTGTAGAATCGGGTTATCTCGAGTAGTAAGAGTGACCAGAGTCAAGGACAGACTACCGAGTTAGATCGACTACATGAGTGAATTAAGTTTGGATCGGGATTGAGGTTAGGTCGGGTTGGAGAATCCTTGTGAGTCTTGACGAGCAAACCTGCAAAACAGAAGGCGCCGTTAGACTTGGGCAAGACAGGAAGGTGTCCTGGGACCAAGTTTGGGGTGAGAATAAGTATTGGTTTCACGAAAGTAAAGCATAATCAGTCGAAATGATGAGCATTGAATGAATTTAATACATGGTGATTGAGGGGTATTTATAACCCCCAGCTTTTGTCTTGTATCGTCATTAATGCAACTTCCAATTAGACACGTTGCACGCTTGACCGAGATTCTGGATCAGAGTGCAAAAATACCTATTTGGGCTAGTTGCATTAACTGTCGTGTCAGGTAGGACATGAGAGTGTCGACCTGTAGTGTTTGAGCATTGGTCTCAGTGTGTGATCCGGACTAAGCATGTTTAGACCAGACCGAACTAAGCAAGCAGGTAGGTCTGAATTGGTATGCTTGATGAGATCCGAAGAGGGTGTATGTCGATCTATATGTATGATAATGTCTGATCCGGACTGAGCATGTATGGTCTAGTCCGATCTAAGCAGGACTGGTAGGTCCGAACCGGTATGCCCGATGAGGTCCGACCTAAGGGTGTAGGTCGATCTATATGTATGATGATGTCTGATCCGTACTTAGCGTGTATGATCTAGTCCGACCTAAGCAAGCTGGTAGGTCTGGATCGGCATATCTGATGGGATTCGGCCTAAGGGCGTGGGTTGATTGATGTATGTGATGTTGTCCTAAGTAAAGGTATAGGTCGGACTGGTCTTCTGATGGATCCTCCATGTATTGTATGTCGTAGTGTCTGCATGATGTCATCTGACCTGACCATACGTCTTCAATAATGAAACGTATCGCCTTGTCAGTGATATGTGGTCATGTTGTCACTTCATATGGGTTATATGATTGTATAAAGATACATGGTATATAACCTTATAACTTTCATAAGACCAATAACATATGACCATAACCCGCTTCCATATGGCTAATATAGAGTGATATGAACATTTCAAGCGACATCTTAAAAGACATCACACGGTCCAAATGATCATATGATCCTTGTGACACGTCCTAAGTATCTTGATTATTTAACAATTGATTACAAGTACAAATGATAAACGGTGGAGGATTAAAATGTTATTTTCGACGTGCATAATGTTGCAGCAGATCCTCCGAATGTATTGAAATGAGATTGTGAAACTATTCCAGTACACTATGTAAATTTGAAATGGTTAAAGCTTGTGAAATGAATTGTGTAAGGAACCGAATCTCAAATAGATATGTATAAAGTGTTTAAATACAGTTGTTATAAAAATATAGTCGTTGGGAAATACAGCCGTTATAAGAAGCCGTTAGGTAACTATTTAATTATTTTGTTTGATTATTTATTTAATTATCTGATCATTTATTTAACTATTCTATTAATTATGTTTATTTAATCTATATTATTATATAAATAAAATGAATTAATATATTAAATAAAAATATAAAAGAAATGGTTATGTGGAAATAGTAGATGTTTATTATATTAATTTTATATATAAAGATCAAAGGAAATGAATAATGTTTGCTCTTATTGGATAGATGTCATGTGTTGCTTTCTTTATTAATTTTCTAAAATAATTTTTTTAAGTTCTTTTTAATTTTAGTTAAAAAAATTTCCTTGGTTTTAGTTTTAGTTTTACGTTATCCTTTTAAGTTTTAAGTGTTTAATTTTTTTAGTTCATTTGGCAGTCTTTATTATTTTTTGTTTTAAAAGGTTTCTACTTAGAAAAAACTATTTTGGACCATTTTTATAAAGCGTTTCATTAATTTTAATTTTAGTTTAACACCGTTATATATAGGTATCTAATTCTTCTTTTTGTGTTATATTTAACTAAACTTCTAATCGTAATTTCTTTTGTAATTATCTTTTTACCACACTACGTTTTAGCAATGTCTTTGTTTTGTGTATTCGTATTTTCCTCATCGCAACACGCAAATAGTAAAATCTAGTTCCGTACATTAATGCTTTAGAACGTATAATTTTAATTTTATAATATAGCTTAAAACAAATGAGTTTATCTTTTCAGTGATATTTTTTACAACTTATTACTTAACAATTCATCAAATTACATTTGTAAAGGTTTAAACCTTCATTATTTTTGTAGGGACAATTACAATGTCACTACACTACAATACCATAGACTTATTTATTTTTATATGAAAATACAAACAAAAATATTTTTATGATAAAATGTACAACTATGTAATAAAGTTCATGGACCACATTATTGTATGGTGCATGGTTTATAAATGAATTTGAAAACGGCATATGTCTACATAATAACGAAGAACAGATAAGATATATGATGCACAATTTTTAATATTTTTTTTTGGTTTATACATATATATTTTAGGTTCTATTATATTACTAGGTTAGTAACCCGTGTAATACACGGGCTGAATAGAAAGTAATAATATTTGATAAATACAAACTAAAAAGATAATGATCAAGAAATTTGAAAATTATGATTGATATAAAATTGTTATAACATTTAAAATTTTATTATGTTTGACGAATTTTTGATTATTTTCCATAAAAGACTAAAATTATTGAGTAAATTAATAAAATCTACATTTATTTTATCTAAATTTTAAAATAAAATTTAGTTTTGATAAAATTGGTAATTAATCTTAATTGATGATTACTATATTGGTAATTGATTGTGAGCTTGACATGTGGCGATAATGATGTGGACCATTTATAAATGAGACATGTGGCAAAATTTTTATTGCTTTATTAGGATTAAGATTTGTTATGGACAACAAAATTTGTATATTTGGTTGGACTTATCATACACCGGTGATGAGAAATGGAAATATACATGCTAACCCAAGACGCATTGGGTTCAGGTGACACGTGCTCTCGAGAGCACACCAATCCTCCTATGCATAATTTTTTTTATCCGGTTCATACGTATTTTTTGATTTATTGGATTTTTAATAATCTAAGTTATATATTTTTTTTTTATCGATAATAATTCTAATTATAAAAATTCTCTACAATAATCCAAGTTATCAAGGTATTGAAATTCATTAGACCACCCTTAACTGAATCTTAACACCGTTAGTTTTGTTGACGGGACTGGTGACGTGGCATCCTATGTGGCATTTTTCAACCAATTTATTAAAATAATGGACTAATTTTGTAATTTCTTTAAAGATGAGGGTGCCTAAATATACTAACCCAACCACATCTCTTCTCCTCCACCATCTGCCACCATCACCAACACCAATGACCACCGTCGTCGGCCACCCATCACCATCCACGACCTCAATCGTTTGCCACCATCACCATGACCACCACCGTTCTACGATTTGTGGCCATCAACATTGGTGGTTAAATTCACCGTTAAATTCATCGGAAATACGAATCGCGAAATCGTCGGTGGTGTTTGAGCTGTCGCCGTACCAGTAGAAATACGGGCACGATTCCGATTCGGATTCGGGTCGGTCCAGAAAGGTCCACAGGCGTGACAAGCAGTGTTTGGGTGGTGTACTGATAAACGCATGGGGGTTTGACCGGAAGATCGGTGTTTGAGTTGTACTTCCGGCGTAAGTCTCTGGTTTTAATATTCCAGCGTAACTTGCCGGAGCCTAGGCGAATCTGCTTCTGCTGGATTTAATTTTCCGGCGGGGGTGAAATCTTTCTCGTTTTTCTTTGGTGTTGTTTCAAGTGTCTTTGTCGGCCATAGGGGTTTGACAGAAAGATAGGTGTTTGAGTTGCAATTTGACTGACGATTTGGTCCCGTTAAAATCACCGACGACTGGTTCCCTTGAAAGATTTTATGGATTGAAAAATTTAGGGTTTTTTTAATCCCCCATCTTTAAAGAAAATACAAAATTAGTCCATCCTTTTAATAAGTTGGTTAAAAATGCCACATAGGATGCCACGTCATCCGTCCAGTCAGCAAAAAACTAACGGTGTTAAGGTTCAGTTAACGAAGGTCCAAAGAATTCCAACACCATGATAATTGGGATTATTGTAGGGAATTTTTGTAACTGAGATTATTATCGGCTAAAAAGGCATAACCTAGATTATTAAAATCCAATAAACCTATTTTTTAAGGTTCTATTATTTGTTATATGAACAACGAATCTTGTGTCTTCATTTCTTCTTTGTTTTTCCTTCATATGTGTGAGTGCAAGAGTCAGTTTGGGTGATCGATCTAGTGTCCATCGGTACCCAACAATGTTAAGTGATGTACTCCTCTACTTCTATCACTACCTACGTAATAACGCTCAGTTTTCGAGTTTAATAAACAAAATAAAAAGAAAAGAAAGTGAATTAAGGAGAGAAAAGAAAAGAAGATAATGAAAATGTCTAATTTTATTTTATGTTCCAGAGTTCAAAGGAAGAGAAAAGAAAAAAAAATATGTTCCCGAGTTTGAAGAGAATATAAAAGAAAATTTAATTTTACAATTAAACACTAATTTTGTATATATAATTTTATAACTAGTCAGAAACCCACGCAATACTACTGCGGTAGTGACAATTTGTAAATCTGTACTCGCATCTGTATATAGAAGATAATTTATCATATTTGACTTATTATTTACTTACTATATAATATTGTTAAATTAAATATCAATGATCATTAAACATATTGTTTAATTTTTTTAGTTTCCATTAAAAATTAATTTTAATTCGTTGTCTAAAAGACTATTTTGGCCCTTAAAACTCTTAATTTTTTAAGTAATTAAAAACTTTGGCTTCCTATATGTATTATAATATAGTATAGATAAGTTGAGTGAGGTTATTGTGAGAAATTTAGTTTTGATAAGAATGATAAGAATGAATCATAGCCATTAGATCTTCATGTAAATGAAGATATATGGCTTAAAATTTTTCTGAGTAAATTAGAGAGAAAAAGTAAACAAAATAAAAAAGGGAAGGGTATTTTTAATTTTTTATCAAATTCCCCTCATTTTTAAACCTTCATAACTCTTAGATACGATATTATTTAAAAAAATACACCATAAAAACGAGCGTTTTTTATCTTTGAAACGTGTATAGTGTTGCTATATAAAATTTTAAAAAATAACACAATGATCTAAACATTTTGACACAATGACACAATAATCTGAACATTGTGTCAAAAATCGAAAGGGTGATTTTTTAAAATTTTTTTATTTAGCAACACTATACACGTTTTAAAGATAAAAAAACGCTCGTTTTTATGGTGTAATTTTTTTATAAATAATGTCGTATATGAAAATTATGAATGTTTAAAAATAAGGGGGAAGTAGATAAAAAGTTAACAAAAGTGACTAAGATTAAAATACCTCTCATTCCTTTTTTATTAAATGAAAATCCAATAGCTAGATTTTCTTTTATCCTTTTTACCTAAAACAAACTTCTCATTTGAATATCTCTCTCTACTAGATAAGTTATATGAAAGGGTATTAATGATAAACTTTTATTTTTAGTTTTCTTTCATTTCCTTCTATATCCAAAGAAAAGTTACAGGTAAGGATTTCCTTTGGATTTCCTTTTTAAAATAATTCAAAAACATAAATATTTTTTAGTTTTATTCCAATTCCTTTCACAGCACTTCATTTCCTTTCATTAAAATAACACGGAAAGATACTGAGTAAATAGATCGTTATCGTCCCAAACAAATACTTCTACTATTATTAAAGTTGAATAAAGTATATATGTACAAAGACACCGAACGTTTGATGATTATGAGCAAATACAATTTTATATTTTGCATTTTAATGAAAGCCAACTTTAAAGTCAACCAAGGCTCTTAGGTCAACAATGACACATTAGACGTAGGAGTTAGGAGCATAATATTCTAAGACCCTATGCATGATAATGTCATGCTTAAATAAGTAAAAAAATATTGAGAATAATTATCGAGGTTGTAGTGTTTCTTTGACGGGTTTTAGAATAAATAAGGACATCTAATATGATATGGACCAATAAATGAGTGCCTTGTAATTTTTTATTTTTTGTTTAAACTAATAAAAAACATATCAACACCACATATCACACCATGTATACCACACTTAATGTTATCAAATGGTGTTATCTAGTCAGCTTTCACGTGGCATGATAACACCACCCATAACACCACGGTATACCTCATACCATAAATGGAATTCAAAGTGACTGATTTTATTATTGCTAGCAAGGTTGCAAAGATATGAGTTTACTTATTTTTAAGATCATTCTCTCTTTATATCCCTCTTTTTTTATTTTCAAATTAATATTATAAGTTCTAATCATAATATATATAGAGAAAAATTCCTAAATTTTCTGTTCCTCATTTTTAATCATATTTATTGCATATAGATCTTAATTAAAAAAAAGCATAATCAAACATTATTATTAGATGACATTGTTCTTCTAATGCAATGGATGAGATACAAGGAATAGAGCTCACGTCTCTTTCAAGTCCTGGGTTCGAATCCTAATTCCAGGGGGGGATATTACAACAGTGGTGTTGGTTTTCTACTGGTTTGGGCAATCACTGGGTGGTGAAAATGTGTGTGGCTTGACATTTCGGAACATATCGGTCCATTAACTTGACCTTAAAAAACATTATTATTAAATATGTCATCTATTGTATATAGTAGATGGCACTAAGGTCCTGTTTGGTTCAGCTTATTTTTGGCTTAATCTGACCGAATAAGACATTTTTGTCATATGGTGTTGTTTGGTTCGAATGTCTGAATGGAAATTGTCTGACCGAAAAAGACATTTTTGTCTGTTTCATCATGCCCCAGATTTATTGCTGTATGAAAAAGACACTATCGTCTTTACCATACAGCCTCTTATTCATTTGTTGCAGAACGAAAAAGACGAACCAAACAGCTCCTTAGTCTCACATCACAATTTTTTTTAAACTTCCTTCATTCCCTTTCTCTCTTTAACATGATCAACAAATAACAAAACAAAATAAAAGTTATATAAAAATTACAATACATAATAATAACAATAAAGAACTATTTGTGACATAACTAAATAAAATACGTAACCACAATATTAGAAGGGCTCTAATTTAGGCACCGGCCAAAAAATTTCTGGGCACCGGGTAAACCTCCATGGTTTGACTAAACTGTGACGTTTGTTCACGCTGAACCGTCAGGGTTTGCTCTAAATGGGGCGTTTAGGGTTTAGGTAGTCTCGATCGTCGAGTATTCTGTCGAATATTCTCTGAATTATTCGTTCTGGCAATGTCAGTCAAAAGCAAACCGCCTGGCTAGCGTCACTTCCTCGTACTGAACTATTCTCCTCGTACTGAATTATTCTTTCCGACAATGTCAGTAAAAAAACCAACCCCTAAGGTTTGCCCAAACCGCCAGTTTACGTCCCCAATCATTAGTCCCGTGGTCTGTGTCAAATTATTGGGTTGGAAAACAAAAGCGAACTGTGGCGGTTTGCCCTAACCTTCAGGTTAAGACTGGTGCATCCCAAAAAAATTAAGGTATCCAAAGATTAGTACTATTAGAAACCAAGATGGAGTAACTATTAACCTAAAACATCAAAGGGAAGAGAATAAGATCAACAAAGTAAAAACAAAAAGAAAAAAATAATAAAACTATTAAATGGGGAACAAAGAAAAGAATTAACGAAAAAGTTAACTCCTTGGTATTACTTTATTTGAACTACTCACGATCTACTCTTAAATCTAGCTAATTTGTCTACTTCAAAATTTTACCATTAACCTTTATAAAAGAGAACACCAATTACACATATACATACCATTAGACCAAATGTAATTAACCTTTATTATATATAGTCTAAGGGGTCGTTTGTTACGTGAGATGTAATGAAACTGAAATTACAAAGTTTTTATTTTAAAGTTGTAGTTAGTTGGATAACGAAATAAATTTGAAATGCAATAAAAATCATTTAATCAATGAAATTTAGTACTATTTTAACATTTCTCAGAAATTTTCCACTTTAATAAAGAAAAGTTACATTACCTCAAATTCTATTGATTAAAGAAATTCATTTCAGTTTTAATTTTTCCATAACCCACCTAAGCATAATTTTAAAAGAAAATTTTACAATCCAATTCTATTACATTTCACGAATCAAACGTCCCATGTTGTTGTAAGACAAAATATGTGTTTATCTTTTCCTAAGTTGACTTTTTTTGTTTTTTTCTTTTTACTTGTTAACGTTAATAGTAAATTACAAAGATAAGTATAATAAACTTATTTAATTACTAAATTACTAAAATATAGGCATGAAAACTTCAAATCTAGACACCCTTTTTGACGTTCCTCATGTAATTGACTTATAATTGCTAGCATGAGGATCTCGACCCGTTCATAAGGGTTTAGTTTTTAGTTATTTACAAAAATGTAATACGGTTAACTTTAGATTATTAAAATTAAAACAAACGTCTCAAAAATATAATATGATTTAAAAATAAATCTATGTTTATAACGATAAATGCTTTAGGTAGCTCTGACTTTGTTTATATCCATATTTCTAATTTCTAATTCTTGAATTTTTCACATTTTTAAATTTGCTATATTTATAAGTTGTTCTAAATAAATAGAATAATCGATTTATTAATACATTGGTGGACGATGAATGACCATCCAAATGCTTATTACAAGTTACTATATTTAAAAAACAACAACAATATTATTTTCTATATTTTTAATATTTTTAACAAAATTTGACTTGAATTAATCTGTAATTAAAAGTTGGCGAGCATGAAACGAAACCTCCTCATATTTTAAAAAAATGGTAGTCAAATATGCCGGATGCCTTTGAATCGGTAAAAATGGGACCCTTGAGAGAGAACCCCCAATGTGAAATTATGACTTGGTCTTTTCAACTTATTTAATTTTTTAAAATTTTATTTTATTTTAGTTTGGGACTTTTGAGATAGAGCTTGAAGTATAGAAAAAGTAGCCGGTTTGGATATTTCATGAAACGGCATGATTTAATATTTATAGATTTCTAAATTGCCTTACGTGTATATTAAAACTGGATTATACTAAATTTTCTAGGTTTACTTGGATATTATTGGTTGACTTGTTTTATGTCGGTAAGACTGGATTTTACGCGTATGTTTTAGGTTTCATCTCTAGCTATTACAATTAAACATTTGATCAAAATTGTTTTATGCTTTTATAAAGATTTTGATCATTTACATATGGAGACTTTGAAAATGGATGTTAACTGGTTTGTTATCCGCGTTGACGCATGTATAACGTGGGCACACAAATTAACTGAATTGCTATAATGTTATGTAAAGAAAACGAAAATATAAAAACTGAGTAACAACGTTAAATTAGAAGATAAACGCTCAAGGGCGGATTTAGGTAATGGCGTATGGAGTCACAGAAATACAGTCTTTTTATGCATCTATGTAGAACTATATGTACGAGATTTTTGAGTGACAACATTGTTTTTTCTGATAGTAAAATTAATATATAAAACTCGGGTGAAAGGTAATTAGGTAAACAAAATACAAGTTATGTCCCAATGGCTAAAGTAAAGCTGATAAAGGCAATATTCATCCATTTGTTTTCCTTTTCTTTTTTGTTCACCTACCGGATAGCCCAGCCCAATCCTTGTATCTGGCCATTCTCACTTGCATATCTAGCCTAGTCCACTTACAATTACAATAACACAATACAAGTTAGTATGTTACATATACTTGGCAATTCTAATTTCTATTCTTGTTGTGTGCCTTTATTTTTTTTTCTAACGCCGGTGTTTTTTTAAATTCTAAAAGTGATGTTTTTCTTATATTTTAACAGTGATAATTTTTTTTAATTCTAGCGGTGACTTTTTACTTTTAAATGTTTTTTATTATTGTGTCGTATATGTATTTCGTGACCGACCCGACCCTATCTTAAATCTCTAATCTCCAATCTCCCCAACACCTAAACTCAGCCCTCCTATCATCTTACAAATTGAAGGTTTTAAGCTCTGTCAAAGGCATATCCCAATTTTTTTAAGGGCTCTGTCTAAAATTCTAAAGAGCTTCACGTTTGTCATTTATTTTTTCTGAATAAAAATATAGTGTTCGACTAAGGTGAGCGGGGGCCTTCTCACCCATTGGGCTCTCAATAAATTCGCCTCTGGACTGAAGCCACACTTGCAGTGCCTGCAAATTCCATGCCTTTGGTTCTATAAACAACTACAACTATCGGCATCAAGAAATGATGATCATAGTGTATAAACAATTTAATAAAGAAGTACGGAACTCGTTAAACGAGTAACTCGACTCAACATTAAGCTTGCACTTGATGCATTCTTTCACACTTGGTTTCATATCCTCGTTTTTATCTCTAAATTTAAACAAAATATTATAATTTTCTTTTTCTTTTTCACTCCACTTCAAGATCCATATCATTAAACCTCATCTATAAAATTTAAGATAAACTACATAATACATATGTTCTCTAAATATAGATATCAGTACACATCTTCTATATGCCTTCTCTATATTCTTTTTCTTTTTGTAACTAGATGTGAGTGAAAGGAAAAAAAGTAGAATAAAATAAATATCTTATATAATTGAATAGCCCTAGGCATAAAAAATAAAATATAAGGGAATTTCAAAATATATTTAAATTTTAAAAATAAATATTTCTTAGTTAAAATCTATATTTATATTTATTTATACTATATAATAAACAGAAAGTTTTGTCATACTTTAGTTAGTAAAAAATGACATTTGTCATCACCACAAAATTTTGGATTAAGTCAAAATTTTAATTTTAATAAATAATATGGAGAGATTGTAGCAGGGGTGTTTATTGACTTGGTTTTTGGTTCATTCAAATTTAAAACTTTTAAAATTCAAAATTTGAAAAACCGATTTAAATACGATTCAAATTGAGGTTGATTCTAATAACCCGAGTCATGAGAAAACATAATAAATACAAACAGTATATGGTAAATTCATATATTCGAATTTGATTTAGGACAAGATTTGAATTTCAATTCGGTCCGTCTTCATCATAACCGAATGAGTTTTCCTTATTTATCGGGTATTGACAAGGTACAACCGCAAGTAGATCTCGTTTAGAGGCCTGGGGACGTTCCCGAGATGCACTTCAACACTTAAGTCAATATCATCTAGGTAATGATAAATCATAAGTATGTATGCACTATAATGTGGAAAGAGTAAGGAAGGTTATGAGAACAATCTACCTATTTATAGGAGGTTTTTGGGCCCTAATACTAATCTGTTGGTTGGTAGTGGCAATGTTTTAAAAACCGATTTTTTAGTTGAACCGGAAAACCTTCCGGGACTGGTTCGACCGGTCGGACCGGTTAGACCGGCTGGTTGAACCGGTTAGGGGATTTATATATATTTTTTTATAAAAATGCTAATAAACTTGTACACACCAACAAAAGTAGTTAAAATACAATTATAATCCACTCAAAAATAATATCAAATATGTATTTCATAAGAAAATATAAGTTTTAAACTTTAAAAAATAATAAAAAATAAAAAAAAGTTTAAAAAAATCAAAAAAAAATCAGAAAAACGGTTGAACCGGAAAAAACCGGAAAAAACCAGAAAACCGGCCGGTTTAAAGCGGGTCGGTTCAACCCAAAAAACCGCACATTAAAGAACCGGAAAGGGAGCAGGTCCCCGGTCGAACCGGTTGAACCGGCCGGTTCGAACCGGGTTTTAAAACATTGGGTAGTGGGCTTATTTTAGTTGGACTCAACATGTTGGGCCTAAAACCAGTCATGAGGCTAGCTAATATAAGAGAGATAAAAAAAGATTTAACAACTACAACTCCTAAACTACAACTAAGATATCATTGGGATAGAAGCTCTTGGTTATATAAAATCTTTTACGCACCCACTCTAAAGACGATTGATATTTCGAGCCATGTAATGCTTGCTTGAACCTCTTCTAGAAATGGGTGTCGTTTAGCTTAAGAATATGGTTCTTATATATATAGCTGCAACAAACGAGTTGGGGAAACTACCATATTCTATTTGGTAGTCTTAAAATGTTGTCTAGGACTCTAGGATACAACTTAATTAGGGGTAAGGGGTCCATATTTGATGAAACCTTATTAAACTTCTTGAATATTTGAATTATTTGTTAATAGTTCACAGGTTCAATTCCATGTTTCAGTTGTCTAAGAGTTATTTAGTGGATAATTTCAACAAAAATAATCTAAGGGGGTGTTTGGTTTGTGGATGTCAGATATACTGATATGAATGATAGATAGGATTGAGGTGAAGATGGTTAAAATGAAAAGATACAAAAGCATGAGTTACATTCCTATACTCTCAAGATCCTGAAAGGATATAGAGGCATGAGTTACATTCCTATACTCTCAAGATCACGTGGTTAAAATAGATACCGTTAAAAGTGAACGTGTTTCCTTGGTGGGCAGGATGAAGCATATTCCGTCTAAAGTGGCGTTGAAAAAATGGTTGTTGTTATGTCTACGGTGTGTTCAGGGTGCCATGTGTATGAGGAATCTTCGAACCATCTCTTCACCAATTGTTGTTGGGCTAGCAGGGTTTTGGGCCTTGTTTGGGTTGGTGCAAACCTCCACTACGACATTAGTGACTATTAAAGATGTCTTCCAAGTACACGAAAACTGGCCAACTCTCAAACATATAAAAGCGTCATTCATGAAATTTTTCACACTACTCTTTGTTGTATTTGGAATTTGTTGTATTTAGAAGTTAAGAAATGAATTTTACGAATTGCCTGGATAATCATATATGGTCACATAGATTTCAAGTGCTGTAGATAGTCCAACATTTTTAATCATTAGTGTAAAGAGATAGATTGAATAGAAAAAGCATTGTCTTCAAGTATTTAATAAATAAAAAAGCATATTTTTGTTTAATATGTTTTATTGTACATATAAAAAAATAATTTAAAAGGAATTGTCTTTCAAAAATAATAATTTAAAATCTATTCTTTGGACATCGACCGTTATGATTGATTGATTAACTAACCTCCATTGGAAAGCAGGTGAGTTGACCATGAAAAATTGGCAAGACTCCATTTGATTATGATTATACATCTGTCATCAGCAGCCGGCCGGCAGCTCTCCTGGCCGGCTCCCTCCTCCTCCTCCTCTGAATTTTGTCTCATTACTCATCAGCCAACAGTATCTCTCCAATTTTCTCTTTATAATGTTTCAATTTATGCTAATTCAGTCTTATTTGCCTGTTCAATTTTGAGTTTTCATCGAAATCCCTCTCTCGATCGTTGTAGAAATTATATTCGAAGGTCCTCGATTCTAATTGCGGACGTTATTGCTTCGTCACTGTGAGTGCTCTCTCTCTCTCTCTCCGATACACACACAGTCACACACACACACTTTCACGCTATCAATATGATTAGATGCAAAATAAATAACATATATATGAAGTTTTTGCGTGTGATTTATGTGTACGATTAATGGAATGTGAAACGATCACGATTTTTAGTTCGTTAAGTAACAACATGTATGTGGATTTCAAAAATTAGGGTTTGTATAATTGTATATAGCATTAGGAATCCCAATTCCTGCATTACCTCATGAGACCTTAGGATTTCAGAGGATAATTTGTATTAGAGGGATGTTGCACAATGAATTTCTGGTTTCTGGTGTGAATGAACAGTATCTGATTGTGTGTGACATTTACAGGCATAGAAACTACAGGCAAATGAAGCTGTAATAGACTAGTTAACTTCATAGGTCTGTTCATAACTTCATATGAAGAATATCTGATAATGGATGGAAACTCTAGGTTTCAAATGGAACCGGATGATATAGTTAAATCCTTAATCACCATTGTTGGAAGTTTCATTCAAGATCAGTTGGTTGATCAAAGGAAAAGGGACATACAGAAGGAACAATGTGGTGAAAGATTAGCAGCTGAAGATGAGAGCAATAACAAAGAGACGGAGGTTAGGTATTCTGATCAGGCAGTTTTGGCTAATTTGGATTGGGGTATGGATGCGCTCGAGGAAGCCATTAATACTTCTAATATCGAGACTAAAATGGCAAGACTTGATTATGCAGAAAAGATGTTGCAAGTGTGTGCTATGTTGGATAGCGGGGATAAAACCGCAGGGGTCCCTAATTTCTATCTCTCAGCTTGGGCGCACCTTAATCTTTCCTATTTATGGAAATTAAGAAACAATGTTACTAATGCTGTTCTTCATGTTCTTGAGATGTTTTCTGTTGATCCGTTTTTTTCACGGATTGATTTTGCTCCAGAACTTTGGAAAACACTGTTCCTCCCTCATATGAGCTCCATTGTTGGTTGGTACTCAGAGGAAAGACATAGGGTTATGATGGATTTGATACCAGATTCGACTGATTTGTCCTTCACTGTTGATTTTGATCTTTACTTCAATGAATCTTTGATATTTTCTATGAGGCCAGATCAGGCGGAAAAGTTGCAAAATATGGAAAAACTTTATGGGCAATCATTGGATGATAACACGAGGATGTATGCTAATTACTTTAAAGATTGCATGAATTACGATTCTACCTCTAGCAAGAAGGCTATTCCAATGTTACCAATTGCAGAGCCACCTATGACTCCTTTGCATGAGGTAAGCCGGAAAATACCTGATTATGTGAAATTTGGTCCCATTTTGCCAAAAAATGCAGGGTTCTCTCCTGTTCTTAAAGATAAACAGAACGCAAGAGAATCATCCAGGTTGGTTTCTTATTATACAGCAATAGATTGTTTTTCTTACCTTGTTAAACTACATATTTGGGGAAATAACATATATCCAATTATATAATGTGGTACCAAACAGTTCGAATGCAACTTACACATCCTTCAAGAATCTTGAGGATTCTGCTGCATGGGTTAATCAAGTAAGAAGATATGAATTTCAATTGCATATATATTATACTCAGATTATGTGCTATAAGGGAATATAAAATTATAGATTACTTTACTGGTTGTCTTTAGGAGGGAGTCCCAGAAGAAGCAGAAGACTCTCCAAAATTTGCATCTCCAAAATATGCATCTCCAAAATATGCATCTCCGAAACAAGAAGGGGATGGTAAGAAAGATGCGAGGTCCATCTTGCGATTACAGTCCACACGAGATATAGATTCTAAAGTTGCCACTTCACCAGAAGTGCATCATGATTTCAGTATTGGCTCAGCTGGCTCGGATAATGATATAAAAGTAAGTTTAATCGGATGGTTTACAAATACTGGAGATAAAAAAAAAATGAGTGGGTTGGGTGCTTGTAAAATAGTTTGGATGGATTGGCCCATTCAGTGGTCGATGGGTCAGGGCAAAAACAGTTTGGTCGAAATGGTTCAGGTAAAAACAAATACATTGATTTGTAGCAAAACAGATCAGGAAATATATAACAGGAAACGATTTGATCTTACTGAAAAAGATAAAATGATTTGCTGAGTTGTTTCAGCCTTCCGGACCAAATCAATTCTAAACATTTTCCGTTACTCTTCAAGCCAAAGTAAGCGTCTAACCAGCTTAATGTTTTTCTCATTTTTTTAGTCTTGGTTCAGCTCATAGAGTGCCTTGTGATTTTTGGAGCCTTGCCAGCCCCAACCTTTTTTTATAGATCCACCAATGAACCCAACACTATTTGTTTGACCTTTTCTATTTCATAACTTATTATTATTATTACTAAACTATCTTCTTGCAATAATAATTGAACTTTTCAAAAATTAAAAAGGTTTAGGAGATGATAGACTTCTTTTCATATAAATGGGCTGAAACTGTCACTTTTCTAGTTTGAATAAATTATAAAATCTAGCATATTACTAAAAGTGGATTTGTGCCTAGGATTGGCCAAAAAGTGTAAGGAAGAAGTTTGCTCATGGCGACGAACGGAGTTCTAGTTATGCAAATGTAAATAACGGAGCACTAAGGTACATTTCTTGTCGTGAAATAGTTACAGAAGTATAAAACATTTTCCTCTTCCTGAAAATAAGCAACTTTAAATGTTTCAGTTCTTCTAGAGAAAATGATATTGGGAGCCCAAACTTTGGTTCTCCCCAACAGTCTGAGAGATCAACTCAATCAAGACCACCAAAAGATTTTGTCTGCCCCATCACTACCCAGATTTTTAGTGATCCAGTAACCCTAGAAACTGGTCAAACTTATGAAAGAAAAGCCATTGAAGAATGGATGAAAAGAGGGAACACAACATGTCCCATCACAAGGCAACCTCTTTTTTCCAACATCCTTCCAAAAACAAACTATGTTTTAAGAAGACTCATAACTTCTTGGAAAGAACAGCATCCTGATCTTGCTCATGAGTTATCATATCCTGGAACACCAACAAGTTCCTATGGAACCCCCAAAACATCAAATCTTTGTCAGCCAAGAAGATTCATGCAAGCTCCAGTTGCAACATCACCAACCAGTGTGATATCTCAAGCTGCAATTGAAGCAATTATAAGTGGATTAAAACCATTAATTTCATGTTTATGTAATTCGGAAGATTTAAAAGAATGCGAGGCTGCTGTTTTGACAATTGCCAGAATGTGGAAAGAGTCAAATGCTGATGCAGGGGTCCACGTGTGTTTATCAACCTCAGCAGCAGTAAATGGGTTCATGGATGTATTATCCTCATCTTTAAGCAGGGAAGCTCTTGCAACAACGGTTTATATTCTTTCCGAATTACTGGTTGCTGATGATGATTTTAAAGAGAAATTAACAAGTATAGATCCTGATTTTGAGACCCTGGCTGCTTTGCTGACAAATGGTCTTTTCGAGGCTGCAGTTTTAATATACTTACTGAAACCGACTTTCTCACAGATAAATTCACACAACTTGTTACCTTGTTTGATTCAAATCATTTCTAGTAAAGTTCAAGATTCAAAGGATCATGAGATGGTGATGAATCCAAAGGATGCTGCCATTGAGTTGTTAGACCAGGTGTTAAGTGAAGGAGATGAGAATAGCAGGTCTTTTATTGCTTTGAGCATTATGTCTGCTGATGCGATACCAGATTTAGTCGCATGTTTAAATAAGTTAGATATAAGGCAGTCTGTTCTCTCTATTCTACTATGCTGTATCCAAACTGATAAAAGTAGCAGGAACTTGATAGCTAGCAGTATTGATTTGTGCCTCGTTCTTGAACTATTTCATAGTGGAAATGAGAATTTAAGAGGCATGTGCATTGATTTTCTCTCTGAGTTGGTTCAATTGAACAGGTATACAATCTCCCTGTTAAATCACTTATTTATTATTATTCATACCCATTCAGTTTCTTGATCTATGATGCAGGAGAACATTAAGCAATCAGATTTTACAAATAATAAAAGATGAAGGAGCATTTAGCACAATGCACACTCTTCTTGTCTATCTACAAAATGCCCCAATGGAGCAGCAACCTGCTATTGCTTCACTTCTTCTTCAGCTTGATATTCTGGTTAGCAAAATCTAGTGTTTATTACTTCAAGATGATATGTTTTGCTAAAACAAAAACTGAACTCTATTATTTATATTTTTTGTAGGTTGAGCCTCGGAAAATGAGTATTTACCGAGAAGAAGCAGTTGATATGCTAATTGAGACACTCCAGAAAAAAGATTTCCCAAATTTACAATTAATGGCTCTTGATGCATTATCATCTCTTTCAGGGAAATCTTATACTGAAGCCTGGTTACTTAATCTGGCTGGGTTTACTAAACCTTATGAGGCTTTTGTGGAAAATGAAAAAATGAAAATGGTTTGTGTTTTTATTCTTTTAGACATCTCCATCTTTGTTTTCTATTAAACTCCTTGACTTTTACTTGTTCTTAGGATCCTGACGAGGAGAAAGCTGCATGTTCTTGGGAAAAAAGGGTAGCTTTTGTACTTTGCAACCATGAAAAAGGCGGTATCTTTAATGCATTAGAACAATGCCTCAAGAGTAAATCAATAAATATAGCAAAAAGGTGTCTTATTACTGCGACATGGCTAGTATACATGCTTTATAATTTGCCAGACACAGGTGTAAGAGATTCTGCACGTAAATCGTTGCTAAATCAATATATACACATACTACAATCATCTAAGAACATTGAGGACAAGATTTTAGCAACCGTTGCTTTGAGAAGCTTCATTAGTGACCCAGGTAAAAAGAAGTTATTTTTATCACTTTAAAAAGTAATATATCTAACACCCGTGTTATTATTAAGGTGCACTTGGTGAGATTGGTGGCTATGCTAAAGTCATGTACACAACCTTGAGGAAACTCAAGAAAAGTTCTGTGATTGTCAGTGATATCATGAAAACTTTGATGAATCTGCCATCAGTTAATGCAGTGAGTTTGGACCTATAGTATTTCATAGTTTTACTCCACTTAATTTTATGATAAATTCTAGGGTTGTGAATTTCTGACACGATACAAACCTCACACGAAATTTATGAGTTTGGTTTAGTCTAAACTTGTTTTGGGCCAGTTAGGTAAATGGGTCGTGTTAGGATCGACGAGGTTGACCTGTTAACACTTTAATTTTATACTTCTTTTTAAAATGTGTTTTATATCATAACTTAAACTGGTTTGGCATTTTATGCCAAAATTTGAAAGATTAAAGAAAAATGAACATCAAGATTTTGGTTTAAACATCAAGATTAAAGAGAAATGTGTTTTATATCGTATCATGTAAAAAAAAATAACAAAATTAAAATTCAGGTTAAACAGGTCGTTTCGTGTCAGGTTCAAGGTACCAACCTTCAAACATGACCCATTTAACACTCCTTTACTGTTTTTATTAATTCCAGGCAGAAATGTGGTCAGCTTCAGAAGGATTCGAGTTGGATTCGTCAATGAATGGGGAGGTTTTATCTTTCATTTACGTCAAAAGTCGTGTGATAAGCAGCCATTCTGATGGAACAATTAAGGTATGGACCTCAACAAACTTAAATATTACACATCATTATATATATGCATCATAATTATATATGAATGCCATTGATGTTTGTATATAGATTTGGGATGCTGGTAAGAGAGCTTTGAGGTTAATTCAAGAGGTCCGTGAGCATTCAAAGGCTGTCACATGTCTCTATATTCCACCTTCACATGATAAACTTTATAGTGGTTCGTTAGATAAAACTATACGGGTATGGATAATCAAACCAGAAGGAATTCATTGCATTCAAGTTTATGATGTTAAAGAATCAGTCCACGGGTTAATAGCAGACGTGAATTCTGCTTATTATTTCTCTCAAGGTGCTGGAGTTAAGGTTAGATCTTAAAAATTAAAAACAGATTATGATAAAGTTATTTCTTGCCTATAGTTACAAATTATATTCAATAATTGAGATAAAAATGACTGAATTTTATTTTCTCTAGGTTTTTGGATGGTCAGGTGTCAGTAAGCATATAAATTTCAAACAATCTGTTAAATGTCTTGATATGATTGGAGATAAATTGTACTGTGGATGCAGTGGTTTCAGTATACAAGTGAGTATTACACCAATGCATACAACTCATGATTCCAATATTATTGTCAAATGCAATTCATGGTTTTTTTGTGATACTATGAAACATTTCAGGAAACCGATTTGCAAAAAGCATCGACAACAACATTTTACTCAGGGGCACGAAAATTGTTGGGAAAACAGTCAATAAATTCCATATGCATCCATGATGATCTTCTATATGCCGGTGGCTCATCAGTAGATGGAACAGCAGGAAAGGTAGTTGAAAGCTTAAAAAACATAGTTTTCATTTGTTTTGACTTTAAAACTATCCGTTTGACTTGAGACAATTTTGACCCTGTTGCATTGATTATACTTGCTTCTTTAGAATAGGTCTGTTATTTGTTAATGCAGCAGGACTGCAGGAGTATTAATCAACACAATTAATCAAACTTGATCAAAACATTAAGAACAAAGAATTTCAGAAATCACAATTCTCAAATTGATTATTTTCATTATTTACAATTTCCCAGGCTATATACCTATAGCTAATTATCCCTGTAATAAAACTGAAGATGATCACATCAAATACTATAATAGAGATAAATACAGTTAAAAGATAAATACTATCTACAACTACGAGTCCCAATAACATCCTTAATTATCAAGGATCATTCTTTGGTGGGAAGTGTCTTTTAGTAGCAAGTGAACTTACCTTTTGTAAGTTTTTGTATATTTATTTATACTGAATTTGAATGTGGTAGGTATTCTCTATGACTAGCCGGGTGTTAGTTGGATCGTTATCGGGTGCATTTGACATCCATTGTTTGTGTGTGAGTAATGATTTCATATTTGGAGCAACAAAAAATGGGACAATTGAGGTGTGGTTAAAAGAAAGGTTAACCAGAGTTGTTTCCATGAAGATGAGTTCAGGGATTACCAAAATTACATGTTTGGCATCAGATGCTGAAGGAGAAATGTTATTTGCTGGTTCTTCTGATGGCAAAATTCAGGTCAATAACACATCTTTTAATCACTAACAAACCTTGTGCACCAGGTTTTCTTTTATATAAGATTTAACTTAGAAAGATGCTTTTCTTATTCTCATTTCAGGTTTGGGAATTAAACTGAAGGTGAAACATTTCAATGACATTTGTTATCATCAATCGATACTGTCTTGATTTTATAGGTTCGTAAAACTTTTTCTTGTTACACATTAATATGTTTTTTATGATACGCAAAGTTAAGAAGTTAAGGTCTAAAAATGTAACACCTTGAAAAATTTCAGCTGGGATATTGATATAAATAACTATATCATGATCAAGACGATATGACTGCTTGTTTAACACACCACGGTTGTTATCATATCAATTTATAGTCTTTAGTTAACAACACATTTCTTAAAAGTTTGTATTCTTTAATCTTCTACCATCTTTGTAAAATCATAGGTAATAAATCCCATATCAACACGTTTTAGGCATATATGTTTGTGAAATGAGTGAAGAACTTTAGAGTTAAATGTGTTTGAGTGTAAACAATTAATGGATAGTGAGCTACTTGTGGCCATGTGGGCAACCTAAACAATATTGGTTGGCATGCAATTGCTACATGTAAAAATTGTATAAAGGCACACCGCACACGATCGTTTGATGCAAATTGTATAAAGGCACATAATGGGTTGAAATGGATCACTTAGGGGAGGGGGTATGGTTATCGCATGGCTTGGTGAAGCCATGTTCATCAACCAATCAGTGGCGGACCCAAGGCCAAGCCTTGGGGTTCGCCCGACCCCCATGAATTTTTTAGATGTCTACCATATATTCAATTTTTTCTAAACCGAACCCCTAGAAATTTGGTCACCGAACCCCATGAAATATTAAGACCGACCTTCAACTTAAAAAAAATCTAGTTTTAAAAAATAAAATTTTAAAAACTTAAACGTATTATAAATAAAATTTATCACAAAATTAGTTTATAAAAAAACTAATCTATAACTTTTTAATAATTAATCAATGATCCAACACCACTTAGCTTAATGAGCCCAAGACTATTAAAGATTTTTAACCCAATTACAAACTCTCAAACCCAATACCCATTACCCATTACCCATTACCCTATTAATTAAAAAAATACCTAAATCTAATATCTAATTATAATTAAAATACCCAAACTCTAAAATTGAATCATACGGAACTCGGAAAGACGATCACGCTTGTTGTAAATTGTTGTAATATAGTTTATTAGTTTTGTTATGCGTTTTCATATTTTAAATTGTTTTTTTCTCATGTAACGCGACCCGACCCGACCCGACCCGAAGCAAAGCGGTCCAAAATTTTTTGTAAATAGGGATGGACGATCGAACCCTAAAAATTTCCGAACCCCATCAAAAAAATTCCTGGGTTCGCCACTGCAACCAATCATAGCCGACCAACTCAAATATGTAGTTTTGGAAGCCATTTGGAGCCACACCACATGGTATGGTTGTGGTGTGGCTTCACCAAGCCATCCGATTTTTTATTTTTATTTTATTTAAACCACTTTTAATAAAATAAACAATAATAAAAGTAAACAATATTCATTAAAATAAAAATAAAATTACAACTTAAAAATAAAATTTAAAAAGTTACAACTTTTATTAAAAAAATACAAATCTAGGGTTGAGGATTTGTGTTCACCTCTTCCTCGGTTAAAAACACTTCCATTGTGTTTTGGATGTGCTCGGTGATATCGAATCTAAGTTTAAAATGAGTCTCACTATCTCGCAATTCGAAAATGACATCCGGGTTCTTGAGTGTGGACCATATAGCAAGGTCATCGTCTTTGAGAGTCATGTTGTGTAGAATAATGACTGCGTACATAATGTTCTCCGTTAGATTTTTTTTATTGGACGACCCTTGTGATAAACTATTGCCCACTTTTCCTTTATCCGACCAAACGCTCTTTCGACGTCTTTTCTAGCCTCCTCTTGTATTTTCTTCATCTTCTTCTCTTTAATCTCAAAAAGATGTGGAAATGCCTTCACAAAGACCGACCAAGGGGGATATATGCCATCCGCAAGGTAATAACCACGTTTGTACTCTCGACCGTTGCAAACAAATGGCATTCTAGGTGCAACTCCATGCATCTCATTGTTGAACAAAGGTGACTGGTTACGAACGTTGATGTCGTTGTTGGAACCTGCAACACCAAAGAATGCATGCCAAAACCACATATCTTGGGAGGCAACTGGCTCGAGTGAAATTGTTGGTTTTTTATGATTGCCACGATAATATTGTGCCCTATACTTTCTAGGACAATTTCTCCACTCCCAATGAGTACAATCAATACTACCTATCATACCCTGTAAACCATGTTTTGCTAAATGGGCATTATATAAAAGAGTGATATCATGGCTAGTAGGTGAACGCAAAAATTCATCTTTATAAAGCTTAATTACGGCGTCACAAAAATAGTGTAAGCGAGTTGACGAATATCCACCGCGCACTTTTGTAAAGGTGTGAACTTTCCCTCTTCGCCGTGTCCCAATGTTTTAAAACCCGGGTCGAACCGGCCGGTTCAACCGGGGACCGGCCACCTTTCCGGTTCTTTAATGTCCGGTTTTTTGGGTTGAACCGACCCGCTTCGAACCGGCCGGTTTTCCGGTTTTTTCCGGTTCAACCGGTCCAGTTCAACCGGTTTTCTGATTTTTTATTTTTTATTTTTATTTTTTTAACTTTTTTTTATTTTTTATTATTTTTTAAAGTTTAAAACTTATATTTTCTTATGAAATACATATTTGATATTATTTTTGAGTGAGTAAACTTCACTTTTAGTCCCCAAGGTTTGCACATTTTAACACTTTTAGTCCAATTTACGAAATTATAACATTTCAGGGCCTAAGGTTTGATTATTTTCTCAATTTTGGTCACTTTTTAAATTTCCATCCAAATTAACGGTTGAAATCAGTCAAATAGGATATAAATGAGGGGTATTTTCATAATTTAACCATCCCCTTTTATTTATTTGATACAAAACACAGTAATTGACTTCCCCTTTTATTTATTTGAAAAATGGTTGAGTTACATAGTGTTTTTTGGGGGAATTCAATTATTGCGTTTAGTATCAAATAAATAAAAGGGGGTGGTTAAATTATGAAAATACCCCTCATTAATATCCTATTTGACTGATTTCAACCGTTAATTTGGATGAAAATTTAAAAAGTGACCAAAATTGAGAAAATAATCAAACCCCAGGCCCTAAAATGTTATAATTTCAGAAATTGGATTAAAAGTGTTAAAATATGTAAACCTTAGGGACCAAAAGGGATGTTTACTCTTTTTGAGTGGATTATAATTGTATTTTAACTACTTTTGTTGGGGTGTACAAGTTTATTAGCATTTTTATAAAAAAATATATATAAATCCCCTAACCGGTTCAACCAGCCGGTCTAACCGGTCCGACCGGTCGAACCAGTCCCGGAAGATTTTCCGGTTCAACTAAAAAACCGGTTTTTAAAACATTGTCGTGTCCAAACGGGGTGTCAACCACGGAAAGTTGTTTGTGATGTCGTCAACAATCTTCAGTAACAACCGTTTAGACATACGGAATCGGTCTTTAAAAATTCCCTCATGGTAACAGGGATTTTCGGCGAAATAAAGTTTCACCAATCGTTAGTGATTGTTTTCACGATCATGGAAAATATGTCACCTCCGTTTAAAAGCGGAAACCTCTTCTTGTTGGATGACGTTAATACATAGGTTAAGGTAATTGATCGCGTCCTCGTACAAACCATCGGAGCTACTTGACAAAGTACCAATCTCGGGTGGTGGAAAAATATCTTCTTTATCGTAAACACTCATTTTGTAGAAAGAGATAAAAAGAAATGGTATAGTATGGTTAATGTGTATATAAAATATTTAGGGGTGTATATATAGTAAAATGTTAGGAAAAAAAAAGGGAAAGAGCCATTAGGCTCAAACAGTAAAAAACGCCTAGTTTTTTAGTCCGGCTCTCGCCGGTTTCACTAAACCACACAGCACCAAATTTTCAAGTCATGAGGATGAATCCGCGTGAGGCGGTATAGTTGCCACATAGTTCACCATCAATAACAAAACATGAAACAAACTTTTGGTTCAATCCATTAATGTTTATGAGCATGAATAACAATAAAGTGTTAAAAGTTAGGATTCTTTTATGTTCTTGAATGTTTAATAAAATTTAAAGTACTTGCTTGTTTTCAGTAGGGTGTTATATAAAATTGGAACATTTCTAAAGTGCTGACAAAAATAAGCAGACACGCTATTAATTAACTTTTTAATTACAAAATACAAACTTAGGATTTGTTTGCTAATTCATTGTTGAGCCTTTGTTTGCTAATTCATTGTTGAGCCTTTGAACTACTATTTTGGATATATTACCCTCTCCAAATCAATAGTAGATTTTCATTAGTAAGGGGAGGGGGTATGGTTGCCTTGTGGCTTCAAGGAGCCATGCTCACCAACCAATCATCATGTGCCAACTCAATTTTAATGTTTTTGAAGCCATATCAAGCAAAAACACCCAGTATGTTTGCCAAAAAGAGCCATGCGGCTCCCCTTGGAACATGAAAAAACAAATGAGACAAAACAAGTGGGGGTTGGTGCGGCTCTCCCCGGTTTCTCGTGCCGCATAGACCAAAAATTCGAAAGTCATGGGGGGAAACCGCCCAAGGCGGTATGGTTGCCCCTTTGAGCCGCCCGGCTCCCCTTGGAACCGCCCAGCGGTAACCCAACGATACCGCCTCCCCTAAGATCCATCCTCAAAAGCTCCACGCCAAGTGGTATAGTTTAGTAGTATGAGGTGGAAGTACACCAGAATTCTTACAAATTTTGAGCTCAGCCACAAGTCCACACATTTGATTATATCAATTTACTTGACCTATAGTTAAATGTTGCAACTGAAATAGTTATAAACAAAAATCTAGCAATAAACCAATAATTACCACTCATCAAAGTTTAATTTCTTCCTCTCCCACTTCTGGTAATCAGAAGTCAGAATATGTGATAAATCCTTTGTTATAATAAATTTTCGTCAAACTTGGAAATCACCGAGCAAACAAGGCCGCCCAGCGAACAATAAAAATCAAATATGACAACATAAACTCTTGCACAACTTTTGAGCTCAACAATCTTTAATCATATTGCGATTGTCAAGCCTTCGAATGTGCTTATTTCTAAAAATAAAAAAAACAGCAAAGAATATGAAAAACCTTGCCCTCAGATCTCATAGCATTGAATCATGCAAGGATTTACAACTGATTACATACATTCATCATCCGCCATTCAACTCACCACGAACAAATAATTTTGTGTTGTGTGTGATTGTGAAATAAAATGTTTTAAGTTCGCAGCGAATAAACAACTTCTAACGAAAGCAGCAACAGAAACCTAATCAATTATAATAATTTTCCATCATTGGGCATTCGAAGATCCGTACGCATCAGATTTAAAACAATGATCTCACGATTTGATTTTAAATCGAAATATTTCGAAAACGATGCAGAAATGGAGATA
>JBCNJP010000020.1:9134923-9161291 GCA_039602395.1 Deinandra increscens subsp. villosa
GACTTTGTATTCTAACACAACTTGTATTAGATCTTAAGGCTTGTGTTCATCTTGTTTTTGTTAGATTCTTGCCGCCTGTTTGCACGGATCGATCTGTTCGTCGTACTTTTTTTTTTGGTAAACGATGTCTCGCTGGGTTGAAAGTTGTTGAAAGACTGGAATCATCGAAGTTCGTCTAGTCGCCAGCTTCAAAGATGAAGTTGTAGTCGCCGCCCACCGTAAGTGTTTCAGTGCGAAAACTCTGAAGTCCTAAATCTTGGAATGCGAAAACTCTGAGGAGGCGCAAAATTTTTTAAACATTGCGTTCAGCTAACATTTCTGACTAAATTTCAGGGGCGAAATATATATCTGAAATATCAGGTCCCGAAAGTTAGTGCAAAATCTTTGATTCCAAAATCTTGGAGTGTGAGATCTCCATATCTAAAATTTCAAGTACGAAATCTCATAAATAAATGGCAGAAGACAGTAAGCTGATGATTGAGAAGTTCGATGGGAATGATTTGTGTTTTGGAAGATGCAGATCGAGTATGTCCTTTATCATAATGATTTATACCAAATGTTGGAAGGAAAGAAACCAGAAAAGATGACTGGTGAGAATTGGGCTATACTGGACATAAAAGTGCGTGCGCTTTGGGGGTAGTCAAGTTGCTATTGGCGAAGAGTGTTATGTTCAACATTGTGAATGAGGCGACTACACATGGTTTATATCAAGCTTTGTCGAACGTGTATGAAAAGTCCCGGTGTTGAACAAAGTGTTATTGATTCATCAGTTGGCTAACACAAAAAAGAATGAGGGTTCCTCTGTTACAACTCACATCAACAAATTTAATTCGTTTTAACTTGGTTGAAAGGAGTTGAGATTAATTTTGATGACGAGATCCAATCATTATTCCTTTTATCTTCTTTGTCGGACAGTTGGTCGGGCAGAATGATATCAGTTAGTAATGCATTGGGTACTACTAAGTTTACATTTGAAGGTATCTGTGACATGCTTGTGGGTGAAGACATTCCACGCTGGAATTTAGGGTATTCTTCTGGACCAGGTTCACTTTTCAGGTTGGGGGCAGAGGGAGAGATAATGAGAGATAATGTTGTTGTCGCTATGTTTCCAGGATCCATCTTGTCCCTAATCTCAAGGTCGAACTCTTGGAGCAAAATAATCTAGCGGACGAGTTTAGGTTTCACGTCTTGCTTGCAAAAGAGATGCCTAATTGCAGCGTGATCGGTAAAGACAATTGTCTTAGATAGCAATAAATACGAGCAAAACTTATCAAAAGCGAATACCACCGCAGTAGTTCTTTCTTAGTGGCCGTGTAATTCTCCTAAGCGTCATTCAGGGTTTTACTGGCATAGTAAATAGGGTGGAAATGCTTATCTTTCAACTGCTCGAGCACTGCACCAACCGCATAGTCGCTAGCTCGCACATACGCTCAAACGGGAATGACTAGTCGCGTGCAGTCATAATTGGTGCTTTTATCAACATTTCTTTAAGGAGAGAAAGGCTTCCATACCGTTATCATCGAAGTTGAAAAAACATCTTTTTCCAGCAGCTACGGATTGCACGAACAGAAGATGGAGGTAGTAGTAGTGAGATTGTATCAACTTTTTCCTAGTCCACCTCTAATCCAGCTTGAGAGACTTTATGTCCCATGACTATTCCTTCATGGACAATAAAATGACACTTTTTCAAGTTAAGGGCCATATTATTTCTTCGAATCTTCCTAGCGTATTCTCGAAGTTCTGCAAACAATGATCATAAGAGTTGCCAAAGACCAAAAATTCGTCAATCATGTCATGGGAAATGATAACCATGCAACTTTGGAAAGTAGTAGGAGCATTGCAAAGACCAATAGGCATCCTCCGATAAGCGAAGATCCCATAAGGGCATGTGAAGGTTGTTTTCTCTTGGTCCTCTACGTCAACTGGGATTTGGAAATACCCATAGAAACCGTCAGAAAGCGGTAATACATATACCCTAACAATCGTTCGAGCATTTGGTCAATGAAAGGGAGGGGGAAAGTGGTCTTTTATAGTGGTGTTATTAAACTTTCAATAGTAAATACAGACTCTCCAGCCAGTGATGGTACAGGTAAGAATTATTTCATTTTTATCGTTGGTGGGTCATTCCTCACTTCTTTGGGACCAGTTGGACTGGGCTAACCCAAGGGCTGTCAGAGATGGGATATATAAGCCCCGTGTTAAGGAGTTTAATGACCTCATTTTTAACCACTTCCTGTACGTTGGGATTTACCCTTCATTGTGTTGGACGACTGGTTAACACATCCTCCATTAAAATCTTGTGAGTGCAAACAGATGGATTGATGCCTTTGATATTCTCTCTACGTGATTGCCTTCTTGTGCCAATGCTTCTTTTACAGTTTCGTTTAGGCATGTAGATATGATCACGTCAACTTGGAATCTTCATCTAGGTAGGCATATTCACGATGCTCAGGGAGCTCCTTGAGTTCAAGAGGTGATGGCTCTTCAGCAGCCGGTTGTTCTTGGGTGAGTTCTTCCTCTTGGTTAGCATCCATAGCCTGGATATTCTCCAGCAAGGGAGTCCTCCTCTTCCGGAATTTCCTGGGCAAGTTCCTCTTCTTCTTCTTTTTCTTTCTCAGGTAGGCAAGGGGGATCATTAGATGATGGGTACATGAGCAGTTGTTTAATCTTAATGGAGAGGCCATCTCCTCCGAGCCGCAACGTAATGTTTTCGTTCCTTGGGTTGATCACAACCCTCAAGTGTCTAAAAGAGGTTTTTTGAAGATGAGGTGGGTGTCTTCAAGGATGATGAAGTCGGTTGGGATATTTACGTCGTTTAAATGGATTGTAACATCCTTAATTATTCCATTTGCGTAACGGATTGATCGATCAGAGAGAATGAGAGACAAATAGAATGGGGTTAGTTCACCTAGTTCTACACTGTCCAAAATGCAAGCAGGCATCAGATTCACATACATACTATCATCTACTATTGCAATTTTAGATTTCTTTTTTATAAAACATGGAATAGTTTGCTTATCAAGAAAGTTTTTAAATATAGTGTGTATCAATGTCATTTTGTCGTAGGACCTTATGGTCATGAACCAACAAGAAAACAACCCACGCATCGCATTATATCATTGAGTGTAAACTTTTATAAGGAGTTAGGGTCCATTTCATCCCCCGCACTGCTCTCGGGAGTACGCGGTTATTCGTAACCAAAACCGAGTTCACAAACACACCGCTCTCGCATGTACGAAGTGGCAAAATATTACCAATCCATTATCCAAAACCATTACATCTAAACCACTCCCGCGTGAATAACGTGTTATATACACAGACATAAAAACACGAATGCGTCGCTTTCAATGGGGTTGAGGTTTTGTCTCTATATGTTGTCACAACTCTATTCGGGTGTCACTCATCGACTAATGTGCTTTTGAAAGCACAAATGCTCCATGATACACAAGGTAAGTTTTGTTTTTAAGAACCAATAACACACTTTCAATATAAAGATTTAGACTCAAAGTCATTGTTACACACCTTAAGGTTGGTTTATGGATTCATGTTATAACCCACCAATGGTTTGTTTTCCCCAAGTGAATGTAAGGTTTAGCCACTCATGGCTTTAACGATTTACTTAAAAAAAGTTAATAAGTTCATAGACAACCATTAACAAACTCTGTTTAAGTTGAATGTTTACAATTTTGATTTGAAAACAACGTACCAAGCTTGAAAACAATGGCTCAAACAAAAAATTAAAACTAAGTACTATAAGAGAAGAGGAGAATTGAGCAATGAACAATGGAGGAAAAAACAGGTATTTATAGGCCCGGATTGTACATACGGCACGAGCGGTGCCAAAGTTAGGTATGAGTTGTGCCTTGCTGTGAAATGGCAGGAATCTTCGTCTGACTAGGCACGGTTGTGCCAGTCAGGGCTCGGGTCGTTCCTGTCAGTATTACACGGGTTTTGCTTGTCAGATGCCAAAAGTCAACTTTCTGTCCTTTCTGCAGCATGGCACGGGTCGTTCCTAGGGTGGGCATGAGTCGTGCCATAGGTCAAAAATCATGCACTCTTCAGATTTTCAGCAATATTAACTTCTTTTATTATTTTGGCCTGGATTAAATTGAAAAACTACAAATGAAACAACATTACATTGTTAGATGAATAATTATATAGAAGTAACTCGAAATGCGTACAATATTTGATATAAAAATATGTATAATTTGGTGCGCAGCAACGCACCGTGCTCGTCAGAGGATCTTCCTCAATCTTACAAATATAGTGCACAAGGTGTCTCTTTATCACACGGGGTGTCGTGTTAGGAGGGATACGCTTCGTATTGGCAGGGGCACGGTCCGTGTCTATCATATGATGCCACATTAGCTACAAAAGTCAACAACTTTGTCCTGTCTGTAAGGGGCATGAACCATGTTTAGTGGGCCACGACCCATGTCTGGTCCAAAAGCATGGTTTTCAGTTTTTATTTTTCATTTTGTTTAGCATAATTGACTTCTTTTGTGGATTTGTCGAGGGATAAATCTGAAAAACTAAATATGAAATAATATTAAGTTGTTTTATATAAAATTAATCAAAAATAACCCGAAAAGTGAGGAAAATTTGATATAAAAACATGTATATATTTGTGCACATCAGTGACCTTTGGAAGTGGGACACCCAGAGTCCAAGAGAAGATCCATGTTGAACGTGTAAGGAAATGTTCAGTCAAACCAGTCAAAGGATCTTGTGACAGTGGAAGCACCGGTGGTGTTTCAGTTACAGTGGGTTGTGAGAACCAGTGTTCCCGCGATGGAAGACTTATCCATCGATTACTTCCTCGGGATGAAGAGTGAAGAGGGTTCTCAGTCAGTCTTAGTGGCTAGCAGTGTAAGTGAGGCAATACACATGGAGTAGGCAGAGATAGAGAACGAGTCAGTGACTGATATTGCCAGTACTGACGTGTTAAAGCTTTGGGGAGCACCAACAGGCATTCAGGTTAACTAATGTGAAGGCCATTGCATCTAGTGGTGAAAGAGGTTCAAAAGTACAGATATGCTGAAGAAACTGGAGCGTAATTTTAAAGATTGTCAAAGCCTAGGAGTGAGAGATTGTTGGGTGTGAAGGTTTTAACCAGCCCAAGTCTTTGTCCAGTTATGTTAAGGCCCTTCGAGTGTTAACCCTAGATATTTAATTTCACATATATATCCACCCACACATATTAGGCATTGTACCTGTAATTCCTTATTTTAGAAGACAAAAAAAATAAAAATACTAGTTGCATAACGAATTTAAATCAGTTTAAACTAAACCACTATAAATTTTATGTCTCTAGTTTCACCTTTGTTTTTTTTTTTCGTGTGTGTAAAAGAAGAAAAGTATTTGATTGATCTATTATCCTTCTATATCTAACAAGAAATCGGTTCATGAGATTAGGATGTGTTGCCTAAAAGAGCTTGACTATTAATCATGAGAGAAAAAATATACACGTCACAATGTTCTTTTTATCTATAGATTTATTTCACTGATAATTGATGGACTAAATAAAGAAAACCATTCATCCCCCTTTGACGTTTGTGCATATCTTATTAGCAACGCAATCTAATACTTTAAATCTTAATCATGATTCGTATAATTCTTGATTGGAATTTGGATGAATTACTAAACTACAAAATCAAAGAATAATTTTATACTAACTAAATAAGCCTTTTATTAATGATGTAATTAGCAAGCTGGCAATTAAGTCAATATACATAATTATATCTAGTTTTGAAGTGAAATCGAATATAATATATTTTACTTTATATATTTCACACTATAAAGGTGTTTTAGAACCCATTTTGCTTATGTTTTATTTTATTAATTAGATTTTATTATTTGTTCATTATGATAGAGATAACATAGATACGTAAAACAGTTACATTATTAAAACATAATGTAAATAAAACGTAAATACAAAATGACCGCGTAATTATGTTAATTAAAATTAAGGGAGACTACCATGTGACATCCAACCACTTATGTTTCAAGTCATTGTGTAATATGTATTTATCATCGTGTCTTATGTTTAAAGTATTGTGTTTTATGTTTCAAGTCGTTGTGTAATGTGTATTTATTATTGTACTTTATGTTTTAACTCATTTTATGTTATTTTATTATTGTTTCTTATGTATTGGATAAATTTATCACAATAACATCATGAAGGCACAATGATGAGCTTTTTACACAATGACGAATTTTTGACATGATGACGAGTATTTAATACAATGACACACTAGGAAATAAAAAAAAAACATATATATTTTTTAATTTTATATATAACACTGTACGCGTTTTAAAGAAAAAATCACTTGTTTTATGATGTATTTAAAAAAAAATAATGTCGTATCTAAAAGGTATGAAGATTAAAAAAAATGAGGAAAGTTGATAAAAAGTCAACAAAGATGACTTATAGTAACATGTCCCTCCTTTAAAAATAATCAAAAGACACGTGTCATCGCATGAGTTTTCTTAGCCTTCTTAGATAAATACAACTTTTTACTTGAACATTCATCTAATAATTTAAATATATAACAATCAAATTTGGAAGTTGAATAGTATACTTTTATTTTTATAGTTTGGCACAATACTTTGGGGCTTTGACGCTTTCTACCCCTTACACTTTTACAATTTGTTTTTTTAACGAAATAGTAAACTTTTGGTTTTCATAGTTTGACCACATATGTTTCATACTCTTACGTTTTGTACCCTTTAACTTTTAAAGTTTTTTTTTTGTTTTAAGTTTTGTTATCTTCTACTTTGGCCACGAAACTTTTAACTTTTCAACTTTCGCTTTTAGTATATTTTTTTATAGTTTTATACTTTCACTACAAGACTTTTAGACTTTTACGTTTTATACCCCTTAACTTTTTTACCCTCTAACTTTTAAAGTTTTTTTTTTGTTTTAAGTTTTGTTTTCTTCTATTCTGGCCACAAAACTTTAAACTTTTCTACTTTCATTTTTAGTATAATTTTATAGTTTTATACTTCCAACACGAGACTTTTAGACTTTTACGTTTTATACCCCTTAACTTAGTATATTTTTATAGTTTTATACTTTCACCACGAGACTTTTAATCTTTTACGTTTTATACTCCTTAACTTTTTAACCCTCTAACTTTTAAAGTTTTTATTTTTGTTTTAAGTTTTTTTTGTCTTCTACTTTTGACATGAAACTTTTAACTTTTCTACTTTCGCTTTTAGTATACTTTTATAGTTTTATACTTTCACCGCGAGACTTTTAAACTTTTACGTTTTAGACCACTTAACTTTTTAACTTTTGTTCAGTATAGAAATTCAACCCCGCAACAACGCGTGGGGTGGGAAACATCTCGTTTATATTAATAGAAAGTGCAAAGGATTTAAGTTTTATTTTTATTTTTTGTTTTTTACTTTTCTTTTTTTCTTTATTTATTTTTTTGTTTTTTATCCAAGCATAACAAGTTTAGCATATGAGTTGGTTATGTAATACGTACAGTCGTATAACATAATTTTTTTCATTCTTTTATTTTTAATCTCAACGAATTTACCACATGGGTTGGTGGTGTAATAGTTAGAGTCGTGTAACATAATTTTTAGGTCGTACACTTAATACTCAATAGTTTAAGCGTTTTGGTTGTTACATATTTTTTTACGTAGCGTTATAACGGTATTGTGTGTTCATATTATCCCCCGACAACATGCGGGTTGCAAAATCTTGTTATAAATATAATAAATAGAATTACTAAAATAATATAATCATCGGGTTGTTGAGATGGTAAAAATTCTATGGGTTGGTGGTTGGGTTGGACTTTGTGCATTGTTGTCTTCGTTTAATCGAGGAAGAGGATAATAGGAAGATGACACTAAATTTGATACTAAAAAAACCAACAAAAAAACAAATCATAATAAAGGTACCGTCGCGGTGCTGCCTTAACAACTACTTTGCACTTGAGAGCCTCCTGACTCCAGCGATAACCACCTCTCTGTGTAACACCCCAACCCGTAAAGGTCGAGATATCACTATTACAGATATCAAATAAAAAACGTCCTCCATAACTAAACAAGGTCCAAATTCTTAACAAAATTCTAACAATCCAAACCCAACAATCAAACATAGGAAATCCTAATTAATGTCTTATTTAAAATGCTGAAATAAAATAAAGTAAAGTCTCGATTCCACTTGCTCTCATCCCCGAGTCCCCGGATTTTCCTGATTACCTGGAATAAGAACATAGCAAACACACAAAAGAAAATACGGCTGAGCCAAAAGTTGCTCAGTAACGAAGAAACAATAGTAAACGAATAAGGCCCATGAGCGGAAACAATTTCAAAACGAGATATGTGACAGAACAGAACTGAACAGAACATATAACTGAATTTAACGGAACATATAACAGAATACATATCAAATCTACACGACAATTAATTAAGAAAATAGTCGTGTAACATATAAGGGAGTACCCAAAGAGCCAGAACAGAGGTGTACATAGCTAGCTAGGCTAATGTACGAGTAGAGATGGCGTGTGTGGCGTACACACGTTACCCCATTCCCCATATAACATATAACTTATAACATATAACGTATAACTGAACTAGGATCGATCCATACGCCTCTAGTGGCCTACATACTACACAAGCACCTAATAGAGACACCGTGAGTATTATTAAGCACCTCACGAAAATGTCTTATCATTTACGCCCATATGACGGATCAGAAATGCTCGGGTACAGAGTAACAAACATATAAGGCAAAATCCTGAAAGTAACTAGCCTATGGAAACATGCAATAATGAGTACAAGTCTAATAAGTATATTGCATGCTACAACGATTAGGCTACTTAAATCTGAGCATATAACATATTAATTTTTACGAAACAAAACTAATATCGAACTAATCCAGCGGACCAAAACGTGTCAAATGCCGAAGGCCAAAGGGGTCGTAACCCGGAATAGAGAAAAAGATACTAAAAGTACAAAGGGTCGGAATCCGTACCTTAGTCAAACAAGCCCAAAACAATCAAACGGTCTGGTTATCTTTACTAAATATGAGAACCTATAAATAATAATTATAATGTACACGAAATTACTAGAGTTAACATTCATTTTGACTCGATGCCAAACAGAGTTCCGGCGACCGAGACTTATGAGGATTTTTTTTTTTTTTTTTAAAGTTGGAATCGCTTTTGTAGCTCATAATGAAAACACGGTTACAACTCAACATGAAGTACAAGGAAGGCGGGCAACAATAATATGAAAAAATGGTTCGAGATGACTGAACTAGCATCAATAATATGAAAAAATGCTTAAAGTTTCTAATATTTATATGCTTCACTAACTGATTTATATTTTAGTCAGTTCTACACAATAAATGTGTATATACGTAGAGTTAATTGTGAGTTTTGTTATTCATAAAAACGAGCACATAGGTTATTGACTAATGAGTAGAAGCCATCATACACAAATGCATGCTAGCTGCTCACAACTAGATATTGAGATGGCTTCCAAGATTCAATTTCTACATTAATTTGAACACACGACTATCATATGGAAACAACAAAAGGACAACAGTGTGGCTAAGATCAAAATTATTAGTATTAGTACGGTCAGGTTGTAGTCTCAGTTGGGTCATCACGACACCGGAACAATACAAGGTCTTAACACGGATTTAATTAGATACAATTAGCAGTTGCTTCGAGCTCTTACCTTAGCAATCGATCGGAGTCAATGGTGACCGGTTAACTTAGGCGTTACGGTACTGCAAAGAACAAAACAGAGAAGTCGAATTGAGTAATCGACACAAAGTCCATACGGGTCTGATTTGTAATCTCATAAAAAGATCATGTGTGGCTAAGTTAACCCAGTTGTTACCATAGCAATGGAAAAGGAAATCACAACTCCAGGAGCTTGCAATCTAATCAGAATCCAAACGAGCTGGTAAGGCAAGCGAATGGACCGTATTCGAAACAATCAACTTGTCAATTTCATAACTGATTTGTGAAGCAAATTTTAACAACAAATGAGCGAACTTTACCAGAATAGCCGAACACGAACCGAGTGAAGAACAAGACAAATCTCGGTGATGTAACGTGAAGCTTACGGCTGCGTAAGCTAACAACATCGATGGGTAACAATCAATAATCAATATTACTTACGCGGAATATATTTACAGATCGACGAGTGATTCGGCCAGAGGGGGTACCTGAAATCGTGATCAGGACGTGAAATCCGACGGTTCAACCGCGTGGTGCAAGCTCGGATCTGGTCAGGTTTGCGACAGTGACTAACCGAGCGGCGAGCGGCGGTGCGACGGTTGCGTGTTATCAGGGCAGCTTCAAGGAGGAGGAGCGATAGAGATTTGCGGTTTCGAATGGGGCTGGACGGGTTTATATAGTAGCGAGCAATGTTGTAAAACTCGCTCTAGGCGCCCGAGTACTCTCCGAGTACTCGCTAGGCGGTGGGTTGCCGAGGCGCCTAGACGATAATCCGCCTAGGAATTGCGTACTCGGTCAACCTTGGGGGTAGGAAGTCAACATCGGGTATAAGGGGCAAAATACGCATTATATTTTGACCTCCTTTATATAAAAAGTTGGTCCCATCACTATGAATAAAATTATTAACATATATCCATGTTAACTTATTATTTTTCATAAATATTAGTATTGGAAGATGTATATATTTTCTAGAAATTTATTTTCTTTATAAATACCATGTCCGAGTACTCCCCGAGTACTCCTCGCCTAGGCCCGAGTACTCACAACTCTCTAGTCGACCGCCCAGATAGCGCCTAGCGACTTCTGCAACCTTGGTAGCGAGTTCTTCCATGGATAAGCACCGAATTTCTTCCGATTGATCTGTTGATTCGTTAGATGGAATAGATATCGATTTGAATCTGGTGCCGGTCGAGGCGGAGAAGGAAACGGAGGGTTAAATTTTAATTTTGACATTGGAGTCAAAATCCTATTAACGAGATGGATGACCCCCCGCGCGTTGCCTCGGGGTTGAATTTGCAGACTAAGTTATAGTGAAAATGTAAAGTGATTACTGATTAAACATGGCATAGACAATAGTAGTAGTAGAGTTATATAAGTTTAAGTTATTTGTTACAAACCACTACCAAAACATGTTGCTAACGATTACTTGCAACCTTTATCATTCTGCATTAGATATGAACAGAGCCTTGATGCTGAAATCATATCGGATACGAATCTTCTGATCAATCTGAATGCCATGTTGTCTTGCAAAAGATTTCCAGTTGTTTATTGTGTACCTGTAGTTTTTAAGCAATTATATGCTTGGTTACAACACTCTCAGCAGTAAAAGAACAGTACATCTCTAAAAACCACAAACTGGAAATAGAAACTGACATGTGAGAAGAACTACAATAACAACCAGTACTAACGAAAGAAGACCTACATATATGACAAACAAACAAATGAGATACGTAGCAGCGAAAGAATTAGAAAACAAAGAATATTAAACGAAATGCAAGCTTAATGAAATGAAAAGGTTATTCAGATATTGACTTAAAAGAAAGTAAAAAACTGTTGGAAGAAGCACATGTACTGACTAATTCATACCAGTTTGAAATTGATTTCTCCTTCTGACTGCTGCCATTTAAATAGTAAAGTTTTGTCCCTCTGATATCTCACTCCAACAGTAACCAAAACAGAGAGTATTAAATTTTTGGCTGTAATTAGAAGCAATAAATGACACCTAACTGAACAATAGCAACTAAAAGCAACCAAAACCAAAAGCTTGAACATGCAACAGACATAACAACTCAAACGGTGAGTTAGGTGCCAAAAGATCAGATTCAAACAACAGTCACATGAATGGAACCCAAAATCACAACTACAATTAGAAGTATCAACAATATAAAGAGATCAAGAAGATCTAACCTGTAGTTTTACCCACCCCGCGCGTTGCTGCGGGGTTGAATTTGTATATTGAACGAAAGTAAAAAAAGTTAAGTGGTATAAAACGTAAAAGTTTAAAAGTCTCGTGGTGAAAGTTTAAATTATAGAAGTATATTTTAAGCGAAATTAGAAAAGTTAAAATTTTCGTACCCAAAGTAGAAGACAAAAAAACTTTAAAAAAAACTTTTAAAGTTAGATGATTAAAAAATTAAGGAGTATAAAAGGTAAATGTCTAAAAGTCTTGTGGTGAAAGTATAAAGATATAAAAATATACTAAGTTAAGTGGGATAAAACGTAAAAGTTTAAAAGTCTTGTGGTGAAAGTATAAAATTATAAAAGTATACTAAAAACGAAAATATAAAAGTTAAAAGTTTTGTGGCAAAAGTAAAAGAAAACAAAACTTAAAACAAAAAATTTTTAGAAGTTGGAGGGTAATTATGGAAATTAAAAGAATTTAATAAGGACCATAAGTGCTAAATAAAACAAAAGGTTGTGGTCTAAATGCTAATAAAAATAAAATATCATGGTCAAATTGCAAGAAGTAAAAAGATTACTATTCAACTTTAAAATTTTATTGTATATTATAATAATAATATTCATAGCAACTTGTACTTTGTTTAAATTGGTAATTTATATATGTATATTGCATTATGATAAACAAGTATTAGTTATTGTTTAGCTTCTTTCAGGGGGAATTACATATAGCTCTCTAATTTAGAGCAAAATTTCATATTTTCTTAAAACATAAATTTTCAATACATAATATATAATGCGCTTTAAGCATTATTCGAGAGAAATATACAATTTCATAAAGTTAGAGGGAGAATTATACAATTATCCCTTTCTTTAACGACAACCACAACAACATCAAAGTCAAATTTACACCAATCTCTTCATTTTTGGCAATTTGATGCAAACAAAGGTGTTAGATATTATCTCTTTCGTGATTTTCTCATGACTCCCTTTTGATATTGTTATAGATGTGTTCGTTTCTTGTATCCAAATACATAACAAAGATGATATAATAATAGAATGTACTAATTTTTATATGGCCCACTTAGGTTAATTTAGTATTCTTGAGTCGAGCTAACCCTTCTCAGTGAATATCTACACCATGTGGATGCACCACTTAGGCTATTCGTAATGGGGTGTTATGTGAGCGTTTTCTCTAATATGGCGCCCCTCATAACGCCCCTTCCCACCCCCCGGGGCGTCATGCTATGCCAAATGTGGAGGAGCGCCATGTTAATAGCGCCGTGGAACGTTGGAGGGGTTTAAAATTTCGACCGTTGAACGGTCATTTCCTTTTATTATTATTTTTTCAAATTTTTAACATATTTTAAACACTATAAATACTACCTTCCATCCATTTTTTTATAAAATTCTTTCTACCTACAACAATCATAATGTTTCCTCGTGGCGGACCTTTCTCAAACTCGCCCTTCCAAGCCCCGCGTCGAACAAACGAGCCCGAGCAACAACCGCGCGACGATGGTTTGTTCGCGTATGTTACGAACATGCATGACGCCCCCGCCACAAGCCTTCCCACCTTTCCCACCTTACCAAAAATTCGGCTTCAACCCGTACTCGCAACAAAAGAAAAAGCGTTGGAGATGCTCATGCAACCGCTCCCCGATGAAGAACCCGTCCGAAGCCTCGCGTTGCAAATTCGAGCGGATATCATGAAAGAATATGGCCTTTAGATGTTTTTTTTAAGAATCTAGATTTGTTTTTTTTAATTTTAATGTTTGTTTTTTTAATAAATGTTGTAGGTTTGTTTTTTTTTTTTAAAATATTCTAGTTTTTATGTCTTGTTTTTTTAATGAATATTTTAGTTTTTAATATGTTTAATATTAAATTATATAAAAAATTGATTAAATAATTAATTAAGTAATCATTACATGGAGGTTATATATGGAGCCCCACTACACCTCTTTTAATATGGGGCCTCTCATACTGACGTGGATGCCACATGATGCATAATGCCCACAAGAGACTCCATATACTACGAATAGCCTTAGCCCTTAGGACACAACTTCCGACAACTCTTATATTGTGTTCAAGTTTTGTTTGAAGAGAATACCTCGACGACATGTCGTGTTATAGTTGTAGTCTTATCAAACTGGTTTGAAACTGAACCCGTTTTTTCCCAAACCGATTTTTAAACAGTTAATTACAAACGGGTCTTGTTTGGACCCGAATCATCAAAACAAAAATATAATATGCTCCTCTAATCCATGTCATCCAAATGAGTGAATTAAAGAGCATGAATATAATATGAATGTAGATACATTTTCAAGTGTTCTAGTATGAGTTTTCATGAATAATAGCAATTTGAGTAGTGATGACTCTCATGTAAAAAAAGACAAAAGTGCCTGAGAAGTCAAAAAGTGAAATAGAATCCAATGCAAATGGTACGAGATACAATGGCAGGTCGGCTATCATCCGATTTCTTTTTCTCTTTTATTTATTTTTTAATGGTATTTTTTTACTAACCATGTAATCTTGGTCCCATTTGGTTAAAAAATTATAACTTTTCTACCCATGTATACTGAAAAAAAAGAACATACATATGAATTACATATGTGTAGGGAGATGTATAACCTAAATTTCTTTATTTTTTTGTTTGAATTTCATGAAAAATGAATAAACCTTATATTTATATTATTTTGTTATATTTTAAACTTTTTTAAGATTGAAAAAAATAAAAGATCCGTTTTGTTTTTTTTTGTTCTCGCAATATTTATTGTTCTCGAATGAAACTTCCCCTATGTATATATATGAAGTTAGTTAAATTTACAAAGGAGTTAGATGGTGTGGTGCTAAAATATATGTAATAAAACTGGTCTCAATTTCAAATCTTAGATGGTGCACATTCTCAACTTTTTCGTTTTATTTATTTTTCTAGTTTCTTTTCCTTTGGTGAACTTTTTTTGCTTATTTTGTTTTCCTTATTTTCGTTCTGTATTTCATTTGAGTTTTTTTTTTTTAATTTTAATTTAATATATTTATGTTTATGTATCTCTTATTACGTTTTCATACAATATTATTTGTCGTCACAACGCGCGTCTGATATCATTCTCATTAGCATATAATATTGAAGTATGAGATATTGAAGTTTGAATGATAATTAATAGTAATGTAATACTGAGTTTATATTTTAGGACCCATTCGAAACTCTCCCAGGAACATCCTTTCTGGCTCAAAGCATTTTCGATTTAAAATGGTGTTGGATTATATCAAAGTTGGTCATTTGTTAATTTTTTTTACTATAACAGTTTGGGTTAAAAACCGGTTCTTGAGGGGACCTTGACTGTGTTTGACCGGATTGAAACCATGTTTTAAAAGGTTCAGGTTCAGGTTCAGCTCAAGTTTAACCGATTTCAAAGTATAGCATTTCAATTCGGTTTCAACCCTACTATTACGTTCTATTCTAAACCTGTCAAACTGATTTCGTACCGGTTCCGGTTTGCAAGCCGTTTATCTTCCATCTCTAGTTGAGTAGTTGCTATATATCATTCTGGGCCTCAAAATCTTTACAACATTGACCACTGTAAGCATCTCGAAAATACAGCCCATTAAGGCCCATTACGTATCCAGGCTTAGCCTTGGGCTTATCTCCACACTATTCCTATTTTCTTTTGGTACTTTACCATAATACCATTCTGCCAAAAAAAACCACACAAATTAAAGAAATGTTTCGAGTAATATATTTTACAAAAGAATTTGAAAAATAAAATTTAATCGTAATAAGAAGGTAAAACCAATAAAAACATAATGTTTATATTCTCAGATATAGTTGCCAATTATATTTATGTTTACATTAGAAAAAATCACATATTTTAACCTTTAACTATACCTACTTTGCATCTTTTAACCTTTATCTTTTTTTGTTACATTGTGTGTCCTTTAACTTTTTTTATGTTACATCTTATGTCCTTTCTAACGGATTCTGTTAACTAGTGTCGTTAACTCCATCACGTGGTAATCACGTGAGGGGTAAAACAGTCTTTTCCCTTATTTCTTTATATTCATTAAAAAAGATAGTTATATATATCGGACTTAAACAAAGACCCACCTCAACTCCTTTTCTCCGACAGGACCTTCGCCGCCGGCTAGGGTTCTTCTCCGACGCGAACTTCATTTCTCCGGCGACCACAATAAGAACACCAAGATCAAGGATTCTTCTCCGAGGCAACAACAAAGATGGTTTTATGTTACTGTGGCAAAGAAGCCCACATTCAAACATCTAGGACACCCCGTAACCCAGGAAGGAGATTTTACGGATGTCCCGACCAGGTAAACATGTATAATTTATGTATCCAGCCCTAATTTCTTAGATCCCCAAATTCATGTATCTTTTATCTTAAATCAGGCAGCCGGATGTGGATTTTTTGTTTGGATTGATCCAGAAAGGTGTCAAAGATGCTTTGATGTAGTCCCTGCCTTGATAAATGAGAAGAACAGGCTACAATTTCAATTGAAGGTTTCTGAAATCAGATCCGAATACCTAAAGAAATGTTTGATTTTTAGTTGGGTGTGTTTCATTGTGTTTGTATTTGCCTTTATGAAATTCTGAAATGAAATTTAGTATGGTAGTTTGAACTCTAATGATATGTATCATTTGTAATGAAATCAGTTGTAATGAAATCAGTTGTAATGAAAATCAGTTGTTTTGTGGACAAAGATTCAAGTTGTTGAAATGTAATTTTTTGTTGAAATATAGTTTTTGTGGGATGCCAAATAACATGGTATTCATGATGCCAAATTACATCATGAAACCAAACCAAAGGATGTTCAAATAACCTGTTAAAAAATTGAAAAGGATGCCAAATAACATGCAAATAACCTATTCAAACCAAAGTAACAGCCAAAGTAACATGCCAATATTACATCATCCAAATCAAAATACTAAGCATTAGGATAGAATAGATAGCATATAATTGTTCAAAATGTGCCAATAGTGGGCATGGTCAACATCTAAATATATCAATACATTGTTTCATAAAAACAGACAATAGAACATCTAATACATAACATGTTGCCTACATCCAAAAGCTGTCCTAAAGCTGTCCTAAAGCTGTCCTAACCTTGTGCTTTGCAGGTCTTTTTGTTATGACCTTTACCACCACAAATGCTACAACTATTCTGTTTTGGCACCCTTACCTGAGTTTGTGGGGTAGCAGCAGGACCACTATGTGAACACTCACCAACAGATTGCACCACCTTGTTAACTCCCACCTTTGCACCAGTAGATCCTCCTTTTGTTTTCTTGGCTTGTGAACTCTCACCACCTTGTCCTTTGCAAGTTCTTTGATTATGACCCTTGTTCCCACATTTGCCACATGTGATGATCATATTTTTCTTTGACTTCTTTCCAGAACAGTTCCTGTTATCCATTTCACCAGCAGATCTCTTCCTTACCTTTTTTGGCCTCCCAACTTGGTTGTGATGTGTAGGTGGTGTCAATGTTGTAGGTACCTCAACCTTTTCCCACAAAGCCCTTCCATTTAGTGGGTTAATCCTATGACTGTAAACCTCCTTCCATCTCTTAATAGTGTAAATTGGATTCACCCAACTAAGTAGGTGACTGACATCTTCATTATGATCATGTTTATCCCATATTGCAGCAACAGCATGTCTACATGGTATACCTGTTAGTTCCCATCTCCTGCAAGCACACCACTTTTCACCTAGATCCACCACTACCTGATCATGTTGGGAACTAACCTGGTATTGATCACCTCCATTCCAACTGACTACATAGTTACCAGCATCAGTCTTAATCTATTCAAACAACCTGCTGATAGTTGGTGTAAGCAGCCCCTCACTCCTTTCAATATGCTTCAAAACAGTTACAATCCTCCTCATGAGGTACTCTCTAATAAACTCAAGTGCTCAGATGATTGGCTTGTCTCTTCCCTCTGATATCTTCCCATTAAACACCTTACACATATTGTTCAGTAACACATCAGACAATGCCCTTCCTGTTGAACCAATGTTAGTCAAACACTGCTTACTTTGTATAAATAGTTTAGTAAATATATCCTTACCAGTGAAATGTGATCTTGACCAATGCTCAGGTGGAATGTTAGACAGCCACTGATGTGCATCTGGGTTAAGCTTCTTCAACTCATTCATTCCATTCTTGAATTTTACAACAGTGGTTGATGTAGCCAATTTCCAGAGGATATCCTTATACAACTGACCTCTAAATGTCATCTTAAAATTCTCATGAATGTGCCTAAGGCAGAACCTATGCTCAGCTGTTGGGAACACCTTGGCCATTGCAAGTAGTAATCCCTGTTTATACAATACATAACCACAAATTTAAAGTTAGTAACAAACAGGTAGTATATGTATCAATTTGTAAATGTAAGACAGTACATACCTTTTGCCTGTCACTAACAAATGTAAAATTGGAATTTTGAGACAAGCATATATCATCTCCCAAACATTCAAGAAACCATGTCCAAGAATCTAAGGTCTCAGCCTCTACAATTGCATAACAAACAGGGTAGATACCATTGTTTGGGTCTATACCTACTACACTTAAGATCTGACCTGGGTAAGGACCCTTCATGAAAGCTCCATCCAAACCAAGAAGATCCCTTCCAATAGCTTTAAACCCCTCTTTTAGAGCACCCAAGCAAATGTAGATCCTCTTGAACCTTCTTGTTTCCTGTGATGGATCTGCCACTGGTTCAACCTCAATCTTCACAGTAGTTCCAGGATTTTTAGATTTAAGTTCATGAACATAATCCCTCAACAGTGAATACTGTGCTCTGTAATCTCCCTGTACTTGTTCTTTAGCCATGGCCTTTGCTCTGTATGCCTTCATCCTAGAAATCCTAAGTTGTAGCTCCCTTTGCATCTGTTCCTGAACAGCTTTAACAGGAATAGTTGGATTCTCAGCAACTTAATCCAGAATTTTCTTTGAAATGTAGGAAGATGTACAGGAATATAAGGACCTTAATGGCAGACAATTATGTTCAACTACCAAGGTCCTTATCTCCCAAGTGTCACTTTCTTTATCTTTTGAAAGAAGTAGGACCCAAGGGCATTTGTGCTGAGTTGGATCTGCCCTTTTTCCCCTCCCACCAAGATTTCTTAAAGATTCTTTTCCTTTACCCTTGTCTTTTTGTGAAATTACACCCTTACCTTTCTGATTTGTCAAAATAGCCCCTTGACTTTTCTCAACCTGCAATGCAACACCCTTAACATCCTCTACTGGCAACTTAGTGGAAGAACCTGTTCCAACTTCACCCAAACTACCTTTACAGATTGCCCTAACTCTGTCATCTTCATCTTTAATTATTCTTATGTTCCTTCTTGATTCTACTGAATGATCCCTAATCAGTTGCTTACACTCCTCCTTTGTCCCAAACACTTGACCTATGTAAAACTGTATAGATCCAGAATTAACATCCCTAACTCTGGTTTGTCTGCCATTCTCATCAATATCTTCAAAAGTGTCATTATCCAATATCTCATCCTCAAGATCATCATTACCATCAACCTCATCTAATGTCTCATCCACATCTGAGTCAACATGTAATTTAAAATCTCTCATATCTACATCATAATCACACATGCTGTTATCATCATCAACAATATAGTCACTGTCTTGATCATTGTTATCAGACTGTATTGATCCCACATTCTCATGTTCATCAACCTCATTTTCATGTTCATCGACCTCATTAACTTCAACATCATTCTCCTCAACCTCATTAACCTCAACCTCATGCTCCTCAACCTTATTCTCATTCTCATCATTCTCATGCTCCTCAACCTCATTCTCATTCTCATCATTCTCATGCTCCTCAACCTCATTCTCATTCTCATCATTCTCATGCTCCTCAACCTCATTCTCATTCTCATCATTCTCATTCTCCTCAACCTCATTCTCATTCTCATCATTCTCATCCTCCTCAACCTCATTCTCATGGTCACCATCTATATCACCATCATTCATGTTCTGATCCCCAATGTCAGCATGATGATTGTTATCATAAGTGAATAACTCATCAAATTGGATATCTTCAAGTGATGTCTTACCTGCCTCACTATGATCATCCCATTCCAACAACCTTAAATTGGATTTTTTTCTACCAGTCATGTTTGAAACAGTTGTCTTACAAGCTATATTATGATCATCCTCTCCCATTTCTTCTATTCTTATATGTGATTGGCTAACAATTGGTAATTTTGAAGTACCATGTTCAGTGTAAACAGAAATCAACCTATGTTGGGGGACATTAACTGTCATTTTAAGCACATCAGAATCACAACTTAGGGCATGAAGCCCATAATCCAAACACTTACCTGGTTGAAGAAAGTGATAGTATATAGCTTCATTACTTGTGTATCCTAACCTCAACATTACATCATCCAAGTCGTGTACAGAGAATCTATCAACATCTATCATGTCAACAAAATCAATTTTGCCTTTGACATATCGACGGGAAGGAAATTTTGTGAAGCTTCCACCATGGTGTAACTTGATGGAGAATAGAGTCTCATAACCGGAACCTACATTCACAATTTAACAATTTCTCAGCAAAAATTCAAAAAATTTAGTAATGTTCAGAGGTTGGAGATGGCTTACGGTATATGGTATCTATGTCTGATTGAGTCAATGCCTTTCGAAGTAGCAGAGCATCATCGTTTTCCTCAACCATCACGCCACCGGAATCGAATTTCGGTGACAACTTGTTCAAGTTTGGGGGTGTTCTTCAGAGCGATCGATCAAACTGTAAAGGGCCTGAGTTATTGATTCGACAAAGATAAAGGACCGTCTTTGATTTAGGGTTAGGTTATAATAAATGAGGGAAATTAAATAAATGAGATTAAAAAAGAAATAAGGGAAAAGACAGTTTTACCCCTCACGTGATTACCACGTGATGGAGTTAACGACACTAGTTAACAGAATCCGTTAGAAAGGACATAGGATGTAACATAAAAAAAGTTAAAGGACACACAATGTAACAAAAAAAGATAAAGGTTAAAAGATGCAAAGTAGGCATAGTTAAAGGTCAAAATATGTAATTTTTTCTTTACATTATAATAAAAAAACTAACTCGGGTATCAAATGTGTTCACTTAATTTGTATACACTTGTCAATATTATACTTAACTTTTAACTTTTTCAAATTTAATATTTCAACTTTCGTTAAAAAATTCAATCACATTTAGTTTCAATTAATTATAAAATGTCAAACTTACCAAATTTACATAAATCATTTAAGATTTTCCACTTTTACAAGATATTGTCAATTTTTGATGTTTTAGTATCCAAAATCGTCTAAAATGGTACTCAAAGCTTTCTTTATATATTTTTTTATTACTAGTTTTTATGTTTCACAATAGTTTACATAATCATAATTTATGGATTTTGCAGTTAATTACTACTGTCATGAATGACTTATTATTGACCAACAATTTCATCAATTTTCAGGTTATACTACGTACACCAGTTGGGCAATCATGGACTCTTACCCTAAAACTAGTTGGCATTGAACTTATTTTACCGATGAATAGTCCAATGTTGTTTGTGATATTTCCGTGGGTTACATCCACTTTCTTATATTTGACTTTATTGGCGAATATACTTTTATGTTGAATTATTACCATATAAACAAACACTTTGCCACTTCATTCTACAAGCTTTTTTCTTCACCTAAATCAAGACATCTTGTAATTATCTTCTTTTAACTTCATTGTTAAAGAGTCCTATTGCCTCACTAATTCCTTTATAACATTCATCACTCACCGATTGGTAATATTTGTTTAACTAATATTCATTTTGAAGTTTAATAATAATTTACATTGTAGAATAATTGTGTCTAAGCTTGTATACATTTGAGAAAGTTAACAAAGAAGTCAATAAGAGAGAGCAAAGAGCTAAAGTCAACTGACTTGGGAAATTAAGAAACTTTGGGTAGAAAGTGGTAAGTACAACAAAGTTAAAGGTTGGAGTCAGGTTTAATTTTTTTAAACCTTCAGGGGCTGTTTGTGAACTTTGTTTGTTAGTGACCGTTGGTCAATTGGGGATAAAACAGCTCGAGAGAGTTTGTTAGGTCAGAATCTGTTTTCGTTAAATTCTCTCTCGAATTGTAATCATTTGTAATTCTGAAAACTTCTTCATGTTCATAATCAATAAACGATCTCAATGACTTTCTCAATTTCTGTTTTCGTTCTTGATTGATTGAATTTAGTGTTCCGCATATATTCTAAATTCTACATACATGTTTATTTATATACATAATAATGTATTTTTAAACAATAGAGCTTTGTGTGTGATCGGTGAGTTAGATGCTCTATATGACAAGGAAAGCATGAAGATCAAAGTCAAAGACGGATATGAACGGGACATGAATGTTTAGGTAATTAAAATACCTATTTGGTATGGTGTAACAATTAAATTGATCATGGCAGCGATGTTACTTCTTTAAGGCCAGCAGATCCAAATCATGGTGGTGGGAGTTGGTAAAGGTAGGCTATATAATGTAAAATGCAACAACGAAAATAAAACATTAGCTCGGTCATACATGATTACCCAATCTACACACGATAAACATAATTCCTATTGCTATACCTCTTAAATCTGAACAAACTCAACCTTGGTTTAACAAAACCAAAATTGATAAAGAGTTATGTTATTCATAATTTTCAAATCTCTCATCGATTTTTTTTTATAGTTATCTCATATCATGAACATTTATTTAACTTGTGGACTACAGGGGTTAGTAACCTAGTTCATATGAATATATGTTAATATCATAATCGTTGGTCACGACCACATGGGTCAAGATGGCTACTTTCCAGGGCCGGCCCAATGGGCCAAACAACCCAAGCTAGTGCGGCCTCAAAAATTTAGAGCCTCCATTCTATATCTAGTTTTAAGTATATACATGTGAATGTGGATGCAATTAAATTATCAAATGAGTTATGTGGTATGATGGTTAAATGATGAATTTAGACCTTTAAGTCTCTAGTCCTAATCATGTATACCATATTTACATATATATTTTTCCATTTCTCTTTTGTAATTTATTTCTATTTGTAGAGATTTTTTTGTTTATTTTTTGGGTTTTTTCTTCCCTTTTATTTTTTTTATTTGGGTTTTCTTAGTTTTAGTTTAATACTCTAATGGATCCATTAACCCCTTTTGCTTATAAGTCTCACATCCATTGCTTATACAACTTATGTGAGACTATTCTCATATCTTATAATGGTTTCGATCCGTAGTAGTGTGTCTTTACAGTCTCAATTTGATAAATCTAGTTTATTAAAATATGTTAACATGGTAAATCTATCACCTGGTGTTCACCGAGCTGTTGCCTATGTGCCTTTATTTCATCAAGAGATGTTAATTCTTTTGATTTATGTTATGGTGTGGTGCTTCCATATTTTTTATATTATCATTATTTGTTATTATATGCTATCTTCGATCACCTCTTAGTCTCCTATAACTTGCAAGGTCATAACCTAAGTCGTACACTGATCATTGTATTTTAGGTCCCTCTCTTTTATGATAATTATTTATAAATTCCATTGATTAAAGGAATTCATTGTATTTTAAATCCCTTCCTTACCCAACTTAAATACAACTTTAAAAGGAAAACGTTACAATTCCAATTACACTACATTCTGTGAACCAAACTCCACCTAAATGTATTGATGTGAATACAACATATATTGTTTTAGTTGGTTTTTGATACTTAATAGGTTATAGAGGATACAAGCAAAATTGTTACAATAAATGGCTTCTATATATTTTAGTAGTAATGTTAAGGATTATTATGTTCAAACTTCAAACTAATTAAAGTGTGATTATTGGTTTTTTTTAGGTGATGGGATCCAATTGAATTGGAATAAGTCCACTCTCTAGTCTCTATGTGAGAAAAATAAAAGCGCTTGGGCTTGGGCTGAACAACAAAAAAAAATCGTAAGATGGGATGGTGGTGACATAGACCATGGGCAGGGGCGCAGCTTTTAAGGGGCGGGAGGGGCGTCCGACCCCTCGATTTTTTTTTTGCGATGTAGGGGGTATATATTTTTCGTGTAGAAAAATTTTGATATACTCCGGTTTCGACCCTCCCATTTACCCAAAAATTGACGTTAGGAAAAAAAATTAGATTCTGACCCCCCACTTGATATTTTCAAGCTTCGTCACTGACCATGGGGACTTTTCGAACGGCAAAGGCAGGTGTGCCTTAGGGCACAGGAAACGAGGCAACCAAGAGGGTTGTAGGGTGCGAGAAGGTCAACATATTGTTTGTTTATTTTTCTCTTAAACAAAACTTCATATTTTAGTTAGTTTATTTTAATGAACAATTTTATGGTGTAATATTCGATTTACTTGTTAATATGATTGGCTAAATATTCTTATGATCATATATTTAGATGTAAGATTGAGTGAAAAGCCATTGATTTGTTTAATTTGATTACCGATTTGTTTTACTGGTTTTGGTTTACTTGTTAAATGTGGACTTAACTCTTAAGTAATTATCAATTATATTTCTATCAAATTGAGTTGCACTAAGACAACATCTTAGCAGGAGCGGTTATTCTGTTTTGGACCATTAACTAGCATCCGCCAGATTTCGTGGTGTTGTGTGAGTCTTTCAAATTAAATAAGATAATCAAGTCATGTAAATGGGACATTTTTTCGTTCAATCAAGCTAAGTTTTCATTGTCCATTGTTTACCTGAACCATATGAGTGATCATACTTTTAATTATCCCCTTTTACATTTTATATTTAAAACCAGGAACCAACTTTTAGACATTTTAGCTTTTTGATCATTTAGTTCAAATAGTTAAACATAATATATAACACCGACCACATGCTTTTCGTTGATAAGATACATGACTTACCCTAGCTACCTAGGTTGATAAAGTTTTTACATAACCCCAACAACATGTCATCATCATACACTATCCACAACCTTCATTCCAATCATAGATAAAATTATAATAAACATCGGTAGTTTAATATGTTTAACATCGATGGACAACAAATCAACAAAACTCTCTATTGCACTCACACACTCACGAAGTAAGACCAATACGAAACGAAGACACACAATTTGCAAAACCATAACCCAAGTCATATATCTAAAGGACATCCTCGATTTGCATCTTTTCTAAACTCCAAAATCATTCTCATCGAAATTCTTAATCTTAAACTTCTTATTTTTCTACCATTTCAGACTTAATAGACAGGAGCGGAATACAAGTCTGAAACTCTAGTGCCTGTAAGTTTTGACCAGAAACTTCTATAAGAAAACTTTCGACCGAGACTCTATTTTCAACCCTGAAACTATCAACCAAAACTTTCTACCCAAAAAAGTTTCTGTTGAACGCAATGTTCGAAGTTACGACCAAAGGAAATGCTTGAAAACTTTCCACCTAACAAATTTTAACCCCATCGGGACGCAAACCCTGATAGCGATGACTAGAGCTTTCGACTTCGAAACTGACCTTCGAACTCAAAACTGGTCTTTGACTGGTGAACTCGAAACAACGGCTTAAGCTTGATTTCGAAACTGATCTTCGAACCCACCCCACAAACTGATCTTCGAATCAGCGGCAGTCGAAATACGTGATCGAGAGCTTGAAGCTTTAATACTTGTTGTTAGATATCGATGGATATCAAATCAAGCAAACTCTATATTGGACTCATGCATTCACGGAGGAAAACCAGAAAGAAACATAGACACACGATATATAGTGGTCCGGTCTAATCTGACCTACGTTCATTCTGTGCAAGTAGTGTTCTATTTCTTTGTGTTTAACAAGAATTACATGTACAATGCAAAATATACATATAAGCTACGAACTCGAGAAAGTGGTATCAGACCCTTAAAGCAACTTGGGCCTTGCTAAAAGTCTCCACACCAACAATCTCCCACTGAAAATTAATCGTCAAAATTGTGTTCCATCGCCTTCAGCTTATTTGTATCACTTTGATACATCTTATTATAAAACTCTCACACAAGACCAAGTAATCGGGTGGTACTACTTAGCAATTCTAAACCGAATAAGGACGCCAACTAGGGTGTTGTCTTTGTGCAAGTCAATTGACAAGGATAAAATCAATCACTATTTAATGATTAAGGATCCGGTTAACTACTAAGTAATATCAAAATCAATAAAAGCAAATCTTTAATTAGATAAATAAACCAATTAATAGATTTTTATTCCATTACAGAACCAGATGATTGAGATGATTGAACGTATTCCTAATCTTTACCAATAAATAACAAAAGTCGCCAACAAGTTATGATGGGCTTTTCTTCTGTGGCCCTTGGGCTTCTTATCTCGTTTTGGACAGCTCCTTTGATTTCAATATTGGGTGGCAAATTTTAGTCATCACATATGGGTCCCACCTTTTGACTTCGATACTTAACAATTGTTTTTCAAACTTTAGTTGCAACAATTCTTGA
>JBCNJP010000020.1:9161791-9312100 GCA_039602395.1 Deinandra increscens subsp. villosa
GCGCGTTTGGTTGTGGAAAACATGGGGTGTTTTCCATTTCTGTTTTCTAAGAAAACATGGAAAACAGAAAACGCGTTCTAGTGATAGTTTTCTGAAAAAAAATTCCTAGAAAACAGAAAATACAGTTTTCCATTCTTTTAACTAAATTTGGAAAATAGTTTTGCATTGTTTTCCAATTTCCGTTTTCTATTTTCCAGAAAATGGAAAACACATCTTTTGGTTAGATCGCGTTTTCAAAATTTTCCAAGTGTTTTCTAGAAATGGAAAACTCATTTCATTTTCTAGAAAACTGAAAATGGAAAACTGGAAAACGTTTTCCACAACCAAACGCAACCTAAAAGTTTCTCATATTTCTATTTCTAGTACCTCTGAAATACTTTGTCCTAAAAGTAATCTAGAGTACACGATTCGATTCGGTTTAGAATGTGATAATATTTTCTTATGAGAAATGCCAATTTTAAATCGAAAATAAGATTTTAAAGAGAAGTAATAATAGAATATAAAAAAACATATATGTATATTGAAAATTTGAAATTTAGTCTAACCAACCATCTGGGAGAACCATTCAACCGGCTATGTCATACCTGTTCTAAAATGATTTGAAGTATAGAAACTACAACTATTTATTTTCATGATAAACTAATCAAGTATAAAACTATAAACTTTTGATAAAGAATCTGCTCAAAATTGACATAAAATAAGCCCAAATTCTCTTTATAACATCTATAAAAAGAAATAGCCAAATTAGATTGTAGTTCAAAAAAAATCTTCCAACCAATTCACCAATGAATAATAGCCAAAAAAATAAAGTAGTTTAGACATCTTTTCAAGAAATTACCAAACCACTCATGTCAAGTTTGACCACCAAAAGTCAAACCCACCATCATCTACAAGCTGAAGCTCCTGATAGTTTCATAGCCAGCAAAGAGTTCTTGCTCTCTTTCATCCTCAATATCCTCCTCTTTCTTGCAGCTGCTGCTTCACTCCTAAACCTTAGATCATCATCATCCATCACCAAGTATTTACTTTGATCCAACGGTTGAGAAGAAGAAGCAGCAGCCATGAAATCATTCACCATGTATTGACTTTGATCCAACGGTTGAGAACAAGCCATGAAATCATAACTCTCCCCATGATGAATCTTGACACTTGGATCATTTACATCATCCTCCTCAATTTCCACCTCTTTCTTCATCCTCAATTTCCTCCTCTTTCTTGCAGCTGCTGCTGCAGCCCTGGCCCTTAGATCATTATCCATCGCCAAGTATTTACTTTGATCCAACGGTTGAGAAGAACCCATGACACGTGGATCAATCTGATTGAATATCCCAAATCTGCCACCACCATTACTGTTAGTTGAGCAAGAAAGTGCCACTGGCTTCCCATTGTTGGGATCTACAACCAGCTGTTGATGATGATAATAATGTGGTGGTGCAGGGGTAAACATGGTAATTTGTTGATGACAACGTTGTTGATCTATTGCTCTCATATTGTTCCACCATATATTGAAATCTTCCATGTTTCTTGGATAATTTATCTGAAATAAATTCAAGATACTTGATTAAATACTTAATTAAACTTTATGAAAAACCAATCAAGATCATTAGGGATGAGATCAGTACTCTAACGGTTTCGAATCAATCGATATCAAAACTGAAAACGAATGAAGTATAAAGCGAATGAAGTATAAAGCGAATATCGTATCGATTTTTACGGATCGATATCGGTTTAGTATGATATTGGCATCAAAAAGTTCAATCCTATTCTACATTACCTTTTGTCCTCTTGCTTTCAGTTCTAGATTTTGAGAAGTAAGTTCTTGACGAAGGGTTTCCATAGCTTTAACTTTCTGTTTAAGCAGATAGATTAATCAAAATCAGGGTCAAAATAGAATTCAAGAAGGAAAGAAAAAAAGTCAAAATTGATCCAAACCTTCTTGAGAATCTCTTTTTCTTGTTGCATTTTACTGTATACATCCATTAAATCATCTGTTTCCTGTAAGATAATCAAGTGGAAGACATTATAACATCGAAAAAGTCACCAACAAAAAGTCAAAATTGAGGATAATTGATGATAACAGAGAGGAAGTTTCAATACCTAAATATCAAGATTCAATACAAAAAAACATAATAGAAATCAAGAACGAAATCAAGAACGGTAAGAATGTTAAGAGTTTGCACAATTTATCACAAACCCAGATGTAAAAACCGAAAATTAAACAAAACCCACAAGTCAAATCCATACCTTTCGCTTCAAAACCTTCCGTACAGCCGACGACGGTGGTTTACGGTGGTCAGCGCCGTCGCTTCCGCTACCACTAGGCAAGAAACACAGCGGAGTTGAAGGGCTTTTATCAGCTTCCACCGCCGTCACGTTCTCCGTTACCCCCTCATCAATCGGCGTCTTAGTTAACGGTGACGGCGACGGTAACGATTCCGATTTCGAATCCAACACAGATCGCTTCTTCTTCCGACCCCAATCGAAACTGCACCGACGAATCAACTCCGATTTCGCGCACAATTTCGGTAAACTGAGTAAGATTTCAACAACTTCAACCTCTTCTTCCGTCGGAGTTCTCCACCTACCCCGGCCGCCGCCGCCGCCGGTTCTCACAATCTGTTTCATCGCAGTTCTCGATGGAATCAATCTTCTGGGTTTCTTGGAGAACAAGATTCAGAGCCCAATTGGAGAATCAGTCGGTGATGGGTGTTAAGTTATGAAGTGAATCGGAGATCGGATTTAAAAAAGACGAGGGGAAGGATGAAGAGATGATGAAGAGATTAGAGAGAGAAATAAGGGAAAATCTGTGTATGTAAAGGGGAGAGAAGAGGGCTGATGCCACGTGTCCTATTGGTAGAGATGGGGGGTGTTTTAGGGTTTAGAAGTAGGGAAGTAGGATTGTTGATCTATCTAAGGAAAGATTTCAAATCTTGATTCATCGATTGGGGAATGGATGGAATTAATTAATGGAGAAGATTTTGTTTTATTTACAATCATAACAAATGTAACAGAATTAAGGGGAAATTGAGGTTTGCATAAATGAGGTGACATGTTATATAATGTTAGATTTTTTTTTATAGCAAAAAAAATTTCATTTAAACAAATCTAGCGAGTAGCTAGAAAAAAAGAGTATAATGACAAAACATGGGAATTACATAGAACAAAACACAGACCTGCTGAAAACATCCCAATCTAAGACATCGAACTTAGATCTATATTTCAAGCACAAAAATAAATTAGCTTTGATGAAGTCAACGATCATTGCCGGGAATGTGTTTTTACCTTGGAACTCTTTTTCATTTCTTGACTTCTCAAAGAGACCATATCGTGGCATATGTGTTGGCAATCAGAAAATTTTGAGCACCCTTGGAATGGTTTTGGGAGACAATGTTCTTAAATAATTGGGCCACAAAACTATCACGGGAGAAGGTTTTTCCACTCCACCTATGAACCAACTCTCATACTTTCCTCGCCATTTCACAGTGAATCAGAACGTGATCCTAAAATGTATCCTAATTGTAAAATTCATCTAACATCATATAATATATCACTTAATGAAAGTAGATTATCTTTTTATTCATTTCATAAATTCCATGATCTCTTCCCGAACCAAACATGAATCTTTCAATTCATTGGCTTTCACATTTAATGTAAACGAGTAAAAGATCCGCGCGTTGCTGCGGGTTGAAACTTTTTTATCAACATACATACATATAGTACAAAAATAGACATAGTGATAGAAATTTTGTATGTCTACGGTGGGCTATCAAATTAATTATGTTTTTATGAGTGTTATCATGTTCGTTATGTTTTTATGAGTGTTGCGTATACACCGCCACATCACGCGTCTGGTTAAAAATCTTTATCATTAGTTCATGTAAGTGTTTAGTTATAAACTTGTCTCTTAGAATTTTCTTAAATTTGTATATACTTTTGATGTTCTTTAGCCTCTGGAAAACGATCTGCAATGTGGTTAATGTGAGATCATCAATTAAGAACGTATCATTCTTATACAAATGTTTTTTAGCATTGATGCAGACAGATAATGCTTCCTCCATTTTACCCATTCTCTCCAAAATAAGAGCCTTAAGTGCCTGAGTTACATTAGAACAAAAAACTATAAGAAGAAAAAAACGTGAAAACAAAAAATAAGATCATTGTAGTTTTTATAAACATTATAAATAACCAAAAAAAGTAGAGACTCAAATTGTCAAAAGAAATCATCACTGCCTCTGTAAATTGATCCCAAATCAAGAAAATGACATCAAAAGCATGAAGAAAAAAAAAGTATAAACCTTGGTAAATCATCTCAATGTGGCTTAGATCAGTGATGGCGAGCAAAGAACTAAACGTACCATGGCTGCAAATCTATTTGCCACGCCAAGACAGTGGTCCTTGTATCTTTACTCCAAGCCAACAAAGAAAACTCATCACAGCCAAAATACAAACAGTAGCCAAAATTAAGATAGCATGTCTGAATCGAGTAAGAATCACCGACCTATGCAGGTCTCATCTCGTAAAACACGCACTACCGAACAATAATCACCAACGCAGATCGGGAAACAGAACACCAAACAAAGACACATTCGTCTTTCAAAGGCAAAAGAAACCCTAGAGCCGCCGTATAGCGGCTAACAACCAGGGCACAAACCGGCGCATCCCAAATCGGCGACCACCATCAGCAGAGGTATTAACCCGACGGCGGAACGCCGGTCACCAGAGGCATAACTCGGCGACTGTCGAACACCACAAATCCCTCCAACTGAGAGATCGTCCTTTTTCAGATCTGGATCGGAACAACATTTAAACCCCCAATCATCAACGGAGCTGCGCCTAAACGGCGCCACCTCGACGTTATACAGATCTGAATGCCAAAAGCGGCAACGAAGAAGAGATCTGGTCCAGATCTCTAATCCGGATCTATAAAAGAATGAGAGAGAGAGAACAGAACAACAAAACCATCATCATCGCCGGCAACGGCCGCCGCCGTCATCAAGAAACCCTAGATCGAGGTTGCGTCGTGAACAACGATAAACGAAAAACACCCCCAAACCGACCATTGATCTCACAGTCACCATCACCATTCTGGTGTGGTTGAGAGAGAGAGATGAAAGAATCGGTAGGAATCATCGGAGAGAGGTTTCTCTCTCTCCCTTTATGGCATAAAAGCTTAGCTTTAAAGCTAAAAGAAGATAAGGTTTACGTGTTCAAGCAAATAGAAAGTTGCCACCACAAAACAAAGCCAATAGAAAAAAAAAGAGCACTGCTAGTCCACCGCCCTTTAACTCCAACAAAAAAAAACACGCTCAAGGGAATAGTCCCTTTGTGTGACTGACAAGCTACCATTTTTGATATATAAGGAAATTACCATATTTTTATTGATAATGTAATGAGTTTGTCCTCTATTCTCTTGTCATATTATAAAATGAAATCAAAGTCTCAAAAGGAATCACTAATCCAAGATCAAAATACTTGGAGGACTGACTGAGCTAGAGCACCTTGTTTACACGTGCACCGATGTTTTCAGGGGAGTGCATCATGCAAAACCAAATGATCTTATTGAGAAATCGATGTCTTACTTCATAACTTTGAGGGAAGAAAAGAACAATAGCCTAAAAATGGTTCAGTCCGATTTAGGTGCCCAATTAGGTGCCAAACAGATCCCATCATTGATTTGATATATTTATAAAAGTGAATACCCAGTCTATTCAATGCTAGGCTGAGTATCAGGGCCTAAAAAAAATCTCTTCTCGTCCTATGAACTTTAAGGTGTATGAAGTTTCATATTTAATTTTATGTAGAGCGAAAGCGACTTCATTTCACTTAGGTTAATCTAGGCCAGAGGCAGGCCTACGTCAAGATAACCTCCTTGAAAAACTTTGGTAGTGTTCCTAAATCTGAATAAACATAATGACTCAGAGCACATTGAACCATCTTCTTATTTTTCTGTCAAAAATAAAAAAAGTGGTGGTCTAGCCGATATTTCTATCCGTTAATGAAAGAAGCCAATGCACAACAAATGCATAATGATTAATTGTTTTTCATTTCAATCAAAACAATTTATTAGTAACGTTTAGAAAATTATAGATATAAAATAAAAAAAAATTATCGAGAAAGGATAAAAAAAACTTGATCAAACCACGCATCCTTTAACATATTTTTTACTAGTCTTATTCAATTTTCTAATTGAAATTAAGCGTATTTTTCTCAAATTTGACTAAAAAAAGACTCTATTTCTTAGGTAAAAGTTTACAAGCATTCGAGGTATTTTATTACAGGTAACTAAATTATAGAATGAGGAAAATCAAGGTTTATTAAGTTAATTTAGCAGTTCTAAATATATAACTTTAAGAGATAAACAATGAGAATTAAAAGTTCCAAATAGTTTTTTTATTGTTATTTCAAGTAATTTATGAAATTGTGGAGTCCAAATTGTGGAGTCCTAGCTATACATACCAAAAGGATTACATCCATTAATAAGTTATGAAGAGTTTAACCATAGATAATTTAAGGGTGTGCATGGTTCGGTTCGGTTCGATTTTTGGGCAAAACCGAAACTTCGGTTTTTAGATTTCTAAAAACCATTTGGTTTTGGTTTTTTCGGTTTCGATTTTTTCGGTTTTACTTTCGGTTCAGTTCGGTTTTGGGTGTTTCGGTTTTACTTTCGGTTCGGTTCGGTTTCCATTTTTTCGATTTTACTTTAGTTAAAACTTTTTTACACTTGCGAATTTTTGTTTAAGAAAGATATCAGTTTCGTTTAAGAAACGGTTGTAAACTTTTTAATCATAAATGTTCTGAAATGAGTAAACACATAAGAATTTCCACTTTGGCCTCTCCTTTATAAAGTTGTAAACTTTTAATCACAATCTTTTATTACGAACCACTTTTACACCATGAAAGAAGCCAAACCCTAGCCTAGTTATATTACCCACAAGGCCACAAATAAGAAACCTAAATCCACCTAGGTCACTTGCAGAATTTAAATTACCATCTCCATGATCATGCAAATTATATATATATATTTTAATCTTCCTTCAGGCGCCAAGTGAGTTTTTTTTTAATTTGTTCCAATTATGAATGTCACGAGAAACCAAATACAAGCCTACATACCATACTTCTTTCAGTTGTTGGTTAAAAAGAATGAAAATGATGGAGACGGGAGTAGAATTTTATCTCATTTGCAATTGTAATTACCAACGGAGTTAATCACAAACTTGTTACTTCATGCCATCAACTTTATTAAAATACACACTTACAAGGTTGCAGAAGTCGTTAGGCGCTATCTGGGCGGTCGACTAGGGAGTTGTGAGTACTCGGGCCCAGGCGAGGAGTACTCGGGGAGTACTCGGACATGGTAATTATAAAGAAAATAAATTTCTAGAAAATATATACATCTTCCAATACTAATATTTATGAAACAAATAAGTTAACATGGATATATGTTAATAAATTTTATTCATAGTGATGGGACCAACTTTTTATATAAAAGAGGTCACAATATAATGCGTATTTTGCCCCTTATACCCGATGTTGACTTCCTACCCCCAAGGTTGACAGAGTACGCAATTCCTAGGCGGATTATCACCTAGGCGCCTCGGCAACCCACCGCCTAGCGACTACTCAGAGAGTACTCGGGCGCCTAGAGCGAGTTTTACAACATTGCACACTTACATGTCAATATAAACTTGAAACTTTTGTAAATTGTATAATTCGGTTCGGTTCGTTTTTTTTCATCTAAAACCGAAACTGAACCACAAGTCTCGGTTCGGGTTTTTTCGGTTATTAGTTTGGTTTCGGTTTTTTTTTGTTTAGTTTTTGCATTTTTTCGGTTTTGATTTGGTTTTTTTGGTTTTTTGCTCACCCATAAACAATCTCTTAACCAACCCATCAAATAAGTGGAAGATTGATTATACTATGAAATATTACCCTGCCATAACGTAATGTGCTTCCAATGCCAATAAAAAGTAACCCATCCAATATTATATAACATTCAAAAAACTGCCAAATAAAATGGGTCCCAGGCCAAACAGTGAGCAGTTATGGTGGGTGCGGCAACACCGCTACGTGCGATGTTGTGTCGCGTTTTTTGACACTTCTGCGGCTGTATACCTTTTCGATCTCCCTCCTTGTGGCTTTACAATTGGCTTCATTGTCCATCACCACACTAAAAACATTACTTGGATCGCATGTTTCAATCGTTTGGGTCAAAAAATCAGCAATTGCTTTTTCTGTTTTATCCACTCCTAAAAGGTCTTCAGCACACATAAACATAGAACCATGATCGTTTACAGCAAGAACATTGATTAGTGGTTTATGTCCAATGTGTGTCCACCCATCAGATACAATAGAAAGACCTTGTGAGTAGCATGTATCTTTAAATTGTGTTAGGTCTTTCTCCACATCTCTAACACATTCATATAATAGAACATTTCTTGCCTTTTAGATGGAGCTTTAAAACCCGCAGGTTCCTTCCTTATTGCACTTACATCTCATGAAATTGTGGATTACATAAGACGTTAAATGGAATCCCGTTTGCACATAAATCCCTTACAATTTTTTGATCAACCACACTTCTCTACATTATAGCCAAATATTCCTCTAACGATCTTGTACCGCTTAAATAATGCTTCTTTGTAACAACATAACGTTTTAATGACTTAGAAATTCCTAGCTTCTCGACCTCTTTTGCAACCATTCATAACTCTCTCGGTCTTTCGTTAGAGCAGTACAACGTTTAATTTCAGGTTTTTTTCCCTGTTGAACTCTAAAGAAATGAGTGTGTATTCTAGTGTAGGAACTTGTAAACTTTCCTTTGCAATGTTTACAAACCCACACTTTAGTACCTACTGGAGTTTTACTACTACCAAGACTTATTAAGTTCACTTCATAGAAAGGCTTATCTGGAGGTTCTTTACCTTGTCCTTGTTACTACTTATTAAAAGTTTGACTCTGACCTCCTGGCTGCTCATCCAAATTTGGTTTTGATCATCTTCCTCATCTTCAAGATCAGTAAAATCATCATCTACTCGATCATCTTCCTCATGTGAAGTAGGCTCACGCTCAACACCTATTTTCTTTCAAATACCATTATGTTATGATTTGTTAATGTAAAACTGGAATTTAAGGTTGAAATAGAATATTGGAATAGCAAATTGGAACTAGAGATTGAGCTTGGAGATTATGAGGATCAAATAAGGGTCGTTTGAATAGAAGAATAGATGTCAGTACACTGTCTACTCAATATTAGAGTGTGAATCGTGGATATGTGGGTCACAATAAGTCATCGACATCTATAATTGGGGGAAATAGGCGCTGATACAAATTCTATGTGTAAATAGACGTTCCCAGTTAGGTCACATCGGCGAATGCTTTCCTTTCAATTCGCAAACCAAATTAAATCAGGTACGCTTCAAATCATATTGAAAATTGTTGATTACACAGATGAATTCGTGAACCTGAGCGTTTCTGGTACGCGAACGTACCGTGATTGGGTATACTCATACCAGATTGAGAATTGTAGGGGGTGCAACGATTTGCGTAACTATGAGTTCGCACTTCACTCTCTTTACACGCGTATTCTCTTATTTCTCTCTTTACATGGGTATTCTCTCATCTCTCTCTTTACACTGATGTTGCTTTAATAGCTAGCATTTCTTTTTGTTTTTTTCGAGAGCATCTCTCCATCTTCATCGGAACAAATCTCGTTCTCTCTTTACAAAATATCTCTCACTCTACTGAACAATATATACCTTCTCTCTCGCTCTCTCTAAAAATACACTATGATGTGCTTTCTCTCTACAAAACTTATGTTTGGCCTCTCTATGGCTGGGAAATTTGTGTTAGGTTCTCTTTCTTGCTCATCAAAGTTTCACATAAATTTTTTTAAAAACGCGTTCAAAATTAAAAGATGGAATTTTCATTTTCCATATTAGAAAACTGTAAAACATGTTTAAATCTACTTGTTTTTTGAAAACCCAACCCCTGGACCCGTCATGACCGCTAGACCCGACCCCCGTCCAATCGGGTCCGGTCCGGGGGTCGGGTCCGGTCGGTCTGGTCCGGTCGATTCGGTCTGGGGGTCGGGTTTGGTCGGTCCGGTCCGGGGGTTGGGTCCGGGTTCGGGTCTCATCGGTCAGGTCTTGGGTCGGGTCCGGTCGGTCCTGTCCGGGGGTCGGGTCCGGTCGGTATATATATAGTGGAAAACTAAAAATAGAAACTAGAAAAAACAATAAAATGTAGTTTTTGAGTTTCAGTTTAAAAAGTTGAAAACAAAACAATGTTTACCATTTTCTTGAAAACCTTTTTTTGGAAAATTATAATTTGATCACGTTTTATGTTTTCTGTTTTTTCATGTTTTTTTTTTAAAACTTTTTTTAAAACGCGCTCTGAGATTCTAGGATTTGGAAAATGGTAGAGAAGTTTGTTGGAATTGGGAGATTAATGAATTTTTAATAAGGTTTACGTTTCGTTGGAACTTTGGATGTGGGTATGAGAAGTTTGGTACCAGATCGGGCTTGGGTATATACTTTTTTAACATAAAAACACCTAGTGGATAAAAAAGAATCATAATTTACACATTAGAGTATATGAACTTATAATCTTCCATTTGAGAGACACATCATTTAGAATTAGATTGTGTCGGAGTTTAGGTTTTCGTCCGTATTGCCAGGGGCGGATCCAGAAATTTTTTTCATTGGGTTCACCTTTTTTTTATGGTCGGAATCTAACAACAAAATGTCAAAATTTTCGGTTTCGTCGGTTCGGGTCAATATCTATATACTAGTTTTCGTTCATTTCCAAACATAATCATAATCCAGTCGTATGGTTATAGTCTCGGAGACTGGGAGACCGGGAGCTGTATTTGGAAAACTAAAAAAACCCTAAGTCAGTCATATGGTTATAATCTGTTGAGGGAAAAAATTAAAAAAAATAAAAAAAAAATCAAAAAACAAGAATCGAACTAAGGACCTAATAGTTAGAAAGAGTTGGCCAGAACCAATTGGGCTGGGATTCATTTGTTACTTTGGTTAACCATTCTTTTACTTATAATCTGTGTAAAAGAATTAATAAAATTTTAAAAACGGGAAAAACAGGGGAAACAAGGATTCGAACTCAGGATACGATGGTTAGAAAGAGACGGAGTGAACCAATTGCGCCAGGAATAGTTTGTTTTTAGGATTCACTTCTAGTTGTATATGTGGATTCACTCTTAGTATTATATATATATTTACATTAAAAATACGAAAGTCACTGGGTTCCCGTGAACCCGGTGGATACCACGTGGATCCGCCCCTGCGTATTGCCATCATTTAACAATTTGTAATCGAATTTGGGCTTGGATTCATATTTAAAACAAACTGTTAACGAAATGTGAAAGAGAACAGTTGTTTTGGTAGTGGTTTTTATGAGGATGAATGAGGGTATGTATAATTTGAGAGAGACTGACTACATGTAAATTATGTGGTAGGTGGAACTTGAAAGAGAATATATAAAAAATGTTTATAATTTTTTCTATTCATTTCAAAAATATTAGTAACTTAATAACATTAAATAGTTTATATTTTTATTAATAAAACTAAGAAATGTAAGCTAAAATACGTTTTCTGTTATATATATTTATAGTTTATAAAAGCGTAAAGCACATAAACTAATAAATAATAACTTTTTTCTGTTATAATATTATGAAATCCCTCCTTGGGAGTTTAACTTTGTGTTAAAACCACAATATAATTCAAACCTCAAATTAATTTATATATGAAATTTATTCTTGTAGTTGGTTTATTTATATTTTTTAATCTAATGTTGTTTTATGTTTGTCCTTGACATATGATATGATGAAGAAATTTGGTTGGTGGAGACTTTAATTGGTCAAGTTAAGCTAAAGACACAATTGGGCTTCTAGGTTGGATTTAACTTTGGATCTGGATGCTTATTGATGGACGAATGGGTTGCTTAACCGGGTTGCTTGGTTAAGAGACATTAAAAAAATTATCTACTAGGGTTTCAATCATTCGAGCGTTTCGTTTACCTGCTCGTTTCCTCTCATCAACTCAGTCGTCTTCTTCCCTCCAATATCTAGGGTTTCCAATAGTTGAGCGTTATTGAGACTTATTTACTTTAGTTTCATAACCAATCGTCACAATGACAACTAGAATTTTGTTTGTAGTAGAATTTGTATATGTTGCTTCTGGTTCTAGTTTGTAACCATTCTTTTTGTTCATAACTGAGTAACAATCCAGTTTGAGAATTATTGTGTATTTGGTCCATGAAATTTGACACTTTATATATCACCAGTATATATAATGTAGATAGAAATGAATAATTACACATGAGCCTCCTATACTATACAATATTCACCAAAGATTTATTTAACCTATCTAAAATACCCCCTTACAAAGTGTAAACCTAATTCCACATGTTTGAAGTGCCGGTGCTTTACAGAGTTAGACGCTGAGTATACGACACTAACCTTATCACACAAAAAAAACAATAGTGGCCCGAGAAACTGGACAATAACTCAATACGAAGATTACGAATCCAAGCCACTTCAGCAACATCATTGGCAACATCGTGATACTCAGCTCCAGCACTCGATCTAGAAACAACATGCTGACGTTTGGAAGACCAAGAGACGAGATTATCACCCAGAAAGACATAAAAACCAGATGTAGATCGGCGGGTATCTAGACAACCACCTAGCTAGTCTGCATCAGTGCAAGACACCAAATGATCAAAGGATGACATATGGATCTGTAGTCCATGATGAAGAGTACCCTGAAGATAGCGAAGGATGTGCTTAAGGGCATGAAAGTGAGGCTCTTGATGGCCGTGCATAAAGAGACAGACTCGTGAACTACAAAGACAATGTCAGGATGAGTGAGAGGTAAATATTGTAAGGTCCCACTCAGACTCCTTTACAGAGTGGGATCAGAGACAAATTTTTCGTTCATAGAGAGTTTTGCCATTGTGTCGGCCGAAGTGCTGCAAGGATTGCACATGACCGTCTCGGCCCGAGATAGGATATCCTTGACCATGTTGGCTCGAGATAGGGCGTTAAGGTCAGTAAGAATCAAATTTTTTGCTAACAAACCCCATCGAGGCGATGTACATTGCAAAACAATGGTACTAGGCCTTCGGTGCCTGCTCAAGGATTAGTACAATAGAATATAAAAACTAAACAAAAAACGATTGATACCGGATTCGAACACAAGACAATGAGAATTGTTGTTTGCAACTTCAGCCACTCTAAGCCAGTACGACATGTCTTCCTTTTGGAACCTTTTCTATCAAGTAGTGAGTTTTCCTCTTTAATAGTGTTTTTGATGGTTGCAATACCGTCTCAGAAAAATCACTCGGGTATTGAAGATTTGGAGTTAATACCAAACGTCGTAAAAAAATAAAAAAACAAAACCAATAAACAAAAGACTAAATAAATGACACCATTAGCTTAGGTTTTCATTAATCAAAGACTAGAAACAAAACAAACGGAAACGTTAAAAAGGTGACGTCAGCTTTCCATTGCCTTGTAAATAACAACAAAACATGGAAGTATGGCCCTCGGACTGTAAACATACAGCTCCTCAATATTCGAGTACGACCCGGGATACCCGGCCACCGAATCGTACCCTCCATCCTCCTCCTCCTCCGGCGGTGCGTCTCCCTCCACGCGCTTCACCTTCCCCGCAATCACCCGACACACCAGCATCGCCCTCACCCCACGCGCCGCCGCCCCATCCACCGCCAGGCAATCGTGTGCCCTGCCGCTGCTGGCGGTGGTGCACACCCCTCTGGCTCCGGCGTCACGTGACGTCGGAGCTTGGAAGCCGTGGCGGATGATGGTGCAGACGCCGCAGCCGGGGACGGCGGCGCAGAGGGTGGATGAGCCGTGGGAGCCGAGGGAGCAGGAGAGGGTGGTGCAGTGGAAGCGGAGGAGCTCGTTGCCGTCGGCGGCGCAGCGGGAGGCGGTGGCGGTGGCCTGGAGCTTGACGGTGGTACGGCGGTCCTCGAAACGTTGGATGGTCCGGCGAGTGTTGTTGACTTTTAGGATCCGTTGGATTGTGAAGATCGGATGGTCCTTGTTCTGCCAGCTGGACTTGAATATTATCTCCACAATGTTTCGACCCGAATCTTCGAGTCCGAGCTCTGAGACTGTGAAATAAAAAATCAAATAAATAATTTACATAAATTATCCTCGTACATTCGATATATGAAAGTAACACCTCCTATCTTAAGAGCAGAGCGAGTCGAAATGAGTTTAGCTCGGCTTAAATTGTAAATCAAACGAAATGAGTTAGCTTGGCTAGTCGGCTTAGATTGTAAACCAAGCTGGCTCAGCTTGACTTGGATTTTAGATCAAGCTTAAAACTCGAACTCAACTTGTTTAAAATTAAGCCGACTTAGCTTGGTTTGGCAAACACCATTAAAAATGAGTTTAATGTAATATTTTTTGTTATAAAAATATCGTATTAGCTGAATATCTGTTAGCCGCAATGAAACATTTTTGTTATGTAATGTATTTTTTTTCAAATAGTTGCATACTAAAAACATTGAATTATGTATAAAAAGCTACATTATGTAACAAAAAATTTAACAAAAAGGTTGCATTATGTATAATGCAATTATTTTTTGGGTTACAGAACGGTTGCATTAGAGTATTAGACTCATTTTTTTTTGTAGTGACGGTACGTTCTGAAAAAAAAATCGTTTGTCTCGGTTTGATTCAGTTAAATTGTTGATCTTAAAAGGAAAAAAAAACGTTTTGATGCGAATTAGAATGAATAATTTTGAATGTATTTTCAAACAGATCAAGTTTGGCTCGACTTTTATACAAATAAAGATGTGCATTTTTTGAACCTACAAGCTATTTTGACAGGTCTAACACAACTAGAGCGGTGGATCCATATTTTCTATACTAAGGAGATGCTAAATATGTACGATTAGTCAATGTTACTCTCCGAATATTACACATAAAATATGAGTATCTAATACTAGAAGATAACACCAAAAAGTTTCTCCCGCTAACTTGGCCTCGCTACAAATCACATTAATTCCTTTGTGAAATGGATTCATTTGTCGCATATATACGTGTTACATGTACACATGACACGAAAATATGAATTATCCCAACTTCAATATGAGAACGATATTGACATTTGAATGACCAAATATTCTTTTTGCCTTACAACGTACGAAAGCTAAATATTGATACAAATGGTCCCAAAAGAATGTGGTAACATGATTACTATGAGAAGAAAGACACACACAAAACTCATTTCATCGGCATAAAAGTTAAATATTTATTTGCCGGATTAAAAAATATTTAAAATTACGTATAAGACTGTATAACTAAGCTATCATAAAGACATAAAAAAAAGAGAGATATAAAATAAGTGAAAAAAAACCTGGACTCATAAAATTGCAACACGTACACAAGTATATACTTATATATAGATAGATAAGATATAGATTATTTTTGTTTACTATATATAAAACGAACATAGGATATTTATAAGTTTTTAAGGGAATAACTTGGTACTAAAGAAATAGTTTCTCACCAATGACATCTAGTGGAGTTGGTTGAGGTTTTGGCTTGTGTTCCTAGGGACCCAAGTTCTATCCTCACTAATGACATTATTTGTCCATTGGTATGGAGGCCAATGATAGGAGATCCGGGGAGACCCGGATTCGATCTTTGAGGCGACCGGGTTTTACCGTTAATTCGCCGTCGTGCCTACGGGCGGGCGGGTTAGCGGGTTTTCCCCTGGAACTGGAGTCACATGGACGCTTAAGGGCTCCGTACGGCTGGGTTGGGCCAGCTGGCGGTGGCCTTTAGCCATTGGGTCACCCCGTACGAAGTACCTGGGTTTATTCTATTCGTTGGCCGTTCAAAAAAAAAAAAAAAAAGTAGTTTCTCAACTAAAGTGTTAAAACCATTACGTGTTCAAAACCTGTAAATTAAATTTACATGTGGTGATGGTTTTGTTGTTAAAAAAACTTATAAGGGTGCCCGGTATGGGGTATAAAAAAATTCGGCATGTTGATTTCGGCAACCTCATTTTTTTCGGCAATTCAGCAAAAGCATACCAATCCTTTCGGCAAGTTGATTTCGGCAAAAAAAAAAAACGAAATTCGGCATTTAGTTGCCGAAGGTTGCCGGCGAATTTTGGAAGGAATTTTTGAACGTTGAACGGCCAATACCACCCATACTTATCCTACCCAACTTATCCCACACATACCACTTCAAAAAACAAAAAAGACATATACTTTTTTCTCTCTCCTGTGTCACTCTCCTATTGGTCCATCAACTTATCCCATTTTACTCATCCTAAAAAATTTATCCCCCACACCGCCCACCCTAAAGGTAAAAGATCTTAGGATAAGAACAATTATTATTTCTATTTCTCGAAAATAGAGAGACTGGTCTTCAATAATAAGGCTATGTGTAATCGAGCGTTATAGCACCAAACTCACCAACATAACACCTCTTATAGCGCCCTTGGCACCCCCCGGGGCGCTATGTTGGCTTTTTTTGTCAACCGGCGTTACCCTCATGGCGCCTCATGCCCTCCAATAAGTCAAAGTAGCCTTCAATTATTGGTTGATTTTTAAACCCCTTTGTCATGTGAGCGACACGTGTCATGTAAGGGGCTTTATGACTACACACCCAAATTAATATAACCCCCATTTGCCATGTCAGCGACACGTGTCGCGTAATGCCCCATGGTGGGGCTTTATGATTACACACAGCCTAAGACGTGATAAAAATAACCTTAAGATACCATTTACTCTAACTAGCTACAATATTTCTTATTTGGTTTTTGTTTAACTTAACCATGTTATATATAAAAAATAAAATAATTAAAAAAAACGGGGAAAATATATAACTATCTCTTTAGAAATGTGTATAAAGATAATGAAATTAATAAGATCAAATAAAGAAATCAGAAATTAGAAGAATACCAGCATGTTTAACAGCTTGATGATGTTCCAAGCTTTCCACTTTTGGAAACACTTCTCCACATTCTGAACACAAACAAACTGTACTTCTTGGAATTACATTCCTGCATCATCAAGTCAGATTATGTAAATAATTTTAACACTTTATCTCTCTTCTTAATATCTCAAGTTCATATGTAAAATTTTATAACTTTTTATATATTCAAAAAATTGAATATTTTAAAACAAAATCACAAGTTAGACACTTAGACCTTAATTTAGAAAAAAAAATTGTATCTATTTTGGAAAAAAAGGATGACCTGGCAGGATCAACAATGGCATGACATTCATAACACCCAGAAAGCTTCCTCAATTGCATGCCTCTGGAATAAGATGACGTGTAACTCCCTTGACCGTTGGATGATCTACCAGAACCGATCAAAGACCTAGTACTACTACTATTAGTAATAGTAGTAGTAGAAGACGAAGCTGATGACGTGTCATTACGACGGAGGAGTTTCTTCCTTCTGACTCTGAGATCGCCGGAATCTTGACCGACGGTGCTACTTTCCGGCGAGTTATTATCAACCCCATGAAGTTGAACAACCCTAGTATTCTCATTAGCAACATCCCTGAAACTGCAAATGGAGCTACAAGAACTCAACTTTGAATACCCATTATTAGGGTTCCTCACAACCGGGTCTTGTTGGGTCTTCTGATCCGACCCGACGACATTCATCTGTTTGCACTTCAAGAGATTCTTGATTTGATCCCATGATGATTGGTGGTGGGGTTGTTTTAGTTTAGGGTTTTGTGGGTGGTGCTTTCTTCTACGCTTTGTGGGTTGTACCTTGAGGGTTTCTGAAGGTGAGAGTTTAAGGACCGCCATGAAAGGAGGAGAGTACAGGAAACTGTTGCAGGATAGAGACTAGAGAGAGAGAGAGAGATGCCTTTGAAAGATGTGTTGCTTCTTTTAACGAAGACTGTGGATCTGACTTGAGGGGTAAATTTGAGGAGCCAAAAAGGGTTGGTGGAATTTTTTATTCTTTTTTATTCTTTTTCACTTTTTAGTTTTAGGCTATTCGTAATGGGGCGTTTTTGGGCTCCATAACGCCCCATAACGCCCCATATAACGCCCCGCCCCACTACGCTGGGGCGTTATGGGGCGTTATGGTGCCCAAATTCGCCCCGGGCGTTAGGGATAAAACGCCGAAGAAGGGTTAAAAAGTAATGATTGTGGGGCGTTATAGGGGCTTTATCCACTACACCATAAAGCCCCATAAAGCCCCTTGTCCAGTCATCGTCCACATGGCGGATAACGCCCCATTTGGGGCTTTATCCACTACACTTAGCCTTATACAAGATGTTGCGACGTGCGCTTCGCGCCGGTTGCTTTTTTATAATACATTTTTAAGCCTCATGTTTTTTGTACGGTTGTTTACCCTCGTAAAGGACATTACTTATGAAGGTTTTAAATCCGGGATTGACTGGTGGCCACCAAATAATAATCTGCAAGGTGCATAGGCAAAAATAAGTATATGCAATGACCAAAGGATGATTAGACAATGGTCAAAAACATAGTGAGGCAACTCCCATAAAGCAAGACATTATCTTTATGATTGGATACACATTGCAACATAAACACTTTAACCTTATCAGTTTGTAGGTGTCGAAAGAGAAAATATTTACCATAAGGGAAAAAAATCAAAGAAGAAACACTTACCATAAGGAAAAGAAAGGTAGTAATCATAGGTATTCTAACAAAGGAAATCAAAGTGACACACAGTAGTTAAAGATGATTTCCGGTATTCTAATGCAGTCCACATTAAATATGACAGTATTTAAAGTGCCTTATTAAAGAGCCATAAGGCAGGCAGATTGAAAACTATCTTAGCATCAAAAGCCCAGAGGTGCATGAATGAAGGGACCAATTACCAAAAATGTAGACACATGGATGATATGTGTTCAAAACTCAGAGTCATTTCACTTTTTATCCGGTTGAAGTAACAACACCCTATAAATTTTTATTACTAAAGATCTAACTGCAGTCACCCTATTGATACAAAAAGAGGGAAAATGTCATATACACATACCCTAGTTAAAGAGCCAGCCGCGCAAGCGAGATTAAGACGACTTTTGAGGTAGGCCTAGTACTCCTCCGAATCAATAGGAACGTTAGGAGGTCCGGCAACTACAGAACCACCATACGGAATCGCCTGATCTACAATGCAAGTAGTTAAATTTTTAAAGGAATAACTCGTATATATGTGCCTATGAAAATGAGTAAATTATCCAAAGGCATAAAAAAACAACACAATAAGCATGCATAACCCCAACTAACAACACATATAGATGAGATTGCATAAAAAACAAACGAATCATCAAAGAAGTAGAAAGCTCAAAAATAAAGTTATCTAGTCAGCAATTCAATTTATAAGACATCAAATATACATGTAATTGTGATGGCTGATCTAATCCACCAAAAATATGGCATAAAACTTCAGTAAAAATCAATTAACATGAGAAGAAAAAGAGTAGAGAATTACAACAGAAACATTCAACTCCAACGAAGATCAAGAAATTTGCAATGTAAACCCAACAAAATTGTATCTCTGACCATAATCTAGTCGGCCTCAGGTTTTATTTCGCGTATGACGGTGGTTTGTGATGATCAATTTCCAGGCTATCGAAGAACCACATAGAAGAAGCGTTTGAAACCCTTGAGGCAGAGAAAGGAGCGATCGAGCCTAATTTGGTTGTGAACACCAAAATGAAAAGGGGATAAAACTTACAGATACCTTTCTTGCCTATATCAGGGGAGAGAGTGACCTAACCTGCATACCTACAACACACAAACAAAATCACAACCAATTGAAGAAGATAACGGTAACTATAAAAGATCAGTAACAGAGGAGCATCACTGTATCCTTTTCGAAACCCTAGAACGAATTTGAGAGAGAGCGGCAAAAGAGAGAAGATGGCAGAGAGGGAGATAGTGGACATGCGTAAATAAAGAGACCAAACCCACGAATCACGATGCGTCTATATCATGTACATCGTCCTTCATTAGGTGGGGGTTGGAAGTTTACAGGGAGAAGAAGCAACCTCTCTAGAAAGAAAAGCTCCATAAAGCAATTAGGTTTGACAGAAGCATGGAGGAGAGTACGTTGAAGTCGTGGAAAGTAAAGAGAAAGACATTTAACTGTGGTTGAAAGTCACATGGATAAAAAAGCTAGAAGGGTTGTACATTACGCTTTGTTAATATGCAATTCAAATATAACAAAAACTGAATATAATATTACATTCTACTTGATTTAGAAGTTGTCTTTTGTTTAGGGTTTATAATTTATTATGTAGCAAATATGTATGTCATTTTATCACGAGGTTTTGGGTTAAAATCTCACTTATAATAAAAAGGTAAAAATTCGGGGTTATAAATTGGGCCACGTGGTTTTTTTTTTTTTTATCATTTGTGAGTTTTCTCCTGATGAGAATTGGTGATGTCTCCGTCAGTGATCCAAATTTTCCGTTCAAAAAAAAAATCATAAGTTTTTTTCACATATTTAAAACGAAACTTGTATATTATTCACACCATCTTTATTCATCGGTACAAGAGGAACCCCATTTTTATGTGAAAATTCCAAAGAGTTGGGATAGAACATGTGATCCCGAATCTGTAACTTTCATTTTACATGTTATTGAACCAAGAGACCAATTGCTAATATCCATAAGTTATAAACATGATAGTTTCATAGTAAAATGTTAAAGTTTCCCATCTTCCTCATTTGAACCACAAAAGCAACATGAAGTAGAGAAAATTGCAATACTTTAAAGATCAAGCTAGATTAGTAGAAAGAAAGAGGGATCCTATTCAAAGCAATTAATTTTAATTGGCACTCAATTCTCTATTTAATAAGAAAATCCTACCAGACAAAGTGGATCAAACCATAATTTTCCTAATCGAAGGTTTCGATCGATATATAACACCTGAACCGTCCTCTTCCGTCTCCATTAAGCATCTGAATCGGTAAAGCTGAATTCGTCAATCATCTTTGTTAAATTGGACAGTTCCAATCTCTCTACCCAACACCTTAGTATATATTAGACTAGATAGTACCGATTGTAATTATTGTATAGATTAGGGTGCACCAAACATATAGAGATCGATATTCATTTTGTTCGCGATCAAGTGAAGAAGGGTCTAGTTCGTGTTTTACATTATTTCTTGATTTCAGATCCAGTCTAAGCATCCGTCAACCTCCTCCTTAGACTGAGGGGGTATATTAGACTAGATAGTACCGATTGTAATTATTGTATAGATTAGGGTGTAATCTATAATTGTATCCCTATAAATATTAATATGAATACAAGGAGAGGCGACTTTCGAAATCTATTAGTATATATTCTAAGCCTGTTCCTAAACGTCTAAACGTCTATGGGTTTTAACTTCTAATCCAGGCTGCCGCTTGTGATAAATGTTACAGACCTGTAGGTCCGTAAAATCTGATAAAAAACACGATATTGATATCACCAACGAGTGCGGAATCCTCGTAGGTGATTGATTTAAGAAGAAAGTAGAAGAAAACACAAGAATACGATGATTAACACAATAAAAACTTGAACTTGCACACAAGATGAACTTGTCGGGTACAAAACAGTAATCGTAAACTCTGTCTCTCGGGTGTACGATCGTAATCTCCAAGGGATCGTAAACACCTCTAAGCTATCCTCTCAATCGTAAACCAAGCAACAACTAATGAGGAGATCAAGTGGGGTTTATATAGGCACCCCAATGGGTTTACTATTGGGCCCCTTGTGGATCGTAAACCCAATAGTAAACCCAAAGCCAATCATAAACTAGCCTAAATACAATAGCAAACTAGCCTATGATTCTAATGAAACCCTCTAAGCCCAGCCCAACTTATTTAATATTACAAGCCTCATAATCTAGCCTCTACAATCTTCCCCTAGGCTTGTGATATTAAAAGTCTTCGATCTTTGAACTTCTTCTTCTTGACTGGCTGGCATGGATGTTGATGAAGATTCTTTCCGCCGAAATCTTCAATGGGTTTCATGACGGGCACTTAGGACTTCCTCTTGATCAGCATCAGCTTGAACTTCTTGAAATGAACAAGCAATGAAATGGAGGACTCTCATTGACTTGCTTCTTGAAAAAACTGGTTCTTGCTGAATCTTCGGTAACTGTCTTGAATCTCCAAAAATTAGAGGGTAAATTTTGAAAACCTCCTAACTTTGGAGAACTTGATTGTTGATCTTCAAACTTCATGATCTCTGACTGCTCTCTGTATCATTTTCTTTTTCAAAGATTTGACTTGAAATCTTCAGCTTCCCCTAAACTTGTGAGCATTTTCTTTGAAAAACTTTTGAAGCTTTTGAAAACTTGTAAAGACACCAACAACTTTCCCTGAACAGTTGCTTATTCAGATGGAAGTCTTGTCCGGCTGGTTCTATAACTTGAGCAGTAGCAACATCTTTCTATCATCAACCTGTCTGACACACATTTGAAAAAATATACTCCACCAGACATTTGATGACTGGTCTTTGGGTTAGAAGGTAATTATCATCTGTTCAGTTGATTCAAATTAACATAATTTTAACCAAAAACCCTAATATAGATTACGGGTTTTCTATAAAACTTCCCCTGAACCCAAGACCTCTAAAGACTTCCCCTTAGCTGGTAACTTCCCTTCAGCTAAGGACTTCCCCTGAGATAATACATATTATCTTCAAGTTCCATTCAGATACTATGTATTATGGAAGTCTTTTTAATAGATAATAAGTATCATCCTCGAGTTCCCTTCGGATAATACTTATTATCCCCTCTCCTTCCCCTAAAAAGTTGTCAAGATCTGACAGATGAAGTCTTTTCCATTAGATAATAAGTATCATCCTCGAGTTCCCTTCGGATAATACTTATTATCCCATACTCCTTCCTCTAAAAATTTGTCAAGATCTGTCGGGGGCATATTGTCATGCATTAAAACCCATAAAAAACACATTTTGACTTCTCAAATCAACCTGGCCAAGACGAAAACACGCCAAAAAGAACTTAACGACTCACACACGAAAGATAAAAACTAAACAAATACTTACCAAACCAAACATGAGAAAGTTTACAAGGGATCAAACCGTATGAATCTGACTGAGGAACCCTTTTCAGCTTCAGTTACTCGACTAGTCCAGGTGATTGCCGGTATGTTTGTCCGCTTTAAATTCAAACCCGTTTAATCCCAACCAAATGCGTCATGCTTAATATAGTACAATATTACCGTCATGTTTAATTGTCCCCACACCCAAGCGTACACAGCAAAACCTACCCAACCTCAGAGTTTATTGAGGATTCACAAACCCCCAGCTTGAGGAACCATGCAACACCGTTATGACTACCACTTAATTCATTAACGACCAGTTGGTGATCAGGTCGGCCGCTAAGCACGCAAAGAAGACCAACTGAGTGATTATTTTTCATTTTCTTTTCTTTTTCATTTCTTTTTCATTTCCTTTTTTTTTATTATGTGGTGTAGTCATGACAGCAGAGACATGGCGTGTGAGAGAGTGAATACTAGGTAATTACCACTCTCAACCCATTTTTGTCGGACTCAGTCTTTTAAACCATGCAACCTGGAATGGGAAACTAAACATATATATCTTTTAAGTTCACTGCACTTTCATTGGAGGTCATAAATTTAGGTCGAGCCTACCGAGCATATCACCGTGGAGATTGCCTTTCACTTCCGCCTTACGCGTGTCAGCCATCTCAAACCCGGACATTCATTTTACTTCCCCTAAACTTATCAAAAACAAGACACAAACAATTAAAAATTGAAAAGCACACTATTTTTGAGGGGTCAACTTTTTCTTCATCTATACATTTCTTTTCCTTGCTTTTTGATTTTTAATGTCACAATCTTGTGAACATCAGTTTTTTTTTTAAATAAAAAATAAAACACACAAACACACTTAAAGGAACAAAACACAAAATTTTGAAGATATCTGGCCAAGCTAACTTTCAAAGTATTGATTTGAAATTTTTTGAAAATTGGGTTTCATGACATGCACACTTCATTGCATCTGAAGTCAAACACTTCAACAATCAATCACCAAGTGAAAATTTTAGGAAATTTGGTTTGACTCAAAACACCATTTGCCGCTTCATTCACACAACCAAGTTAAGAACAGTAACTTTCGCGCTGAATTTTACCTTTTACCTCTCAAGGAAACATATCCTCCATAAAAAATTGCTTGTCATGACATGAAGATACGTCTCCTAAAATGTGCCTGGAACAATCACTTATCAACAAATAAATTAATCAATAAAAATGTTAGTGATAATCCTCCTTGACTGTTCCTGCACATAATGAGAGATTAGTTAGCCATTGGTACCCAGGCCATTGTTTTTCTGGGTACACCTGAGGAATCAATGAAAGATACCTCTTGTAAGAACATCCCCTTTGAAAAATCAGGAAGTTGGGATGGAACTGCCTTGATTTTTGGTTTCCAAGTTCCAGGTGATTTAACATTTGTTTTAGTCACCTTTGGAGTTGTGACCTTAGGTATTTCAACCTTCTTCGTTTTAGATTCACTTTTTAAAACAGTTTTTGTTTTAGTCACCTTTTGAGTTGTGACTTTAGGTATTTCAACCTTCTGCATTTTAGAATCATTTTTTAAAACAGTTTTAGTTACCTTGGGAGGGGTAACCTTGGGTTTTTCAGACTTTGTTTGTTTTGAAAATGGTTTCTTCACCTGTTTTTGGAAATTTTGGTAACTTGGAAAGCTGTTGTTTTGATTTAAAGATTTTCTTTCAGCTTTGGCAGCACCCCAATGTTGATCAGAGGGTTTAACCTTTGGAGTAACAGTCTTCATTGCCTTAGGTTTTTCCACCTTCATGGGCTTAGACTTTACAGACTCCTGAGATGAAACCCTTTGACTTTTCGGAAAATAGGGTTCATAGGGGCGATAAAGACAGTTTCTAGCAATATGACCAGCGATGCCACAATTAAAACAAGTCTGCTTCTTTAGATAGAAGTCAGACGTGTACCCATTTGTCTTTGGTGGCTGATATGGAGCTGGTTTGCCTTGTGTCTGCTTCTTTGCTTTGACTGCAGCTTCAGATTTGACTTTCTGCTGGCTTGTCGAAGCCTGTGTCGAACCTGTCTTTACTGTCTTTATGCTTCCTTGATTCTTTGACGTTGAAGCACCATTCTTGCAATTACAACAGCAACTGCATGATCCAACTGAAGAAATAGAAGACACAGCTACTCCCTTGAGTTTTTCATTCTTCACTCCAGCTGTTGGTTTTATGCTTGGATGCTTGATGGTGATCTTTGGCCTCTCAACTTTAGGTTCGCTTATCACTCAATCGGTTATGCCTTTGAACTTGGAGGAGAAGGACGGTAATTCATATCCTACATCTGGTTCTTGATCAAACATTGATCCAGATGTCATAAAGATCTTCCCCTCAGGCCGTGTCTTCAAGATCACCTTTTCCCTTTCGACTTTATCAATTACCTTGAAGTATGGGTTTCAATTTCAGGGTATGGTTTCAACTCTATCCCAGCCTCATCAGACTTAGAGTAGTGACATCTGTTATACTCCTGGCACTCAGCATCATCTCTTGATACGTCCTCTATTCTCCCTTCACCATATGTCATGTTTGCCTCGTTGTCTATTTCCTCTTGAGTCAATGGTGTAGTTCCAACCAAGACACTATCAATAGGAGGAGCAGCTTCTTTATAATCAGATTTGGTTCGTTCAACTTGACCCTCACTAAGAAGTATTCCTATAATGTCTCTGGGAACTGGTGGAGGAATGATGTTGTTTGCAGACAGAGACTTATCAGACTTTTCTGACCCACACCCAGTTTTATCTTTTCCAACTTGACCAGTCACAACAGCATGTGACAATTCCTTTCCAGCATCGAGCATTCTTTTTTTTCTTTCCTGATTGCAATCATACTTGACCTGCAGCTCATCAAATTTTTGTTGCAGTTCAGTTAATTTCTGTGTAAGCTCAGATATCTCAATCCTAGCCCGATCATATAAGATAGTCTTCTCCGTTGCAGCTTCTGATATTTCTCAATGTCTCGTTTCTGAGCTTTTACCTTCTCCTCATTCTTTTGCCATCTACCCTTGAATGAACTCCTCTCGCATTTTGTCTCAAATAATTCTATCTAATAATTTTTACAAATTTGCCTAAGTCCAGGAATTATACGAGCACAAGTAGGATTGGGGCATATCTCAGTATTGTCAACTTCAGCTGCGAAATCATCCTTGTTCTCAACCAAATTATTTTCTTCAACCACTAAACTCATTTTCTTAATTAGATATGCAGCTTCTGAAAATTTAGAAAAATCGGCAAAAACGACAAAATCGGCAAAATCACTATTCAAAGAATAGTGTCAGAAACTTAAAACTGAAAAACGGAGGCCTTCGGAGTGGAATTTGGGGGTCCAAACGAGCTCCCCTAGACGTTAGTCAGGGTTAATTCTGGGGCTCGGTGTCACGAACGTCGTGTTCAAATTTGAGCCTCTAACTCCAAACGAGTCAAAAGTTACGTCCGTTTCCGTGAAAGTGTGAAAAACTGACTTTTTGCCGCAAAAGAAGAGTTTCCGATCGTAATCACTATTCCCGATCGTAATCACTATTCCCGATCGTAAACACCACCGGGTCGTAAACACCTATTCGTAAACTCTCGATTCCGATTGAACTAGATCGTAAACACCGAATCCGATCGAAATAAATCGTAAACACTGATTACGATTCACGTTTCCGGTAAGAAAATGTCGTAAACCCTTGATTACGACCAAGTACAATCGTAAACTCAAACCTCCAGGTCGTAAACACGATTCCGATGAATATCTTCAAGAAATGCAGTCGTAAACCTTCAACCAAACCCATAAAAATGTCGTAAACACACAAGAACACCAGCAGATCAATCGTGAACTCGAAGAACACCTTCAAACACTTCAAAAACCCGAACTTTTTCAGAAAACACTTGAATCCAATATCGTGAGAGCCTCGAATCAGTGATTCTTGGCTCTGATACCAATTGTAGGTCCGTAAAATCTGATCAAAAACACGATATTGATATCACCAACGAGTGCGGAATCCTCGTAGGTGATTGATTTAAGAAGAAAGTAGAAGAAAAAACAAGAATACGATGATTAACACAATAAAAACTTGAACTTGCACACAAGATGAACTTGTCGGGTACAAAACAGTAATCGTAAACTCTGTCTCTCGGGTTTACGATCGTAATCTCCAAGGGATCGTAAACACCTCTAAGCTCTCCTCTCAATCGTAAACCAAGCAACAACTAATGAGGAGGTCAAGTGGGGTTTATATAGGCACCCCAATGGGTTTACTATTGGGCCCCTTGTGGATCGTAAACCCAATAGTAAACCCATTGGGGTGCCTATATAAACCCCACTTGACCTCCTCATTAGTTGTTGCTTGGTTTACGATTAAGAGGAGAGCTTAGAGGTGTTTACGATCCCTTGGAGATTACGATCGTAAACCCGAGAGACAGAGTTTACGATTACTGTTTTGTACCCGACAAGTTCATCTTGTGTGCAAGTTCAAGTTTTTATTGTGTTAATCATCGTATCCTTGTGTTTTCTTCTACTTTCTTCTTAAATCAATCACCTACGAGGATTCCGCACTCGTTGGTGATATCAATATCGTGTTTTTGATCAGATTTTACGGACCTACAAGACCAAACTAGAGAATCCAACCCAAAATACTAGTCTAATGGATGAAAGAGCTGCTAATACAACCGATGTGAAACAAGTCACATACCTTGCAATAGTTTTAGTCCCTAGCAAAACAATCATTAAATATTTCCAACTAAACACCAATGTGAGACAAGTCCCACACAAGGTCGTATAAAGTGAACAACTTATTATCAGCCCAAGTAAATCTTTTAATACATTTCATACACTTAGCCCGTAGACCATGATCGTCAACTCTAATCTGCCACCTCATTGACAAGAAGTGTCAAGTTTATAATGAACGAAGCCACCCAATACAATAAGACTATGAGTTTATTTGAGATCTAAATTAATCCCAAGAGATATGATCATCGATTTATTACAAAGTGCTTGTTATCAAGCATAATGAGCATGTGTGAAAGTGAATTCAGCAAAGCGTTGTTATGAAGACACATGAACCACAAAGTGCTTTCAGTTTGAAGATGAAAAATGTCATCAAGTAATCTAGAGGATAATTAGTGGAATGATTGTCCATGATATTTTTCATGATAGAGCATGAAGAGTGTGGAAAGAAGGATTGGAATATAAGGAGATGAACCTTTTCGGTTTATATGTGGATATTAGTCTTGAAAATCTGGGCAATCTCTAGGATTTTAACTCGGTGTGACATCCGTCTATTTTTCATATTTGTAATCCGACCCGTTTCAGTTATCCATGTAAATTCAATCTATATTCAAGCAAAATCATGAATATATTCTATGATTATCCTTGTTTCATTCTATACATATACATATATTTATACATGTCAAGGTCATACCCGAGTCAACCCAAAACGAGACCAGTGGTGATATTAATGGATAACTCTAAAACTATACATTAATGATGGAACAATAATGAAATTTATAAAAGTTAAAACATTATACTCTTTTATAAATTTGTTACTTATATCATTATTATTCTCGCGGAACATCGATCCGGCGAAAGTTCAAACGGACCTGCATGGTCCGGGCGAAACCGAGGTCCTCCGAATGTTGTTCTGGCTGAAATTCAAGTGGAAATGTTCAGGCGGACTTCGTTCCGGTTGAGGTTGAAACATTAATGTTCCATACGTCCGCTTTTTATAACCTAGCTACAAACATGGTCATTAACTAGTAAAGAATATCAAATTGAAACTCGTTATTTTATCTCTCGTATATATAATATCAATAGACCACCCACATGACTAAAATTAGTCCTCAAGTAGTCCACAAGTAGTCTTCAAGTAGTCCTCAATTTAGTCCTCAAGTAGTCCTCAAATAGACCACCCACATGACTAAAATTAGTCATCAAAGACTAAATTTTCTTGTATAAATACCAAAGCTAATGCATTTGTTTTTCTCACACCTACACCTAAAATCTACCAGATTCAGCACAGCCACTTCTACAACCCATATCTCCCTCATAAGTCGTCCAAATCCTTCCATTCTTATCCGGAAATCTTACCCTTTGAGTCCTCTAAAAATGCCAACTGACCTCACTCAATTTCGATAAAAACTCAGCCCTCTAGACAACTTTGAACGACGACTGCTCCAGAATCTCGCTGCTGTGCGACCTTGTTTTCCGTGGCACATTTGAGGTACCAAACCAAATCGATTTGAGCTGATTCTTTTTCCTATATTTTCCTCTTTCAACGTACTTCATTTTAGACTTCAAATCTGTACCATTTGGTTTCCTAAATCATCCAGAATCATCCTCCAAAGTCGACCCAACTTTCTGTCAGAAAAGCTCAAGAACTCCTCAAGGCTTCAAGTGTTGATCCAAGCTCAACTGTCATCTTCACTACCTTCTCCTTGCTTGATTACTGTGATAAAAACATCTTATTTATATTCTTAAATACTCGTTCATATTTATACCTAAGAACACCCATTAAAAAGGGCTTGTTGGTTAATCGCCTTAAAGGATAACTACTCAACTTTAAATTCAGTCAAAACACAGATTCGTTGTTAGACTTTAAACTGGCCATATCTTGGTCATTTATAACTCAAATTTAACAAACTCAGACTCCACGGTTAAGTTCGTTGAGTTAGCTTTCCAACGATATATTGTTTGCCTTCCAATTCAAACCAAGCAGCTCACAACAGTCCCTATAAGAAAGATGCGTGTTTCTGTGTCTTCTGTTTTGTGAGGCTGTTTTGAGCTAGTTCTTAGCATTTTCTTAAAACGCTTATTAAACGAAAGATGTTTGGAATACATTAAACTAACAATCTGTAAATTTTGATAATTTATAGGTAAAATTTGATATTTTAAAAACACACTTAAAGTCACAGCTCTTAAGCTGTCCAAAGTCTCCAATTGATACACTAAACCAAAAACCAATACATATCACCAATGGTCAACGGATTAACTCATTTGAACAAGACCCAACTAGTCTAAAGTGGGTAACTTAGACATTCGATTCATGTCTCTAGACTTAAAGTGTCTTCATATAATCTAGGACACGGATAGTCGTCTTCTTATCACTTGGACTATTTTCATATTTCACTCACCACCTCAAGTGAGTACTTATAATCTCTTTTCCTTTTCAAGTTTTGGGATGTAACATGTATACATTATTCAAGCATGCATTCTTTCTTTTTCTTTTCAAACTATGCGATCTCATTCTCTGTCTATGTGTGATTTCTATGCTATATGTTAAACTATGTTGTCACTATTCGAAGTCTATATTCTAGCATGATCATTAACAAACAAGCCTATGGTAACAATAATGGATTCTATTGGACTGACAACCCACCTGAATTTGACCGGTTTGGCATTCGGGTGATTGAAACCTAACTCAATCTAAGCGTAACTTTCGAGTTACGGACACTAGTCATCAAGGTTTGATTATGCAATATTTGTTTATCCATACATGCATGAGTCTACATTTGACATATGAATCGCTTTCAAACTATTATATATATTCTAACCTTATGTTTACTCACCAACTATTTTTAGTTGACACTCTCTATTTTTATACATGTTACAGGAAATGATGTTTGAGCTATACGTGATTGATGCTACATCTAGGATGCTTTGGACCTAGAATAATTAAATCAAACTCTATATATTAGGCTATGTTCTGTGTGTTGAACCCGTTGTAAGGCTTGGAATTTGGTAATGAATAATTATTAAGACTTTAATTAGTGTCATGAGCATTTGGACAATCATCACGCCCCGACGTAAATTCCGCCGTCGGTTGGGGTGTGACAATCGGTATATTCCTCTCTTTTGAGTTTCCATTTAAGTCCAGTCATCGCCTACATGACAGATTTCACAACCAGTATACCCCATGCCTTAATACTTTTTTCCCATTTCAAGATGTCTACACCACTAGAAAATGCGGCTAATGGAACATTGTAAAAACAACTCTTTAACAAGAGATGTATTTGATTATAAAACAACTTCGTTCAACTTAAAGGTTGCCTTAAAAGATCTAATACAATAATTTTCTTTAACACGTTTTGAGTTTTATTAAAATGCAACCTTTTTCTTGATTAGCATTGTCAAGAAAACAATGGTATTATCGAATCAAAGTTTAATTACAAAGAAGTACAAAAAGCAAGAAGCCGCAATAGGCTTATTAGAAATATAAACAATAGACGGTTGTGTGAAGAACAGAACCACAAAACTAAACTAGAGTTTTGAAGATGAAGATTGAATGTGTTGGCCCGAACTCCTTTAGTATTCACAATGGAATCTCCATCCCATTACCTATCCTCAAATTATAAAAAAATTACTTAAAAGTCACTCCATCCGCATATATCTGGAGGTAATCAAAAACATATTACACTATTCATCCATATCTATTAATTTATGTTATTTAGGAGTGAATATGAGTGGAAGAAATATAAAATATAATAAAATAAAGGAATAAATAAGTATTATGTAATTGAATAAAGATGCATATATATATATATATGAGAAATAGGATGCAGTAAATTTTAAAAAGTTGATGAATAAATTAAAAAAAAATAGTTAAATAATAGAAACAAAAGATTCTACTCCGAATACGTTTATATTATAGGAGTGAGGTTATAATTTGACCAAAAGTTATGAAGGTTTATTAATTGGGTGGAATGAAAGCATGTAAGCTTCTAAAATTGTAGAACACTATGTATGCATATAAGGTGTTTGATGAAATGCTTGAATGAAGTTGATTATGTCTATGAGCTGAATTTTTATGAATTAAGTAGTGATGGAGTGTAGAATGTATGCATGATGAATGTGGAATTAAGGAATTTAATCAATGATTTGGTTATAGGTGAAGCTAGTGGAAGTGCAAATCATCATCGTGAAGGCAAGGCTAAATCCTAAAGGTAACACGTAGCGGTTAGTTATGTATATGTACTTATATGCCATGAATTGTGGAGTGTTCACTAGATGACAATGGCTATTGACCTAGTATCTAGTGAACACCAAATACCTAGAGAATTGTTGTTGCGGAATGAGGGACTTGGTAGGCAAATGACCAAGTTGGGAAAAACAGTGGTGTATGACCCTCTTTGGGTCGAGCGGTAGAGTTGTGACGATGTGAGTAATTGTGAAGTTACAATTCTCCAATTGTCGCAACAAGAAAGACTAAGCAGCTTGGCACAGCATATGTGTGTGACAAGATATGTGTCTGATGATCAATGGCCCAGATTTAATCTCTTAATTAAAACTCAAAATTAAATGTTCAGGTACACGGAGGGGCAATTTGGTCAAATTGCCCATTTTTCTCTTCCCCCCCAATTATTAAACCTTCATAACTTTTTCATACGATATTATTTTTTTATAAAAATTACACCATAAAAACAAGCGTTTTTTAATCTTTAAAACCCATACCATATTGCTATATAAAAAATAAAATAAAATAATTATGTCAATGACGTGAACATATGACACAACGACCTGAACATATGACACAATTGACCTGAACATATAACACAATGACACAATGACCTGAACATATGACACAGTGACACAATGATCTGAACAATGTTCAGGTCATTGTGTCATATGTTCAAGTCGTTGTGTTATTGTGTCATATGTTCAGGTCGTTGTGTTATATGTTCAGCTCATTCACAATTTTTTTTTATATATATAGCAATATTGTATGGGTTTTAAAGATAAAAAAACGCTTGTTTTTATGGTGAAATTTTTATAAAAAAATAATATCGTATGTAAAAGTTATAAACGTTTTAATAATTGGGGGGAAAGTGAAAAATTTGCATGTTTCCAGATTTGCCCTCCTTCTTATCCTTCTTATTTTGCATAAACTTCTTACGTGAACTTCTCTAACCAAATCACGGCACTAATTCGCAATTGAGTTAACTTAAGGATAGAAGGAATCGGACAGAAGCCATGGAGAATGAAAGACGGCTGCATTTGTGTTATCAGGCCCTAGACCAAGAGAAAGGAGATATGGGCCGCAAAGAAACATAAGAGAATAATACGAATCTAAGGCCCATGATGAGTTATTGATATTTTTTTAACAAAAGTTTAAAAAAAATCTTGAAAAGTTGCAAATTTTACTTAAATAAAAATTTCCATAGAAATACATATGACAAGTTAATACCTAATCTATAAAAAATGCCACCGAATGAGAATAATATTATATACTAGGTTAGTAACACGTGTATTGCACGAGCTGAATATAGATTTATAATATTAGATATATACAAATAAAAAAATAATGATTAAGAAATTTAAAAGATATGATTGATATAAAATTCTTATAATATACTAAATAATAATTTAATACATTTAAGAAATTTATTATGTTTGACAAGTTGTTGATTACTTTCAAAGAAAAAAAAAGACTAAAACTATTGAGTAAATTAATCAATTCTTAATTAATTTTATCAAATTTTAAAATAAAATTTTAGTTTTGACAAAATTGGTAATTAATCTTAATTGATGATTTACTAAATTGGTAATTCAATGTGAGTTTGACATGTGACGATGATGATGTGGACCATTTATAAATGAGACATGTGACACAAGTTTTATTACTTTATTATGATTAAGATAAGATGTTAACTTCAAGAGTTACACTAATACAGTGTAGGCTCGTTGGTTTGAGCCCGATGTTATCATCTTCAGGTCTAGGGCTCGGATCCTGTGATGATCCTTTTATTTTTTGGCCACATATAAGCTTTATATTATATATTTATATTTATTTATCCGTTTTGTATGAATCAAGTAGCGATAAAATGAAGAAGTGTCGATACAACATTGATGCCTCTCGGTACATCTACCCTGTTTACTTCATTTCACTTCACTACAGGTATCCCACACCGACCAACTATCAAAATCTACTCATGTTCCCTCTTTATATAAAGGCATGCACTATAACGACATGGCTAACTGGTGCGAGCTCACTCATGCTGTGAAAGACCGTCTCGGGTATTCGTGAGTTGGTCATGTGACCTGACTTTGAGAATGGTTCCACGCCGTTGAAAGCCCACAACGATCAAAATTTTTACTGTTTTCAACGCTCAGGCTCAGTTCAATTAAAAAGAAAAAATTCAAAAATTAAAATTCCTAAATCTATATATAATCATATATTATACATACATTATTACAATATAACTAGAATAGAACCTGTATGTTATACGGGTTAAATTAGTAAAGTATATATAACTGATAATTCATGCATACTCTTTTTATTACTGGAATAATTTATAAATATTTTATTTTCAATTACAAATGAACAATGACTTACGGCGTTATAAATGTCCTTCAATGACATTACCTTTTTATGTCTTTAGCTCTATTTTACTTTTAACGGTAAGGAATGATCCGGAAACTGAAAGAAGCACACAGTCTAACACTCCATCGCCTCTCTTCTCTTCTGATTTCACCATCATAATCTTCTGTAATCCATGGCTAAACCCTCGACGATTCTCTCGCTTTCTACCTTATTCCATCGTAGCTTCCTCGCAAGCCGCCGTTTACCTCTGGTGATCGGCGTGCCGCCGTCGGCTTAATACCTCTGTTGATGGTGGCCACCGATTTGCGATGGTTGCTATTGGCGATTTTGTATATGAAGGTTGTAAGGGGAGGAAATCTACTGGTTTTCAGTTGGTTTCTTGATTATTGTCGTCGGCTTCATGCGCCGGTTTGTGCCCTGGTTGTTAGCCGCTCTACGGTGGCTCTAGGGTTTCTTTTGTGTTTCAAAGACGAATGCGTCTTTGTTTGGTGCTCTGGTGTATTACAATAAAAAAATTAGAATTATCATTCATAATCTAGTATTGGTGACTTTACCCTATTTATCAAAAAATAATATTTAGATCATGTATTTACTTGTATATTTGACAAATGCAACATGAACGTTTATTGGTAAATAAGTGTTTATTGGTTTTTATAAGTTTTATAAATATTTATTAAAAAAAAACAATAATAGTTTCAAATATAATTATAAATAAAAATAAGATGCAAATTAATATGTGATTGTCATAATTAAATAAATATGTTTATAAAATAGGATATAAAGATAATTTCCAATCAAAAAGAATTTATTAAAGAGTAGATTTGAGAGGAAAAACTTTTGTGAGAATAAATATAGTGTTGACATGTGTCAAGAGTTGTAATTGTTTATTAGAGTTGGAAGATTTAAAAGAAATAATATATTTTTAAACATTTATACTTTAGCCACTAACTTGTTTAAGTTTTAGAATTTGATCAAAAAGGAAACTTTTACATTTCATAGTTTAACCACTACTATCTTTTAGTTTTATAATTTGACCACAAAAATAGTTTTACACTTTTAGACTTTGGTCACTACTTTTTTTAGTTTTATATTTTAACCACGAAACTTTTAGTTTTATATTTTTACCACGAAAATAGTTTTACACTTTTAGACTTTGGCCACATTTTTTTTATATTTTAACCATGAATCTTTTAGACATTTACATTTTATACCCCTTAACTTTTCTGAGTTTCCGAATTTGGTCAATATTTTTTTATAATTTTATACTTTGACCACATTAAAACGTTTTTTTACTTAAACTGACAGGTAAATGGATGGTCCGTCGTGAAGCGCGGGCTGGTCAAAAGATCGGACAAAGTTTTATATTTTGACCACGGAAATACTTTTACACTTTTAGATTTTGGCCACTTCTTTGTTTAGTTTTATATTTTGACCACGAAAATAGTTTTACCCTTTTAGACTTTGGCCACTACTTTTTTTAGTTTTATATTTTAACCACAAAACTTTTAGACATCTACATTTTATACCCCTTAACTTTTATGAGTTTTCAACTTTGGTCAATACTTTTTTGTAGTTTTATACTTTATTCATATTAAAACGTTTTTTTACTAAACTGACGGATAAATGGATGGCCCGCCGCAAAGCAGAGGCGGATCACTAGATAAAATAAAACTGAACCACACTGTCATTGCAGACCCGCCGCAACGCGCGGTCGGATCTGCAACTTGTTCATTCTAAAATCATTCTTTCTTTACAATTCTTTCTATCAAAGTATGGATTTCTTCAACTCATAATCGTTATCTAATGACGTCGACAATATTATCTTTCGAGCCGTCGTCGTGAGTTCTCAAATATGGCTAAACTCGTACGCTCAACTAACCACCCGAATAACCCATCTCAACCGTGACCGTGAAGCCGCCCACAATCTTCTTGTAAGAGATTATTTTTATAACCGAATAGAGACCCACCTACACCGCTAAAACTGTTCACTAATAATTTCGTATAAACCAGTAAGTATTTTTAATAATATTTCAAGATCTTTAGAGGGATGTGTAGTGGTTAAAATAAAGGATGGATTATAGGGGTAAGATTGGTTTACCACGTTGAAGTGCACCGTTCGTCGTTCGTCAAATGGCGTAAGGTTCGTCAGGGGATTCGTTTGATGAGTATTTGAAGATCTTCGATCGTACGATGAGGGTTTGTATGCAAAAGTTTTCTAAAGGCATACAAGAGATGTATGAGAAAATATTTAAGAAAACCAACCGCAAGTGACATTCAAGAATTGTCTAAGTTCCATGAAAAGAAATGGCATTGGCGAAGCTTCATCGAAAACTTCGCGGGGTGGAAAAGTCATGGATCCTAATCCCGCGAGGGGGGGGGGGGGTGTTTAATATATATATAAAAAAATCGCAAATATCGTAATAATTTGCACTTCGGCCCAAAAAACCGTGGGGGGGGGGGGGGGCGGGTCGCCCTCCGGTCAGTCGGTCACCACTATCTTTCGCCCATGAGAAATGGAGTTTTCGAGGAATGTTTGGTAGCATTGATTGCACACAGTGGGAGTGGTACAATTACCCAAATGCGTGGTGATCACAATCATATTTCCATCATGCTCAAAGTCATTACATCATTTGACATGTGGTTTTGACATGCACAATTTGGTGTCACAGTGCCCAATAAAGACATCAATGTTTTGGATCCATAACCATTTTTCGACGATATCATATAGGGATGTAAGCTTGACTCCTCATTTAAACTACGAGAAGTGACATACAAGTGTGAATTTAGCAGATGGAATTTATCCCAAATATTATACCATTATCAAATATCTTACTTGTCGCGAGGGTGTGATACGTTAAACCTACAAAGCCGCTCATGATGTCGCTAGGAAAGATATTAAACGAGTGTTTAGTTGCTTGAAGGGTAAGTGACATATTGTTCAGCATCCGACATGACAATGACATCAAATAAAATAAAGAACGTGATGTATGTTTGTGTAATTTTACACAATATTATTCTCGAGGACGATTAAAATGTGATTTGCCCATTTAACGAAGCATATTTGGATATGACCCATGAAGAGCTTCACGAGGACCAAAAGTGAACTATTTGTATTGAAATACGAAACTAAGAGGTCCATAACCAACTAAAAGCAGATTTGATTGAAGATATTTACGAACGCTCGTTTACATATTTTGACATTTCTTGTAATTCTTTATGTCGGAATTTTTTAGTTGGATCCAACCCCACACTTATCTTAGTTTTCTTGATTTTCACTTAAATAAATGCCTTTAAAAAAACTTAAATAAATGTATTAAAACATACAATTTAAATCTAGTTAGTATCTATCATTACGCAATACATTATTACAAAAGTGACATTAGTTACACTTAAAAAAACGTTGGTTCTATTTGTAGAGATGTGAAACGAAAGTGCTAGTCAAACTTACCCTTTTGACCAAATAAATTGAGCTTTCTTGATTTGTTGAGTTTATCTAACAAAGTGACGACATTTAAATAACAAAATTAAAAGAATGACCACCTTTTGCAATTAGGAGAAAATGTGGATTTATAGTCAAACGGGGCACTTGAGATATCGAGCCAATAACGGATATGCAGTTAGATTTGTTCGCAATCATTTATAATTTTATAGGTCATAATTACAAATTATATACTTTTTTTGAACCGAAATTATAAATTATATTTTGGGTAATTTAACGTGTAAGCGAATAAAAAACACATATACTAGATGCAAGTGTCTTAACATCCTTCGAACTTTGCGAATAAAAAACACATATACTAGATGCAAGTGACCTAACATCCTTCGAACTTTGCGATGTGTAATTGAGTTAAGTTATATTTTATCAAGGAGTAAATTACAAATTAGGTTATTTATGTTTAGGTGAATTATGAATTGTAATATTTCTGAAACTAAATTACTACATTAGTGACATTTCTTTTTTAATTGTTACGAATTAGATAATTTTCACTAACATAAGTTAACCTTTTCCATTAGCTTTTTATAAATGATCATTTTACCGTTACTATTTAAAGTTTTTTTCTTTTATTTTACTTTTCTTAAAACTATAAATTAATTGATTTTAGTTTTATTTATAAATTACATTTTCCCAACAAAACCTATAAAATTTAAAATACAAAATTATATTTTCAAAATTTTAAAATATTAGTTAACTTTAATATTGTTTATGATAAAGCAGGAGAATACCGCTACACCCTCTTATTTTATCACACTTTTACGATTCTTCATTAAAAATTAATCGCATCCCTCGTTTCAACACCGCATCCTTTCTCACTTTCTCTCTATCTCCCTATTCTTTTTTTTACCCCTCTCCACTTTTTTTTATCTCTCTTTAATTTTCTATTAATTATATATTTTAAAAGAAAGTTAATTATGATTTAAAATATAAAAGTAAAAAATAATGATATGAACCTAATTGTGAGATTAAAAAAACATAAGGGGTTAAAGAGTGAGGGCTCTCATTACATATAGCCTAATAGTGCTCCATAATGCATGATGGAACTAGAATTCTCAACTTTCAAGAGAACCGGATGATTGTTAGAGATTGAGGACCTTGAGATCTCAAGTTCAAACCTGATTCAAGGGGGTTTTTTCTTAAGTGGTGGGTTACCTTCTTGATGGTGTTCCTGGATTAGTCAAGTCTAGAGTGTCAAATCCAGTATGGACTGTTGCAATCCCGTCTCAGAAAAGCCCGCTCTGGTATTGAAGATTTGGATTCGTTCTAAACGTCGTTAAAAAAAAAGAGAAGGGGATCATCATCATCATATTTATCCATGATGAGGTCAAAATACTTGAGATTCTACTATGTCTACAAAGTAACAACCTGCACACACAAAATAGAACACCCAAGTAAAAATGAACAAAAATAAACAGCTAACTAAAAAATTAGACAAAAGAAAATTAGTTTTGGATTTTTAAGCAAACTATCACAACTAAAATCAAACAAAAAAATAATACTAAGCGCACTAGCTCCCCAGCAACGGCGCCATTTTGATTTGTGAACTCTTTTAATACCTGTCGTTAGGGTCATGCAAAAACTCTTTTAACTTAGGTAGTTAGGGTAAGTCAGGTATCATATACATGACGAACTTGTGACCAGTGTTATGTGTTTTACCTGGTTTTCTAAACTAAATTATCTAAAGTACATAAAAAGTGTAAAAATTGTATTTTGATTTGTGAACTAAAATGTAAATGTTGAATAATAGATAAAAATGTAGATTGCAAACAATAAATAAAAATATGATTACACATAGGGTTTAGGTCTAAAAGCCACAAATATAATCTAAATTAATTTACGGATCGGAAGACTATATAAACATAGTCACATTTAATTTCAAGCACAAATGGTTATAGCAAAACTCTGTCTGGCAGTATTGACAAGGTGGAATTATCCAATCACCAAGAAAACAAGCTAGAAAGTTATTAATCTACTACCTCCTAATCATAACTAGACAACATCATGTTATAAAAAATCTTGTTTTGACGCTCTGTAAATTTAAAATAAACGCATAAAATATTCATAGAAAAATGAGTTATTTCTGCAATAAAAATCCGGTTGAAGACACTTAGTATCACCACAAATTATTCATTAAGGTGAACCAAATAAATACTCTATTTTTTTTTACAAAATAATAAATATTAGAAATAAAAACTTTCCTCAATCATCTCTATCTCTGTCTCTTCCTTTAAAATTATAAATAAAAACTTTTCTCAATCATCTTTGATCTCCCTTCCTATTTCTGTGTCACGTGAACCTTTTTCTCCTCGGTTCATTTCAATTTTGCCGCTTTTCCATTTTAAATTGGGCCAAGGCCCATTAACCAATAGAGTATTCAGTTTGGTTGTTACACGAAATTCATCAGATCACATCAAGACTTTACGTTTCTTTATTTTCTTTTTTCTTTATTTTAGAAAAAATAGAATTTAATAATGCATAAAAGAAACTAGAGGTTGTTGACTCGCTACTTGTTAGGATGGGCGGTATGGTTATAGAAAAAAAGTTTTAGGTAAACTTTTTAACCAATGAGGTGATGAGAGAAAAAAGTTTAAACTTTGGGTATTTTGTAGAGGGTATGGTTTGTAGAAAGTTTTAGGCAAAGTTTGGGTAGTGGACCCACACATCACACACATAAATCTTCGGCAAGCATCGGCAAGTTTATGTCGATTTGGAGCCCCCAAGTTTGCCGATTTCACTTTGCCGAATGAAAGGGTATGGTTTGCTGAATTTTTTGTCGAATTATTTTTTTTGCCGATGGGGATATGCCAAGATATACCACCCACCCTTATGTTAATTAAGCCCTTCAACTCTAGAGATTAGAAAGCTAGTTTAAATGCTTTAAGTAATATGTTGCACCTTTTAAGTAATGTACATTTTGTTCATAGGGATAGCCGTAAATTGGTGGCTCCTTAACCAAAAGATTGTGAGTTAAATCCCGCAAAATACATGTTTGGTGATTTTAGCCGTTAAAAAACGTAATGTACTTTTTAACTAATGTATTACACCTGATGCTTCCTTGAATTTTTTCATATAATTAATTTTTCTCTCTTTCTAGCACTCTAATAAACTACACCAGATGTCTTCTCCTTTAATTACAAAAATAACATAGTGTGATTTTCTATATTGATCATGAGTTGCAACTTCCATTGTGGTGTAGTGGTTGGAAGTCTGTGTTCTCTACTTAAGATACATGTTTGATTCTTACGGGCAACACTTTGGAATGGGCATTGGCGATGAGGGGAGACTTGGGGCTGAAATGTCAAAAGTTCGATCCCTGAGCTCCTATGTTTTACCACCCGGCCGCTCGCGAAGGTGGATTTTCCCTGAATGAGCTCAACTAGTGTAAATAGTCCCCGGGTTTACCAAGACATTCGTTGACCGTTAAAAAAAATCATGAGTTATAAATGAGAGGGGTCATGGTGTTCTATCAAAGTGCAACATAGCCAACATGTTATCAAACTCTATGGATTGATCTTCTCCTTTCTTTCACTCCCAAACAATCCCACATGCCTTTGCTTTTTCTCCTTTTGTAACTTAAAACAAACAACCGACTTGACTAACAGATTATAAATCAATCTCATAAACGACAACAACTATGCGTTGTTTATGTATAAACACAACACTCTAACTATTTACGTTGGGAATTGTATTTAACACAAAACAATTTGTTAAATAAAATAAAAAATCGGCTAGATTTGACAGCCACAGGATTCGAATAGAGGTGCACAAGAAAACTTGTAAACCTAACCGAACTGAGTTTTAAACCGGAATCTAAGGAACCGGTTTGTAACTGGTTGGGACATATATTGAAAATTCCGCTTTTAGACCGATTAAGCGAACTGGTTTTTTGGCTGGTTAATAACCGGTTAACTAGTTATTAACGTTAGCTTTTGAAAGCTTGTTGTTGGTGAATGACATTATATCCGTTTGTGGTTGATTAAAGCCCCCCCCCCCCCCCCATATACAAGTATAAATAGAGGGTGGATGTTTTAGGTTTATCATACCACTCATTTATCTTCTCTAAACACTGTAAACACTTTCAGAACGCAAAAAACGATCACAATGGCTGACAACAACGTGTTTTGAACCCACCACGGGTCGTGAGGATCATACCAACGAGGAGCAACGAGGTTTGGGTTAACTATGGTTTGTGTGAGATGTCGGATGGTATCGAAAGAGTATGATGCAAAAACTGTGGTGTATTCAAACCCGATTCGAACACCATTTTGCATCGTCATATTCAAATGCATGAAGAAGTTTTGAGTCCAAGGCAATGAGGCGGTTTAGAAGAAGGTGATGATAGATCGCCATTGAAGATTAATTCAATCTCGAAAGCACATAATCTAATCTGGTGAGGCTTACAAATATGTCTAAACCAAAGGAATTAAGGAGAAACACTTATTTGATTCTCGGTTTACTCTCTTCAAATAGAATTTGAACACAAGATTTTTTTTTGTTCACCAAATATGTATAAGACAATGTTGTGTTCCAGATTTGTAAGATTCATCAGACTTAGATTTTCGTCCTTCCGATATCTGAATTAATCTTTGAAGGCTATCTACCATTAAAGTCCTTCTGACATTTGAATTAATCTTTGATGGCTATCTACCATTAAAGTTTAAGTCTAAGTATTTGTAATTTTCGTGTATCGAATTAAATTGTAACCTTTATAATAATTAATGTAATATTTTTTTTTAAGTTTTTATATATAAAGGTTCGAATATTGTTAGTTTGTAAAGTTGAAATCAAAATTTACAAATTATTAACCTAACCATCTAAATAATTTATAATATATAAAGAAAATATTAAAAAATCGTTTTTGGTCCGCTTTTCTAGGTTAACCGTTACCAAATTGGCTTTTATAGGTTCGAGATTATGAGTTGTGAAAACTGGTTATTAACTAAACCGGTTTGGTCAACAAAATAAATTTTTTTTGTTGACCACCAAAACCATCATTTTTTGTAAAACCAGTTAATTGGCCAGTTAACCGATATGTGCACCACTAGATTCGAACCAATGTTTTTTCTAAATAAGTAGAACACTCAAACCATTTACGATGTTTATGTTTTTTCTTAAATGAAACTAACTGTATTTAACAAAACAAAAAAACTGTTTAATTAATAATAAAAAGTGACTGGCAAAAAGCCCCTAAATAAAAACTATATAACAAGTTGTTTCAAGTTTTAAACCACTATGTGATTTTTTTTAATTATAAACACGAACCGAACCGTTTAAAAAGAGTAAGGAGTGGTCACTATTTGGGGTTTCATTATTTGAGTCGGTTTTGAAAAATTCAAAATCTGACTCGATTCGATTAAAAAATCATTGGTTTAAAATTCAATTCGAAATTCTAAATTCGAATCGATTCGATGTCCCATATCGAATTTCGAATCGAATTCGAATTTGGATCTCAACTTTGAATTCGAATTATATATATTCATATATATACACACACAAATATATATACACAATACATTTATTTTGTATATAGACAAATATAAATAATTATATAAATATATTAAATTACTTTTCACAAACAACTCCTCATTTTCACCTATTTAAAAATCTTTAAAAATTTAACTATTTAAAATATTCTAATTTAAAACACTTATTCTCGAATTCACGTTCCAATATTTGACATTACGTAGATTTACCCAATCGTCTTCATTTTTCCAAATGAACTAGTGGTTATATGTGGTCTATAACTATTTTGTTGTTTATATGTATAATAAAGTTATAAATCTTGTGTTTTTTTAGGGATGTTTAAGTTGAATTTTGGATATTGTTTGTCACAAATCACGATTATTAGTGAATAAAATTGCTTTACATATCGATGTTTTGAACGTTAAACTAAACTTTGTCTAATTTGAGCTTTTCATTTTAAATGTAAAACTTTGATTTTTTTTTTCTTTCTCTTGAGTGTTTTATTAGTTTTATACTTTTATAGATTTGTAGTTTAGACTTAAATAATTATGAGTTTATTCAAATTTGATATGGATTCGGTTCGAATTAATCCCATTCGAACTCGATTCGATTCAAATCCATTTTTCAAATTCAAATCGAATTCGAATACAGGTTTTAAAAATTAGAATTCGAATAATTCGATTTGATTAATTCAAGTATTCGAAATTCGATTCGTAACAATCATATTTTACTTTCCAACCTCTTATTATTTTTACACGACACCATCCACATTATCATATTTCATTTTCATCTTTTACATTTATAATTGTCAATATCACTACTTTTCAATTTTTTTATATTATTCATTTAGTTGAAAATGAGAGAGAGATATTTATTGTACGATAAAACTCACCGTATAATTATGAAAAGTGAGGGTCACAAACATAAACGATTTACATGACTTTTTATAAAGAAACAATGCCGCTAAGTTAAAAAATACCCTTAAAAAAATCACACACGATCCCACATATGATCACTATTCATAGTAGTGTTATAATGAAGGAGATCATATTAGTGGTCCTATATATATCAAGACTCAGGTCCTGTTTGGTTCAGCTTATTTTTGGCTTAATCTGACCGAATAAGACATTTTTATCATATGGTGTTGTTTGGTTCGAATGTCTGAATGGAAATTGTCTGACCGAAAAAGACATTTTTGTCTGTTTCATCATGCCCCAGATTTATTGCTGAATGAAAAAGACAATATCGTCTTTACCATTCAGCCTCTTATTCATCTGTTGCTGAACGAAAAAGATGAACCAAACAGCCCCTCAATAGTCCAAGAGTGAGGAATTAATTGAATATAAAGCCACATTCCTATATATCGTACCCTATAAATACACACCAAGATACCACACCACCATTTGTCTCAAACACACTCTCTCTCTCTCTCTCCTCTATACTCTCTCTCTCTCTAAAAGGGTAAAAACCACTGACATTAAAAATGGCTTTCAAGAAGTCATCCAACAAGCTCTCACAAGCAGCACTTATCAAACATATTATGAAGAGATGTTCAAGCTTAGGAAAGAAACAACAACATTATGATGATGTACCAAAGGGCCATTTTGTGGTTTACGTAGGCGAAAACCGGAGCCGATACGTTATACCCATTTCGTTCCTATCGCGACCCGAGTTCCAGAACCTGCTTCACCAAGCCGAGGAAGAGTTCGGGTTCGATCATGACATGGGGCTAACCATTCCGTGCCAAGAACAAGTCTTTGAGTCACTAACTTCATTTCTTCGGTTTTGAGATCAAACAAACATCAACTTCTACAATTAGTTTCACACTTTATAATCTAACCATGCATTAAGTTACTATTTGAAGTAAAACCCACAACATATAATGGGTTTTTTTTCTTCAATTAGTTGTAAATTTTTAAAGAATTTTCTTATGATCATGTGCTTGATATTATCTATTTGTTTGTGTGATCATTATTTAATCTGTTTTCTAAGAACCACAAACGCACCCACCCGTTTATTTCAATTTAAAAAAATTTATGTTAGTTGTCTGTTACGAGACTCAAACACTCAACTTCATAAAAACGACAGATACTATTGAATTACAAGCCCTTTTGTTATTAATTAACGATGTTCTACTAGAACACCAGAAATTATAACATCTCCAACCACCCCTATTGTCAAATCAGTCTGACGGTCCTCCAGGAGTTTCCAGGAACGACTATTTGGATGTTTTGGCAGCTAACATGCCAGCCCTCTAGACATTGACGGTCGTCCAATGTTAACCACACATTCATAAAGTTTTAAAATATTGTCAGAGTCTAAACGACAATGTGACAACCGTTCAACCAGTACACGACTGTTTATGCTACTATGAACATCCATCTTATAATTAATGATGTGAGATTAGAATTCAGATGATAATGTGATAGCCATTTATTGGTTTTGATTTTCTTAAAATTAATTTGGTTGGCTGAAAGTGTTACCTAAGCCACACGGAAGAGAAGTTATGTATTGGCTACATACATCAATCAATGGAGAAATGGCAGAGACGTAGCCGTTTCGACTATTGACTTTGGAGTGATGTAATTTTCATTCCACTTGTAAGTTTTTATGTATTTAATTTTCTTAAAATTGTAAAATTCTAACTGATAATAATTATAGAATAATAATAACATACAATTGAATCGAATAAGAACCACTGATGGTGGATTCAATGATTTTTTCTTTTGAGTGTAATATTTAGAATTCGGATGTTTATTATTTGATTTTGAATTTTAGTCGGTTTTGTTTGAGTCAGGTGAAAAATAATACAAAATCAATTACAAAATAATTTAATAAATTAAATCTTTTGAGAGTGCATAATAAAAATACAATATTTATATAATTAATTATCATTATAAATTAATCAAAGAAACCAAAATTACTATCTAAGAAAGTAGGAAGAGGTCCAAATGAGAAATTTGTTTTGGGTAAAAAGGATAAGAACGAATTCTGGATCTTGATCTAATAAAAAAAAAGAGGAATATTTTTGTTTAGTCACTTTTGTTGAATTTTTATCTACTTCCTCCATATGACATTATTTTTTAAAAAAAAAATACACCATAAAAACGAACACTTTTTAATCTTTAAAACGGTATAGTGTTGCTATATAAAAAATGATTTTTTTTTACTTTTTTGATTTTTGACACAATGTTCAGATCATGTGTCATTGTGTCAAAATGTTCAGATCATTATGTTATTGTGTCGTCTTGTCAAAAGTATATATAGTGTTGCTATATATAAAATTAAATATCTTTCGGTTTTTGGCACCATATGAAACAATGATCTGAACATTTTGACACAATATGACAAAATGATCTGAACATTTTTGACACAATATGAACAATGATCTAAATATTTTGACACAATGACACAATGATCTAAACATTTTGATACAATCAAAATAGTAAAAAAAATTAATTTTATATATAACAACACTGTACGCGTTTTAAAGATAAAAAAACGCTCGTTTTTATGATGTAATTTTTTTAAAAAAATATTGTCGTATCTAAGAGTTATGGACGGTTGCAATCTTGTCTCAGGAATGCTCACTCGGGTATTGGAGATTTATGTTCAAAAAAAGATTAAAAATAAAAGTACATGATTTAAACCTAAATTACAACAATCAAAGTACAACAAAAAACTAAAACTAGAAATTTAACAAATTGTTCAAACAAATTGTATTTCTTCTTAGTTTTGTCACACTATCCCAAAATCATAAGTATCGTCAAAGTTGGTGTTTAATGCAGAACTTTGGGTATACTCCTCTATGCTTTTTGCCTTTGTTATTTTAGGGGCTCGATAGCCGTGAACTTTTGTAGAACCGACATACTTTGGGTGATATTTAATGACCCTCCAAACATGTTCATATCCAAAGTATTTGAATTCTTATTTTGAGGATAACATATGTATTGGTTCCGCTTCTACACTATATTGGTCGTCTGAACAGCCGCTTCTCTAATGAGATTTTATATGTAAATAAAACATGGTCATCTACATACCTTTGGATTTACCAAGAGCCAGTGGCTCCTCAAATTATGAGCACTTTTTGAAATTTGAAGGCTTGATGAGGCATTGTACCATTCGTTAATCCTTTTCTAGTATGAAGCTTCCTTTTGATGTTTGACAGTGACTAAATCTTAAGAAATATAATATCATTCCTTAGCCATCAAGACATCGTCATCAAAGGCCATTTGATACGAAGCGTTTTCTCATTTTCCTCAACAGCAACATCGTATTTCTTTTCTTTCCCCTTTTTCTTCTTTGTAGCCTATTTTTCTATGAAGACAGGTTTTCACTCCTAGGTATACAAGGTGGTTCTTACATAGGCTAGAATTGGGGTTTACGCATAGACTGGAATTGTGGTTGTTGCATGTTCTGGAATTGGGGTTATTGCATATTATGTAATTGGGATTGTTTCATATGCTAGAATTATTGATTGCTGATATTATTCAGCTGTTGGTGGTGCAAACTAATAGAATCCACCAGGTTGTTGTGAGGGTGGTCGGGTCTGGCTTTGTTCAACCTCATCGTTTAGCACTTGAGTAAACAAAAATGGAACTTGGTTTGGATCCATGATACATATTAGAAATGAGAGAGTGTGAAGAAGTTGAGTTCGGTGTAAATTTTTTTGAGATTGTGTTGTGCATTTATAGCATGATGAAAAATAAAACCGTTAGAAAAAAGAGAAAAAAACTAGTTGTTAAGTAATTAAATAAATCAAAAAGAAATTAAAATTAATAATTAAATATATTAATACTAAAAGTAGCCTTTGCATTAAAAAAAAAAATTTGCATCCCACATTCAAACGCCCTTGGCTATCCATCCACGTAGGCGACGAGTGCCCTTCCTTTCCCCGCATTGTGTGTAATAATAGCATAGGTAACCACATATAGCCTAATGTTTTTTTCTTTGTAAAAAAGATTATATATATCTATAGAAAATATTTAACTGTGTGGCAGGTGTCCATTTAGTTGTCATATAGCAACATCATGTGGGTTATTATTACTCTATCCATCGACACATTAGTTTGTGGTAACTTCTTGTGGACCCCATACATTTTAACTCAACAATAAGGTCACTTATAAAAGGACAAAATATGTGTTAGATCGTAGCATTTACCTATCAGTATAATTATTTTATATTTTTAATGTTACTTTTATAATATAATCTTGTGTAATACCACGTAGCATTACACGATAAAAAGATAGATGTCTGGTTTGGTTTTATAACGTCAATTAATTGATCTAACTCGCAACTTTAAATAGACTTGCTACGGAATTGTGTTTCTATGTACGGAGTAAACAAATAACTTATCTATGTGCATATCAAAGTGGGGCTAACCTAATTGGTAAAGACTCTTGGCTTTTAGTTAGAAGTCTTAAGTTCAAACTCAGACATTTGTATAATTTAGTTTGGAGAGTATTTTAGGAGTAGTGTAAGGTATATATTTCATTAAAAAAAAATCTACATGCCTATGACATTAGGAGTTTGGTTCGTTTTTTATAAAAAATAAATAATAAACTACAATAATAATATAATGATACTCTCATTATTTATATGGAATATATTATTTATATGAAATATATGTAGGTAGAATATAATATGGATCAAGCCAGAATCAAGTCAACATATAATTCAAATCATCACTGATATATTTCTTTAATGCATGACTATTATTATTATTAAATGTATAGTCAAAAGTGGTGAGTTTTTTTTTTTTTTTTTAACGGCCCGAACCTTAATTTCAAAGAGAGCAACGTATTTATCGTCAATGTTTTTGCCAATTGGACCACTAACTCACCTCCAACCCTCTCCATCTATCATCATAATGATACAATCTGCTACTTTATAGAATATGTTGATGATATTGTGCTTACCGGTAACGACCCTAACTTTCTCAATCACTTTCTTACCACCCTCAGCCAAACATTCTTAGTTAAAGATCTTGGTCTCCTTCATCATCTTCTTGGGATTGAAGTCATTTCAACCCAGTCGGGTCTTTTCCTTTTCCAACAACATCACATTAAAGATCTTCTTAATACATTTCACATGTACGGTTCCAAAAATGTCACCACACCTCGAAAATCGCCCGACCCTCTCTTCATCCAATGTTTCTCCGTCTGATATTATTCTCGATTTGCAGCAGCGAGCTGGTATGTCCAATGCCAAGTCGGTTAATACACTGATGAGCACTTCGGCTTCTCTCTCTAAATGATAGTGCCCTATTAGCTGATCCTGTTAAATATCGACAACTTGTGGGTGCCTTACAGTATCTTACACTATCTCGACCCGACATTACTTTTGCTTTTAACAGGGTTTGTCAGTTTATGCATGCTCCTACTGAAAATCATATGATTGTTGTTAAACGAATTCTTCGTTATCTGCTTGGCACCTCTCATTATGGGTTACGAATTCAACACAAGTCTGGTAATACACTTCATGCTTTTACTGATTCTCACTGGTCTGATCTTGAAGCCTATTCAGATGCCAATTGGGTTAGTTGCCCTATAGATCGTCGCTCGACGGGGGGATTTGCCATATACATGGGTTCTAATCTTGTTTCATGGACAACACGTAAACAAAAGACTGTGTCTCGCTCGTCTACAGAATCAGAATACAAAGCAATGGTTGATACAGTTGCTGAGATTACATGGCTGCAATCGTTATTACGAGAGCTCGGGATCAGGGCACCCACGGCTCCAACACTTTGGTGTGATAATCTTGGAGCAACTTACTTGTCTGCTAATCCAATCTTTCTTGCTCGCACAAAGCACATTGAGGTAGATTTTCATTTTGTTCGTGAGAAAGTGGCTCAAGGCAGATTACGAGTTCAATTTATCTCGACACATGATCAGATTGCAGATATCTTCACCAAGCTCTTGGCTGCAAATCGATTTACCTTTTTTGCGATCCAAGCTGAAGGTCGTTAACCGTCCTTAGCTTGCGGGGGATGTTAGACCATATTTATATTTCATGTTAGTCAAGGGTTCTTGTACATGAGCATTCAATTAATATAACAATTATCATTTTATTCATTGGCTTGATTAGTTATATGATTACGCCACTGCCCTCGGGTTTGTCCCTATCGAATTCTATATTTTTTTCCGTTATAAAAATAGTTTTTTTTCTCACGGACTTTTGGATTAAACGATTTGCTTTGGGAATTCTCAGAACTTCACGTGGGTGACTTAGTTTTGGCAGAAACTTGATCACATTTCCTTTTTTGAAATAGGTTGCTTAATGACCAAGCTAACCTTCGATCCCAAGGCTTGATCGAATGTTATGCTTCCAAACTAAGTTACGAGATCATGTTCTTGTGGGCTTAGAGCTTGTTTTGGCTCAATTCAAGTCCAAGATCAATAAGAATGATTACAATTAATTAAAAGAAAATGACTCAAAACCTTTATTAGCTTTGTGATACAATCGAACCTACTAACTCTAAGAGAACTTATTTAACAAGTAAACATATTAGAATCCTACACAAAATCAAACCCTAACAAACCGACTTCTTCATTAGGCTTCCTACACCGACTTGTCTAGCTAGTTACAGCGAATTTGGTTACTTAAATATACAAACCTGGATATACATGATTACAAAAATCTAACTTGAATAAACAATTTTAGTTTTATAATGTTTTGACAACTTTTCTCATTGCTTCAAGAGTAATTGTGTTTACTCTTTTTTTTTTTTTAAACTAAAACTCCAATATTGTACTAACAAACACAACATTAGTTGACTCTTCAAGTAAATAACATATCTCATCAAAAACTTATGTCATGTTTTCATCAAACAAACCAAAAAAAAATAGTAATAAACTAACTTAACCATTTATACGACAGCCACGTAGGCACTTAAACCTCGAATGCCACGGTTGCCATAGTATCTACATGTATTCGAGAGGCGCGGTTCACTTTGCTTTTGCTGAAAAGAATCGGCTGAACCCACGGGTGTTTTTTTCAGGAGTCGGGTTAGATGATGATGAAGACGATGATCCTGATTTTGTTGGTCGATGTATCGACCTGACGGGTGATTTTAAAAGATTGTTTGCTTCAGAATCCGAAGGACTGATTTGGTGGTCGTCTAATCGAATAGGGGACTCATTTCCCGGATCTAAATCCATGCATTCTTCTTCATTTTCTTCTTTTTCTTCTTCTTCAACAATGGTTTGACCTTTTTGACTTAATGGTGACTCCATGGACTCGGTTGGAGGACGCAGGCCGTTTAACTGCTTTCCCAGAATATATATTGTTTCTTGACACTCTGCTAGCTTCTGTGCAGCAGCTGCCAAATCTTTCTCCTGGAAAATAAATTTATTTTAGTAATTAAATTGCTACATAGAAATGCAATGGTTGACTAGGGACAGTGGAAGAGTTGACCAATAGTCAAATATTTGAAATACTCCTAAGAATGACAGATAGAAGACATGGTGATGTGGTTACATGATTTAAAATTTTCAATGTTATCAAAAATTATATACTCCATTTGTCCCAATAACTTGCAATACTGGACAACGTATAGAATATATGGTTATTGCATAAAAACTTATACATTCTCAAAGGGCAATGTTGTCTTTTTTAGCTACTGTGATTAAGAATGATAAATTTCAAGCAGGACAAGGTGCTAAACAAGTATTTAACCGTTAAGATGACAAATGAATGAGTATAGAGAAAGAGAGAGTCACCTGGTCACTTTTCTCATCCACTTCAGCAACAGGGGTTGTTTCAATCCTAACATAATTACCAAAAAGACAATCAGATGCAAATAGACAAACAAACAAACATATCCGGTTATAATCTCACTTATAGGAGAGCTATTGGTAGGGTGAGGGTATCAGATGCACACTTTGACCAAATAAAAGTATAAAACGAGAACCCATTTTTTGATATACATAAAAAAAACTTAGGTTATTTACCTTTGTAATTGATCTTGAAGATCCTTGCACTTTGCCTCGGTATCCTTATGATTTTTCCTCTCTTCTTCAAGCTCATTATCCAACATTACTATCTTCGACTCTAAAAGGTTGACCCGAGATTGCAAGCCAGCCGCACGAACTTCAAGTGAATTATACGACTCTGCCATACACTTCAACTGTGTCTCAGACAAACAATTCAACTTTTGAGCAGCAGTCAACTGAGATGTAACTTCAGATAACTGATGTTCAGTTTCACTTAACCGTAACTTTGCTGTTTCAAGATTCTCGTTACATCTAGAAAGTTCCATAACCATATTCTCTTTTTCTAATTTTATCTGTTCAAAATCCTCCAACGAGCATTTTGACAATGACACGTTTGATTCAGAGATCGGGACTGAATTTCCATCATGAGGTGTGTCTGGATCAGAAGTCATATCTGAGAACGGATTACAACCGTTTGAATAGTCAACCTTATTTTCAGGTAAAGCAACTTTGTCTATGCAATCAGGACTACTAGCTTCAGCATCATTAATTTCATACCCCAAAAAGCTGAACCGAAGCTCACCAGCTTTACCAAGAATACCCGAAATGCAAAGAATAAAATCTTTTAGATTCATATTGCTGGATTCAATCTCCCTAAACTCCTCCAACTTCTGGAACATTCCATTCTCTTCTAGAGACGTTCCCATCACAGACTTTGCCTCCTTTCTTAGATGTAACACGAAGTCATAAATCTGGGAAATTGCAACAGCCAATTCTTCATATGTTTCCCCAACACTACCTTGTACAACTTGGTTGATTTCTGCATAAATTTTTTCGGTATCTGTATCTTTAGGTAATGAATTCAATAAATCAGATATTTTAGATCTAAGATTCTCGAGAAGATCTGGTTCAGTCTTTTCTTTACCCTGTAACTCTGAATCAGTTGCGGCTGCTGAATCATTTGATGAACAAGCCAACTTCTCCATCTCCAAGAAATCATCCATAAGCTCCAAACGGTTTGCATTTTCAGATCTTTGAGGACTTTCAATGGTTTTATCTTTTTTGTTATGGGGTAACTCAGAGATTAAAGTGGTAGCCCAAGATCCAGCAATGCTGACATCATCATCATTTCCTTCTTCTGAAACCGAGGCCACACTTTGAGGGTTGCTTGCATTATGACTGATAATGGCTTTCAGTTGAGAATTTGACTGCAGTTGACTTTCCAGGCTCTGAAGTTTGCTAACTGTTTTAGCACAAATGCTTCTAGAAGCCTGAAGTTCAGTGTTACGCTTAGATAAAGCTTCTTTCAGCATCTTTGTTTCTTCTTCCATTGCCAAAAAGCGTTCGGTCAACAAATCATTTTCTTTTTGATATTTTTGTACGTTGTCAAGAGAGAAGTCAGTAACTGAAGAAAAATGTGGACTCGAAACTGGGGTCGGGGGTTTGACCGGAGACCTTTTGACTCGAGGCTCACCATAATCCCGACCCAAATTATCAACTTCAAGTTTCATTTGTGCCAGTGCTGCAGGCCCGGGTAACTTCTTTCTTACAAGCCCACGTAATCTTTGGCACTCTGCTTCCAATTTAGCTATTTTCTTTACACCTTCCAAATGCTGCTTGTTTGCAACTTCAGCTGACCGTACACTCATATTTTTTTCTTCATTACGAATCTCTAACTCTTTAGCAACTATATGTAATTCATATTTAAGAGAATTTATTTCCCTCTCACATGATTCAATGTTGCTTTTTAAAAGCTCAATCTCTGCTTCTGCTTGTGATTTCTCTTCACTCATTTTGATCAACATGTTAGAACGATCCTGTAACGACCTTGAAACAGCAGCATTTTCAGCAGCAGACCGCATGAGTTCTTGATCTAAATTTGCTATCTTTCCATCAAACTCGTGTTTCATTTTCTCAAATTGTTTTGTTTTTGCAAGAACAACATCGTGCACCGTTTGTTCATGTTCTTCCTTTAAATTTCTTATTTGTCGCATGCATTCCTTCAAAGCACCATCTAAATGTGCGGCTCGATCTTCAGCAGTTAGTTTCAACAGAGTAACCGATTCTAGATGGTTCTTCAATGTTGCAGCTTCTGCCTCCGCCTTTTCCCAACCTATGAAATCAAATACCAGCATTGTAAAAAAAATATGGTAATCATGATTAAAATGAAATAATCAACCATAATTTACAAACCTGATACGGCTTCCTCGGCCACTTTAGCATGTTGCTTGACCAGATTCTCCTTTGTAGTCATCTCTGAATGGGCTTCAGAAAGTTGCTCATTCAATTCCTTCACTTCATCTTCTATATTTTTAATCTGATCTTCATATACCAATTGTTGATCTTCGTATCTTTTCACTTGCTCATCATATGATTTCACTTGATCTTCATATGATTTAACTTGATCCTCCAATCCAGTTAAATATGAATATTGATCCACAGAAATTTGAACATAATTTGGCTTTTTATAGCTATCTTTAACCTAAAGTGAAAATGGTGATAAATAAAACAGAAATAAATAAAGAATTTTTTTACAAATAGTTATGTAAAGGTGAACGAACGTACCTTGTCACCTTGAGAACCGGCTGAATCAGGAATACTAACAGATTCTGCTACAGAAGAAACGGCTTTGTCAGCACCTGACTTATCTGATGATTTCTTCTTCCAGGGCCAGCTCCGGCGATCCATATCAACTGTAAATTTGTGTAAAATAAACAAATATAATCAACATATCACATAACAAATTGCTTAGATATTAAGACTTAGGTAATAATGTTCTTCCCCATCATCAGAACTCAATTTATCATAATTAAAGACTTGTATAGACATTTATAGGGTGTCATAAAAGCATTCACATTCATAAATTATAGAGAGTAACTTTATTAAAAGTAATTATTGTTATTCACTTTCAATTATTACATAGATGCTACAACAATTCAAGTAAAACCACAGCCTAATAATAAAAATATAACACAAAGAATCAAATCCAAGTAAAATCACACAAAGATTGAGTAAATATAAGAAATATTTTTCAAAAAAATATTTTTTTGTTAAAATATCTATTTATTGAGACCAAACCACTTTATGACCCTGCAGAGGATCCCGGGAAGATAACGTTTGAGTCATGACAGAAAATTGGGGACCTTTCTGCTGATGCAGAACATTCAGAAACCTTAGTACTAGCTAAAAGTTTATTAAAATTTTTATTTTTAATAGTCCTCACGTTCAGTAATTTGAAAAAGAGAATTCAGATCAAGACCTAACACCAACAGCCCTAGAATACAATGGCTAAGAATTGACATTGTTGACAAAATAATAAAAAGCCTAAGATGTAAAGTGACAGAAAGTGGAGGCATAGACTAAAATCAAAGGAATCAAATCCAACAAGAATGGCATGCATGACCAAATCTGGAGAAAATAACTTTCACAAATAAAATACATAATTACATACATACATTCCTATACACGCAGACACATATAAAATGATTAAAAAAAGAAACCCAAAATATAAACACCGACATCATTTCCAGAAAAATCAAAGCTAATCATACTAATTAAATAAAATACTGCAAATTGTAGAACAAATTATTAGTTACAGATTCCTCCAGTTCATAAGCATAATCAATCAATTTAAAACAATCAATTTCCAGCAACTTTGTGTAACATGACCTAACAATGTAGCGTCAAAAACTTGCAGATTGTAATCTCATCACAAAACGCCCAAATTCATATCCAATTGAAGATCAGTACAGTTACAGGAACACCGAATCGCCGAATACAGTAAACTAGATTAATATTAACTAAATAAGAAGCAAATTTGGGATTAAACTTTTAAAAAAAGTAGTAAAGTACATAACCTAATGAATCTAGCGCTCGAGTAGATCGAGGACAGATAGAAAACATGTAATCTCGAGAAAAGCGCAAAATCAGAAACGAATTAATAACTTTAGAAGCAACCAGAGATCGCAAGCATCGATGATTATCGACTTACCGGCGGCAATGTAGCTGATGAAATGAAAGTAAAACACCGAGACGATGAACACGGAGACGTCGATTGCAGAAGCTCGATTGAATAATTTCGACCTTTCAGTTCAGTTTCCTGTTGCAATTAGAGATCCAAACTTGAAGCTTATCTGCAATTGAGATTTCTAATAGATAATAGAGCTTGCGGTTTTGATGTTCGGAAGTGGCGGTGGTTGTGTTCGCCGATGCGGTGGTGGTGGCGGCGGAGGGGCGGCGGAGATGTGGCGGAAGGCTGCTGCTCTAGGTGCCAGTTAAAATAAAAACTCAGGGGATTTGAGAAGCTCTTTAAATTCATCACCATGTATTGCAGAATAAGGAAGTTTCACTTTCACCCCCTGCTTTTACTTTTAGTGTGTAAACAGAAGTTTCTTTTTTGCCCACTATTTTTAGTTTTGTACATTTTTGACCTTATGAAGTGAAGAAGGTTGCATTTTATTCCTTTGTCTTCAAAAAAATAACTAATTCGAACCCAAAATATCGGATTAGTGACAGGATTTGGATATAAGTAAGTGGTAATTCCATAAACTTTATTTTATAATAATAATAAAAATAGTTAATTATTATAGCGTTTAAAGAAAAGTAAATTAAAAGAATATTATAATTTTTTTCTCACAAATATATAAAAAAACATGTGTGATCATTTCGCTGTTAAAAAGACTCACATATTATATATTATATATTATATATGATATATACGATGTATTTTTCTACGACATAGAAAGAAGAGTAAACACGTATGAAAATGTATATGTTTAAAATATCAAAATCATATCATAGCGGTATTTTATATAAAACAACTATTGTATATATTATTTTATTTAAAAATCATTTTAGACACAATAAAACACCATCACATCCAATATATAAGTTAAGTTATTATAGCATGTACTAATACATGTGTGTAACATCACTATTTATTAATATCTGAAAGTGACAAAATGACATTTGGAAACGTCACTTTAACATCTTCCATTTTATTTTTGGTATGAATTTAAAAGTTTCACTTGTAACCTGACATCACTCTTGTATAAGTATGGAAATTCACTATGACCATCATTTACTATTTTTAATTGTACTATTACTTACTACTCATTATTTCCTAGTGTTTGTATAATTTTTTTTTAACAACAAGTGTTTGCATAAATAGATGTTGAAAAGCGACTATTTTATCAGTTTACTATTTCAATCGGTTCAACTGGAATTAAGAACTAAATCCCGTCTTAAATATTATAAAGTTATAATATATATATTATATATTGATATATATTTAAAAATTTAAATTTAAATAAACAAAATACGGAGTTTATGTACAAATTAAATGGTAAACGGATAAATAAGTATATCCGTCGTTAGTACATACAGGTTCACTTTCAAATAAATAAATAAAAGATTGAAATTCAATCGGCTATAAGCATCTGGTTCCTATCCGTCAAACCAATTGGCTATACATATTCACTTTTGAAACATAGTCATTTATGATCTAATAAATAAACATAGACAAATTAATTGTTATAACAAATAAACAGAAACTGTGAAACAACTAATAGCTGGATTTAAGAAATATAGTCACATTAAGGATACGATGCATTGTATGTGTCTGTTGGATTCATTTTATGTACCTTTCTAATAAATAAACACAGACAATTTATAATTTAGAAAGATAGTTTGATTAGTCGCATTAAGGCCGTGTTTGACGCACAAACTGATAAGCTAGCTACTAGCTAATAAAAAATAACGTTTGGTAAAACCTAGCTGCTAAACTAGCTGAAAAATATTAAATGACATAAAAATACATGTATATAAATAGATTAAAATTTAAAAACAAAATATAAATAAGTTAGGGAAATGTAAAACTGAAAATATTATAAAAGTTAGTTGAAACGCTACTTTAACTAGCTTTCTAAAAGCTACCCTATGTCACGCCAAACACGACCTAAGTCATTTCCGGTCGAATAAATAAACATTGATAAATAATAATTCCAATCCAATATATCTTTGTTTTTGTTGGATTTATTGTATGCATTGGCGTAGCTTTTAAGGGGCGGGAGGGGCGTCCGAACCCCCAAATTTTTTTTTACGATGTACGAGGTATATAATTTTCGTATAGAAAATTTTGATATACTCCGGTTTCGACCCCCCATTTACCCAAAAATTGACGTTAGGAAAAAAAATAGATCCCGACCCCCCACTTGATATTTTCAAGTTTCGTCACTTATTGTATGTATCTTTCTGGCTCGCGATCTGTGTAATCTATTTTCTTAGTTTGAAGTTTGATTAGATTATTTGTATAAACTAATACAAAGTATTTTCTTTTCTTAGTACAACTACATAAAAATAAAAACATTACATAACTTAAAAGTGACAAAACACATAAATGAAGGGACCAATGTGTATATATGTAGAAAAAGGAAGGTGGAGCTTCATACCGTTGGGTGAGTATTGAACAAACTTAATAGATTAAGTAGTAGAGTGTAATATAAAAAACAGTTAAAACTTAAAAGAGTGGGAGGGAATAATCACCTTTATATCTTATAGGATATATGAAATTACAAACACCCCCCTCATTAATAACCTTTTGCTTTCTAAAGACCATAAGATTTGTCACAACCATTCATTTTAACGTTTTATCTCGTTTATAATCGTACATAGTTATTTTCATTCTACGATGGATTCATCGCGAAAGTGATCCTACCTCTGGACCAGCGATGCACAAAACTTCTAAACTGCCCGTTCTCTTAATCGTAGACAGTTTAAAATAAAATAATATGGATACATTATATACAAACTTTAAACATTTGATCGGTCACATTAAAGCTATGATGCACTCATAGGTGGATTTAAATTGTAATTTTCTAAAAACTATATATACGTATTTTTACAGCCAATAGATGAATAGAACACGAATTAATTTAGTTTGATAAAATAAAAAAGAGATGGTAAAATAATAAGACTTGTGGGAGAAGGGAGGTATAATTTGTCAATGTGCTTAGCTGGAAACGAGTCTAATTACAAATGGACCCCGTCACTCACACGCTACAGCTCACCACTCGAGTATGACCCAATCATATCATGTGCTGCCGCTCCACCCAAACCTACCCTCATCCCATCAATATTACATTATATTTTTATTATATTTACCCATAATAAGTTAATATCATCTATCTAAAACCAACTTATTATTCTATATAATTAAATTAAAAAGTCCTTAATACTTAATTCTTTTAACAGCAGACTTTTATTCTTTACTAAATTTCTTATTTATCAAGATTTAAAATTTGGTGTCTACCAAAAAGACCCTTACCATTAACATACAATCTATATGTCAGTAAATTTCTATATGTCCTCTACAACCGCTAAAAGTTAGTCATTTAAAATAAAATCTTATATGTATATATATATATATGGAAATGTTATTATATAAAGTGGAATTTCCGTGCGAAGTGTGCGGAGGAGGGTAATATTGTCCGACTGTCCGCGTACGCTTGATAATCACGCAAAATCTTGTTACCGTGTTTTTGGTAGGAAAATGGTGTCAAAATGGCAATTGTCACCATTTTGTCACCAAAATATGAATGGAGTCAAAAGGGCAATTGTCACCATTTTACCACTAAATATGTTGTGAAAAAAATCTCTGTACATACAATTCATAATCTAATCACGCAAGTTTTACGAAGACAAATTTAAAAAAAAAGTTTTGCCACCAAATATGTTTTGGTAGCAAAATGGTGTCAAAAGAGGAATTGTCACTATTTTGCCCCATAAAAGATTGTGAAAAAAACATACGTACACGCAAGTCATAATCACTCAAGTTATATTATAATCACGCAAGCTTTACGATCACGCGAGTTATATTATAATCACGCAAGCTTTACGAAGACGAACTTATAAAAAAAGTTTTGCCACCAAATACGTTTTGGTAGCAAAAATGATGTCAAAAAGGCAATTGTCACTATTTTGCCACCAAATATGTTTTGGTAGAAAAATTGTGTCAAAATGACAACTGTCACCATTTTACCACCAAATATGCTGTGAAAGATATATATACATAATCACGTAAACTTTATTTTATAAGCAATTGCCATCATTTTGCCACCAAATATGTTGTAAAAATTTTGGTCATAATCACGCAAGTTATACATAATCAAGCCAAGCTTTATTTCATAAGCAATTGTAATGATTTTGCCACCAAATATATTGTGAAAAAATATACAGGTCATAATATGTTATAGATAATCACGCAAGTTTTAATCTCATAAGCAATTGTCACCATTTGGGTCGCTTAAAACCGCTCAAAAACACCCAAAAAGTCAGATGAGGCTATGTCAACTCCCTGCCAGTGTTCCAACATGCCCAATTTGACCGTTCTACGCGTCTAATCTTCGTGTTTCTTCATTCCCGACCCTACATTGATAAACACACTCAAAATAATGATATTTTATGGCAAATGTAATAAAAATATGTGAAAACAACCAAGATGTATGTAATGATTTCCTTGTTTATCACTCAAAACAAGGTCACAAGCATTAAATGCGCTAGAAGATCTCAGTGAAGATATGAGCACTATAAATAGATATCGAGGGAAGGTAACGAAGACACTCAACTCAGCTCTCAAATACTTAACTGATTTAACTTACTCCCTTCTAAAGCTCTTCACTTACACACACGTCGAAGCTTGGTCACGAAGAGCCCCTTCAGGGCCCTTTGTGACGAGGCTAACGGTTGTCTTTGTTTTGGTAGGAACTATTCCAAGCTCAAAAGTACGTTACAATCCTTGATCAACACCAACATGGGGATTTTTGGTATACATCAGTCTCTTTTAAGTTTTAACAATTAGGTATGTTTATTGGATCACTACGGATACTTAACCTTATCTAATTTAAGCTTTAAAATCAATTAGATTTTTACTTATATATAAAGTTTAGGGTAAAGTACACTATTTTTAGCTATTTGGTTTTTAATTTGTCTTAAAGTATCAAGACTTTGACCTCATTCAAAATTATATTTGGTTTAAAAAAAAATACCAAAATTCCCATGTAAAAAAGACAAAAAGTTAAAAAGATTAATCTTAAAATTTAAAACCATTTTGAGGTACTGTGGCAACGTCGTCTTAAAGATGGGTAAAATAGATTTGCCTTTTGAAAAGGTGAGTAGAGAGAAAAAGAAGAGATAAATAAATAAAAGAAATAAAGAATAGAGGTTACAAGTTGGATCAGGGGGTTTTCTTATCAGCGGTAAATTTTCTTCTGATGTGGATTGGAGATGATCGGGTGAATGGTGTAATGTCCCTGTCAGTGATCCAAAGTTGCCGTTAAAAAAAAATTACTAGTACTAAACCTTTAATATTAAAACCTTACTTTACTCTAAAATTTTAAATCAATAGAGTATTCTACGTATTTTATCTTGTTGTGTCTTATAAGGGTGGGGGTATGGGTCGGCAACCCCAACCCCCTTTGACAATTGTGGTTTTTCGGGCAAGATGGGCGGCGACCATACCCCCTCCATCGGCATCTTATTTTCGGCAACTTTGGGGGTGCAACTCGATATGTTTTTACCGATGGTTGCCGAGCTCACTTCCATCATTTTTTGACCGTTGTCAACGGTTTATGATCGTTATCTTCTTTTTTTTCTCTACTTAATCCTAAAAATACCCTTAAAAAACATCAAGAAAAATATATATTTTTTTTCTAGTGTCATCATCCTATTAGTTAAGAAGTTAACTCCAAAAAAACTTGTCTAAGACCATGCCCCCACCCCTAACGGTAGTCACACATGGTCTTGTAACATATTTACTCATATAAAAATGTTAAAGTGATAAAATTCAAATCCTTGTGAATATAAGTTTAGTGTTATTTGTGGAAAAGTATACTATTAAAAAAAATAATCATATAACAATAGTCAGTTAGTCACATTTGGGACCCTACCTACTAAAAGCATTATAATTTGATCATTTATATAAAAGAACTAAAAAAAACTTGCATATATGAGTTATGACAGTCTCCATGTTTTCAGCTACCTTACCTATGATCATATGAATTGTTTTTCTTATTTTATCTCTCTATGAATTATTTCGCATTAATTAAATCTTTATATTCTTTACATCAACTCATCTTTAAACTACATAAAACATAATATATAAGGGACATGATAAAGACACAGGAGCTTTTGATTTCTACACAGGATACAAACGGTCGTTTGTACCCAAACGGCCGTTTGTAGTTTTTTTTTTTTTTTTTTTATAAATGTTTTAAATTATTTAACTTTTATAAACATTAAAAAGGTTTATTTACCATATATTGATAAAAAGTACTTAAACGAACACAATAGTGACTTATTCTCGATAAACGTTTTGAAAAAAAAAATAAATAAAAAAATCATGGGCCGTGGGGACCCAACACCGGAAAAGACTTGTCGAGATGTCATTCAGATGATACCGGTAAAGACTCTGAGTCTCAAAATTTATTATTTTAAGTCATTATTGTGTTCATTTAAGTACTTTTTATCATATATGGTAAATAAACCTTTTTAATGTTTATAAAAGTTAAATGATTTAAAACATTTATTAAAAAAAAAAAAAAAAAAAAAAAACTACAAACGGCCGTTTGGGTACAAACGACCGTTTATATCCTGTGCAGAAATCAAAACCTCCTGTGTCTTTATCCAGAGCCTATATATTTATACATAATAAAATGTAATCAAATGAACTTTTTAGCGTACCCCTTTATATATGAACAAATTTATAGTCTCTAAATTTACTATTAAAATAACACTATATTTGTAACCTAACCGTTGTGGTGGGGATAACGCGGATACACAAACAGTTGCATTCCTATAACGCTAGATAAAGAATACAAAAATAAAAAATTGTGTAATGAACCCAAAAGCTATGTTAAAAAATAAGGATCGAAACGGTCAAAGTCGTGAACCTAAGACTTAAATGTTACATTAAACGACTAAAATTAAATTCCCGCGTCCGTCCACTTCTATGTCTTCAACGAGTTTGGATGCGGGTTGGTTTTCGGGTCATGGGCGTGTTGAGTTAAGCAATATCAATCCGTATCAAAACATTATATTTGTGTTCGTATTGTTTTATTCTTATAGCTTTGAAATACATAGTTTTAGCACACTATCAATATGACGTGATGATGTTGTTATCGAACTTTGTTCAAAATTAAGTTTCTGCAAACATGCAGCTAGATAAACCCTTATCTACTACATTACACAACTGGTGAATAGTACAAGCATTATCCTACTATTACATCAGACATCGCGTGAACAATGTTAATCTGTTCACGTGTGTCTTGATATATACTACTTTGCTCTAAGATTTAAACAAAAGGAGAATCCAGTCACTTAATTTGTGGCACGTGCTACTCTTAGGTGTAAGACCCGGGTTCATTTCCTGGACGTATATGTTTTTCGCACAATTTAACACGCTTACTTTATATATATTGCTTCACTTACACCATAAATCAAAGGTGAACCCAGTTTAGTCAATAGCGAGCATGACAAAGTTCGATCCTTGGGAGCAAGAAATCTGTTTTTGAGGCATGTTTCTAACTTTCTTTCATATATATGGTTTTTCTTACCGAACTGCATCAGAGAAGACCGCTAAGAAGTCTGTAGCATGTAAGCCTTACATTTGAAGAATTCGGGGTCACGACAACAAAAAAAAAAAAAAGTAGATTCCGACGAAGATATTCATAGAAAATTTGTAGGAAAAACTAAATAGCAACAAACTTTCCACAAAACTCCTTTGGCCCTACTTTTTTCCCAAACTAACACGATGACAATGCTACTACGTATATATAAAGGTAATAAGAAAACAACCATCTAATAAAATAGCATCTAAACTTATTGGTAAGATGCGTGCTTTATAACTTACATGTCCTTATTTATAAACCATCTTCCGATTTTATTTGTTTTCCTTAACATGACGGTTTATTCCCAAAAGAAAAGGTATTTTGTTAAATACTATGTATTAATGAGTATATTTTCGTTTCTGCTATACTTTTATTTGATTATTGTTACATTTTAACAAAGATTTAGTTTCAAACCGAGCAATATTAGATTCAATATATCTCATTTTTTATGTAGGCATTATTATGTTTCTAACACGCGATTAAAAATCAGTCGCTTAAAATAATTGACAGGGTATGAAATTGTGAATGAATTCATGAAATAAGGGGAAAAAATGTTATTTTGATTGAATTTAATGCGGCAAGAAGGCAGAGTTTTAGGCTTTTCAGCCATGAGCGGATGCCCCACAACCACCAAAAATTGGGCAGTGTTTCCATTGTCACAGGGTGGAAAATAGCAACCTTACTCACTTTTTCTATTTTTAGAATTTATTATTTATAAATAATTATTAATTACACTAAATAAAAGAAATAAAGAATTGTCACGATTTTTAAGTTGTTCAGTGATTATCACATCGGATAAGAATTGCTCTCGGTGTTTTTTTCCCTTTCGAGTCTTGCTTTATAGACTGTAATAAAATCTTTACCGTTTAAAAAAATAAAATATTCTACGAGGTTATCATTAAAAGTTCATAAGAAACGAGAATATACAAGATTTTAAAGACTCTATATTTATATGTAATGCAGAATACCAGTATATCTATACAAAACCAAAACGAGTTGGTTTTAAACCACATTTACTAATTAAAAAGTTTAACCAAAGCCTCTAGAGTGTTACGAACCACTAAATGTTATTTCACATTCGCACATATTTTAGGTTTTCGATCCGGTGTGACTACCTCAACCTTAGGGGATGGATTCGCTACTCCTGTTTAGTTGACGGGAAACTATCCTTTTCTTTTTTTATCTGTAATATCATATGTTATTTCGTGATCTGGATATCAAGTATGTGAGATTGCACCATGTGCAGTCCACGCATGTTGTAGATCTCATAAAGCAACTCGAGCAAGATTGTTTGATACTTATAATGAATCGAGAACATTTTGATCACTACGGATAATTATTTTGTTTCTTTGGCTATAGTGTGTTATTTTACACTTTAGATTAATACATGTCATGTGACTATTTTTAAAAAAGTTAATGGTGTTAATTAACTTATTGGACTGAAACAAATATAGAACGTAAACCATAATGTTTTATTATTAATTTTTTTTTTTTTAGTCTAGAAGAGTTAAAAGAATTCAAACAGGAATGAATAAAATAATAATTTATTTTATATTTTATTTTATTTATATGGATTCAAAATTTAGCTCTTTCAACGAGAGAAATTAACCAGTGACGACTAAAACTGCTATAATAGTTTTACAAAAATCACTCTAAAGATGTCTCTAATGCTTCTAGATAAAAAGATGCAGGTACATTTAAGTAGCCCTAGAACAATACAAAAAACGTGTGTGATTATTACTTTATCATGACACTTTTTCTTAAATAGTGCACGTAATAAACCCAAAAGTTTTTCTAAAAAGTGTGGCTAGTAGCAGTGTTTTAAAAACCGGTTCGAACCGGCCGGTTCGACCGGTGACCGGTCCTCTAGCCGGTTTTTTAAAGGCCGGTTTTTTGGCAATAATCGGACCGGGTTAGACCGGCCGGTTTTCCGGTTTTTTCCAGTTCAACCGGTCCGGTTCAACCGGTTTTCTGATTTTTTTTTTTTTTTTTTAATTTTTTATTATTTTTTAAAGTTTAAAACTTATATTTTCTTATGAAATACATATTTGATATTATTTTTGAGTGGATTATATTTGTATTTAAACTACTTTTGTTGGAACCACTAGGACTTGTCCTAGTGGTTACCCCCTTGGCTCTTAGGGCTTTGGTTACTATGTGACCCAGGTTCTAATCCAAGGGGAGACAGTTTTACCCCATGTTGTCCCAGGAGGGGGTTTCTGCCAGGAGAAAGCTTCAGGAGGGGGTGTCTTGGTTCTCACGGAGGTCCGAGTAATCGACCTTGGACATAGCCCCGCAAGGGTAGGTTTACACGTGAGACCAAAGTCGCCTGATCGATGCCGTTCCAAAAAAAAAAACTACTTTTGTTGGGGTGTACAAATTTATTAGCATTTTTATAAAAAAATATATAAATTCCCTAACCGGTTCAACCAGCCGGTCTAACCGTCCGACCGGTCGAACCAGTCCCGAAAGGTTTTCCGGTTCAACTAAAAAACCGGTTTTTAAAACATTGGCTAGTAGCCAGGTTAATAGGTTAAAAAAATGGACATAATCGGCAATTATGATCAACCTATAGGGACTAAAATGGACATAATCTGCAATTATGATCAAACTACAGGGTCTAATTTTTTTACTAAGTTATAAAAATAATATAAATTGTACATTTTATTTAATTTTGTTAAAATTGAAGTTGTTGGCTATATTGATGTTGCTCAACTTTCCAAGTTGTTATACCGTGGACTAAAAGAACAATAAAATCAATGATCGTAAATAATATAGTAGAGTAGGGTGAAAATAAAAATTAGATTATGATGTATTTTAAAAACCCTTCTTTATTTGAATCCGGTTTGTTTTGACTTGCAGGCTATCCAAGCCCGATTTGAATAAGTTGCATCTCTGCCCCCGGCAATCTAAATAGTCTTGAATGAGCATAACTTTACATGATTTTTGTAATTGATGTCAATGTTTACTCAAATTTTAAATTAGATTAACTAATTAAATAACTAGATGAGTATGTTACCCTAAAAAGTACTAGTTTGATGATAGTTTCCATCAATCCATGTTTGATATTTTTTTTTAGAGTTAATTACATTTTGCGTCCCTGTGGTTTGCGGGTTTTTGCCACCTGAGTACAAATTCCAGATTTTTAACAAATCATTCCCTAACGTTTGCATTTTGTTGCCATCTGAGTCCCTCGGACTAACGGAGGTTAGATTTTTCTGTTAAGTGGAGGGGTATTTAAGTAATTTAGAGATGAGGGACTATTTATGTCATTATTGAAAAACAATTTGACAACCCTTCAATTTGAAGGACTATTTTGTAATTTAAGTAAAAAGTTAAAGTAAAATATAAAAATTAAAAAAAAAATCCTCAGATCCCCATTTCTGTTTCTCTGATTCTCTTCGTAGATCAGACCACCATCGCTGACCATTTCTCCGACCACCATCTCCGACCACCACCACCCTCAAGCGCCACCATCTCCGACCACCATCACTCTGACCATTTCTCCGACCACCATCGCTCCGCAACCACCTCCCCTCGTCACCGCGTCGCTGCCGCCAAGAGCAAAACCCAATCCGTCGTCTCTCGCCACCGCCTCCTTCTCCGTCGTCTCTCGCATCACCACCATCTCTCTCTCTCTCCGGTCTTATCAATTTCGGAAAATTCAAAGCTTCACCTACTAAATCTTCGATCCAGTTCTCACCCAACGCAGATTGCTTGTTCATTTGTTAAATCTGACTGGCTTCCATATCTTCGATCCAGTGTGTCTCCTAGAAGGTATTCTCCGTTGGATTTCGAGGCCCCTGTCTCTCTCTCTCTCTTCTCGTATTTTATTTTCATCAGATTTGTGGGTGTGTTTGTGTACTGCGGATAGTGGTGGCGGAACGATTCCGGTGGCCGGAGCTTTAATGGGTGACGGAATAGTGACGAGTGGAGCCGTGGAGAGGTGGTTGCTGGTGGTGGCGGCGACTGTAAGTTGAGAGAGGGAGGAGGGGGATATATTATAATAGGTTAGATAAATTACATTGTTGGTCCCTGCTTTTTAATAATTTAGTAATTTACAGTAGTAGTCCCTCATGTGTAAATTAACTTAAATACCCTCCACTTAACAGAAAAATCTAACCTCCGTTAGTCCGAGGGACTCAGATGGCAACAAAATGCAAACGTTAGGGAATGATTTGTTAAAAATCTGGAATTTGTACTCAGGTGGCAAAAACCCGCAAACCACAGGGACGCAAAATGTAATTAACTCTTTTTTTTAATCAAATACAAATTTGTAGAAAGTTAGCTTTCTACCTTAATAAAGTGTAAAGAAGAGTGGCATAAATAAAAGTAAAAAGAAGAAGGATAAAGAAGGTAGTGGAATGGCAGCCTTATTTATGTAATGAAATGAAGTTGGAGCCTTCCAAAATTTTAGATTCTGATGGGAAAGACACTTGGTCCCGGTCACTATGGAATAGACGTGTCAGTTCTCTTTTTAACGGCCTAATTTAACTTTTTTCTTTTCTTTTTAACGGTATTTAAAGTATCTCTAATTTTTTATAAGTCTTCCTAGTATAAGATTATAACGCTTCATGCTGGATGGCAAATCTGATTTAACCAACTATAACAGTGACCATGCCATGTGTTACTCTCTCAGTAGACCATGTGGGCCTGCCACGTGGCATATAAATTTTTTCAATATGAAACTTTAGGTAGTTCGTGTTAAGTGTTTTTAGTTAAGTTTTACACTCTTATTTTTTGGTGTATACGTTTTTTTTTATTTGGTTCGCATGTCTATGTTTAATTTTTTCGTCTTTATTAAATTTAGGTGTATGACTTTTCGTTTTCTTTATGTTTTATTTTTAGTGTATAGTTTTTTGTGATTCACATGTCGGTGTTTAATCTTTTTTTGCCTTTATAAATTTTAGATGTATATTTTTTTATTTTCTTTATGTTGCATTAATGGTACCATGCGTTATTTATATGACAATAGACGGGTAATATTTGGAAACTAGTTACACATATATACAATTATTGGTTACTATTCATCTATTTTAGTTATTTTTTGTTTTTTTCTCTATTAAGATTACTTTTTTCTTTTTATCTTAGGAAAATAACTATGTAAAGTACTGTACTATAACTTTTATGTCTTATGCTTCATATTTTTAGCGTTTTGTTTTGAATTTTAACACCGTTATACATGTTTTTATATTTTTATTTTTTATATAGCGTCAAAATTGTTACGTGTGGCCCGTCGTCTCTGCGATCTTTTTCTAATTTTTAACGTCGTTAGTCTTTTTATTTCCGTTTTCTTTACGTGGGCTTATAGCACTGCAACTGCAGTGTTTGGCTCGTTACGTAATTTTTTATTTTCATCTTCTTTATGTAGTGTTATATCAATTCAACTGTTTTGTGTGCCACCTTGTCCCCCTGACAACGTGCGAGTTGCAAAATTTAGTTTACTATATGGTATAAGTCAATAAGTGAGATCTGAAACCCAATGGCTTAGTCTAGTGCTAAATATATTGTCTCATTCTAGAGCTGTTAGGTTTAAATTTCATTTAGGTGGCGTTTGGTTCACGAAATGTATTGTAATTGAAATTGTAAATTTTCCCTTTTAAAGTTGCGCTTAAGTTGGGTAAGGAAGGGGTTTGAAATACAATGAAATCCTTTAATCAATGGAATTTGAGGTCATGCAACTTTCCTTCGTTAAAGTGAAGGATTTCTAAATTCCAATGATTAAAGGAATTAATTGTATTTCAAACCTCTTCCTTGCCTAACTTAAGTACAACTTTAAAAGGAAAACTTTACAATTCCAATTACATTATATTCTGTGAACCAAACGCCACCTTAAGGGTGGAGATAGTGAGGGCGGAGGGGATGGAGATGCGGTTTCCTCCTTTGGCTTGTGCAGTTTTACGGCTTACTCATTTCTACCAAATTGGTTTCCCGACTTCCACTCTTGTGGCTTACATTTTTCGCTTTTTACGGCTAATTGTGTTTCACGGTTTGAAAATGAGTGAAACTTTCACCCTTTCCATTTTGGATAATCTTAGAGCATTTGGGGTTAAAATAAGTGAAAATAATGTGAATCTTTCATCATCTTCATCCTTAAAAGACATACTCCTTTACCAGACTATCGCTAGTGGTTGATGTCACATCTTAACTCCTATGATACTCTTTCATACAATAAAAAATAAACTCTACAATCTTTCTTTGTTTCTATATTTCATTATAAAAACGTGAGTGTTTGTGTTCTATGTTATTTACACCACTAATGTGACACACTTTTAAAATGGTGATTCTGAATATAGGTGATAAGGAGTTAAACCGCTTAAAGCAACCCAAGATCGGTTGTTTAAAAGTTAAAATGAGATGGAGTTAAAACGAGTTCGAGTTCAAACGTAAAAGTCTATAACCTAAGAAAGCAAAAGTTTCATAGTAAGTCACCTACATGTCATCCCCATATTTAATTTCATTAAAAATTTTCATCCTTTTTCTGTTAAATACCAATTATATTTCCTATGAAATAATAATGATAAAAAAATAATGATTTTAAATAACTGAAAGCTTTGCTTAATGATTGATTTCCCATTCCTCAAATAATAGTATATATACAAGGATTGTCCCTATCTATTTGTGTACATAATATAGACAATAAATACAATAATTACAATAGGATCATTGCTAAATATAACGTGAGCTATTACACCCCCGCAGTCGAAACTGGAGGATCCCGAATGTTGAGACTGGTCCGAAAGTCATCAAAGAGGACCCGTGGCAATCCCTTGGTAAAGATGTCTGCAATCTGATAACGAGAAGGTATATGATGAACACGAATTTGACCCCGAGCCACCTTCTCACGCACAAAATGAATATCCATCTCTATGTGCTTTGTGCGTTGATGTTGAACCGGATTGCCTGTTAAATAGATAGCGCTTACATTGTCACAATAAACGATCGAAGCGCGTGTTGGCGGATGATGTAGTTCGAGAAGTAAATTCCTCAACCAACAGACCTCGGACACTACGTTAGCAACACCGCGATATTCAGCCTTAGCGCTTGACCGTGATAAAGTGGGCTGTCGTTTAGAAGACCATGACAGCAAGTTGTCCCCCATAAAGACACAGTACCCCGAAGTGGAACGACGCGTATCCGGACAACCACCCCAGTCGGCGTCCGTGTACGCGATAAGAGAATGGGACTGTGACGGGGAAATAGATAATCCAAGTGAAATCGTACCTCGCACATATCGTAGGATCCGCTTCAGCGCATTCATGTGAAGATCCGTAGGGGCATGCATATGGATACAAATCTGCTGCACAGCATAAGAAATATCTGGGCGTGTGAACGTTAAGTATTGGAGAGCTCTGGCGAGACGTCGGTACTCAGACCCATCTGATAGAGGTGTACCGGATTGTTTGCTCAGTTTTTGTTGAGTGTCTACCGGAGTGGCGGCAGGGTTGCATGATGAGAGACCAGCACGTTCCAAGATATCCTGCGCATAAGTTTCCTGTGATAAAAATAAGGAGTTACCTGTGCGTGTCACTGAAATCCCCAAAAAATAGCTGAGCGGACCTAAGTCTTTCATGGAGAATTCTCGTGAGAGAAAGCCCATAAAGCGGTGGCGAAGACGGTCAGACGACGTCACCAATATAATGTCGTCTACATATAAAAGAAGATAGGCACAATCTGACCCGGAGTGATAGATAAAGAGAGAATGATCACAAGTGCTATGCGTGAAACCCAAGGTGTATATATAATCAGCAAACCTTTGGTACCACGCCCGCGGAGCCTGCTTGAGGCCATAGAGAGATCGGCGTAGCAAACATACATGATCCAGGTAACGAGAATCACGGAAGCCGGTAGGCTGGTGCATGTAAACTGTCTCCTGAAGATGGCCATGTAAGAAGGCATTTTTAACATCTAACTGATGTATGGGCCATGATTTAGAAACAGCGAGACTCAGGACAGTCCTGATGGTAGCCGGTTTGACCACCGGGCTAAAAGTTTCACCACAATCAACACCAACCTGTTGGGAGCGACCATCACACACAAGTCTGGCCTTATACCGTTCCAGAGAACCGTCCGACTTCTTTTTGTGCCTAAAAATCCACATGCTCCGCACAATATTCATGCCCAGAGCTCGAGGTACCAAATCCCAAGTTTTATTGTCAATAAGCGCCTGAAATTCATCGTGCATAGCGCTACGCTAATTTGGGTCATTAAGGGCAGAAATAGGAGATTTAGGTAGAGATGATATGGATGTGGTGGTGTTAAGGTTAAAAAGTTTCTTCGGTTTGTGGATTCCCGACATCGAGCGGGTGGTCATGGTTCGGTTGTTGAGTTGCGGGTGAGGATTTGGAGCGGGGTTCGGTTGGTCAGTGGTGGGGGAAGGTGCGGGCATGCTACTGGACGAGAGGGTGGAGAAATTTGGGAGTGGGCTAGAGGTTGTGGAGTGGGTTGGGCCGTGGGGTAGAAGTGGGCCGGGAGAGATGTGTGGGCCAGAATGTGGCGTGGGGGTTGAGGGGTGGGTAGGACACGGGGAAACGGGGCTGGGATGGTTTGGGTTATTTGTTGGTGTTGAGGGGGTAGGTGGTTGGGTATGGGGCGGTTGGTTACTGGATGTTAGCCACCACAGTGAACCCGAATCACTTGTGGTGGTTGGCATGGCAGACCTCGATGAAGACGGGTGGGAGAATGGAAAAATGGTCTCGTCAAAAATGACGTGACGGGAAAGAATAATGCGGTGAGAGACAAGATCGTAGCATTTATAGCCACGATGAGATGACGGGTGACCGAGGAAAACACATGGGGTGGATCGGTGGGCTAATTTATTTATGGTGGTGGGAGGGATTAGTGGATAGCAAAGGCAACCAAAGACGCGAAGATGAGAGTATGAAGGTTGACGTTGGTATAAACGAAGAGTGGGTGTGTCATTAGAAAAGACTTTGGAGGGAAGAATATTGAGAAGATACGTGGCATGTTCTAGGGCATGATGCCAAAAATGGTGAGGGACGGAGGAGTGAGCAAGTAGGGTACGAATAATATTATTGATGGAGCGAATTTTACGTTCCGCTTTTCCGTTTTGAGAGGATGTGTATGGACAAGAAAAACGAAAAAGCATACCGTTGTCGGCACAAAATTTATGAAATTGAGAATTATTGTATTCGGTACCGTTATCACATTGAAAGGATTTTATATTTTTACCGAATTGCGTTTTTATAAGATTAGCAAATTTTAAGAAGGTAGGAAACACAAGAGATTTATTAGAGAGAGCATATGTCCAAAGAAAATTGGTGTAGTCATCTAAAAATAAAATATAATATCTATAACCATTAGATGACACAACTGGTGATGTCCATAAATCACTGTGGATTATATCAAACGAAGAATTTGTAATAGTATGAGAGGAAATAAAAGGTAACTTAATATGACGGCCAAAAACACACGATTGACAAAGTTTGTTATTACTAGAAACAACGGAATCAGAAAATAAATCAGACTTCAAAGTATTTAAAATAGAGGTGCCGGGATGCCCTAAACGTTGGTGCCATGTGTCCCGGGAGATAGCAGCAAAGGTAGAATGTCTTTTGGTTGCCAAGGACGAAGGAAAAGTGAACGGGTAGAGGTCGCCAGTGCTGTTACATCGGAGGATAGGTGTCCGGGTAGCCAAATCCTTCACAGTAAAACCAACAGGGTCAAATTCAATAGAAATATGGTTGTCGGTGGTTAAGCGACGAACAGAAATTAAATTTTTAACAAGGTTAGGTGCATATAAAAGGTTTTGTAATTTTAAAGGTGGTAAGGGCGGTTTAAGGGTTGAGTGTCCAGTAGCACGAATTGGAATCGTAGCGCCATTACCAACGGTGATATCTCTAGGCCACAAATTGAAATAAGACTGGAGATTACCTGGATTGTTGGTCATGTGTGATGTAGCCCCTGAATCCACGTACCAGTTTTGATCCGGTTGAATGAGAGTCCCTGCTTGGAATGCCTGATCGAGTTCGGTTGGAGTGTAGGTGACTTCAGAACCGAAAAGAGCTTGCTGGGGTCTTGGACCTAAAATCCCGGGTGCGGTAGACGGGTTCGGTCGTGGGTAGGCAGCCTGATAGGGAACCGTGGGATAGGGGCATGGGGGTTGCATCCATACTGTTGGGCTGGCCCAAGGAGTTTGTATAAGTTTGGCCCCATTGGGTTGAGTAGGTGGAGCCCATGGGAGGAAGTTAGGGGCCTGGAAAATGGGGCGAAATCTACTGGTTCCTCCATTACGGTTTCTGTTGTTGCGAGAACCCGGAACCCGTGACCTGTTATTAGACCGAAAAGAGGGTCGGCCCTCACCGGTGTTGGTGGCGACAGTAGCACCGCTGGAGGATGATGTTGCTGCAAGGGCCGTGGCAGCCGCCGCGGCTTGGCTAGCGGCCTGACTCGCCTTCCGCGTTTCTTCGAGAACGACTTTGGAGCGTGCCACGCTGAAGTCGGGAAGCGGGGCGAGTTGCTGAAGATGAGCGGCGACTCCGTCGTAAGCATCATTCAAACCTGCAATAAGTTGGAGAACCAAGCGGTCGTTGGTGACCGGGGCTTCGACATTAGCGAGTTGATCGAAAAGGCTTTTTAGTTCATTGCAAAAGGCTGTGACGTTTGGAAAATCATCCAAACGACAGTTGGAGAACCGCCTCTCCAAGTGAAGTGCCCGGGTGTGTTTGTTATCATTAAAGTAGTCTTCAAGTGCCTTCCATGCGGCAGCGGCGGTGGTGTTTTTCTTGAGAACCATGGTGATTAGTTCTTGGTGGATAGTCCCGTATAACCACTGTAGAACAATCGCGTCCAAACGCGACCATATCACCTCTTCTTCATCCGCTTTTGCTTTGGCAGCGGCATCGGAGGAGGTAGCAGGAGGTACTCGGGGGGAAAGGTGATTAGAGACAGCAAAGGCGCGGCAGTGGATGCGGAAAAGCTCCGACCACGTTCCATATTGTTGGTTGTTGGATTCCAGAAAAATAGGGATGTAGGTACGAATGTTTGTAACGGTGATGGCGGGGTAGGTTTTAGGATCCATGAGTGTGGAAGAGAAGAGAAAAAAAAAATCAAGATGGAGATGGAGGGGGGAGTGGCCGGCGGCTTTAGGGTTCACAGGGAGGATCAAGAAAGCTGTGATACCATGAAAGCTTTGCTTAATGATTGATTTCTCATTCCTCAAATAATAGAATATATACAAGGATTGTCCCTATCTATTTGTGTACATAATATAGACAATAAATACAATAATTACAATAGGATCATTGCTAAATATAACGTGAGCTATTAATAACTAAATTATATAATTAAATATAAAAAATATAATATTTATATAATTTATACCAAAAATTAAATATATAATAATAAGTAATTATATACAAACTTATTAATTATATTATTTTTTAAGATATTCCGTGTAATACACGAGTTGATATAACTAAATGTTTATATAAATAAATACGAGCTTCACTTATTAAGCTAGAACTGACATAAAAGCTTAAATGAGCTTATTATTTACTTAAGTTTTAGTTTTATGTGTTATATCAAATATATTTTTAGAAAATGTGACAGAAATAACTAAATAATATATATTATCTTATGTATTTATAAGTTATATGTCATCAAATGAATATGTTTTATGACACCGAGGAAGAACCTGAAGAGATAATCATGATGGAAGATGTCTAACATGAAGACTTGTTCTCCGAAAGAACAAAATTGTTGTTGAAAATTGAAGAACGGTCATGAAGGAAGATATATTATACGTGTAGTATAATCTTTATCCACGTGGGTCAAAGTGTAGTTAGTCTAAAGTTTATTTAAATGTATTATTGGCCTACAAATGTGACTGATGCAAGAAAGTGTACTTAATTTAAAGTTTGGTTAAACGTATTATTAATTGGCCTACAAACGTGACTGATGCAATATTGCAATCAGACCAAAAATCGTCCAACTTCTCCTATCATATAATTATAAAGTTCCAACTAAGTTGTTTTGTTTGGTGTTCCCACCAAGGCAACTTGCCACTAATGTCTCTATCAAGACAGTTAAAACGAATTTTATATGTCAACATCAAGTCACTTCAACAGTATCATGATGTATATAATGAACTTGTAAAGGGGTATCTCCTGAATCCAATTGGAGAGAGAGAGAGAGAGAGAGAGAGAGAGAGAGAGAGAGAGAGAGAGAGAGAGAGAGAGAGAGAGAGAGAGAGAGAGAGAGAGAGAGAGAGAGAGAGAGAGAGAGAGAGAGAGAGAGAGAGAGAGAGAGAGAGAGAGAGAGAGAGAGAGAGAGGAGAGAGAGAGAGAGAGAGAGAGAGAGAGAGAGACTAGTGTGTGTATTCTCGGTGTATATAGTGTGTGTAAGCAATGGTTGAGGGGAGACAAATTTGCATAGTAAATTGTCTCATTGTAAGTGTCAAATATTGTATCATAGTTTGTCCTAATATCATATTACATTTCATTTGTATTCTAAACTTGAGACTTGAAAAATTATAGTGGATTGATCTTTGTTTGTATTATTACCGTTCTTATTATTGCTTTGATCTTTATCTCGATGATTTTGTTGTAAATCCTGCCATCATAACAGTTGTGATCACTCTATATTGTTGAAAGCAAAGCAAGGTTTTAGCTCACCAACGGAAGTCTTGGACTCAATAAAGACGGACTTGGACGCATCAAAGAAAATCTTGGAGTGGAGTCGGAATAAATTCGACTCGACTTCTCTGCCGGAGATCAATAACTAACAAGAACACCAAGGGTGGCTCAACATACGAGCGACTCTTTTTCTTTTATTAAATACTTCGACTCACGAATTACAAAAGAAAACTCACTTGATGAAAAACCAAACCGGGTTTATATAGGCACCCTTTACAAGCAAACTGACTTTATATAATGAACACAAAAACATAAAGTATATCTGTCCTAACTCGAATTTAAACAACTTGGCCTCCAAGTCACAACTTAAGTTGGTTACTCATCTCGATCGCAAATCAGCCTCCCAACCACAACTTGTGACTCCTAGCCATGGCTCAACATCTTATAGCCGTAACTCATTGTTACTAAGTTGCAGCTCACCTTTGTCGTTTGCTAATGTTGATTTCAAAAATATATAAGTTGAATAACGCTGAAAGCAATACAAACATGTAAGAAATTAATGTTAGGTGTGGAGGCTTTAGTTGTCCAAGTTTTGGCCTAGTTATGTTAAGGCACGTTCCATGTTAACCCTAGATCATTTTCCTATAAATATTATGCATTGTACATGTAACTTTTTTTAGAGCACAGAGAAATAAAAATCACTAGTTACAGAGTGGACATAGGTCAATTTAGACCGAACTACTATAAATTTTGTTTCTCTGGTTTAATCTTGGTTTTTCATTTGTGTGTGCATGAAAGAAGAGGAATGTTTGGTTGATCTATTATCCATCGATACCGAACAACTTGTATTAGATCTTCACACTTGTGCTCATCTAGTTTGTGTTCGATTCTTGCCACCTGTTTGCGCGGATCGATCTGCTCGTCGATTTTTTTGGTAACCGTTGTTTCGCTGGGTTGAAAGTTGTTGAAAGACTGGATTGATTGGCATTCGTCTAGTCGTCAGCTTCAAAGATGAAGTTGCAGTCGCCGCCCACGATAAGTGTTCCACTGCGAAATCACAGAGTGCGAAAACTTGAAGTCCTAAATCTTGGAATGCGAAAACTCTATCGAGGTGCGGAATTTTTTAAACATTGCGTTCAGCTGACATTTCTGACGAAATTTCAGGGGCGAAATATTTATCTGAAATCTCAGGTCCAGAAAGTTAGTGCAAAGTCTTTGATTACAAAATCTAAGAGTGTGAGATCTCTGTGTCTAAAATTTCAAGCACGAAATCTCATAGATAAATGGCAGAAGACAGTAAGTTGAAGATCGAGAAGTTCGATGAGAATGATTTTGTGTTTTGGAAGATGCAGATTCAGGATGTCCTCTATCATAATGATTTATACCAAATGTTGGAAGGAAAGAAACCAGAAAAGATAACTGATGCGAATTGGGCTATACTAGACTGAGAAGCGCGCTTTGGGGGTAGTCAGGTTACCATTGGCGAAGAGTGTTGTGTTCAAAATTGTGAATGAGGTGACTACACATGGTTTATATCAAGTCGAACATGTATGAAAAGTCCCCGGTATTGAACAAAGTGTTATTGATTTATCAGTTGGCTAACACCAAAATGAATGAGGGTTCCTCTGTTACTGCTCACATCAACAAATTTAATTCGTTTTAACTCGGTTGAAAGGAGTTGAGATTAATTTTGACGACGTGATCCAAGCGTTATTCCTTTTATCTTCTTTACCGGACAGTTGGTCGGGCACAATGATATCAATTAGTAGTGCATCGGGTATTACTAAGTTTACATTTGAAGGTATCGGTGACATGCTTGTGGGTGAAGACATCCCACGTTGGAATTTAGGGTATTCTTCTGGACGAGGCTTACTGTTTCAGGTTGGGGGTAGAGGGAGAGATAATGAGAGATAATGTCGTTGTTGTTGTGTTTCTAGAACCCTTCTTGTCCCTAATCTCAAAGTCGAATTCGTGGAGCAAAATAATCTAGCGGATGAGTCTAGGTTTCGCGTCTTGCTTGCAAAAGAGATGCCTAATTGCAGCGTGATCGGTAAAGATAATTGTCTTAGATAGCACTAAGTATGAGTGAAAATTATCAAAAGCGAATACCACCACAGTAGTTCCTTCTTAGTGGCCGTGTAATTCTCCGAAGCGTCATTCAGGTTTTTACTGGTATAGTAAATAGGGTGGAAGTGCTTATATTTCCATTGCCCGAGCACTTCACCAACCGCATAGTCGCTAGCTCGCACATACTCTCAAACGGGAATGACCAGTCGGGTGCAGTCATAATTGGTGTTTTTATCAACATTTCTTTGAGGAGAGAAAAGGCTTCCATAAAGCTATCATCGAAGTTGAAAAAACAAACCTTTTCTAGCAGCTTCGTCAGGGGTCGAGAGATCTTTGAGAAGTCCTTGATGAAGCGTCTGTAGAACCCAACGTGCCCAAAAAAGCTACGGATTGCACAGACAGAAGACGGAGGTAGTAGTAGTGAGATTGTATCAACTTTTGCCTAGTCCACCTCTAATCCAGCTTGAGAGACATTATGTCCTAGGACTATTCCTTCCTGGACAATAAAATGACACTTTTCCATGTTAAGGGCCATATTAGTTTCTTCAAATCTTCATAGCATATTCTCAAAGTTTTGCAAACAATGATCATAAGAGTTGCCAAGGACCGAAAAGTCGTCCATGAAAATTTTCATGGACTTTTCAATCATGTCATGGGACATGGCAACCATGCAACACTGGAAAGTAGCAGGATCATTGCAAAGACCAAAAGGCATCCTCCGATAAGTGAAGCTCCCATAAGGGCATGTGAAGGTTATTTTCTCTTAGTCCTCTAGGTCAACTGGGATTTGGAAATACCCATAGAAACCGTCAAGAAAACGGTTATACATACAGTATACCCTAATAATCGTTCGAGCATTTGGTCTTTTATAGTGGCGTTATTAAGCTTTTAATAGCCAATACGACTCTCCAGCCAGTGACGGTACGGGTAAGAATGTTCTCATTTTTATCCTTGGTGACGATAGTCATTCCTCCCTTCTTTGGGACCACTTGGACTGGGCTAACCCAGTGGCTCTCAGAGATGGGATATATAAGCCTAGTGTCAAGGAGTTGACGACCTCCTTTTTAACCACTTCCTGTACGTTGGGATTTACCCTTCGTTGTGGTTGGACGACTGCTTAACACATCCTCCATTAAAATCTCGTGAGTGCAGACAGATGGGTTAGTGCCTTTGATATTCGATAACCTCCACGTGATTGCCTTCTTGTGCCTCCTTAGGACTGATAGAAATGCTTCTTTTTCAGTTTCGTTTAGGCATGCATATATGATCACGTCAACTTGGAATCTTCATCCACGTAGGCATATTCAAGATGCTCAGGGAGCTCCTTGATTTTAAGAGGTGATGGCTTTTCAGCAGTCGAGTGTTCTTGTGTGGTTTCTTCCTCTTCGTTAGCATCCACAACCTGGATAGTCTCCTACAAGGGAGTCCTCTTCCAGAATTTCCTGGGCAAGTTCCTCTTCTTCTTTTTCTTTCTCAGGTAGGCAAGGGGGATCATTAGATGATGGGTACACGAGCGACCGTTTAATCTTAACGGAGAGCTCATCTCCTCCGAGCCACATCATAGTATTTTCGTTGCTTGGGTTGATCACAACCCTCACGTGTCTTAAAGAGGTTTTCGAAGATGAGGTGGGTGTCCTCAAGGATGATGAAATCGGTTGGGATATTTACGTCATTTAAACGAATTGTAACATCCTTAATTATTCCATTCGTGTAACGGACTGATCGATCAAAGAGAACGAGAGACAAACAGAATGGGATTAGTTCACCTAGTTCTACACTGTCCAAAATGCAATAAGGCATCAGATTCACATACAAACTATCATCTACTATTGCAATTTTAAATTTCTTTTTTACAAAACATGGAATAGTTTGCTTATCAAGAAAGTTTTCAAATATAGTGCGTATCAATGTCATTTTTTCGTAGGACCTTGTGGTCAAAGTATCGTTACGTTCGGATATGTTGTCATGAACCAGTAAGGAAACAACCCACGTACCGCATTATATTATTGAGTGAAAACATTTATAAGGAGTTAGGATCCGTTTCATCCCCCGCACCGCTCTCGCGTGTACGCGGTCAGTCGTAACCAAAACCGAGTCCACAAACGCACCGCTCTCACACGTACGAAATGACAAAATATTACCAACCCGGAATCCAAACCATTACCTCTAAACCACTCTCGCGTGAATAACGTTAACGTGTTATTTACACAAACATAAAAACACCAATTCATCAATTTCCATGGGGTTAAGGTTTCATCTTTATATGCCCCCACAACTCTATCCGGGTGTCACTCACCGACTAATGTGCTTTTGAAAGCACAAATGATCCATGATACACAAGGTAAGTTTTGTTTTTAAGAACGAATAATACACTTTCAATATAAAGATTTACACACCTTAAGGTTGGTTTATGGATTCATGTTACTAATGTTGATGCATAAACCTTGTGTGGTCGTTACTGTTCGAATTGTCAAACAGACTGGTTTGTCGAAGACATGAACTAAGGTCCGAACCTCAGCCGAACTCTAGGTTCGGAGTTGGCCGAACTTAGATGGCCGAACTCCAAGTTCGGAGGGAGTTCGGACAGAGTTCGGAGGTGCCGAGTTCGGACCTTATGAAGAAGTATAAATAGATTCGTCTTTGTATTTCTTTGTAAGTTTTCTGTTTTGTGTCTGTGTGTTGAGAGGGGAGGTTCTGTCCGACCTCCCCCAGAGCTTAATCGTTGTATACTCCTTCGTTATGTAATCATTCAACATGATTCAATGACAAAACTTCCGTCTCATCCATAGAAACGATCCGTAAACGGTTTTTCAGTTGGTATCAGAGCTGTTGGCTCTTTCTATGGTCGAAATCTATCGTTTTTCTTCATTTTGAGACGTTAAACCTTCGGTTAGGAGTGATTGGAAGTGTTTCTGTTTGGTTTTTAATCAATCGAGTCTTCCTGAGTCATGTTTTTACCTTACAGAAGCCTTTAGATGTCAAAATTCGATCAAATTCTGAATCTGGTTCGAGTTCAAAAATTTCCAGTTCGAGTTCGGACAACGTTCGGCCGAAGAACAGATCTGAAAAATAACCGCTCCGAACTCCAGGTTCGGAGGTCCGATGGTCAGGTTCGGAGATGGCTCCGAAGGTCAGGTTCGGACTAGGTCCGAAGGTCAGGTCCTTGGACCCCGCTTCTCAGGGGCGCTGCCCCCGAACCCCCGTTAGGTGGGAATTTTACAGAAGCGGATCAGTTATCGAGTTTACCCTTGATTCGGTAGCTGTGGGGTGTTATGTTTGAAGAAAATCCAGATCACGATATTTGTTATGAGTTAGTGATCGAATTTCAAGAAATAAGTTTGTGGGTAGTCATTGTTCTTGATGATGGACAGAGATTCAAGAATACGTGTTTCTGATGATGGACAGAGATTCGGAGACATGGTTATGATTACTTGGGAACGTTTGTCGGAGATTATCATTCCACACAAACTGAAGATTAAATGAGATTAAAGATTCCATTGCGGGCCACTTGAGTTTATCATTCCACTACAAGAATGCAGGGTTGGAATCATAAGAAATTGAAGATTTGAATATGTCACTTGTTTAGAGGGAAATTGGGGACCCTAAAAAAAAAACTTTCAAAGTTTCATAATTGAAAAAGTGAATATTCAAAAGCAATCAGTTCAGGGATGATGGTGGTTTTTGATCTTCATGGAAATGTGGTATATTATGATGTTCGTGCGAACCGATATGTCAAAGTTTTCAATTATGGTTTGGAACTTTCTGTCATATGCCCGATACTTTCTTGAGTTGTCGAAAGACTTGGTCAGATTCCAGTCTGCAACGAGATATACGTTTACCGGAGTAATATATTGGGATGGATTTGATGCTGAGGGGGAATTTCCGTGATTGAAGATGCTGATCGTGTCTGTTTTCATAAAGATCAGAATGTGTTACAATTCGGTGAAGATTGAAGATTATTATCAAGATGCAGTGATGTTCGTGTGTCTTTATAATTTCCGGATACAACTTATGAAGTAAACCATTATCATACATGCGGGTTCCAATTGGATGGTTGTGCTTGAAGCTAGGGGGAATTTTATTGGTTGTGGAGATTGTACAAGATTCGAATTGTATCCTGCATACCTGATGATTCGGTCAAGGGGAGTTTGCTAAAGATAGAGATGTTTGCAGCAAGCTGACTGAAGATTGCTAGAAGATCAATGTCTGGATTCGACAGTAACGTCCAAGGGGGAATTTGTTGATGCATAAACCTTGTGTGGTCGTTACTGTTCGAATTGTCAAACAGACTGGTTTGTCGAAGACATGAACTAAGGTCCGAACCTCAGCCGAACTCTAGGTTCGGAGTTGGCCGAACTTAGATGGCCGAACTCCAAGTTCGGAGGGAGTTCAGACAGAGTTCGGAGGTGCCGAGTTCGGGCCTTATGAAGAAGTATAAATAGATTCGTCTTTGTATTTCTTTGTAAGTTTTCTGTCTTGTGTCTGTGTGTTGAGAGGGGAGGTTCTGTCCGACCTCCCCCAGAGCTTAATCGTTGTATACTCCTTCGTTATGTAATCATTCAACATGATTCAATGACAAAACTTCCGTCTCATCCATATAAACGATCCGTAAACGGTTTTTCAGTAACCCACCAATGGTTTGCTTTTCCCAAGTGAATGTATGGTTTAGCCACTCATGGCTTTAATGTTTTGTTTAAAAGAAGTTAATAAGTTCAAAGAAAAACATTAACAAACTCTATTTAAGTTGAATGCTTACAATCTTGATTTGAAAACAATGTACCAAGCTTGAAAACAATGGCTTAAACCGAAAATTAAAACTAAGTACTATAAGAGAAGAGAAGAATTGAGCAAAGAACAATGGATGAGAAGACTGGTATTTATAGGCCCAGATTGTACGGGCGGCAGGGGCGGTGCCAAGGTTGGGAATGAGTCGTGCCCTGTAGTGAAATGGCAGGAATCTTCGTCTGACTAGGCACGGGTTGTGCCAGTCAGGGCACGGGTCGTTCCTGTTAGTATTACACGGGTCGTGCTTGTCATATGCCAAAAGTCAACTTTATGTCCTTTCTGCAGCACGACACAGGTCATGCCTAGGGTGGGCACGGGTCTCGCCATAGGTCAGAAATCATGAACTCTTCATATGTTCAGCATTATTAACTTCTTTTATTATTTTAGGCTGGATTAAACTGAAAAGCTACAAATGAAACAATATTACACAGTTAGATGAATAATTATACATAAATAACTCAAAATGCGAGGAATATTTGATATAAAAATATGTATAATTTGGTGCACATCAACGCCCCGTGCTCGTCAGAGGATCTTCCTCAATCTTACAAATATAGTGCACGGGGTGTCTCTTTGTCATACAGGGTTTCGTGTTAGGAGGGGCACGCCACGTGTTGGCAGGGGCACAACCCGTGTCTATCATGAGATGCCACATTAGCTACAAAAGTCAACAACTTTGTCATATCTACAGGGGGCACGAACCATGTTGAGTGGGGCACGACCTATGTCTGGTCCAAAATCACTAAGTCTTCAGTTTTTCTTCATTTTGTTTAGCATAATTGACTTCTTTTGTGATTTTGTCCATGGATTAATCGAAAAAACTACATATGAAATAATATTAAGTTGTTTTATAAATAATTAATCAGAAATAACCAAAAAGTGAGGAAAATTTGATATAAAAACGTATATATATATGTGCAGTGACCTTTGGAAGTAGGAAACCCAGCGTCCAAGAGAAGATCCATGTTCAACGTGTAAGGAAATGTTCAGTCAAACCAGTCAATGGATCTTGTGACAGTGGGAGCACCCGGGGTGTTTCAGTTACAGTTCTCAAAATACAGTGGGTTGTGAGAACCAGTGTTCCCACGATGGAAGACATATCCATCGATTACTTCCTCGGGATGGAGAGTCAAGAGGGTTCTCAGTCAGTCTTAGTGGCTAGCAGTGTAAGTGAGGCAATACACATGGAGTAGGTAGAGATAGAGAACGAGTCAGTGACTGATATTGCCGGTACTGACGTATTAAAGCTTTGGGGAGTCCAACAGGCCTTCAGGTTAAATAATGCGAAGGCCGTTGCATCTAGTGGTGAAAGAGGATTAAAAGAAGTACAGATATGCTGAAGAAACTAGAGCGTAATTTTGAAGATTGTCAAAGCCACGGAGTGAGAGATTGTTGGGTGTGAAAGTTTTAACTAGTCCAAGTCTTTGTCCAGTTATGTTAAGGCCCTTCCAGTGTTAACCCTAGATATTTTCACATATATATCCACACACGTATTAGCTAGGCATTGTACATGTAATTCTTTTTTTTTCTTCAAAGCAAAAAGAAAAAAGAAAAAAAAATTACTAGTTGCATAATGAACCTAGATTAGTTGTACTAAACCACTATAAATTTTATGTCTCTCTCGTTTCATCTTGGTTTTTCTTCGTGTGTATAAAAGAAAAAGAGTATTTGGTTGATCTATTATCCTTCTATATCTAACAAGAAATTGGTTCATGAGATTAGGATGTGTTGCCTAAAAGAGCTTGACTATTAATCATGAGAGAAAAAATATACACGTCACACTGTTCTTTTTATCTATGGTTTTATTTCATTGATAATTGATGGACTAAATAAAGAAAACCATTCATCCCCCTTTGACGTTTGTGCATATCTTATTAGCAACGCAATCTAATACTTTAAATCTTAATCATGATTCGTATAATTCTTGATTGGAATTTGGATGAATTACTAAACTACAAAATCAAAGAATAATTTTATACTAATTACATAAGCCTTTTATTGATGATGTAATTAGCAAGCTGGCAATTAAGTCGATATACATAATTATATCTAGTTTCGAAGTGAAATCGAATACAATATACTAGGATAGAACCCGTATGTTATACGGGTTGAATAAAAAAAAATATATCTATAATTGTTAATTCATGCATATTCTCCTTATTACCAGAATAACGTATTACATTACATTAGATAAAAAAAACTAAAGTTATAATTCATAATATGATATTTGTGACTTTACTCTCTTTATTTTTAAATAATAAAGAGAGTTTAAAAAAACAATCAAACCCTCAATAGCGACTAACATGCAAGATAAACATGATCATGTTTAAAAAACAATCAAACCCTCAATAGCGGCTAACATGAATTATGAATTGACAAACTTGACACCTTAAGTCTGTATAGAATGTTGATGAGTATAAAGTTTTATCAAAATTCTAATGAGCACATTCTAAATGTTAAGTATAAAATCTAAATTATAATCAAAAGATTATAATATTATCAATAAAAAATGTTATGTTGATATACATTAGAAAACTTACAATTGTATTAGTCGCAATGTCTACAATTTCTAAATTGGATAAACATGGCTCATTTGATATGGTAGAAAAAACTATTTAATTTTGGATATTATGAACATTATTTTTATCGTTTATGAATTTCTCTATAAATAGTACCACCCACAACGCAACGCTGATTGAATTTGTAAAATAGTATTAGGTATTCTTTAATTAAAATATTAAATTCAATTATATTTGACAACACACACAAAATAAGTGTTTATTGGTATTTATAAGTTTCTACATATTTTTTAAAATGAAAATAATAATAGTTTAAAAATTATTTTTGGATAAAAATAAGATGTAAATTAATATATGATTGTCAAATTCCATAAATATAAATATATAAAAATATATCATGATTATAAAATAGGATATAGTTTCCAATAAAAATAATTAATTATGGAGTAGATTTGGGAGGGAAAACTTTTGTGAGAATGAATTTAGTGTTGACATGTGTCAACAATTGTAATTGTTTATTAGAGTAGGAAGATTTTACTTTATTTCACACTATAAAGGTGTTTTAGAATCCATTTTGCTTATGTTTTATTTTATTAATAAGATATTATTATCTCTTCGTTATGATTGAGATAACGTGGGTATATAAAACAATTATATTATTAAAAATTTAATGTAAATAAAATGTAAATAAAAAGTGACCGGGCAATGTCGTTAATTAAAATTAAGGGAGACTACCATGTGACATCCAACCACTAAAGCCACGTGGGCCAATCATGTGAAAAAAATATTTACTAACAACTCGTACTTTGTTTAAATCAGTAATTTATATATGTATATTGCATTATAATAAACAAGTATTAGTTATTGTTTAGTTTCTTTAAGGGGGAATTACGTATATGTCTCTAATTTAAAGTAAAATTTCATATTTCATCAAAACACAAGTTTTCAATACATAATATACAACGCTTTTTAAGTATTATTTGGGGGAAATATGCCATTTCATAAATTTAGAGAGAGAAATATACAATTGTCCATTTCTTTAACGACAACAACATCAAAGTCAAATTTACACCAATCTCTTCATTCTTGACAATTTGATGTTAGCCATGCCTTTTATGCAAACAAAGGTGTTAGATATTATCTCTTTCGTGATTTTCTCATGACTCCCTTTTGATATTGTTATAGATGTGTTCGTTTTTTGTATCCAAATACATAACAAAGGTGACAAAGGATGCCAAACCATAAGGACACAAACCGTAATTAACTCTAAAGATAATAGAATGTGCTAATTTTTATACGGCCCGCTTAGGTTAATTTAGTATTCATGAGTCGAGCTAGCCCTTCTCACTGAATATCTACACCAAGTGGACGCACCACTTAGGACACAACTTCCGACAACTCTTACATCCATTATTTCTGGACCGTATAAATGGTGAATCAAGATCTCATCAATTTTGTTCTTGTTAGGCTACCCGTAATGGATAAGGCCCCATAAGGCCCCAAATGGGGCATTATCCGTCATGTGGACGATGACTGGACAATGGGCTTTATGGGGCTTTATGGTGTAGTGGATAAAGCCCCCATAACGCCCCACCATCATTTGACTTCTCCCCCTCTCTCGGCGTTACCTGACTCACGCCCTCCCCCTTTTTTTTATCTGATAACACCTCATAACGCCCCTGCGTAGTGGGGCGGGACGTTATTAGGGACGTTATGGGCTCTTTTTTTACCCCATAACGCTCCATTACGGGTAGCCTTAGAATTTTTGCTCTCATACTTTTCAACTCAGATGATGAGTAGGTGTTGATTCAAATAACTAATTTAAATAATTTACTTTTAAACTGCTAAAAATTATTAATTATAAACAAATAACATAAATTTAGTTGTAACACTCCCTATTATCTTAGATTTTACTTGTCACTTGTCACACCCCTCAACCACCGTATAAAACCAACTCCCATTTAATTATTTTTCACATTATTTCCAAACTTTTCCTCTAAAAAACATTCTCTATCAAATCTCAAACCCAAATTGAATTTTTCTAAAATAAAAAATAAAAAATCAACCCCAATTTAACTCATAGTTTCCACAAATTTTTTTTATGCACGGACACAATCTCAAAGTCCGTCAATATTCACGAGTAACATCTCAATAGCTAGTGTGTAACATGTTTCGTCTCCCCACTGAGCAACATCGCTACGAACAGCATGTTATTTTTAATATTTTTTTTTTGTTTTTATGTTTTTTTATTGATATTGTAATTTTTCAATTGGTGAATGTTATCTTTTAGTTAATTTTATTCTTTATTATGCGGTTCATGTACTCTCTTTGAATAAAATTTGAACACACCCTTTGTATTGTACATATTTTTTTTATGTTTCATATGGATGATTCTACAAAAAAAAAAATTTAAATAAATAAAATAGATCAAAATAAAAAAATAAATAAATAGTGTACATGACAATATATTGTGTTCAAGTTTTGTTTGAAGAGAATACCACGACGACAATGTGAGTCTTATTTCACCCGAATTCTTTTAGTTATGAGTTATTGAATTTGTTTGGTTTTATTGTTCAGATTTTAACTTTCTTACGGAAGGAAAGTTCACTTTTCTTGCATTTGCTTGTAAGAATTTATATTTTCTGTGATCAATTTTTTTTTGAATTTTATGTTGCTCATGTAATGCATTTATTTTTTAAATAACAAATAAACTTTTTTCTTAACTCGAAGCAATATTAGAACGAGTTTTGAAGACGAATTGGTTGAACTAGTCTAAACCGTTTTGGACATGTTACAGTTTTTTATACTATTTGAACGGTAAACACACCAGTAAATATTCACCAATCACCCATTATGTGGGATTTAAACATGCACCACTTGGAAGAGTTTAAACACTAGATACTATTTGGTTAAATACTTAAATGCCTTTTGATGTCATGTTATAGTTGTAGTCTTATCAAACTGGTTTGAAACTGAACCCGTTTTTTTCCAAACCGATTTTTAAACGGTTAATTACAAACGGGTCTTGTTTGAACCCGAATCATCAAAACAAAAATATAATATGCTCCTCTAATCCATGTCATCCAAATGAGTGAATTAAAGAACATGAATATAATATGAATGTAGATACATTTTCAAGTGTTCTAGTATGAGTTTTCATGAATAATAGCACTTTTGAGTAGTGATGACTCTCATGTAAAAAAAGACAAAAGTGCCTGAGAAGTCAAAAAGTTAAATAGAATCCAATGCAAATGGTACGAGATACAATGGCAGGTCGGCTATCATCCGATTTCTTTTTCTCTTTTATATATTTTTTAACGGTATTTTTTTACTAACCATGTAATCTTGGTCCCATTTGGTTAAAAAATTATAACTTTTCTACCCATGTATACTGAAAAAAAAGAACATACATATGAATTACATATGTGTAGGGAAATGTATAAACTAAATTTCTTTGTTTTTTGTTTGAATTTCATGAAAAATGAATAAACCTTATATTTATATTATTTTGTTATATTTTAAACTTTTTTAAGATTGAAAAAATAAAAGATCCGTTTTGTTTTTTTTTGTTCTCGCAATATTTATAGTTCTCGAATGAAACTTCCCCTATGTATATATATGAAGTTAGTTAAATTTACAAAGGAGTTAGATGGTGTGGTGCTAAAATATATGTAATAAAACTGGTCTCAATTTCAAATCTTACATGGTGCACATTCTCAACTTTTTCGTTTTATTTATTTTTCTAGTTTATTTTCCTTTGGTGAACTTTTTTGCTTATTTTGTTTTCCTTATTTTCGTTCTGTATTTCATTTGAGTTTTTTTTTTTTTAATTTTAATTTAATATATTTATGTTTATGTATCTCTTATTACGTTTTCATACAACATTATTTGTCGTCACAACGCGCGACTGATATCATTCTCATTAGCATATAATATTGAAGTATGAGATATTGAAGTTTGAATGATAATTAATAGTAATGTAATACTGAGTTTATATTTTAGGACCCATTCGAAACTCTCTCAGGAACGACCCTTTCTGGCTCAAATCATTTTGGATTTAAAATGGTGTTGGATTATATCAAAGTTGGTCATTTGTTAATTTTTTTTTTACTATAACAGTTTGGGTTAAAAACCGGTTCTTGAGGGGACCTTGACTGTGTTTGACCGGATTGAAACCATGTTTTAACAGGTTCAGGTTCAGCTCAAGTTTAACCGATTTCAAAGTATAGCATTACAAATCGGTTTCAACCCTACTGTTACGTTCTATTCTAAACCTGTCAAACTGATTTCGTACCGGTTTCGGTTTGCAAGCCGTTTATCTTCTTACATCTCTAGTTGAGTAGTTGGTATATATCATTCTGGGCCTCAAAATCTTTACAATATTGACCACTGTAAGCATCTCGAAAATACAGCCCATTAAGGCCCATTACGTATCTAGGCTTAGCCTTGGGCTTATCTCCACACTATTCCTATTCTTTTGGTACTTTACCATTCTGCCAAAAAAAAAAAAAAAAAAACCACACAAATTAAAGAAATGTTTCGAGTAAAATATTTTACAAAAGAATTTGAAAAATAAAATTAAATCGTAATAAGAAGGTAAAACCAATAAAAACATAATGTTTATATTCTCAGATATAGTTGCCAATTATATTTATGTTTACATTATAATATTATACTTAATTTTTAACTTTTTCAAATTTAATATTTCAACTTTCGTTAAAAAATTCAATCAAATTTAGTTTCAATTAATTATAAAATGTAGACTTAACTCTTAAGTAATTATCAATTCTATTTCTATCAAATTGAGTTGCACTAAGACAACATCTTAGCATGAGCGGTTATTCGGTTTTGGACTGTTAACTAGCATCCGCCAGATTTCGTGGTGTTGTGTGAGTCTTTCAAATTAAATAAGATAATCAAGTCATGTCAATGAGACATTAATCAAGCTAAGTTTTCATTGTCCATTGTTTACCTGAACCATATGAGTGATCATACTTTTAAGAGTTAACTTCGCTTTTGGTCCCCAAGGTTTGCACATTTTAACACTTTTAGTCCAATTTCAAAAATTATAACATTTTAGGGCCTATACTTTCAATTTCTTAACAATTTTAGTCACTTTTTAAAATCTCATCCAAATTAACGGCTAAAATCCGTCAAATGAGAACTATTTTTAATTGAACCATTTTCCCTTTTATTTATGTGATAAAAAGGAAAAGGGTTCATTAAAAAAATAGCCTTCATTTGACGGATTACAGTCGTTAATTTGGATGAAATTTCAAAAAGTGATTAAATTGTTAAGAAATTGAAATTACAGGCCCTGAAATGTTATAATTTTTGAAATTTGATTAGAAGTGTTAAAATATACAAACCTTGGGGACCAAAAGCGAAGTTAACTCTACTTTTAATTATCTCCTTTTACATTTTATATTTAAAACCAAAAACCAACTTTTAGACTTTTTAGTTTTTTGATCATAACATCCGCATTTAGACCTGCTTGGACCACGATTGGTAGCAGTCGTTGCATGAGAATGTGATGATCGTGAGACTTTAACCCGACTATATTTGAATTATTAGCAAGGACCTTACTTTTGAAGTTGGATCCAAAACCATCAGGTAGTCTCACTTCTTTAATGAAGCGACAAAATCGTTCTCGGTCACTAGGTTTGAAAGAGTATGGAGCTTGAGGTTGAATGGCTTTCTTATTGTTTTGTGTTTTAAGCCATAGATTTTCCCGTATCCCCAACTTTTGCAAATCTCCTCTTGCTTTTGGTGTGTCTTTTGATTTGTCATTCATCAATAAAGTACCCAACAAACTCTCACACACATTCTTCTCGATATGCATTACATCAAGATTATGTTTTAATTCGAGAGAAGACCAATAATCAAGCTCGAAGAAGATACTCTTTTTCCTCCAATTCAGCTCCTTACTGTACTTTATTTTCACACCTCCATGGTTAGGATGCTTACCTGGAACAAGATTAGCAAAGATATTTAGTTCTTGCAATATCTCTGCAGTACTAGGCTTTTTAGGAGCCTTTCTTTGTTCTGTTTTGCCATTAAACAACAGACTTTTCCTCCACTTATGCTTCCTATCCTGCAAGAATCTTCTATGACCAACAAATGCTATCTTACTCTTTACACGTTCTGAGGGTGTGTCTTTGTGACAAGTAGCGCATGCTTTATAACCTTGACCACTCCATCCAGACAAGCTACTACGAGCAGGATAATCATTAATCGTCCATAATAGTGCCGCACGCATATTGAAAACAGTCTTGGTTGATGCGTCTACCATTTGAACTCCTTCGGCCCACAACATTTTCAACTCATCAACTAAAGGCCTCAAGAAAACATCTATGTCCTTTCCAGGTGATTTAGGACCGGGAATTAGTAAAGTCAACATAAAAGAAGACTCTTTCATGCATGCCCACGGCGGTGTATTGTATGTTGTTAACACTACCGGCCACATGCTATAAGACAAAGACATATTGCCGAATGGGTTAAAGCCATCGGCAGCCAAACCTAAACGAACGTTCCTTGGTTCTATGGAAAAATCAGGATATCTCTTATCAAAATTTTGCCATGCCTCCCCGTCCACTGGATGACGCATAATACCATCCGTTGAGCGTCCAGTATTATGCCAAGTCATATCTTTCGCCGTGAACCTGGAACTATACCTTCGTCGAAGCCGTGGAGTTAAAGGAAAGTAGCGTAACACTTTCCTTGGTACTTTTATCTTCCCGTTTGTGTTTTTGTTACGCCATCTGCTCTCGTTACAAACCGGACAATTCTGCAAAGCTGCGTTCTCCTTCCAAAACAAAGCACAATCATTTTCGCATACATGAATGGATTCATATCCTAGCCCTATCTTCCTCAACTTCTTCTTACAATCATAATATGATTCTGGCACATGATTTCCTTTTGGTAATACAGATCGTAGAAACTCAAGAAGTTGGTTAAATGAACTATTCGTCCATTTGTTAGCGGCCTTCATGTGCATCATTTTTGCTACAAAGTTTAAAGATGACATCCAAGTACAACCGGGGTATATTTCGGTTTTGAGCTCGTCAAACAATGCATCGAATTCTGGGTCTAAACCGGTTCCATCTTCATCTACATTCGTAATTAGCTCTTCTCTAAGATCATCATATACATCAAACATTTCACCAATTTCTTCTTCAATCCGTGGCTTTTTACTATAAATAGCTGCTACTTCCGCCTCATTAGCATATCTTTCACCGTGATGTACCCATGTCACATACGCTTGTAGAAACCCATATTGTTGTACGTGGGCAATTATCGTATCCATATCCTCTCTGTTACGATTGACACACCTTTTACACGGGCAACACGCTTTTCCTTCACTGTTAACATGGTTCCTCGCAATATTGATAAAGTTGTGAAGACCCGTTATAAAATCCTTAGAAGTCCGGTTTCGCAACTTAGTCCAGCTCTTATCAATTGTCATTGCTGTTTTATTATAAAAAATTAGATTGCTAAATATAAACAAACTCTAGCTAGTGTTTTCTATCCTAATCATACAGATGGGTGAAGGTATAAAGGGTCACCAAAATCAAGATTGTTTATCAGATTGGTAGTAACAACACTTGTCTCAGGCATGATAGAATAGGAACAAACAAGCACACACACGGTAGAGGAAAAAACAGTTCATAATAGGACTACACAGATTAGAAAAAAATTTACCTAAAGAAGAGCAGCGAGAAGTCTTGATTTCCTGCACATAGGTTAACAATTTATCAAAGAGAGCCTAAAAAAATATCACGACAGTCCATTGTGTAAATAAAGACCAAAAAAGGGCAGCAGCTGGAAGCAAACGATAAGCGATTATATGATCGAAGCAATTGGTTAGCAACCAAAAAAACGCAAAGGAGATAGAATTACCGGTGGATGAACTTTTAGAGAATACAATTCTAACTTGGAGCGTCGCGTCGCGTCGCAGGGGGTCGCGTCGCGGTAACCTCCGGCTGCTGGTAACGTTGCGCAGAGGACAGCGAAGGCGGTGGAGCGGAGGTGCAGGGGGTCGGGTGGCGTCGCGGTGGAGGTGCAGGGAGGTGGGAGCGGCGATGGTAAGTGTTAGGGTTTTTTTTGTTAAGAATGAAAAGAAGACAGTCGCGATGGGTTTGTTAGGGTATTATCCTTTTTGCCACGACATGTCGTCGCTAAATGCCTGTTTCTTAATTTTACTGCAACCTTTTTGCGACGACATGTCGTCGCAATACTTATTATCCTTTTTGCCACGACATGTCGTCGCTAAATGTCTGTTTCTTAATTTAATTGCAACTTTTTTCGACGACACATCGTCGCAAATCTTATTATACTTTTTGGCACGAAATGTCGTCGTTAAATATTTTTTTCTTTTTTTATTTGCTGTTTTTTTGCGACGACATGTCGTCGTTACGGTTTCCCTAGTGGCGCCTACGTTTTTCGTTTCCCGCTCACTTAATTTGCGACGACAGGTCGTCGCTAAATCCATCACATATAAAAAAATTCAAAAATTCCATTGGGGACGACATGTCGTCGCTAAATCCATTTCAATAGCGACGACATGGGTCGTCGCTATTGTTATCGTCGCAAATGCCAGTATTTGTTGTAGTGGAAGTAGTAATTGACTAACCAATAGCAATAGAACTCATATTGAGTTGTTCAGCTATGAAGAAGCCCTAAATCTACCATATAGACTACACCGGCTGAAAATGGCACTTAAAGATGTGTTGAGAACATAAACTTAATTTACCGGTAGTGGTATTAATTTTATCAAACGATGTGTGTGTACTGTCTAAATAAAGCATGTGTGTTTAATATTTATTAAACGAGTTTTATAAATAAGGTGAAATCAAGTGATGGCATATGTCATAAGTGTGTGTGATTTTATATATGTCATAAGTGTGTGTGATTTTATATATGTGCGTCTGGTATGCGTGTCGCATAGTAAGGTGTGGTACTTGTATTTGCATGATCCCTAACCCACACACTTAAATTCAAGTAACAAAAGCATGATCCATTTAGCTCATTTATCTATACACAAATGGGTTGATGGGTAATAATATGTAGTAATTGAGTTGGGGGGTGTAAGAAAATGGGTTCAAAACTAGTTAGTAGATGACATGTTTCATTCAACAGGTTGATTGGTTGATTCGTTTAACTAAACTGATAACCAGATCAATCCTAATACGATCTGTTTATGTAAACAAGTTAACCCAAACAAGATTTGCTTTTTTAACCAGGTTAATATATCATGTCAAGATCTATTTTTTTCCTAAGAAAAAAAGAAAATTAGTTTGATGGTGCCCAAATAAATTTAACCGAATTATAATTATCCCACACCCACATAAATCATCAATATAGCAAAGGGTTTTACTTTGCAAACATTGATTAGGAGATATACCCGCCCATAAATGTCTTGCTGCTTATATCGTATTAAAATCATAATCATTATTCATATCCAACAAATGTTTCATTTCTGGCGTGACCATATAAACAACGATTCATATCAGGTAGATAGATGTCTTGTTAAGGTTTGGGGAAGTTGTCGTGCAAAATTGTCTACAAAAATCACCGACTCTTTTTTACTTCATATTGTTTTGACTCTTAGAGAAATTTATAATTTTTATCTAGTTGATTTGTTATATATACGTGTGCATACATCATTCATACTTTTAAAATGTTTAACCTTCTAATAGTGAATATTATTAGATCTACAATTAAAATGTTAAGTTATTGATATTAGGTTTTATTTAAATGTTGGTACCAAAAGTACCATTATTGAGGAATAATCTTTTTGATTCGTTTTTTATTTTTCTTTCTTTTATATAATTTGACTTGTTCCTTGCTCAATCATTTTGACACCACAATTCCTAAAAATAAAATTATGGCCATTAGTAGTAGTGCTGAGCCGTTCTTAATCTTTTCTTGATCACAAGTCACTTTCAGTCTTGTTGGTCCTCATATAATTATACATCCTTCACATGGAATACTATTGTTCACTTTTTAGAACATTTGGTTGATATTGACACAATTAATTCAAAGAATTAATCTCTTTGACTATCTAAACTATATATATATATTATATACATGTAATTACAGCTTTTAAATATATATATATATATATATATATATATATATATATATATATATATATATATATAGAGAGAGAGAGAGAGAGAGAGAGGAAGGATAAAATATAAACCTCTCCGCGTTTGGAAAACCGTGAAAACCAAGCTAAAAAATTCGATTTTTGTTTCGATTTTTTTTTATGGTGATTCTCTAAGTTAAAAAGACCCCCTTTATGCAAAAAAATAAAAAAAAACGTCTAGTAAAATTTTTTTAAAAAAATATTTTATAACCAAATGAATCTTGATCTAATAAAACACAGAATGATAGACAATTTGGTCTTAGCAGTTTTATTGATTTTTAATTAAGTTTCTTCATTTTGTAAAAACATTTATAACTTTCACATATGACATTATTTAAAAAAAAATTACATCATAAAACAAACAATTTTTTATCTTTAAACGCGTATACGGTTGCTATATATAAAATTAAATAATTCATTCTTGTCATTCCTATCAAAACCAAACTTCTCACAATAACCATTCACTATGTATGTAACATAATCTACACATGACTCATACATATATAGTCTATCTAATACTTAGACGACATTGTTTGTTTTTTCCTATGCATTTTATAATATTTTGATTCATTTTATTTTATGACCGATAGAAATGATTTTTATTATTAGATGCCCTATACCCATCCTTTTTGATAGGTCCTAACACGAATTATATACACTACATAGTGAGGATCACAATCATTGATACAATTTGGAACCAAGCTATCTTATCAATATATTTATAAAAAAGTCTTGATCTAGTGATGAAATTGTGATACATAATAATCTTATGTTTCATTACTAAAGAATCATACAATCTTTCTATTTATCCTTTAAATTACTCACATATATATATATTCTCTCAGTTTCATTTCCCACCGGAAACTGTTCTACGAGAAGTTTGAATTCGTTCTGTTCGGATATTAATGATCGATCTTGGTTTGACATGGCCATTTTTTATATTTAATTTTTTTTAAAGTCGACAAAAATAAATGATTTTTTGTTTTCTTCGAATAATTTTAGAGGACAAGTATTACGTTAGGGGAATACTTTATCATTGTTTCTTTTCATCTTGGTTAAGGGGGCCTGCCGCATGATGCGATTGAACATATTGTTGTGGCATGTTTGTTAGGTCTTTCTCATTTATTATATGTCGATCGATAATGTTGTAAATATTTTTACCACTCTTAGTTGTTTTTATTAAGTTTTTGGATTGATAATATATTTGCATAAGTTAAGTTTATAAGGCGCACGTGTGAGTGGATCTTCAGAAGATGATATGCCATGATTCCAAATTGTAAACATGAAAGGAGAATAGTTTTTCATCGATCGATCAAGCAAAATAACAAACCAGAATACTTGAGAGTTGACATAACTAATTAATTTTAATTTGGCCCATATATGTTATTAGCTTTTGGTTGGTAGTCTTTCACTAGTCACCCTCGAAGTCATTCCCTTTTCATGCACCGATTACATCTCTTTCACTCCACCGGCAATGCCACTTCCTTAGTCCCAATCAAAAATCATATAAACTTAAAAATGAAGCACTAACTAAAATTCACAAACTAATGAATACACTCATAGAATAATGAGTTTCATAGACGTAGGACATTCATTGGTAATTATACATATATACATTTAACAAAAGCCGAATAGTGTTTGCTTATTATTAGGGCACATGGCTCTGTTGGATGGATGCTACGTGTATAGGGTTCCAAAGTGATCTCTCCATTGTATTTCATATGTATATATAATTACAGATATTACATCGACACACCTATACTATTATCGATATACAATCTAATACGAGACATAATATACATGCTAATATACCCCCTCAATCTAAGGGGGAGTACGACGGACACTTAGACTGTCTCGAAACTCTAGAAAAAGATAACGCAGTAACCCTTTTGTGAAAATATCCGCAAACTGATATCGAGAGGGAGCATGAAGAACGCGGATATGTCCCCGCCGAACCTGATCCCGAACAAAGTGGATGTCAATCTCAATATGCTTGGTTCTCTGATGTTGGATGGGATTCTCGGACATGTAAATAGCGCTAACATTATCGCAATAGACCAGCGATGTGCGTCGTGGAGGTGTGCCAAGCTCTAACAAAAGATTACGTAACCAGCAAATTCCAGCCACCACATGAGCTACCCCGCGATACTCGGCCTCCGCACTGGATCGTGAAACAACAGTCTGACGTTTCGACGACCAGGAAATCAGATTATCTCCATAATATACACAATAACCCGAAGTCGATCTCCTCGTGTCGGGACAACCCGCCCAGTCGGTGTCCGTATATGCAATCAAGGATGGAGAAGGTGAACCAGTCATGTACAGACCCAAATCGATGGTACCCTTAATATACCTCAAAATCCGTTTTAAAGCCAGAAGATGGTATGTACGAGGTGCATGCATGTACATGCAAACATGTTGCACGGCATAGGAGATGTCCGGGCGAGTGAAAGTAAGATACTGAAGAGCCCCAGTGAGACTCCTGTACGAAGTTGGGTCCTCTATAAGATCCCCTGCTGAAGAACTGAGTTTCCCGTTAGTGTATACGGGTGTCTGCACCGGATTACAATCAGACATATTCGCATGAGCCAAAATATCAGTCGCATAGGACTGTTGAGATAAGAACATACCATTGGAGTCCCGACGTACCGAAATGCCCAGAAAGTATGACAAGGGTCCTAGATCTTTCATTGCAAATTCAGAGAATAACCAAGACATAATCTGCTGGTGAAGAACAGGTGATGAAGCTATGAAAATAATATCGTCAACATACAATAACAAGTAAGCAATGTCTCTGTCGTGTTTGTAGATAAAAAGTGAGTGATCAGAGGAGCTGTGTCTGAACCCCAATGTGGAGACGAAATCTGTAAACCGCTGGTACCAGGCTCTGGGCGCCTATTTTAGACCATAGACAGAGCGTCGTAGACGACAGACAAACGAAGGAAAATTTGGGTCACGGAAACCCGCCGGCTGGTGCATGTAAACTGTTTCTTCCAAGTGACCATGTAGGAAGGCGTTTTTAACGTCCAACTGATTTATTCCCTACCCATTTGCCAACGCCATACTTAAGATAATCCGGATAGTGGCCGGTTTAACAACCGGACTAAATGTCTCATGACAATCGCCCCCCACTTGCTGAGACCTGCCATCACAAACCAAACGCGCTTTGTAGCGCTCAAGTGTACCATCAGATTTCATTTTATGCTTAAAAATCCACATGCACCGAATTAGATTCATGTTAGGCTGTCTAGGCACCAGTTCCCATGTATTATTATCGATAAGGGCATTAAACTCATCAGTCATCGCACGGTGCCACACGGGTGAGGTTAATGCTTCATTTACGTTTTTGGGAATGGGTGTGAGAGTGGAGTGGTTTAGGTTAAAAAATTTCTTAGGTTTAGTTGTGCCAACCATTCCACGGGTGGTCATTGAACGTGTTGGAGGCGGGGGAGGCGGGGGAGGGGGGTAGGCGACAGTGAGGATTGTGGGGAACCGGATGATGGGTTTGGCGAGTTGGGAGTTGGGCCAGAAGTATTTGGCGTTTGGAGAGAGATATGGCAATCAAGGAGAATCTCGAGATACCATGTTATGGTTCCAAAGTGATCTCTCCATTGTATTTCATACGTATATATAATTACAGATATTACATCGACACCCCTATACTATTATCGATATACAATCTAATACGAGACATAATATATATGCTAATACTATGTGTCAGCTTCAGATTTTATTTTTTTGAAGTGTTTCCTTCATAGTTAAACATGTGTAACACGTAGGTGGTGTATCAGTAGAGCCGTGTAACATAACTTTTACGTCTTAAGTTTGGTGCTAGAGAGTTTGGCTTCTAATTTTTTTTCTTTGTTAATACTTATTGCCTTTTTTTCCTCGTTTCTTTTAGATTTCATTGGTTTTAATTTCACATCATTGCATTTATGTATTGGTTTTTTTTTTATTTTATCAATTATTTTATTTAATTTCGTTGCGTGGTCCTTTGTATTTGTGTTTTCTTTACGTTGTGTTTTAGCAATTCAACTGCTTCGTGTCCTCGCGATATCCCGCCGCAAAGCGTGGGCTATAAAATCTAGTATATATACTATGTATACAATTTTCAAAATGGCGAATAGTGCTTGGCTTTTATTGTTCCACGTAGCTCCATTGGTTGGATGCCACGTGGCATCTTTAGTTCTTTGAAGTGTTCAGTTGATAGATAAACGTGTGTAAAGCAACATATGTGGTATATTGGGCAGTGTTATGTACCAACATAACTTTTAGACTGACACAATCGACAACTTGAGGAAGTAATGTGCTTTAATACTTTCCGAGTTTTTGTAGATTCGATTCGTTAAGCGTTTTTTTTTTTTTTGATAATATTTTTTGGTTTTGTTTTTTTAAGTTTTCTTGGTGTTAATTTCACACCATTGCGTTTATATATCATTTTTTTCATTTTCACTTTCTCTATTTTTTAATAACATAGTTGCACAATTTTTTTGTACTTGCGCTTATTTATGTAGCGTTCTGCTAGCAATATAAATGTTTAGTGTACATGTGATATCCCCGCGGTAACGTGCAGATAACAAAATCTAATTACGTACAAAACCCATTAAAATCTAAAGTAACAAAAAATAAAAAAAAATTTATTAGCCGTTGGTAATAGCCTTAAAGCTATGTATAGCCGTAAAGTCCTTGCATGGGGCATGGAATCCCATGTGGTTAGTAAGCATGAGATTTTATGGCTGAAAGTTGTGTAGTCATAAAGCTAATTTCTAATGATTACACAATTATTAATTTTTTTTAAATAAACAAATTAACCAACATAATTATATTAAATAAACAAATAAATACATAATTTGATTTAAGAATAAATAGTTTAAAAAAAATAGAAAAAAAAATTAATCGTCGTCTTGAACGTCATCGTAGTCGTCCTTTTGGATTTTTTCAAGATGATAATGCAAGATGATAAAAGGAAACAAAACCAAGCCTTTATGCTTCCTAACAGTAGTTGGCATTTGCATAAAATGAAGCCATCGGTGCCGTTCCCGATATGACATCCTCAATTACATCTGACCCTTCTAAAACGTTGTTGTCATTGATGGATCCGACTACACCAAAGTGAGAATGCTAAATCCAATGGTCACTTGAACAAACGCCTCGAAGAATGAGCGTCGGTCCCTCTGGTCACCCCGTGAGTGTAGACCTCGCCAAGCTGTTGGACTGTTATCCCATTGCCAATATCTATGTTGAAGAATGAGCGTCGGTCCATCTATGTTGCCAATCATGTCCGATAAACCATGTAGTTCCATCTGCAGCTCATGTATAAGTTGTAGATCATTCTACGTCGGCTTTCTTAAATAGCGTGGTCCGTATAGCTCAAGTATTCCTTTAAAAACAAATAATATACATATACATAAAAACGAAACGTTATTTGATTAATGAAACAATTTTGTAAAGAAAGTATACCGCTATTGAAATGTTTCAAAGTGTCTCTCGTCGTCTTCTCGGCCATTTTTAAGCACTCGTCGTTGATGTCAGTTGTGGTACAGTACGCGGAAATGCGTAAAGCCGAGATAAAAATTTGAATAGAGGTAAATCCTAACTTTCTATTCCTTCACATCTTTGTTGAAAGTGAGTCTATTGTTGTTCAAATTATTAGCTATACATAAAAACATACGTTTACTCATCCGAAACCATTTAAAGAACGTTTTAGGGTTGTGGTAAGTTGGAAGGTTAAAACAATAATCCATCATCAACCGTTTGTTTGCTGCAGCACGGTCACATTAAATTGGTGTTCTTCTAAGGCTCGGTCGTGAAGGAGAATTCGAAGATTCTTATAGATATTAACGGGCCACTAACATATAAGTTTTTTGACTGAAGACCGTTTCAAATTCTGACAGGGTTCCTGAGGATTACATTTTGGATAGGGTTAATGCTACGCTTTTAGTAAGTTGCTGGTGTGATAGCTTTGCAACGAATAATTTGTCAGTGATCTTAATCAGTGGCGGATCTTGAGTAGTTTTTGTGTGGGGACCCAAAGTCATGTGACCTATTTTTTTCTTATCGCTATGTTTCGATTCAGATCGGAGGTCCGGTTCGTGTCGGGTCAAACAATAAAAAAATACAAAAAGTCTGAATTCAGGTCGGGTTAAACAATAAAAAACTATAAATATCGAATTCAAGTCAGGTAAAACAATAAAAACTATAAATGGTGAGTACTTGAAAGAAGACTTATAGCTTAGCTTGACGCCCTTAATTATGTGATTTGAATTCATCAATTATGCCCCTCATCTTATAATTATGACTTTTAAAGAAAAAAACCCACACAAAATTTATATATAATTTTTCGAATGGAGGACCGAGTAATCGACTAAATACATTAAATTTTTTTAGTGGGGACCGATTTATATAATACATATAATTTTTTTTTTGTGAGGACCGACTCAATATATATAAACATTTTAGCGAACTATACGTATATACGGGATTTCTGGGCCGAAAAGTTGCAGAGACCATGGTCCCTGCTGATCCATTCTATGGTCCGCCAATAATCTTAATGTAAGAGTTCTTATACAATGTATGGAGTGTCTTCACGTCTACTACGGATAGCCTGAAATCGATTAGGGGTGGGTGTAAGGTTGAGGGTTGGGGGGGGGGGGGTGGGGTGGGTGGAGGGGTGGGTGGGGCTAGTTACGCACTTTAAAGGTCCATGTGTCTAAAACAAATGTAATGTATCCAACTATTGTAAAATCTATCATTACGACATGTTATAATTTCTTCTAACTTAAACAACTCATTAACTTTAGCTAACATATATGCAATCTTTCCTTAAATTGTACGATCATCTTTTCGCTTTATCATACATTTTCTAAACGTATTTATTCATATGACCAGACTATATAAACTTATTTATCTAATGTCAACCAATTGCATGTAGAATTATATCACAATCATGCAATTCACATGCATTTCACACAATAATACATGCATATAAAATCCATTAACATTATTAATGTCGCTCATTTAACATAATCTGGCAAGCAGCTAGAAGAGGACCATTAAAAACCAACAAATTACAAATTGAAAATACACAAGCCTGACAATCTAACATCTCCATTTTATCTTTAGATTTGACCACAAAAAACTCGTATCTTTTAAACCTCTCCATGATTTTAGCGTGTCATCGACAGCGCCTTACGATTGACCCCGTCTCATTTCTATCTCTCCAAAAATACCAACAAGCTGTCAAAATAAAACCACTTTCTTCCGCCTTTTATCCAACTTTAACTACTTTTGCACCAAAAATCACATCATAGATTCGACATGTTTAGCACACGTTAAATATTCGTTATTAGTTTTAATAAAACATCTAACTTGTACATGAATATGCTTGGAAACATATCAAACTATCTAAAAGTGGGCGTATAAAACTTACCTTGAATATACATACGGTTTGTTAGTTTTTTTATGGCTTGTTGAGCCAAAGGCACCTTAGCAACTGTTCTACCGTTGCGTATAACTAGCTTTCAAATGGACAACTTGACGGCAGCTCTCACTTCTTCAACATGGCCATCTCTTCTCGCGCGGTCTTCATACCGTAGGCATCAAGGCTGTCACACCTAGATAATTTATGGCAGCCTTCTACTCGCGCAATCTTTTCAGTCACTTCTCCATCTCAACCTTCTCTTTCTCCTATTCTGCAGAACAATCTTTCACCTTCTGAGCTTCAAGTTCCGCCTTTGGAGCATTCTCTTTTATCAGATGATCATCAAGTTCTGCATCGAAAGCCGCACTATCAATAACCTTTGGATCTTCGGTAGTCTTATCGGCAGGGGAAAGAACCGTCTGAACACTCTTCGGATTAACAATTGGGATCATAGGGTTTTCCTTATCAGTTTGGGGATTTCGACCTTCCCATCAGAAACCTTGTGAGATTTCTTCTTATTCTTATCAGTAGGAGTAGTGGTAGCGCCAGGGCTGGATAAATTCAGTGGAATTACCTTATTGGTGTCAGAAGGTTTGCCTTCACCATCGCCCGCCGCGCTAGAATCATCACTTTTAGTTGCACAAAGCCTAAAGTTCAAATTAGATACACAACTTCTTATACCAATATTTAACTGCAAAAAGGAAAATCATTGACCTGTGTGGCTCTGCAAGAATTTTGTAGCCCTCTTAGCGGAATAATCTCTCTTTCTTTTTTTTTTCTTCTTTTGATGTATTTCTGGCTCATCATCTTCCATCTTGGTGCCATTAACTGGAGAAGTTTTTCTTTTGTGACCAGAGAGTAGAGTTTTGATGGGTTGACGGTCTTCTGGAACAGACAAGTAACCCTCGCCCCCACAATCAGTAGCGCCAATATCCTCACCCTCATCAACTAAGGCCAAATCAACCACAAGTATGTCGGCAACTGTTGCGTAATTGTCAGAAAACTCCTCCATGATTAGTTTCGCCTACGCAAGTAAATATGTTTAGCCATTGTGAATAAGAAGGACAATAAACATAACAGACGGACAACGCCATACCTGAACACCACAGATGAAAGCCTTATTAGCTTCAAAGGTACTGTCCACTTTCGGGTAAACACAACATGTATAGATACACGCAAGCATGTCCAACTCCTCAACCACCAGATGCTTATTGCCAAAGTTTATGCCTTTGCGCTTATATCTTCAAGAAAATTGTAGTAATTAGAGTAGGACTTGTCTGTTCTTCCTATGATGGGCACCATCTTTAAACGACTCCATTTTCAGCTGATGCCAAAGCCGTTAAAGCATCCTCAAGATTGCACATGTCAGTAGGATGGGCCACATGTTTACAGATATCTAAGTATTTAATTTTCGGGGAAGGAGGAAGGTTTTTTATCTCCTCATGTCCCATTCGGAAACCATTTCACCAGGGATAAAGGCAACCTTGATGAAGAAAAATTTGTTTTTCCAATCTTTATGATGACAGCTTGAATGTGACTTCCTGATGAAGTGAGATGTCCTAGAACGTTTTTCAAAGCTATCCCATGAGTTTTTCCGGTAGGATTTGAAGAAAGCTTTGAGCAAGGCTAAGGTTTGGCAACAGCGAAGGCTTCACACAACATACTCGAAGTAAATATCCCTACCGAACCCTAATGGATGCATTTGAGAAATGTGGGATCGATAAGCCTCTAGAACTCTTAAACAAAATCTACTCACTAGAAAACGAAGAAGGGCGATAGTAGGGCGTTGGGTTGGCGTTGGACGAACACCCCCCCCCCCCCCCTCCTCTCCCCCGGCCGCCAATTCGGCTTTAAACCATATTCCTTTACGATGTCGTTGAACTTAATTGTAGAAATCTTGCTGGGGCTGGCTAGAACTTCGGAAAATGCAGAGATCAGGGGTGAGCAACCATTGCGATTTAGGGTTTCTTAAGAAAGGGGAAGAAGATGGTGTAATGGAATGAAAAAGAAAGGGAAAAATGGCATATATACCCCTTCGGCATTTAATGGAAAAACGACGGTCATTTCAAATTTTGAAACAAACCGTTGGATTCCTGACAAGTGTACCTGACACATGCAAGATTACAGGCGGCATACGACATGTCAGGAAAAAGCAAAAAAAAAAAAAAAGACAAAACAAAACAAAAATCTCTTCTTCTACAGTGCTCAAGACTGCATTAATGGCAACCCTTATCCATTATCAAATAGCGCTCCCAGTCAGGAAAAAAATAATTAATAAATCAGGACATTAAAACATTCTCTAAAACTGATATCTCTATCCAGAATCTGCGTCGCGCCACTACTACAATGAGAAGCAATCATTCGAAACAAAGGACTTCCGCGCAATTACAAATCACGTCTGGAAACAGAAAATCCTTCATATCTCCAAATGTTTGCGCCACATTCCTCAAGTCCAGCGCCAAAGTCTTTAAACTTTAACATTGGACTAGGAAGGATTTGAAGATGATAGATCCGAATTCAGCCCAACTAGATCCTATGCGGGCCATCTTGATCCGTAAGACTTCCTGTGACCTCATCATGACCCCGCGCAAATCACTTGGGGTCCACTTAATCAAGCATTAAAAGCCCCTGAATTCCTCCAAATAGGATATGAGATCTCCATTTGTTACAAACCTTCCATCCATAACCACTTCTAGAAAGTCGTGCGCTCCCCACACGCAGACAATGAACTTACTCCCCATGCGACCCTAAGTATAAATACTTAGAGTTGCACATGTATCTGATTCATGCTCACTTACACCCTCATCTACCCAAAATTTCTTCTCCATTTACTCCGATCACTGATTCTCATGCTTGATGGTTGTCATAGGGCACATTTCCCTACCCTGCATTGGCCCTAACACTTTGTTCACGTGTGCAAGTTACATTGCGGATCACTTTCCAGCTATTCCTTCGATCTGATCTATGGATTGAGTTGAGTTCGGTTTGATCTAGATCAATGATACGATCCAGATTCTGATTTTGGTTCAAACAATAGTGATTACTCTTTCCTCGTTGTCTCGAAGAACTAATTAATGTATAAGTGTCAAGATAATTTTAATATAGTCCACATCTCAACAAGTTCAACACATTAACTCAAATAATGCTTCATTTAAAAACCAATTGGTTATGGAAGTAAGTATTCCAAACCTATATTATGATATTAAATTTTTATCCATTAATGTGAGATTATATGTACACCCAACAAACCCGAAAACCATATTTTTTTAAATTGGTGCACTCCATTTACATCACAATCGGATTTAAAAAAAAAGATAAAACCATTCTTCTATACCAATTTTAGGTGTCATTGTTATGGTCGGGCTGGATTAAATGTTCTTAAGGGGATATTCATATTGTTAAAAATGTGCCCTATAATTTAAAGGTTGAAAGTTTGCATCCTACAAGTTAGGCCGTGTTTGCCGCGCCATCCTACAACCTTATAAGCTAGCTTTTTTACGTTATCAAACGGAGCTTTTTTTAATAAGCTAAATTTTTTTAAAAGCCCTGTTTGGTAACGTCAAAAAGCTAGCTTATAAGTTAGCTTTTGAAAAGCTAGTTGGAGTAGCGTTTCAACTAGCTTTTATAATATTTTCAGTTTTATCTTTCTCTAACTTATAAATAAATATCTTTATTTACATTTATGACATGTACTTTTATGACATGTACTTTTATGACATTTTATATTTTTCAGCTAGTTTATCAGCTAGTTTTTACCAAACATTATTTTTTATCAGCTAGCTTACCAGCTTGCAGCTAGCTTATCAGTTAGCTTACCAGCTAACAGCTAGCTTATCAGCTAGCAGCTAGCTTTTCAGCTAGTGCGCCAAACACAACCTTAGTAGAGATCATAATGTGTTTATTCTACAAAATGTAGAAATTGCTATTATATACTTAGCTCGATTAAATCATGTTTTATCCGTTTTAGAGCCTTGTTTTAGCACTTGTTATATTTTAAAGTAAATTAATTAAAAAAGTTTATATATTAAGTTATTGGTTGAATCCTTCCACATGGGGGCCTTTTTGAACACCCCCCTCGCGAATAATAATTGCTGCAAATTATTAAAATAAAAGCAACAATAAAATTAAATATTAATTCATAATAATAATAATAATAATAAAATTAATTAAATGCAAATGGTAATTTACAAAAGTGACCCCCATCTTTAACCAATTAGCTATTTCTCTTCTCTCTCCTTCCTCAGTTTCAGTTCCGACTTCCGACTCCGATTCATACCCGGGACGACGGTGTTGCCATCTCCATTTTGTTGGTGAGTCAACTCGGTGACTCAGTAACACTCCCACCACCATCCCAACAAAGATACGTCTGAGGGTAATTCCGTAAATATACAGAAGAAAATTAGGCGAAAATAATGATACTCTTTCACCGCACCATCTCCAAATATAATCTCACATCACCTTCCAAAGTATTTTGTGACTTTAAACTTTGACTTCTTTAATCTTTTAACTTTTTCAAAACATTCAAACGATCCTTAAACTCTTTCGTCTTTAAAAGTCAAACTTTAAAGAAGTCAAAGTTGAAAAAGACAACTGGCGTGATTCTGAACATCTTTTTGTGTATGAAGATTTGATGGTGTGAGAATGTCACAACCCGAAAAGAATCAAAAGACGTATAATCTTTTGTGTATCGCGAGGACAAACTACTAAAAAGTCCTCAAACCGGAGTTAGTTCTTGTACACGACCGGCCGGGCCGGGCCGAGTCGACTCCGGGGTCAAAATCAAAGTCAACTCGGACGTCTTATTATCATTAATTAATTTTCCCTTATTGTTGAAGGAGAGGCAGAGATTCCGGCCAGAAATCAAGATTACTCCGGATGCCCACGTGGCAATACCTTTGAAACTCTTCAAGATTAATAAACCGGTTGGCTGCCGAATCGGACCGGGACAAGAACCGGATAATCTCCTCGAACAAATACTCATCGCAAGGGATGGCCAACGGGCCGGAGTTAGAGAACCCGAATTCCTCTTCCGCTTGAACCAATAGCTTATGGAAAACCGGGTGGTTGAGGTGGGTGGCCCGGACGACGAATCTCCGGCAGTTGGAGCCGACGGAGACGGCGACGTGGCCGGCGGGGACGTCGGAGGGGAGGGATTTTCGGGAGGCCATTGCGGCTTTCTTTCTCCATCGGCGTAGCAAGTGACGGAGATGAACAATGTGGCGGATTTTGCTGCAGCCTGACATGGTGGTTATTGTTGTTATTCGATCTGTACGTACGTTTGTTTGTTTGTTGTGTTTTGTTGTGCTGTGCTGTGTTGGGTTGTCTGAGGAGAGAGGGGTTTAACGGTGGAGGAGGCTGGTTGGTTTTATAAGAGTTGGGGTACCAAAATGCCCCTGGTTTTGGGGGTTATTACGAATGTTTGACGGCGCTATGGGTTTAGTTTATTGAGTTTATAGTATTTTGGATAATTGTAGTAATTTCTAAACTTGTTTTTTTAGTATATACACGGTAGATTATATATGTAAGATTTCAACAACTTATATTTTAATTTTCTGATTTATGTCTTAACCTAAGGATTTTTTTAGGATATTAAGACTTACACATAATATTTAAAATTTTATACTATCAATATGTTTACCTATTTATAAATGTGCGTATGTTTAGATTAATTAAAATGATGACATGTCCTATATTTTCTTGTGAAATATCGGTTCACATCTGCATAGTTACTATTTAAGTTTTACAACTTATTAAGTTTAAGGTTAGGGTTGTAAACAAACCAAATGTTTAGTAAAATGCGTGTTTAGACGTTCGTTTATGTTCGTTCGTTCAATAAATGAACGAACATGAACAAGGAATTTTGTTTATTTAGTTAAATGAATGGTCGTGAACAGAAGTATCGTTTGTTTATTTGTGTTCATGAACGTTTAGTAAGGTGTCCGTTTAGTTAAATGAATGATGGTTTTTAATTTTTGAAATAGTTTATGTTCGTGTTTGTTTATGAACAAATTCAACTCTTTAATGAACAAACACAAACACGAATTTTCATCGGTATGTGTTCATGAATCATTCCTGAAAACGTTAAATACTAAACAAACAAACATGAATAAAACTTCATTCAATTCGTCTCGGTTCATTTACAACTCTATTTGAGTTGTCACATTTTAAAGATTTTTTCTACTTTTACCTTTTTGCGTTTTTATATATATTCTTTCTACTTCTACTTTTACCTACATGAGTTGTCACGTTTTGAATGTTGTCCAAGATAACATTATGTTTTACCTTTTTCTGTTTTTTATATAATTTGTGATGAAAAAAGAAGATAAACAATATGATTGGTAGCTCAGTTGTAATGTCCTCAATCATCATCATTTGAGTGGCGCAACCTGTGTTTCATCGAGTCTCAGAAACCCCCACCTGAATCGGGTGTCCGGGTTTATGTATTTTTTTTTTATATATTTTTAATTCTTTTTCACGTATTTAGATGTTTGGTCCTTTATTTGCACATTCTTTTAAACTTTTTTTTATATTTGTTTTCCTTAACTTGTTTTTAGTTAAATACAATTAAAGTTAATTTTTAAAAAATGGTAACATTTAATACTAAAAATAAATTCAATTTTCTTCTTCATCTTTTTAACTTGTTTCTATTTAATGAAGCTAATTTTTTAATGGTTTTGTTTTTAAACAAGATTTAATGTCCTCGTTATAACATGTAGGTTCACGTAAAGTTTTTTTTTAAGTTTCAACAATGTTATTTATTTTGTGGTTTAACAGCTCGTAACCTTATATGACATGCGTTTCTTTAAAAAACAAACACTTTTAAAACATATGGATTTTAGAAGATAAGAAATGGTGACATCTTTTAAGGAGGTTGGAATGAAGTCCGAAAGAAGTGGGGATGGGACAGTGGCGAAGCTTGAGAATATTAAGTGGGGGTCGGGATCTAATTTTTTTTTCACAACTATAATGGAGGGTCGAAACTGGAGTATATCAAAATTTTCTACACGAAAACTATATACCCCCTACATCGCAAAAAAAATTCGGGGGGTCGGGCGCACCCTCCCGCCCCTTAGAAGCTGCGCCATTGGGATGGGATGATTTGGCGGTAAAGGGTGAGCGGGATCATCGTCCATAACCACCAGGGTCATTAAAATGGTTGTAAAATCGAGTCTTATATCAGCCCAATACTCATCGAGTGTTTGTGGGGGTATCGGGTATACCCACAACTATCGGGTAAGGGATAAGCATGCATATTTTTTTTTAGATACTAATTCTAAAATTTTCATTATTTGTTATTTATACTTTTATCCATTTTTTTGAAAAAATTAACCTTTTATTTCTGTTGTTATAATTCTTTGTTAAAAAAACACGGTTTGTTCAAAATACATATATATGATAAATATAACGAAAGTGAAAAAGTCAACCATACAACATATTCGTTATTTTTAAAATCTCCCTAATTTTTCTTAATTTGAAACATTAAAAATTCAACATTTATTCTCATTTATGAAATCAACATTTTTTTTTATTATCCTACATTCTATAATTATTAAGTTTTTTGTCTTACGAGTTTAAAATTTTATTTTCATATTTTTTCACTTCTAAAAGAATTACTTTGCTGACCTGTTTTGTAATTCGATGATTGTATACGTCTATCTTTAAGCATATCTTACAAATATACAATGCTTTATTCGTTTACGTTTAAACTTATACATAAAATATATATTAATAGTTATACACAAAGTTATTAAATATTATTTTTAAGACATCCCGTGTAATACACGGATTAATATAACTAGCTAGTACCTCATATAACAAACCTCAATCTTTATTTTACTTATTCAAATCTTCAATAATTATCTATTTGTTAAACTCTAACAAGGGTTTCCTCTCCTGTGAGCTTGCGGAAGATCAACCCTTAGATCGGGTGACATTTTAGTCTTTAGACGGATAGGAGGGAAACACTCGTGTGTGGATGTAATAGGGGTTTCCCCTACTCTAAGCTTGAGGATGGTGCTTTCACAGTGTGTCAGGCTGCTTTTAAAGCTGATTCGGGCAAAATGACCACTGCGTCAAAATTGGTCTTCAGGCACGGGAAAAAAAACATGGTCGTAAGTCTTTGGCCACGTTGTTTTCTTCATCTCAAGTGTGATCAAAGATCCCGTCATGGTAGGTATACGATCCGACCACATTCAAACTTTAGTGGTGTATTTCAGTCTTCATTAACTAACCGTCACGCAAGTTATTTAGTAGGGAGATAAGGGGAGGGGGTATGGTTGCCTTGTGGCTTCAAGGAGCCATGCTCCCCAACCAATCATCATGTGCCAACTCATTTTTCATGTTTTTGAAGCCTTGTCAAGCCACACCACAAGGTATGGTTGCCTTGTGGCTTGGAGAAGCCACCGAAAAATTAACTTTTTTTTTTTTTTATTTTTAACAACTTTTAATAAACAATATTCATTAAAACAAAATATTCATTAAAACAAAAATAAAATTACAACTTACAAAACATTCACTAAAAAAAAATTTCAACTTTTATTAAAAAAAAAATACAAATCTAGGGTTCAGGAAACCTCTTCTTGTTCTTCTTGTTCTTCTTGTTGGATGACGTTAACACATAGGTTAAGGTAATTCATCGCGTCCTCGTACGAACCATCGGAGCTGCTTGACGAAGTCCCAATCTCGGGTGGTGGAATAAAGTCGGCCTCATCGTAACTCATTTTATAAAAAATTTGGTAGAGAGAATTGGAGATGAAATAGGAGTAGAGTGTGGTTTTTAAAATATTTGGGTTTGTATATATAGTAAATTAGAAAAAAAAAAAAAAAAGGGTAAAGAGCCGTTGGGCTCAACGGTCAAATAACGGCTATTTTCTAGCCGGCTCTCGACGGCATGGAGGAACCGGACAAGAAAGAAAATGGGGAGCCATGGGGGGGAGCCGCCCTTGGCGGTATGGTTGCCGGGTGGAGCCGGCCGGCTCTCTTTGGAACCGGGGGCGGTAACCCTCACCATACCGCCTCCCCTAAGAGCCTCATTACAAATAGTGATTGTTAATTGAATATTCAAATCAAATTAAGAACATTACAATTTGGTGGATTAGCTAAACAAATATGGTACCAAAGTAAAGTAAATAAGTTTTTCAATTACATCAAATAAGTGTAGTACTTATACAGGAGAATCCGAAACAAATAGAACTAGAAACAAATGAATTGGAAAACAAGAAACAAATACTAATAAATTTAGAAGATAAACAAGCATGCGTAGGGTTAGGGATAAGCATGCATGCATCCGTAAATTCAAAATAGACTTGGTTTGATAATCATGTGTTTAGGATAAATTATTAGCTCACATGATAAAAGAGATTAAGATCACTAAACATAAGCAATAAATTAAAACAGGGATAACTACAAAATTAGGGGATAAGTCTATGTGTTATGGGTGCGTTAGTTGAGAACTAGATGCTGTTCCGCAAGTCACAAGTGTTCGTTTTGTATAACTCATGATGTTTCTTTATATTTGTGTAAACATCAAAATAACATGGTGAATGTTGCCACACGTTGTAATGGATTCATTTGCTAGTTTTAACCGAATGCACCAAACTGAAAATACGACGTCTCAAAATAAAATATGGGTTTGTATTATTTGCCTCATATAAATCAATTTCATATTAGTTGAATGGAACACCATACAAATTAGATACATGAAGACAACAGTATGAAACAAAAACCAAGAAAACATTTTAAAAAAACTATTAAATTTTTTAATTTTTTTTTTATTAAATTACCATGTGACAACCCATAAATAAATAGAGCAAAAATAGAGCAAGAAGTTGTAAAATGTATATGAGTAAATTATTTCATAAATTATCTAATGTAAGTGTGCCAATTTGTGTAATTTTTGTGAGTAAGTGGATAGCGAAGAGGTGAAGTAATGCTAATAAAGTTATTCTTTGGTTTAGGCATGAGTGAAATTAAAGATTCACTGTGGTAAATTCTAAGTTCGCTAAAATTAACAGGTAATAAATCTAGACATTAAACAGTAAACTAAATTTCATCTGTTCAAATTAGTTGTGTGTTCGGCTTGACTTTTGAGAGAGAGCTAGCTAGTTTCAAACCAAGCAATACAATTTCAAATCGATGAAACCATTAATCTATTTCATTTTATTTTTACTTTAATAACAGGTATATAATCTAGATGTATTTAAAAAACATATAAATTATCACATAATCTTGTGAACCTATGTTTGGGTTTCGTAACATCTAAAGTTAAGTAGCGATTCAAACATGTTAAACTCTGGAATTTGAGCTAGAATCATGGATGTAAAACTGTAAATTTGTAACATTGAAGATACGTAGGTTTTAAGTTAGCTGATATAACTCGTTTAATAAACGAGTCAGTTTAAACAAGACTCGATTACTTAACATGTTAGTCTGAATTCAACTCGTTTACTAAGTGTGATGAGCTGATTACCCATTTAAGTATAAGGGTTTCTATTGTGTGAAATATTTTCTATTTAGTGTTTTATTTTATTTTTTTCTCTCTTTCACTATCCATTGTTGAAGTACAAATGATTTTCCTTTTAAACTCTTATTTTTTTAGCAACTTTAATAAATACTCTCAACTATTATTTTCATTTTCTTATTCACCGAATCTTTTTTCTTTTTCTTTTTCCAATTCCTTTAATTTCGAGCTAATTATAAAAACCTGAGTATATAAATTTAGAGTGGGAGATAAGAAACAAAAACAATTTAATACAAAATCAGTTTCAAAATATTTTTGTATTAAATGAGACATTGATTGTTTAAACTCTTACTAAGTCATTATGTATTACTCAAATCCACAAACAAGCAAAATAAATCGATCCAAAACATGACATGGTTAAAATCCAGTATGGATTATATTTGATGTACTCAACACGAATATATGTGAGACAAGTTTGGATTCACATTTTCAACCCGTTTGTCAAAAACTTTTTTAGTCTGTCATCCCAACACGATTGACATTCTAGTTAAAACTTATGACCTAATAAGGACGGTTCCGGTGAAGACCAAATCATGATGAACCAAAAGACTAGGTCTACCATTTATGAAATGCTTAATGTTAAAAGTTCCAAACCCGGCACATGCATTTTTTTTGTATAATTAGGTATGTAGGGGTAGTTAGACCAATACAAGATGCTTTTGTTTACTTTAGTCTATCATTTTCTATTTATTCTAAAGTTCTTAATTTAATCCTAAAATTTTGTATTCTTCCTTTCTTACCATAACCCATGTGCAAACATGACCCCACTTTTGCCTTTCCAATGAGCCAATCCCCCTCTTCCCTACAAATCATATTTTATAACATATTATACTTCTATCCAATCAAAACTCAAGATTAATCAAAATAGTTACGAGCCTACAAGATCTTGACATGTGGCATAAAATGGGGTGTAACATTAATATATGTTTTCAAAGATTTTGGAGATCAATGCTTGAATTTCCTTCCATTTTTGGTATTTCATGTGACATTCAAACTCTTAATCTTAATTGTTGGTGGCATGTTGAAAAGAATATTTGATGTGCATAATGCAAGGTTACTTATCTTAATGTTATATGATTGTGTGTCATGCGAATACGGTTATTAGCTCGATCTTAGCTAGCCTTGCATTCGTCTCATGATTCATTCACATCGGACCCAATGCATCATGTTAGATTGAAACTCATCGTCCTTTAGATATCCTCAAAACCGTTATCCAACACGTAGGAAGTTTAAACAACAATGTTAAAGATAATAAATGGGAAATCTGAGCATGAAGTGGAGCATTCTAACTAAGGATGTTTCGTGACTCTACAAGTCCATCCATATAAGCTTAATTAACACTTAAGTTGATTAGGCTCGACCTTCCTTGTACGTATAAATTTTCAAGCCGAGTTTGAGCCAAATGTAGCTCAATCTATAAAAAAAGCTTGATTTAATTTGATTTGATTCGAGTTAAGTTAAATGGTCGTTAGCTCGTAAACTTAACTTCTCTTCCTGTAAATGGTAGTTTGGTACAGCATTATTTGAGGCTTGCATAATACGATGTTACATTGTGTTTTATGGAAAATTGGCGCCATTTAATCTATGTATTGAGACTTTTATAAAACTTACAAAGTAATAAAACTTAGAAACACATCCCAACCCGTCTAGCTTGCTTGAATTGAAACAAGGCAAGCCAGACACGAGCTTAGTATTTGATTCAGTTGAAAATATTGAGTTCTATTATCCGGTTCGAGCCCAAGTGATTGAACGTACAATAATTCAAATATAATGGGACCAAACCTACACACCATGGTGATGAGAATACACTACTTACCACCAGGATATATTGTCCTTTAAGGCGCAAAAAACAAAGGTAAATGAAAAGAAAACTCTATAAAAAAGTTTCTTATGGAGGAGCTATTATGGGGATGATGGTTAGGAGTTTGGGATCCTTAAATTCTTAAGTTTAAAATCTAATTTAAATGGGTTTTCTAAAGTAGTTGTTTTCTCTTTTATGATGTTCCTGGATGAGTCAAGTATGGAGTGTTAAATCCAGTATGGATGGTTGCATTCATGTCTTAGGAATGCTCACTTTAGTATTGAAGATTTGTGAATAGTTCCAAACGCCGTTCAAAAAATAAATAAATAAACAACACAAATTTAAAGTAAATAATTTTTGCGAAAAAATAGCACCTCATACGTGATGTTAGAAATTCATTAAGTGGTCTTTGATCACTTAACATTTATGGTCCAAATATTTAGATATCTAATTTGATGAAAGTTGATATTATAAGGGGCTAATAAGTAAATATGATGGTCACAAAATTTATGAGTCACCACTGCCCTTAATTCGAATTCTTCTTCTCCGATGATCTTATCTGCCTAAATCTAATCCATCAAGATAAAGGCATCTAGACTCTTAATCAACTACTGTGGCTTCATCTTCATCTGCAAAAAAGATTGAATGATCCCCTTCAAGTATGTTTTTATACCCATATCAAACTGTTAAAGAAAAGAGAAGTATAGAAAATTGTGAACGATTTTTTTCCAGATTTCGGTGTTTCTCAAGAGTTAAATGTCGAGTTTCAAAGATATGATTGTGGTGTAGTCTGTTGGATTAATCGTTGTTTATTTACGGGTCTTCGGGTCATGGTTATGGGTCACCTGATAGTTTGTTTAGTTAATGAAGAATTGGTCTATAATTGACCGGATTGTAAGGAAGTGCACGTCAGAGATGGGCACGTTGAAAGCTATTGCATGGAATTAGGAGATTAGTTTATAATTTAACATGTGGTTAATTTATGTGGTTAGTATAAAATAGGGGTAGTAGTATCCGTTCATGAAGAACTCACTTTTACAATTTATATTAAGTTTTGCAATCTTCTTTATCCATTTTTATCCTCTCCACAATTTACTTACACTTTCATACGTGAGTGTGTCAAGAGTGTGTTGTGTGGGGCCTGAATCCAACATTTGGTATCAGAGCCTAGGGCTCGTGAAGACGGAGAAGGCCGGTTTGAGAGTCGGTTTCGAGAAGGGGTGTAGCCCTTCGTTGCGGGGCTAACGCAGCAGGAAGCCGGTGTTGTTTCGGGACAGCAGGAGGCTGTTTTCGGGACTGTGTTAACAGCAGAAGACGGAGGCGTGATCGTGGTTCGTGTCAATCGTTGTTGCGGTGAGGGTACCGGTTGGGACGACGGTGGTGACGGGTGAACATCGGTGTGTCTCGTGGCTGTTTTGTGAAGGTTTTTCAGCAGGGGGTCCTGCTGTCATTATTTTCAGTTTTTGATCGGATTGTTCGTGATAAGAGGAGACCGGCGTTAGTGCGTGAAAAGCGGGCAGAAAGGATCCGTCAAAGCAGGTGGCTTTGGATTCGCTTCGTTTGACAAGGTGAAAGAAAACGATAGTAGCGAGGTAGCTTGTTTTCTTAGTCGGTGGAGAGGCCTCTTGAACAAGGGTGATCAGTGAAGTTTGTAATGAAAAAGCACGGTGTAAACATTATGGCGTTAGAGTTCACATCGGGTGGCTTTGGATGTGGCCGGGGTGAGGTCGTCGATCCGTGAAGAGTCAAGATGTTAATGAACGGTTCTAGCGAGATGCCATGTGAGATGTTACAATTGTAGTTAACTAGATTCGGGTTGAACCGAGATGACTTTAGGGCGTGACCGAGGTGTGTTCGTAAAAGTCGAGATGGTTCAAGATCGAGAAAGTGGTGATTCCGTTCCAGTGAAGAAAGGCGTAAACAAACACCGATTAAGGGGGTGAATGTTGGATTAATCGTTGTTTATTTACGGGTCTTCGGGTCATGGTTATGGGTCACCTGATAGTTTGTTTAGTTAATGAAGAATTGGTCTATAATTGACCGGATTGTAAGGAAGTGCACGTCAGAGATGGGCACGTTGAAAGCTATTGCATGGAATTAGGAGATTAGTTTATAATTTAACATGTGGTTAATTTATGTGGTTAGTATAAAATAGGGGTAGTAGTATCCGTTCATGAAGAACTCACTTTTACAATTTATATTAAGTTTTGCAATCTTCTTTATCCATTTTTATCCTCTCCACAATTTACTTACACTTTCATACGTGAGTGTGTCAAGAGTGTGTTGTGTGGGGCCTGAATCCAACATAGTCATGGTTTTTTATGATGAGCATGGATTCAAAAATTGGGTTGTGATTACTATGGGACGATTCCCGTAGGAATATTTTTCACTACAATAGAAGATTAAAGATAATTCTAGACAATTCTCGATTCAGTTTGCGGGTCACAATAGATTATCATTTTATGAAAGAAGATGTTTTTGCGGGGTTGGAATCAAGAATTCAAAATGTTGAATATTTCACTTGTTTAGGGGGGAAATGAAGGCCCTAAAAATGTGAAAAAAGTGAAATATCCTAGAGTTGGAAAAAGTGAATATTCAAGAGAAAGCAATCATTTCTGGGTACTAAGTGACAGTGATTTTCTAGTCTACATGAAAATGCTGTGTATTCAGATGTTCCTGCAAGCTGATGTGTTCGAGGTTTTCGATTATAGATTGGAATTCTCTGTCATATCCTGATACTTTCTTGAGTCGTGAGATTTTCAGAGAAGACCATATACGAGATGTGCTTGATCCAAAAAAATACATTAGGAGGGAGTTAACGTTGAGGAGGAATTTCTATGAAAATTAATATTCTTTTTGTTTTATATTGCAAGAACAAAAAGAATAAATCTAAATCATTTAACGTTGAGCTGAGTTATTCTACATCCACCAAAAACTCTACATCAACTACATCCACCCTCTTTTTCACAAAAGAAACCCAAAAAACGCTTTTTAACAATTTTTTTTATTTTTTTTAAACAAAAACATGGGAGGTGGTGGTGTAATGAGTAGAGCTGTGTAGCATAACTTTTATGTCCTATATGCGATATTTGGATTCTTTGGTTTCTAATTTTAACATTTTAGGCTATTTTTTATTTCTGTATTCCTTGCTTTACGCTTCGCCTTTTTAATTTTTTAAATTTTTATTTTCTTTGTGTTATACTCTAGCAATGTAATTGTTCTATGTATCCGTTTTATCCCCGCGACAACGATTGAAGAGCAAAATCTAGTACTACTACAAAACTAAACATAACTATTTGTGACCATCTAATCTGTCACTAAAATCATTTGCGACAAAAATCATTTGGGACAAATTTTAACGAACGGAAATCCGGAATAGAGTGGTTAATTTTAAGATTTAACTTTTTACAAGAGTACTTTTTTCAAACAAATAATTCGTACAGGTGTCCATTAGATGATGTAGAGAAGAGACCCAATATTTTGAGTTTATAGATCTTCTTAATGGCATCAACCTCAATAACGAAATCGACGTACTCTTGGGATTGGAATCTTGATGGTAACAGAGAGTTTTCTGTCAGATCGTTGCGGGTGTACATCAATCGATTTCATCTACCGGTTGATGATATTGCTACGCGATGATTGAGGTACGTGACAAAGAAAGTAAATATTTTTGCTTGGAGATTGTTTCTTGACCGCCTTCCTACCAGTCCAATTTTATCCAAAAGAGGGATTGAATTGAGAATATCCTCTGCCCTATGTGTAATAAGTATGTGGAATCCTCTGTGCATGTGTTTCGGGAATGCTTAGTCACCTGTATATTGTTCGACAGATTGAAGAATTGGCTTGAGTTGGAAGATGTTTGCCTTTCGAATCCCAATATGGTTCATGATCAAATTGAAGACTTGCATATTTCTAGGATCAAAAAGGATACAATTCATACGATTACATACACTTTCTCGTGGACGATTTGGAAGAATAGAAACTCTCACATTTTTCAACCAAGCAAAGTTTGGAACGGTGGTTTATTTGGCTCGAATATTTACTTTTATTTTTTATGGTTTAGTAGTAGATGTCATAAGGTTGCGATAAACTGAAACAATTTGATGATTAATCCCATCATTTATTTGTAGTTTTTTTGCTCTTTTGAGCTTCTTTTTATAATATATAAACCGCCGTTCCAAAAAAATAAGTGTCACATTCTAGCTAGCTCCTAAACTTTTTGCACAAATCTCTTACTAATTTTCGACAGTTTAATTCAGTCCCTGGTACTCATTTTGGTTGGCATTAACACGATAAGATTTCATTGTTTCTCGTTCGGAGATAACACTAAGAATATTAAATATTTGCATTTCAAAAACGTAACATAAAAAAATATATAAATACAAAATGATTGTGCAATGACGTTAAGCTAAAAGTTCACAAGTATCAGAGGTTGACATGTGACATCCAACCACTGAAGCCAGGTGACACATCACATAATAGTACTTTTCATAACCACTTGCATTTTGTTGATAAGGTATGTGATTTGAGATTTTGAGATTCAATTTCTATGTTTTATACACTTTCTGGTGGACGATTTGGAAGAATAGAAACTCTCACATTTTCAACCAAGCAAAGTTTGGAACGGTGGTTTATTTGGCTCGAATATTTACTTTTATTTTTTATGGTTTAGTAGTAGATGTCATCTTCCATACTGGATTTAACACTCCATGCTTGGTTGAGGATTGATTTCACAAATTGATGGTGGTGGTAGACGCACGATGATGGTGGTCGGTGTTGGATCTACAAAAAAGAACGAGGAAATGGGTAATGACCAGTCAAACACATATATTTACTTTTAAATTTAGTATTTTATTTAAGGAAAACACTTTCATTTAATTACAAAAATGGTCCCTCAGATGTACAAAGACCAAATTAGCCACATGTGCAAAGCACATGACAGTATTTAACGATAAAAGTTAACTTCCGTTAGAGCAAAGGACGTAAATTGTTACAAACCTTCTATATAAAGGACGTTTTCTGCTATTTCTTTAGTTTAAGGATGTAAATTGAAATATGCATACTTGTTAAAGGACGTAATTTGTAATTTACTCAAAATTTAATGACTTTTTGAATTAGAGTTTTCTGTGTTTTCTGACTCAATAAAATTATAGGATACCTTTATTATTATATAGTCAAACATTTGATTATTAGGCTAGTTTAAAATTTAAAAACTAAAACTAATCACACAAAAAACAATTTAAAACTAAAATTTGGATGATTAGAAATGATATTAACAATTAAACAAACTAGGGTAGATTAAATAGCACTGTTGGTCAACAAGAACCAAAGGGCACATGTGTATGTTTGGGATATCGTTTCAGGATTAGGGTGCATGCATCCCCCAAACATCACTTATGCATCAAACTTCATACCCCACTTGCCAGGATTTAAGGATCATTGCAATATCTACAAGTTGTTAAGTGTTTCTTTTTTCCAATCATATATTCAAATCAACTGGTGCATGTTGGAATATTACTATTGATATTCACCTTGTTAACATTGTTACATTTCTTAAAGTTAAAAGCGGTAACAAGGCGATTTAACAACTCTAATATTGGGAACTAGTCGTAAAACGATCAGTTTTGACTACTAATGTTAATTTCATCGATCTATATTTATGTTGAAAAGTTTCTGATAGATTTTGTTCATCAATAGCCCCTATAAATAATAGTATACCATTTAGTTAATAATAAAATAACCTTACTTAGGAAGATTTAATGTTTAGACTTAACTCAACCAAGAAACATCAATTGTTGGGAAGATTTTAGGGAATATATTGCGGATGGAATATAAGATTTTAGTTTGGTGTAATGAGTATTTGAGATGTCAAAAGTTATTTTTCAATCCTTGTAAAACCATACTCCATAAAATGTAACTGAAAGTTACTTTTCAATCCTTGAAACATTTACCATTCAACACAAATATGAGATAAAACAATTAATTCAACACAATTTATGAGTTGAAACACTCATTCCCATAAACTATGAGATGAAACACCCAATTCATTCATTTTTTGATAATTCCACACATGAAATATAATCTCACGATGCAATTTTATCGATTGAGTCTTGCATAGAATATGCAGGTTAATTACCCTGTGAACATTTTATTGTAAATTAAGTATATTTAGTTGACAAGCTATCATTAAAGCTTGATCTCACTACTAAACTGATAGCTTCTCAAATAACACGTGTTAAACTGCATATTATGCTAATGATCGAATAAAATCTCAGCAAATTCACATGCATGCACACATTCATTGCAGTTAATTAAAATCTCAATCACTCACATGAATACTTCACACACAAAATGTATGCAATTAATTAACATCTCAGTTAACGCACATGCATGCAAACATAATGTTAACTTAGACAACATTCCACACATAACATAATTATATAATCAACCCTTATCACTTCACAAAACTGTGGTTAATTAATTAATTATTAAAAATCATTATATTTTCTCTTTTAACACTCCCCTTCGAGTTGAGTACTGGGGTCACTAATTCTTAACTTGACGAGACATTCATTAAAGAGTCTTCCATTAACTGTCTTTGTTAGAATATGTGCCAGTTGAATAGTTTATCTTTGGATCAAACAAAAGGAAGATCTATTATCCCTGCATTTTGTTCGGTCACGTTTTACCAGATTTTTTAAGATTTTCATTGTTGCTTCATTATCACACATGATCTTGCTAGTTTCTGTTAGAAACAAACTAATCTTAGCTACTAACTTTTGTATCCATATTGTTTCTGCTAAGCCCCGTGCAATTCCTCAAAAACACAACTTTTACATTAATAAGGCTACCACATTTTGTCTCTTTCTTCTTTAAGTAACTAGATTTCCACCAATCATGGTAAAATATCCATGAGATTAATCTTCGGTTTTCTTTGTCTCCTGATAAGTCTGCATTAATTAATTGATCCGTGTATGTCTAGATGGCCATGTCCTACTATTCTCTTTAGATATTTCATATTTCTCCACACTACTTTCATGTGTGTCATTTGAGGTTGATGCATGAACTGATGTACTCCCTCCATTACATATAATATATCTAGTTGGGTTTGTTCTAGATATATTAGTTTTCCTACTAGTGTTTAATATATATCTTCATCTGTTAATTATGATTCTTCCTTCATGTGAAGTCTATGATTCATCATCATTGGGCTATCTTGCTATTTTGGATTAATGAAGATTCCTTGTTTCAATCTTAGTAATTTAATCCCAATAAAGTGCTTAATTATTCTCATTTCGAATTCAACGTCCAAGTTCATTTTAATTTTGTCTCATTCTCATCATTTCATGTAATAATCATGTCATCAATTGTAATAATCAAAGCTGTTACTAGTTTGCTTTTTCGTTTGAGAAACAAAGTATGATCTTAGTTACACTAACTTCATAGAAGGAGTAACTTTACTCTACCAAAGTTAGGGTGACTCTTTGAGGTCATAAAGGGATTTATAAGCCAACAAACTTCTCCTCTCTATGAATCTAGGTGGGGCTTCCATATATACTTCTTCTTTTAATTCTCCATATAAAAATTTGTTTTTCACCATCAAATTGATGAAGATGTTGTTGGGTTTTGCCAGTCGTATTCAGCCTACTGGTTACATATTAAAATTCTAATTAAACCGGTTAAATCACTATATGTACAAAACATAGTTACCAGATTAATCTTATTAATCTATTTACGCAACAGAAATAGTTAAAATATAAAAAAACGCAATATACCAATGTACATAATTGACAACAGGATCTAATCACCGAATTAAACAAACATAGATTTATCAAAACTTACATATAACGAATACACACAATTCAATTTAAACCAAATGCGAGTTTAGATATACATGAGCGGTGGTTGAACAATTGTTCATGAAACTGAGGTAACAACGAGACGCGTGCTAGTGAACGGATATTGTCGGGTCTAGACATACAAATGTAGCCAACAGATGTCACCCTTGATTTACTATTATTGAGAAAAGAATCACGATTGTGTCACTCTTGGCTATTGGAGAAAGAGTCTAAAAGTATTCAAGCATGTATGTCTTGGTATAGCCTTTCGCCACTGATCGAGCTTTCTACCTTCCAATAGTTCCATGTGGCTTACGCTCAACTTTTTTGACTCGTAGCCTACACTTTAGCACACACATGCTTAGTCTTGTCTTTCTGAAGGCTCGGTCTGCGCTTCAATACCTTCATATTGATTTTCATGGCCGGACAACTATAAGGGATATATATAGATTTTTGCCGGTTAAAATTCAAAGTGTATTTTGGATAATCAATGGTCAGCATAGGTATTTTGTAATTTTCCTCGATTTTACATAATTAAGATTGTTATGCATATATTCCAAAATCATGTTTAAAGGGTATTGTATATTATGCATTAAAAACTTATATTTTTCAAAATATGCAATTTTATTCCAAAGTAGAAGGATATATGCAATTCCCTTTTTAAATTACTGGCATCATAAAAGTTGTTGCATCTGATTTTTTACAAAAAAGTGAAGCATGAACAAACATAGTTTCCATTTGCATCTTTCTTTTTAAGGATTCTGTACAGAGCACGTTAATATTGGTTTCCTCTAAGGGATAACACATTCTCTAGATACTTGTGTTCATGTTTGATGTCTGAAGATTTTGAGAAACTAATGTGTCCAACTTTAAGCGACAATGAGATCCAAACATTAATGAAGATAACATGCAATATGTTGCAAACATTAATTATGCATATATAACTATATATTAACAATCACTATTAATTACTCATGGTGTGATTGATATTTATTTCTTTACTCATTTTATATTCTCACCAACAAAATATTAGATAAAAATATAATATTAATAATAATTGCCTTTCTGTTCATTTATTTTATATTATTTTATTTTCTAGCAGCAACCCCAAAGAAAACCCTAATTAATTATTCTTGGTTCTTAACTGTAGTTTTTTGTTTCATAGCCACAAATTAAGAGAGCATGCAGCTTCCGATCCGGTGATTGTTGTGAGGTCCGACAAAGATTGGTGGGTGTTGGCTTCATCGATGATCCACCAAGAAATCAATAATGTGAGACCAAATACTACATTTGATTAAGGTTTACGCTAGATGATGTTTTGGGGGGTCTTCATTATACATAGCACGGCTATAGTACTATAGCATTAGTTTGTTTATCTTAAATTAGTAGCTTGATTCGAGATGCATCCAAGTCCAACTTGGTTGCTTGACTTAAATTATAACTTATAAAAGTTTTTTAAAATCAAATAAGGTGAGAGTAAATGACACTAGTAGAAAACTTGATGGGTTTATATCATGTAACATCGTGAGATATACATGTATGGAATTTATTTGTGTGGTTTTATCACGCGAAAAGTGACTAGACCGGCCACATAGTAATTTCACACAAAAGGGGTATACTTGTTTGGTTGTATTATTTTATTATTTATTATTTTTTAAGATAAAATTCAAACATATATTTTTATTTAACATAAATATAAAACATTACACCACTAAATTACTAAATTAAGAAAATTAAAACAAATTACATCACACACTAAAGAATTAAGAAAAGCTCTCGTAGATATTCTCTATCAAATCAACCTTAAGTTGGTTATGGACATGTCAATCTCGAATTTCCCTACGATTAGCTCGCTTTTGATCATCCTCAATTGACTCATAACTCGTATCCAATTTGGCCTTGTTAAATTGGCAAATCACAAAATACTCATCCTCAAGAACCAAATTGTGTAAAATTAAACAAGCTAGCATCACATTTTTTTTATTCTGTTTTGGTGCCAATGTCGTGCAGGTTGGTTAATGATATGCCACATACCTTTCAAACGATCAAACATGCGCTCAACATCTTTTCAACATGAGCTTTTGCGTAAGTTTTATGTCTCTCAACCACAAGAGATGTAAATGATTGATAATTGTAGAATAATCGGGATAAATTCCATCAACCAAATAATATCCACGTTTGTATGTCGATCTGCGTAGTTCAAATAAGGAGTCGGGCTCACGTATCCCTCTATGATATCATCTCAGATTGGTGATTGATCCAAAACATTAATGTCGTTACCGGACCTCACGGGGCCAAAATATGCATGCCAAATCCACATGTGGAATGAAGCAACGACTTTTAGCATAATGGAAGGAGTCTGTGATCACCACGCATAAGCTGGTCTCTCTAAGCGTGGGTACAATTCTTCCACTCCCAATGTGTGCAATCAATGCTATCAAGAATTCCCGAAAACCCCAATTATTTTCATGGAACTCATAAAGTTGTTGATTTGTCGTTTGTGGTTGTTCTTCGTAAATATTTTCTTGAATACAACTTATATACACCTTTAGATTTAAAATAGTAAAAAAATATGTTAATTAAATTTGAGACCTAATAATTAAAATAATCAAAAACACATGTAAATTAACTTTCAAAACTAATATTTAAAATAATAAAAAGTATAAAAAACATGTTAATTAAATTTCAAACATAATAGTTAAAATAATTATAAAAAACATGTTACATAATACCTTTAGAAAACCTTTGCATGCAAGACCTCATCGTTTGACCGGACATCCTCAGATACTCGTCGAAGCAATCCCTCAAAGTAGCATACGCCATCATACAAAAGGCCTCGGTGCACTTTTGCAATGCGGTAAACATAAAATAAATCCTACCACTAGCATCCGTCCTTTGCTAGAACCAAGGAAACTCTATCTCAAGATCGTTCATTAATTTTAAAATAGATCCTGACTCATACGAAAACGTCGATGAAACAACTCACCGGGATAGGTTGGATTTTCCGAAAAATAATCATTTACAAGACGATTAAGACTGTCTTCATGGTCACGGTTTAGAGGAGCTCTTCCGGGTTAAATTTTGTTGGGCTTTTGCGTTTAGCCGCTCTTGATGTCGGTGGCTTCATCTGTGGGTCGAATGATGATGATGATGACGATAGGTCGAAGATAAACTGTATTGTAATTTTTTTTATAGAGAATGAGTAAGAGAGATTGGAAATGAAGATGGATAGAATTTAAAAAATGGGTGAACTTGTTTAAATAGAATAGACGGATATTGATTTAATTAATTAATTAGATTTTTTTAAAGGGAGCCAACGGCTCATTTTTAAAGTGTTGTAATGGTCATTCAGCATAACAAAGGCTCAACACACACACGGTTAATACCACGCCACCATACCATGTAGCCAGGGTGGTGTTTTGTGCCGTGGTGGGTGATCATGGTGGAATAACACCACCATATATCGCTTGACCTAAAAGATGTGTGGGACTTGTAAGGGAGAGGGCTATGGTGGTAGATGTAATAGAATGAGAGAGAAACAATAGCAATAGAAGTGTGTCACACAGAAGAAATAAAAAAAAGTAGTAGAATTATAGTATATGTGGTGGGATGATGTAGAAAAACTATATATTCTTTCTTTATTTTGTTTTTAAACAAGTTAAAAATAAATACATTAATTAAAACATAATTAATTCTAATTAAACTTAAACATACACATAATTAATCCTAATTAAAATCAAACATAAAACATAATAAAACCTATTTAAAATTAAACATAAACATAATTAATTAAACATATACATAATTAAGTAATTAAACTTAAAATACTACAATTGATACCAATAATTAGAATCGGATTCTTCATGGAGAAGCCGAGCTCCACCCTGCCCTCCCTAAAATGTATATATAGGTAACTAGTTTTTTATCGCCGTGTGTTACATGGGTGACTTTTAAAAAAAAACTATAAATACAATCATAATATAAGACAATTATGTATTTTTATATCTTTAGTAATTAAATAATTGGTTATTAAAATATTTTGGAATGCAATAAATAAAAAATTGGAAATACAAATCACTTCCATAATTAGGAGAATTGGCGGAAAAATTGTTGAGGATGAATGTGATGGTGCCACATGGCAAATTGTGATGCCAAAAACTTTTCTTTTATTTAATAAGAGGGATATTTTGTGCTTTTTATAGAAAATCAACAAAAAATGGTTGGGGGTTAATGACTTGGCCTAAAACCGATATAAAATGTCAAGCTATTAAACTGAACTCACAATTTTTAAGTCATTGGACTAAAACCAAGATTTGAACCAATTCTAGGAAACGGAAACAATAGTTTCCTCTAAATAATATTTATTTATTATTTAAAATTATTTTCTCTTTCTACCACTTATAACAAATATAAAATAATTAAATATATGTATGAATACTAATCACCATATATAGAAAACGACATTACTAGCTTTTACATCAAAATATAAGAATAGAGTATAAAGATAGAGTATAAAGATAATGTTAAGTTAGAGTTCAAATTCATAAGGTTGTTGCTCGAATTCTTGTTTGGGTAGAAAGTGTCAAGTTGGTGGAAGATAAAGGTTTATCGCTGGATAAAGAATATAAGAAAGTTCAAGGGGTAAAAGTGTTAATCGTGAATTAAAGTTTAAATGGCCGGTAATTTCTGTTAGCTCGGGGGGATTAGTCTTTAGGTTAAATAGCTTTGATTTGGGGCTTGGATGATCACTCGATCAATTTACAATTCCTTCTGTAATAGACTTTCTTTTCAATTCAGTAATAAGATGATGCATTTTGTTTTCTCGATTATGTGTTCTTGATTACGCATTCGATTGATTTGGTTTTCGATTCATAATACGCAACAGATAAAGATCCTAACATGACATTGAGTGAGACTTAAAGATTGATTTGTCAAAAGTAATGTAAGTGAATTTGAGTCCAGAGTAGCTTCAAAGGCGGTTAGTGAAGCCATGGGTGACAATGAAACTTTAGAAAATCGTTCAAAATCGAGAAAGCTTGATGAGGAAAATTTTGAATATGAGAATAAAGAGAAATTAAATGAGGAGGTTGAACATAAATTGGATAGGATTAACATTAATGAACTATACAAAGCTACCATGAAATTAAATATTTACTATGCCTATATGTAATATTGAAGATGAATAGCAATTTTTGTAACAGATTAGTATTTGAACTGCTTTATAAAGGTGTATATTGATATTCACATATTATGTTTTAAACAAAAATATTAGTAAACTTATAATATTTGATATATATATATAGAGAGTCGAGTTATCCTACATCAAGCAAAAACGCTACATCCATTGCGGATTGATCTGGGGCGTCCATCAAGATCATCCAACAGGCAAGATCTATGGTGTTTCCGCCTATGGCGTTTTCGGTGGGAAAAAAACACCATAGGCGGAAACACCATAGATCATGGCTGTTGGATGATCTTGATGGACGCCCCAGATCAATCCGCAATGGATGTAGCGTTTTTGCTTGATGTATTTTACCCTAAACCTATATATATATATATATAATATAATTTCTTATTTTTCTTTTATAATTACTATGTCCGAATATTTTCCGTCTACGTTGAGTAGTCAAAACTCTCCGGTCATCCGAATTAGTAGTGCCTAGCAACGTTTTATATAACATGGATTAAAATTGTATAAAAAATGGTGTCTTTAACATAAATAAATATACTTGTCGTATTCAAATTGATTAATTTTGACCCTAATTCTTTTTTAAACGCTCAATAAACGAAAACTGCTTAGGTAGCTCGTACGGGGTGACCCAATGACAAAAGTCATCGCCATCTGGTCCAACCCAGCCGTACAAAACCCTTAAGCGCCCATGTTACACCAGCTCTGTAGGAAACCCACTAACCCGCCCGTTTATAGACACGACGAATAATAAATGGTAAAATCCAGTTATCTTAAAAATCAAACCTGGATTTCCTATGTCTTCTATTACAAGTTAGCATGCTTCTAACCAGTTGAGCTATAGCCTATACATCATTGACGTTTTAACCCTAACTAATATGTCTTGATTTTTTTTTGAACAGCAAAATATTATTCACCAAAGAAACAAGGCAAAACGGCAGCAGCAAGGAGCTGCAAAACCGCAAGCCAAACACGCCAAAATTACACCATACACATATTATCCCAATCAAACGATCGTCTACCTCTATTATTACACCAAAGTTTAGTCAAACATTTGACATTGCTCACCACCCGGTTGATTGCCGGAGACTTATTTTGAAAAGCCACCTCATTCCTCTCTTTCCATATGCTCCAAACCGCCGTGTATATGACCGCTTGAAGAAGTTTCTTCTTCCCACCCGGCACATGAGGACTTTTGAACCAATTCAGCAACTCCGCAGCATCTCCACCTTCGACCGGCGGGATTTTAAGCCAATCCGTCACCCACCGCCACACCTCCGCAGCCATGTAACAATCTTTTAAAAGATGCTTGCTTGTCTCCTCTTTATCATTGCAAATCCTACACAAGGATGACCCCACCCCAATTCCTCTTTTTAACAAAGCATCTGCAGTAGCATATCTATTTTTGTGGACCCTCCAAATAAAACAATTCACCTTAAGGGAAATATATTCACACCAATCAAAACTGGATCTGCATAAATTATCACAGGCCACTAATATGTCTTGATTGAAAGAAAGGAAAAAAGTACCCACTTGATTTCTTAGAAAACTCGATCCTTCTAAAGGTTGAAATTGAATGAATGAACGATGGGGACAACCCATGCCACCAAGTGTGATAAAGGGAAGTGTATGTTTTCAGACTGTTTTTCTTTTTCTGTGTGGATAATTATTAAATTACATTAATTAAATGAATATGAAATTCGGACCAATAAACGAATAGATATTGGAGGCATCAAAAATTATGATTGTAAAAAGAAATCCGTGAGTGGGATCGGGAGAATCGGATTGAGCGCAAGAAACCACATCGTCACCGTTCCTTGGGTACGCAAAAAGAGACTTCCAACTTGCCCTCGTGCTATTAACGCTCGTGTGTCTACAATAAATTAAACAAACTTAATAAATATATATTTTTCGGATGGACAATTTAGCTTATCGGTGTATCGAGACTCTTTATCATGGATCTATTTACTGTTTCGAGTTTGAACCTTAGAGCGAGAAAACACGGAAGTGTCCCCCCTATTTGCATCATCAGACGAGAACCGGGCAAAACTATAAACCCTTCCTTGTGACTCGGGATCAAGCACAAGGCTTAATCATTCATTGTCTACCAATATCTCATAAAGTGATGTGAGTATGACGGGAACCTGGGTCTCTTCAACTACAAGGTGGGAGCTTAACCACTACACCAGCTTTAGTTGATATAACTGTGTGTTTAACAGGTCATGTATTGCGATAGAGACCTCATTTGTATATTGGAGCGAGAATTAAACAAAATTCGACACGATTTGATTTTGAAACATACTATAAGAGGAAGACCAATTAAATTAAATTTATAAATTTATATCTAGCACTCGCTTTTAAATACAATCTATAAGGAAATGCAGATAAAAATAGCCCATGTAAAAAAACGAAACACAAAAAATATAACATAAATTATAAACTAACAATTTTTAAAGCTAAATATTTACTCGGATATAAAGATTTGTCACCTGAGTTGCTCGGATATAGTGTAAAACCTCATAATGTTAAATAATATAAATCTATTTATGTGGTATTTTTATAAATAAAACTACAACTTCTTGAATGTATTGCTATAGAATTTTTTTAAACCTTTTTCTTTCTATTTTTAATGTGGAAAATTTGGATCTCTGACGATATACTGATCATCTCCATTCCTCAAATACAGTGCATAATCCTGACCCAAAGACTAACCTCAAAAGGAAAACCACCACCAGATGAGAAAATCTCATGTCCTAACCTGAAATCCGAATTTCTTGTCACTTGTCCCATTTTTTATTTCTTTGACAACTATTTTATTTTTTATTTTTTATCAGTGGAGTTTGAATCTTCATTACATGAAAAGACTAAATTTTATCCAATATACCACTAGACCAAAGGCCCTTTGGTATAATTTTTTTAACATATTAAACAATTAATTTTGTACAACTACTAGTTTAGCCTGGTGTCAAAGGTCTATGACGATCATCATTCTTGAGGTGTTAAGTTCAAACCTCACTTAAGGCATGGATTAAAGTTGAAGTATTGTAACATTTGCCGTAAAAAAACTTAATTTTGTCTACAATACATGTGTTGTTGAAAAAAGTTATTAAATTATGTGTCGATCTAGGAGTCGTGAAGTTTTTAAAGGTGATAATAGACGTGTTTTAGTCAAGGAGTAGGAAAATCAAGTTAAAATGACATAACTACTTCAACAGTCTACTTCATGCCAGGGCGGTCCACCACGATACACATCTTTAGGCAATTGATGGTGAAGTTTCAGGAAAAGAAGCAATATTGTCATATGGTGTTGATTGACCTGGAAAATGCATAGGATAGCGTGCCTCGACGACTAATTTGGGATACTATAGAGAGTAGAGGGGTCCCCGGGAAATACATAGACTTAATCATAGATATGTATGAAAGTATGGTGACTTGTATTCATATGCGTGTGGGTGCCACAGATTCCTTTCATGTGGGGGAAGGGTCCGTGTTGAGCACGTTTTTATTTGCTGATGTAATGGACAAGGTGTCCAGGTCAAATCCAGGACGCAGTTTCATGGTGCATGCTTTTCGCAGATGATATTGTGCTAGTAGCGGAGAGTAAAGAGCGTTTGAACGGAAAACTTGAGGAGTGTAGAGCTACTTTTGAATCCAAAGGCCTTTAGATGACGTTCATAGACTGAGTACCTTCACTGTGACTTAAGCGGGCAAGCAACATTGAGGATGTGCAGATTAATATTGATGGTCAGGCGGTTCCACCCGTTACCAAGTTTAAGTACTTAGGGTCGTTTGTACAAAGCGATGGGGGCATTTATAAAGAAATTAATAAACGACAAAAATCATGTTCATAATATTCAATATTAAATAGTTTTTCCTACCATATCAAATGAGCCATGTTCATCTAATTTGAAAATTTTAAACATCGCGACTAATACAATTGTAAGTTTTCTAATGTATATCAACATAACATTTTTTTTATTGATAAAATTTTAATTTTTTTATTATAATTTAGATTTTATATTCAACAATCAGAATGTGTTCATCTAACTTTTTATAAAACTTTATACTCATCTAACTTTTCTATACAGACTTAAAGTCTCAAGTTTGTCAATTAATAATTCATGTTAGTCGCTATTCAGGGTTTGATTGTTTTTTAAACATGATCACATTTATCGTGCTGAATCATTATGTGTTGTTTGTTTGGACATCTGAATGACTTGTCTGTATGGTAAAAAAACGCTAACAAATCAGTGTGAGAACAAAAAAGTTTATTTTTTTTTATTTCATTACCTTATCCCATATTAGTGTGGGAACAAAACACCAAAAGTTGCATTCATTACCTTGTCCCATATTGGTTTGAGAACAAAAAGTTTATTTTTTTTCCTTTCATTTAGCTTGTCCCACATTGGTTTGGGAACTACACATTGTTAGCTTATATATGAAAACTTACATAACATGTTAAGTTCTTATGTTGTGTTTTACTCCAGCATTTACCCGCGCGCAGGGGGGTGCAAATTTGGTAAAATTGTCTTCCTGTCCGCACGAATGCAGCTCCGAAAACCGGGGGTCGAGCGCAAAATTGGTTTTTGTCAATAGAAAAGGTTTTCGTTTTTTCAGCCCTCAAACTCGTTTTTTTCGTTTTTGTTCCAGCCCACCCACACCCAACCCACGACTGTATGATTAAGCAACCCAAATTCGGCTGGATCGAACAGACTGAATTCTCTTTTTCAGTCAGCTACTGGCTGCCAAACTAAACACAGTCTGAATCGGTCAGCAACTTTACGATTCAGACCCCATTAAGCCCAACCAAACAACCCTAACCACTATATTATCCGTATAATATATATTTTTTATATATTTTTAAAAGTAAATTTAGTTTTAAAAGTAGATTTTACAAAGTGTGTTGCCTGTTTAAAAAACGTAACATATATATTATATAGTCTCTTAATTAAACAAACTATAACAAATTAAAATACATTGATGAATCTAAAGAAAGTAGCCCATCAACAATTTTTTATTTAGAATTTTGGTGAGAGTTAATAAAGTGTGGACAATTACTCTTTTAGGAGTGTGACATCACTTTTGAAACTTTTCGAATTAAATATTATTTCGAACGTGAAAAAGATCGTCTAGGTTCGTTGCTTGCTTAGTTGTGACTTGTGATGGTCTGCTGGGTTCAACTTTCTTGTGATGCTATCAAGAACCATTTAAGTCAATTTCGATTTTCTCTTTTATTTTAAACGATAAAGATAAGTACGATTAAAAAAATACCCGTCATAACAAGATGCTAGAGCTAGACAGATTACACGATTATATATTAAAGACAAACCAACATTTCCAATCTAACGCAACTTGGCCCTATTATATACCTAGACATAAGAACAAGCTTTTATCTCACCGATAAGGTTTTCCGGTCTTCTTTTGATGTTAAAAATCTTATTATTACTAGCCTTCCAAAACATTAAAGAGTGGAGAGGATGATACATTGACCCAACTCTTTATAAATAATGCTCATGATGGCTAATATTTAAACCGAAGTTGCTTTTTCTTTGAGGAACCGAAGTCGACATTTTGACGAGTCACTAAAGGTGACATTGTCTATTCACAAAAGTGGTGAGAGTTTAAATCTTTGCGAGTGCAAGGTTGATGGTATTTAATAGAAAAATTGCTATTAAAAAAATGTTTTTCATGATTTAATCTTTGTTTTAGTGTCTACTAATGTTTATAAATAATTCAATTGTCATTAAAAAATTAATAAAAACTTACCATCTAAATGAATAGTTTTCAAAATCTTATTCATATCTTAGTTATTTGTAAAACACTAGAGAAAAAGTTCATTAGTTAGTCAATTAATTTCACCATGTAAGTTTAGCACATGCTTAAAAGTTACTAAAGTCGATAAGAACATGAAAATTTTGCTAGACATGTTAGCATGAACATGATATATTTATATGTAGATTGATACGAAGACATTCCGTTTATCTAGAAAAATAAGATCTCTTTTTTGCATATAATACTCTAAAGTTACAAATTTACAATAAAATACAAACGTGTATAAAAAAGTTATAGTATAAAACCCGGCATTAAGTTTTAGTAGCTTTTAAATTTTACTATAAGATATTCAGTTCAAGTTATTAAAAACAAATTTTTCTAAAGAAATATAAAAATTAACGGGTTAAAAGAATCAATCCATGAACCGGTGAAATTAACAAAAACCGTAGTACTCATTTAGCTACACATGTTAATGTTTGTGAAAAGACCCATACATGTTTAGACAAAACCTTAATCCTGTTATTTTCGTGTTAAATTAATCGTCATGTAAAAAATTGCCATAATATATTCTTAAATTCCGAACAACTATTTTTTTTTTGTTTAGATTCCATCTTATATAGCATCTCTTATTATATTATATCATTAGTATGTAATTAAGTACTTTTATGTGTTCTAATAAATAGCATTAGCAAATTTCATGACATAAAAGAAACCAAAAAGAAGATTAATTTCAAGTTCAATTAAACGGTGTTTTATAAAATAGAAATACATTTCTTGAGTACAAATTAATAGGTATAATGATATTTAAAAGAATGGATAAAGAAAAGTAGGAGCAGCATATATAGATTGATGGTGTGTAAAGATCCAACTCTAAGTTTGTGAGGATGCCACGTATATATTTTGCACTAGAGTTCTTACAATAATGCTTAATTAATCACCCTCAACTAAGCATCCCATGTTCTTGTGGGACTAATGCAATAAATCATTAACAAATTTGATTAAGGGTGTTTTAATAATTAATGTTTAGATTAATTTAATCATTTGACTTGTTAATTATAATTTGAAATTGTAATATGTACTAGTTCATGCATGTACAAACACACATAGAGGTATATATGTAATACATACGTATGAATATAATTAATTAAGAATGGCACCCGCGATCGAGAGCAAAAACGGTAAACATTAAAATTTATTAAAAACAAAACTATACATAATTAAATGACCATACAAATCTATTTATTTTCACCTTATATTTTTCATAAGAGTTAATTACATTTTGCGTCCCTGTGGTTTGTTATTTGTTGCCATCTAAGTCCCTTTTTCAGATTATTAACAAATCTCGGATCTAAGGTTTACATTATGTTGTCAACTGAGTCCCTGGAACTAACGAGGTTCAATTTTTCTGTTATATTGAAGGACATATTTGTCATTTTACACATCAGGGGCTAATTATGTAAATAAATGGACCACTCATGCAATATACATAAACATGTTATATATTTATTATTAACATAAATAGCCATCCCTACCCCGTTGGTTACAGATCAGCAACCACCACCGCTCCTTCATTGCCTTCATCATAACAGCCGCCGCGCACCCTCTCTCTACATTCATAACCCACCGTCGGAGAAACAGAGTTGTTACCTTTTTTTTTATGGTGATGAGAAAGGGTCATAACCCACTGTTGATCACCAGCAGAGCCTAAAAATTGTTGTTCCTTTTTTTATGGTGATGAGAAAGGGTCGCCGACCACCACCCGACTCCCGATGAACGTCGATGACCTGTGACTTCCGGTGAGCTCGCGACAGCCATACCTCGCACCCTACGAGCTCCAATCGACCTCCCTCTATCTGATTGGAAAACCCCAATCGCTTTTGAATAAATAAGTCACAACCAACTAATCGAAGAACACTACATTCGAAGAAATTGGTTGAATTCATCAGGTTTGACTATTAAAAGGTCAAATTGTTGATGTTTAAATCGGAAATTGAACATCAAGTCGTATTTGTGTGTGTTATTGATTGATTCCATAAGCTTTAGCATATCAATATGGATCTAATCCAAGTTGCAAAATTAGATTTGGTGGAGTTATGTGCAAAACACGAAAATCACAGTTCATGTTCTTCATGAGTCCTTCAATGGTGATTTCATCGATCCCTCAATGATTCTGAACAAATCTGGTCACTAGAGTTTCGGTTTGGTCTCACGAATTCACTGGTATTCTCAAATTTGAGTTTCGTTCAAGATTGGATCGACTTTAGAGGTCTTGTTCATCATTTTTTTAACGAAGATGGCGCTACTGCTCTTGCTCTCATTCAATCCTTTAATCTGTACCAAACCACAAAGATTAGGATCTCATTCTAATCAGATTTCTTTTGTGAGACTGATGGAGTTTTCAGATTTTTTTTTTGTTAAGAACTAGATGAAATCGGAATTCTTCATGGTATAGGATGAAGATGCGAATTAAAAAAAAACTGGGTTTCTCTCTCATTCGTACGTACAAGAGTTTTTGGAAGAGGATGACCTTTCCCTCTCCTAAAATATTACATAAGTAGTCCCTGGTAACAGAATGTAAACCTCAGACGAGATTTGTTAATAATCTGAAAATTAAACTTAGGTGGCAACAAACAGCAAATCGCAGAGACGCAAAATATAATTAACTCTTTTCATAATCTACCACTAACTCAAACAATAAGTAAAGAAATCAAAAGAAATCTCTAATTATTATTTTGACAAAATACATAAGAATAAATAAGTCACTAATATTTATCTTCACAGTTAATAAAATAAAACATAAACTAAAGTAGTTTTTTGGTATATGTGCAGGAGTGTAGATGGATATTAAATATTTTATTGCGTCTAAATAAAAGATGACGTGTTTGTTATCATACAAGAATAAAATGGACGATTATATAAAATTTGTTTCCTTCGTTTGAAATGATTTTGTTTGCTTATGAATATGTTTGGTATGATGCAATAGAATAAGCGAGTTAATAAAATGAATAATTTCAATTTTATTGTTATGTTTGGTTAATTACCATGTCGAATGAAATAAATTTTATTTTGTGTTGTTTGACAGTTATTAAAAACGAAATAGTGAAATACAATTTTTATGAGCATTTTCAAATTAGTATATCTATTTATATTTATATTATTGTAATTTTAATTTTTTTATTTTAATTATTTAAATTTAATTTTTAACTTTTAAATTATTAGTTAATTTTTTATAAATAATTTTAATTTGATGATTTTACTTTATTTGTTTTTTTAATTTTGTTTTCTATTTTTTAATTTAAATATTTTTTAATTTATTATTTTAATTTCATTTTAATTATTTTTTGTTTTTATTGATTATTTAATTTTTATTTTAAATTTATTTTATTTTTGTTTTATATATTTATTTTTTATTTTATATATGTTTGTTCGTATTTCCTTTGATTTTTATTCTTACTTTTTATTTAAATTTTTCATAAAACTTAAGAAACAATAAAATTGAAGAAAATTTTCCATTCTATTATTTAAAGTAATCGGGAAAAAATCTCTTTCTATGGAATTAAAATCTTTAGATTAGGAATCAATCACATTTATCTCCAGATGCTCATGCCAGCTAATAGAGTTACGATATACTTAAACATTTCATTCCATTAAATATGAATAATTTTACAACCAAATCAAACATAACAACAATTAAGACGTCCTTAACTAGGACGTCCTTAAAGGGGCGATGCGAAGGAGTAGCATGCGATAACCCGAGTTCTAACTTAAGTGGTTATAACGTATGGATTATCATATTCATTCACAATTAAAGGTTGTAACATGTAAATTTTTTGCATAAACTAAATCAAACTTGATTTACCACTAAACAATTCCTAGAATACATAAATTGATAAACAACCAATAACAATCAAGAAACTGAAAAACCCCACACCCAGTTCCAACACATATATAGCAACCTAACAGCCAAAGGCTGCGTGGATCCTGTCGTCCCTCTCTCCTCCGGAACCCCTGTGAATCTGGCCTTAATTTTCTTCTTCCATTTTCCTTCTCAAATGGGCCTAAGCCCATTTACTTCCCTGTATTTGACGAGAGGCACATATAATTTGTAATCAAGATATAAATTTTTATGAATTAGCCGTTCAAAAAAAAAAAGATAAATTTTGATTTTTTTATTTAATATATTTTCATTTTACAATTAATAAAGACTAATATTCATATCATCCCCATCTAATAGAATTTTGTTGACACAAGTCAACACTAATATTCATATCATCCCCATCTAATTAATCATGAGATATATTTGTATTTATGTATATTATGAAATTATGACAATTATATATTAATTTTCATCTTATTTTTACTTAAAATTATTTTTTTATAAACTATTATTATTTTCTTTTTATAAAAACTTACAAAATACCAATAAAAACTTATTTAGTGTGTTTTCAAATATAATTGAGCAAATTATATTTAATATTTTAATTAATTAATACCTAATATTATTTTACGGATTCAATCAACATCGTGGATGATACTCTTTATAGATAAATTTTATAAACGGAAAAAATCATGTTCATAAGATTCAATATTAAATATTTTTCTACCATATATCAAATGATCCATATTCATCCAATTCGAAAATTTTAAATATGATAACTAATTCAATTGTAAGTTTCCTAATGTATACAAAGATAACTTTTTTTTGTTGATATAATATTATAATATTGATTATAATTTAGATTTTGTACTCATCAATCAACCTATGTTCATTATAATATTGATGAAACTTTATACTCACCTAACTTTCCATAAATTAAAGTCTCAAGTTTATCAAATCATAAATTAATGTTAGTTGTTATTCAGGGGTCAGATTGTTTTTTTAACAATCATTTTTGTATGTTGCATTTTTCAAATATACAAGTAGAGACATAGGCTCTAAATATTGGTTTTAATAAAGAGAGTAAAATCATCAATACCATACTATGAATTATAAGTTAGCTTTTTATTTAATGTAATCTAATACGTTATTCCGATAATAAGAAAAGTATGCATAAATTATCAATTATATGTATATATTTAATGATTCACCCGTGTAACATACGGTTCTATCCTAGTATATGTATATATATATATATATATATATATATATATATATATATATATATATATATATATATATAGTTATGAAGTTTGACTCATTAACATGTTATGACTCATGTTCAACGTAGTTAAACCGTTTAAGCTCATTTTCTCTATAACATATTGAACATCAATCATGATATAAAAACTATACTATGTAATCATAGGAGTGCATTTAGCATATAATTAATATAAAATAAAGTATATATACACACCACTCATCACCTGCTCAAAATTCGTTGTCCAGACGAGTCTATTGACGAACTCAGCCCTGCTGACGTTGTATATGATCCTAGCAACCATTCGTTGACGGAAGGTTTGGTCCTAGCAAGTGTTCGTTGTAACTCGGTGTCATGAACGTGTGTCAAACACCGCTATGGTATATCTGACTACTTGATTAGTTTAGATGCTAATTTTATTAATGATTATATGTATTTGCATGTTGTCGTAATCTGATCTTATTACGGATTTTAGTTAATAATGGTATTTGCCTTGTTTTATTCCGCTACGTTAACTTGATTAGTTTAGATGTTGATATTATTAGTTATTATCTGTATCACACAAGCGTAGCTCATTTAAAACAAGCTAAAATAGTTTTACACACAATGATTAATTCATCCAAAACATTAATCACCTGCGATTCGCCGATTCCCGTATGATATCCTATAAAATTCCTTGTAATTCATATATGACAATCTTGTTATACAATCATAGCCACACAAGTTTTGTTCGTATGAGTTACTTTCATAGGCTCGACATACAAATTGAATCCGGACGTATAGCTCACTTCAAAGCTTTATTCACTCAAAATAATTTGATGAAGAACGAGTTTGATTAAGCTTAAATCATTTTGCAAAACAATCTAAGATGTAGATCGTATGGTAGCAGTAGAGGTGGGGAAAAAACAGTTTGGAAACCGAACCGTTTTCAAACCCAGTCCAAACCATGTTTTTAAACTGGTTTAAATGAAACGAGACGCCAATTTCTAGCCAATTCTTAACCTGGTTCAACCAAACCTGTTTCGAACCGGTATAACCCAACGCAAACCGATGTCAAATTGGTTTCGCTAAACCCTATACGAACCATTTCAAAATATGAAACCATTTTTTATTATGGCTCACATAACCCGTATCAGGTTATAACCCGAATCGATTTTGGAAAAAAAAAACAAAACTTATATCTTATTATAAAATAAAAGTTTGTTAATTTCATCTAACCTTTATAAAAAACCTTTTTTATATTTAATTCAAAGCAGATGACGAGTGCACGCTCGTAAATTTATAATTTTATAAGACCGAAAGCGAATCTCTACTACTTCTAGTACATGACACCACACCTTTAGAACCTGGACGGTGAACGTGACACCCTGTTTATGCATATTTATTTTTTATAAAATTACAAAAATAAAATAAAAAACATATTTTTTAAAAATAAATAAAAGATTCCTTCGACTTTTCTCCTTTAGTATCCCAACTGGCAAATACCAACCGAATCTTTATCGTCAATACTTATTTAATTGGGATCCCTATTTAATTCTCATACTACAACTCAAAAGTGGTGGCTAATTTCCCCATATTCTGGCTTTGGTACACGTCAATATATCAATTTGTCCGGTTCAAAGTTATGTTAGACCGTACGGTTCAATTGAAATTATATAAGCCGGTCTTTGTTTTGGAATTTCAGATTCTGATAGGTTGTGTATGTGTCACGATCAAAAAAGTTATCGGTTCAGACTAATGCGCTTTTGCGATCTAGTGTAGGGTTAAAGGTTTAGATCGACTATGAGTGATGAATTTACTATATATTTATTATATATCTATAGGTTGAACGGATGGATATGAACATGTTACATCGAGCTAAAATTGTGTTAAACGTGTAAATTCAGATAAAACTTATGTATATGTGGGTGAACATGAACATGACATATTTAAGTTGTAAAATATACATGATTTTCTTGCATATTAATTTAAAATAAAAGTTTATAATAAAATTCTATAAAGTAGTAACGTTTAAATTATAAGACCTCATATGATGCAAAAGTATCATTGGGTTGTTATACAGGTTTCGATAAACGATTTAAGTGTTTGTTCAAAGGGTTGTTAAATCAGGGTATGGATCGATCGAGATGTTTTGAAGTAGGGTTGGGTTTGCAGCCTTGCACGTTACTTGGTGGTCATGAGAGGAGTCGAGTGAAAAGAAGAATTATCATTATTTTTCATTTAGTTATTTAAATTTTAAATTTGTAAAGATTTTTATCTCCTAGTTTATTTTTATATTATGTTAGAAATCACGTGTAATACGCAGGTTGAATAAATAAAAGAGAAGCAAAAAATTAAATGATAGAAATTTAAATAAGTAAATAATTACAGTTTAATTTATGCATATCATTTAATAATAAAGAAATAATAAAGAGAGTGAAAAGGGAACTTTGTTGAACTCACAAAATTGTGAGAGGTGACAGTTCTTAGTTATTACTTGTTATGCATGAAAGATTTTTTATAAATTAAAACTGTTTAGGTTAGTTTTATAGTTTTGGTTGAATAATGAAAGTTTATAAAGCTTTGAGCTTTTAAATCTGAATATTAGATCAAAATTAATTAAGTGAAATCATTAGTCTTCTTGAGTAACTTGAATCACATATACTTCGTATCATAATACTAATTCTTCTTTTATCTTTTAAATCTATCATAAATTAGGTTATCAATTGAAGTTATATCGTATACAAAACATAATTCTTAAAAGAACTTATAAAAATGAACACGTTAAACGTGTTGGCTTAACAAGTAAACCGGCATCTTTAGCTAATGTGTTTGTGAGTTCATCTTAAAACTCAACTAAACCAATTTTTACACTAAACTTAAACTTACAAATTTTACGACTAATAATTTGGTTCGAGTATTTATAAATTCGCCAACATAAACACTAGAACTAAATCATTGATCTTTTTAGTGATTCAATTTATTATATATATGGTTGTTTAATTATACTTTTTTTCTACTACGTGTACCACTTTTGGATTTTATTAAATTATCTAGAATTTTGTTCTTGAACTGCAATTATCTAGCAGTTAACGAACGAAAGCAGCGGGTGGGTAGGATTCAACCGACGTTCAGGATTTGTTAATGGAATTCTTTATATCATTAATCATTGCCAATCATTTCCTTGCAATATTAAACTATTAAATCTATGATTAGGTTAGAGTGAACGCCATTTTTGAAATACAAGCATAACAAGTCAATAAAATTCGGTTGAAAATTTTGGTTGTTAATTGGATCAAGAAAAAAAATCAATAAAGTAAAATAAAATAAAATATAATAATAATAATAATAATAATAATAATAATAATAATAATAATAATAATAATAAGCGTCATTAACCTATAAATAATAATCATAACACTAAGACCAACTATAAATATATTAGTAGTTATTATTATATTACCTAAGGGTCAGTGGTGTGGGTGCGGTAAACCCACTCGACAACCCCCTTCCTGTGATTTACCTGTGGTTTACCCATAGTAACAACCTGGGGTACTAACTTCTGGATGTAACAACATAAGGTAGCAACTTTTAATTTTGTTTCATAAAGGAGTATTAAGCTAACAACCCGTTAACTTTTAACGGCAAGCCCCCCCCCCCCCCCCCACGTGACAAAAACGTGAGGGCAATGTTGACAATTTAACATTACCCCACATATTAAAACTCATCGATCCAAATCCAAACCTCAATTCTTCGGCCGTTCTCTTCTCCAATCATCTACGAACTAGGGTTTCCGGCAGTTCTGAGATCATCAGAGAAGAGAACGGCTGGAGAATTAAGGTTTGGATTTGGATCGATTGTTTTTAATATGTGGGGGTAATGTTAACTGTCAAGATTGTCCTCATGTTTTTGTCACGTGGTGGGGGGGGGGGGGGGTTGTCGTTAAAAGTTAACGGGGAGTTAGCTTAATACCCCTTTATGAAACAAAATTAAAAGTTGCTACCTTATGTTATTACATCCAGAAATTAGTACCCTAGATTGTTACTATGGATAAACTACAGGTACTAACTGTGTAATTAACTCTTCGGTAAAATAATCGGCGACCACACCCCCTCTTTCGGCAAACACAAATTGGTGAACTTTGGGGTTTAAAAATCGGTAAGCTTTTCGCCGAATATTTTGTGTGTTGTTGTGTGTTTCCTCTTCCTAAAGTTTGCCTAAAATTTTCTACAAACCATATATTTCACAAAACACTCAAATTTTAAACTTTTTTCTCTCGTCATCCAATTGGTTAAAAAGTTTGTCTAAAACTTTTTTCAAACCCACACCACCCACCCTAAGGGCCTTGGGGCTAGTGGTATTAAATTTAAATGAGATTGTGGGTTCGAATTTTATAACGTGGCATTTGATATATTGTATTAAGTGGTGTTATGTTTAGGAGTAGTTTGGAGAAATAACTAGCAGGTTAGTTAATTCTCGCGCGTTATAATGCATTTTTCTTACACCAGTTAAATATCAAACCGTTTTATAAAACAAGCGAAACATGCTGCGAGACATGATATGGACGCTCAATCATCTAACCTTGTAGATATATGAGCACATTTTACTAAATGAACGTTGCAATATGCAAAATGTAAAAAAGAAAAGGATTGATGCCTGTAATATTAATATTTAGATTTAGATAAGAAAAATGAGAATTTTATTCTATAAGAGACTTGTGGTAACAAAATACGAATGCTAGAATACAATTTTAAAAATTGTTGTTAAAAAAGGGTTGGCAATCTCCCTAGCATGGGTTTCAAAGGTAGTTAGTTATCGTCTCATCAAATCGTAGTTTAAAGAAAAAAAAAACAAATTTTGTTCATAATGGCAATTCAAATTTTTATATATAATGATGAGAAATGAGAATGATATTGATAATAGTAATAGAGAGAATATACCTAAAACAAAAAAAAAAAATTAAATAATAATACTAATAATAATATATAATCACGCACATGGAAAAGTTGGTTCTTCAAAGTCGAATATTGATCCTCAATCTCGATTTAATTTCCTAACATTATGTCATTTTCTATGGGATTTTTGTCACCAAATAAAGTGTGTTCTTGAAAGGAACCCCATACCTCATCACCTCACAAGGACACGATCGAAATAAATGGAATGCATAATTCACATTGTAACCTACCTGGATGGTTTAATATTAGGTTCAATTCCATGTTTCCTTTTTGTGTTATCATCATTTTTTGTGGTAAAATAAACTAGCATTTACGCTCATCTTTAAGTCTTTCAAGTTACATATGTCATATACATCCAACATTGCTAACTTGCATTATAACAACTCTATTAGGTCAAATTAGTGATATTTACTACAATCATGAGTATAGCATGAGTCTAGCTAATTAAACCAAACTCATACACATGCATGCACAAAATTTCGATTTCTTGCCATATATTTCCCCCACTCTACAGCTTCCAACTAGGGTTCATGCATGAAGAATTACATCATGCAAGACAAACACTTATATCAATTACACATATATGGCACATATAGGGATGAGTATGGCTCGGTTCGGTTAATTACTCTAACCGAACCGAACACCGAATGGTCTCGGTTCCTAGATTAACTAAACAGTTTCGGTTTTTCGGTTTGATATTTTTGGTTTTTTTTGTTTTGGTTCGGATTTGGTTTTTTTTATTATTATTATTTTTATAATATGTGGTTACAATAATTTTAAACTTTAAATGTCTAGTATTAGAAAATAAGTCGATATAGATATAAGTAATAAGCAAGTACCGTCATAACCATTAAATTCAAAAAAACCCATGTAATCATACAATATACAGAGTAGAGAGTAGTTTTAAATTCAAAAGTTTGAAAAGGTAAAAAGTGAAAACTAAAAAAAACCGAAATTATAATATTAGATTAGTAAAAACTAAAGAGTAAAATGCAATCAAATTGATAAAAAAATAATAAAATTAACATTATTACCAACTTCTATTGTCTCCAAGTTTAGAAACTATAATATTAGATTAATGAATCAATTAATCAAAGGTTTTAAGTTCTATAATGGAGCCCCTAAATTACTTATTTATGCGTAAGCCCTCGGTCCAATTCAGTTTTTATTTCGGTTCGGGTTTTCGGTTCGGTTCGTTTTTAATCTTAATGAAACCAAAACCGAGCAATTACTTTCGGTTCACTTTATTATGATTCGGTTTTTTGCTCGATCACCCCTATCACATCAACTGATTTCACACATAAATTTAGGAAAACTAGTGATCTCATACATGATTACACAAGTAAGGGAGGCTTACTCGACAACTTAAACAAGAATGTGAGAAGGAAATCAAGTAGTGGGTGTGCTTGCTAGCTAATTTCAAAAATCACTTGTGAATCCACCTCTAACTTTGGCCTTGAATCACAGAATTGCACACGCCCTAGCTCCCCTCTTCCTTCTCACGCTTTCTGTGATTTCTCCAGCAGGGAAAACCCAGATTTTCTCTTTTAACCCAAATTTTAAATTTCCGCTCCCTCCTTTTTGACCACTTAATTAAATTTAACCATATAATTCATATTCACACACAACACCCTAGTCTTCCATGTTTAATTTATAAGTTGCCCACTAACTTTCGTAACTAAATAAAACAAGTATTTTTATTCTGGATTATCATGTAAGACACATTTCACCCAATAACTCCAAACAACGAATTAAATCATTTAAAATAAGCGAATTTCGGAATGTTAAAATGATCTATGTAATTTAATTTTCATTTTGTTCAAATGAAATTGTTTTGACTTTGGTTTCACTATTAATGTCAATAGTTACAAACTACTAATTTGAAAACACCCACTTAAATACAATATTTGATGTTATGTTTGTAAGTTTCCCGCATCAATCATGCATCTCCTTTCAGTAGCAAATGTCAATAGTTACAAACTACTAATTTGAAAACACCTACTTAAATACAATATTTGATGTTATGTTGTAAGTTTCCCGCATCAATCATGCATCTCATTTCGGTCGCAAATCAGTCGCATCCTTGACATTGCATTTGCTTGTATTGGTAATGGCACGTATAAATGAGATATATTTGGGTTTAGTTCCTTGTGTTGTGTCATACTTAATTGTAATTTGATTTAACGAGTGTTTACTACATGTCATGTTTGGCTATAACGATTGTGAATGAGTCATATCGAGTGTGATGGCTTATATTAATTTATATTTTCTTGTAGAGGTTCAGGACGAGTGTAAATGGGCATGTTCATGTTATAACGGGCCCTAACAAGTTATAGTTGAGTTAGTGGGTTGTTCATGTTATATTTGATTGCGATATGATTAAATGGGTCATATCTAAGTTGGTGGCTTGTATCATGTTATATTTGGTTTATAGTGTGGCTTAAGGGGTGTTAGTTAATAGGTCATATTTGGTTATAAGGAGTCCTAATGAATAATGTTTGAGGTAGTGACTTCTATTATGTTATCTTTTGTTGTAATGTGGCTTAAAAGATATATATTAATGAGCCTTACTTGCTTACGAAGACTAGAAGAGTATGTAGGCTTTTATGAAATAAATAAATTAAAATAACAATCTAAGTTCACATACAAATTATCTCTGATTTTTATAGACTTTTTACTCCATTTGGTTTAGATTGGGTCACATAATAAATAATTCAGATTTTATAATATTCAATAATATTCTTTTGAAGTATCTATCGTAATTTCCTAAAATTATCTTTTGAAGAAGGAGATTCAAGATTTGTAGATATTAATAATAATATTTAGATAAATAATAAATAATAAAAAAAATTAAATATCTTTTCCTGTTTCTTAACACTAAAAATCAAATTCAAATCAAACTAAGGTAGCTCGTTTGTTTTTGAAGAGGTAAAATGTCTGCAGTCTGCGGACCGCATCTGCAGACATCTGTAGCAGAAGAGGTGGACTAAACCTCTGCATTCTGTAAGACTAGAAGAGTGTTTGTTTTTTAACTTATGCAGACTGTTAAAATAAACTGAAATTTAAATAAATCATTTTTTAAACTTATACATAATTCAATCATTTTATTTCTTTCCGTATATTTTAGCAAACAATTGTTTTTTAAACAATTTTCTTTTAAATAAAATATCAAAAATATTTTATAAAAATTGTTTAAAAAAATGTTTTTTAAACAGTTTAAAAACGTTTTTAAATAAATGTTTAAAAAGTTTTGTTTAATAATTGTTTAAAATATTTTTTTTTAAATAATTGTTTAAAAACGTTTTTTTAAAACAAAACCTTTTTAAAAACAATTTAAAAAAATTAATTTAAAAAAAAACATTTTAAAATTTATTTTTTAAAATTAATTGTTTAAAATGTTTTTTTTTTACTTTTTTAAAAGACGATTTAAAAAAAAAGTGGTTAAAGAAGTTTCTTAAAAGTTTTTTAATATATTAAAAACTTTTAAAAAAGTTTTTTTAGAAAAAGTTTTTCAAAAAGGACTTAATAAAATGTTTTTTTATAAAAAAATTAAAAAAAACTATTTAAAAATGTTTTTTTAATGTAAAAACAGTTTAAAGAGAAGGTTAGAAGATGTTAGAAGATGTCAGAAGTGACTGGGTCACATCTGCACCAAGAAGAGCCTGCGCAGACATTTTTTAATGAAATGTCTTCGAGAAAACAAACAGTCTGCAGACCTAAATGTCTGCGCGTGGTCTGCGCGGCGCAGACAGAAGAGGACAGGAAGAGCTTTTGCAGAAAAACAAACACCACCTAAATGATTTGGAGGAGGGAAGGAATTTTGGGTTTTCGCGAGATGTGGATTTTGGGTCGACAATTGGGCCTAATCCAAATGGGTTTAATTTGTGTGCCTGTGTGGTATTAAGATATGTTCAATTTAGCTGGATTTAATGAGTTTTGTTTGCTTAGTTTAAATTTAAAATAAAATTTTCTCATTAAACTTTTCTTTTTGTTTCTAGGGTCATCAAGTTATTTTCATGGGGTTAGTAAACATTTTAAATGGATTTTACTTTAAAAAATATATATCACTCAAGTTTCGATTGTATAGACAACATATGGAAACAAATCTTGGTGTAACTTGGACCTTGGAATTTAGAAATGTACAAACCGATATTTTTGTCAGGAATTTTTCACACAGTAGTAATCAAGTTTTTTTAATGTTTCAATAAAGTCATTTAAAGTTTTTTTGTTCTACTAAATTCACTCAACTTTTATTATGTGTTCCAATCTGATATGATTATTTATAAATGTTAAAATTTTATATAATTAGCTTAGACAAATAAAGCATATATGAACGGTTTTGTTGTTGAGGATTCGAAGAAAACATAATAGGCAGCCATTGAAAAGGTTGGAAGGAAGAGCAGTTTGGTAGAGACCAAATTTGGTATTTTAGGTTGTCCGGTATACTTGCGCACTTCTCCCGCGTGGTCCTATGTGGCAAACATTTCACGGCTAAACCACCCCCCACTTGCTCACTTCTCCGGCGTAGTTGAACGACGCTAAACCTTTCACGCCGTGAATTCCTTTGGACTTTCTTCCCCCTATCAATTAATATACATTTATATATTGACACATGATATGTTTTTAATATACATTCATATATTGAACTGCAAACATTCAGTTACCCAGGAGTCTTATCATGACAAATAATGTTACCCACGACACGTTACGACCGCAGTCCGTGCGAGTAACCAAGACCCTCTGTGTTGCACATTCATCTCAGAGGAAACTCACCGCCTAAATGTCCATTGTCGTAAAACCTCTGACCCACCTATAATTACTGAAAAAAATTTATATAGTTATAAAAATATATAAATGTCGTAGATTATTATTGTATTTATAGTTTTTTTAAAACTCAGTCGTGTAATACATGAGGATAAAAATCTAGTTTAATAATATGTAAATCATTGTTTTTTACAAAAAAAAATAGTATTATAGATAAAAGTACAAAAATAGATAAATAAATTCATACAATATATACTTAAAATAAATAAATAAATAAAACAAAGAAAACTATAGCGGGTTTATAATCGGGTAAATGTGTATATATTATCAGGTAATCGGGACGGGTAAACGGGTATAACGTCAAATCTTATACCCACGAAAAATTCAAAGGAATTCCCATACCCGATTACCCGACCCCATACTCGTCCCATGTGTGTTGGGTTTCGGGTTCTCCTGTCGGATTCAGGTTTCATTGTTATCCCTACCTTAGGGCGAGGGGAGCGATACAAATTAGGGGTAGAGGTAGTAGAAGTATTAATCAAAATGACTGTGTCATGCAGGAAAAAGAAAAAGATAGTAGAATGGTAGTAGAAGTGGTGAAGTGGTATGGAGAAAATAGTAGAATCATTTTATTTTTATATTTTTTAAAGGTAAATTATAAATAAATAAAACATTTAATTTAAATTAAAAAATAACATCATCACATTAAATATAAAAGCTACAACTTAATAAACGAGTTTATGGGTACTTCTATCTGTTCCACTACATTGCTTGATGAAATGTTCAAGCTGTCAGAGCAAAAACGATCGGACTTTTGTTGATTACCAATCACCCTATCTTCGGATACGTGAAGCAAGTTATTTTCCAAACCATTCCAATTTGGG
>JBCNJP010000020.1:9312600-9412191 GCA_039602395.1 Deinandra increscens subsp. villosa
GTTTGGTCTCACGAATTCACTAGTATTCTCAATTTTGAGTTTCGTTTAAGATTGGATCGACTTTAGAGGTCTTGTTCATCATTTTTTTAACGAAAATGGCGCTACTGCTCTTGCTCTCATTCAATCCTTTAACCCTGCACCAAACCACAAAGATTAGGATCTCATTCTAATCAGATTTCTTTTGTGAGATCGTTGGAGTTTTCAGATTTGTTTTTTGTTAAGAACTAGATGAAAACGAAATTCTTCATGGTATAGGCTGAAGATGCGAATTAAAAAAAAACTAGGTTTCTCTCTAATTCGTATGTACAAAAGTTTTTGGAAGAGGATGACCTTTCCCTCTCCAAAAATATTACATAAGTAGTCCCTGGTAACAGAATGTAAACCTCTAGAGATTTGTTAATAATCTGAAAATTAAACTTAGGTGGCAACAAACAGCAAATCGCAGGGACGCAAAATGTAATTAACTCTTTTCATAATCTACCACTAACTCAAACAATAAGTAAAGAATTAAAAAGAAATCTCTAATTATTATTTTGACTAAATACATAAGGATAAATAAGTCACTAATATTTATCTTCACAATTAATAAAATAAAAAACAAACTAAGGTAGTGTTTGGTATATGTGCAGGAGTGTAGATGGAAATTAACTATTTCATTGCGTCTGAATAAAAAGATGACGTATTTGCTCTCACATAAGAATAAAATGGACAATTACATAGAAATTTGTTTCCTTCGTTTGAAATGATTTTGTTTCCTTATAAATATATTTGGTATGAGGTAATAAAATGAGTGAGTTAATGAAATGAATAATTACAATTTCATTGTTATGTTTGGTTAATTACCATATCGAATGAAATAAATAATTTTTTTGTGTTGTTTGACAGTTAGTAAAAACGAAATAATGGAATACAATTTTTACGAGCATTTTCAAATTAGTATATCTATTTATATTTATATTATTGTAATTATAATTTTTTTATTTTAATTATTTAAATTAAATTTTTAACTTTTCAATTATTAATTAATTTTTTATAAATATTTTTAATTTGATGATTTTACTTTATTTGTTTTTTTATTTTTATTTTCTATTTTCTAATCTAAATATTTTTTTGTATTTATTATTTTACTTTCATTATAATTATTTTTTTTGTTTTTATTGATTATTTAATTTTATTTTAAATTTATTTTATTTTTGTTTTATATATTTATTTTTTATTTTATATATTTTTGTTCGTATTTCCTTTGATTTTTTATTCTTACTTTTTATTTAATTTTTTCATAAAACTTAAGAAACAATAAAATTGAAGAAAATTTTCCATTCTATTATTTGAAGTAATCGAAAAAAAATCTTTTCCTATGGAATTAAAATCTTTAGATTAGGAATCAATCACATTTATGTCCAGATGCTCATACCAACTAAATAGAGTTACGATATACTTAAACATGTCATTCCATTAAATATGAATAATTTTACAAATAAATCAAACATAACAACAATTAAGACGTCCTTAACTAGGACATTCTTAAAGGGACAGTGCGAAGAAGTAGCATGTGATAACTTGAGTTTTAACTTAAGTGGTTATAACGTACGGATTATCATATTCATTCACAATTAAAGGTTGTAACATGTAAATCTTTTGCATAAACTAAATCAAACTAAACTGATAAACAACCAATAACAATCAAGAAACTGAAAAATCCCACACCCAGTTCCAACACATATATAGCAACCACAAATAAACTCCGGAACCCCTTTGAATCTGCCCTTAATTTTCTTCTTCCATTTTCCTTCTCAAATGGGCCTAAGCCCATTTACTTCCCTGTATTTGACGAGAGGCACATATAAATATATAATTTGTAATCAAGATATAAATTTTGATTTTTTTTAATTTAATTTATTTTCATTTTACAATTAATAAAGACTAATATTCATATTTTTCTACTTTAATCTTAATCTTATCTTATCTTAATAATCCTAATAAAGCAATAAAGTTTTTGCCACATGTCTTCATTTTAGAGGGTCCACATCACCACTGACACATGTCAAACTAACAATCAATTATAAATTTAGTAGATCACCAATTAAGACTAATTACCAATTTTATCCAAATTAAAATTTTATTTAAAAAATGATATTAATATAGATTTGATAAACTTACTCAATATTTTGGGTCTTCTTAAAAAATCAATCAACAACTTGTTAATCATAATAATTTTTTTAATTTATTAAATTATCATTTAATGTTTTATAAGGATTTTACATCGATCATAGTTTTCAAATCTCTTAAACATTATTTTTTATATTTATTTAATATTATGAGCCAAAATCAGCCCGTGTAGTACACGGGTTACTAACCTAGTAAATATAAATAATTACAATTGTTGACACATGTCAACACTAGATTTATTCTCACAAAAGTTTTATCTTCCAAATTTACTCCCTACTTAATTCTTTTTAATTGGAATTAATATCCTATTTTATAATTAATCATGATATATATTTGTATTTATTTATATTATGAAATTATGACAACCATATATTAATTTTCATTTTATTTTTATTTAAAATTATATTTTAATAAACTATTATTTTATCATTTAAAAAAACTTACAAAATACCAATAAAAACTTATTTATTGTGTTTTCAAATATTATTGAGTAAATTATATTTAATATTTTAATTAATGAATACCTAATATTATTTTACGGATTCAATCAACATTGTAGATTATATTTTTTATAGAGAAATTCGTAAACGACAAAAACCATGTTCATAAGATTCAATATTAAATATTTTTCTACCATATCAAATGATCCATGTTCATCCAATCTGATAATTTTAAACATGATGAATAATTCAATTGTAAGTTTCCTAATGTATACCAAGATAATATTTTTTATTGATATAACATTATAATATTGATTATAATTTAAATTTTGTACTCATCAATCAAACTATGTTCATTATAATCTTAATGAAACTTTATACTCACCTAATTTTCCATAAATTAAAGTCTCAAGTTTGTCATATCATAAATTAATGGTAGTTGTTATTCAGGGTCAGATTGTCTTTTTAAGAATCGTTTTTATATGTTGCATTTTTCAAATATACAAGTAGAGAGACATAAGATCTATATATTGTTTTTGATAAAGATAGTAAAATCACCAATACCATATTATGAATTATAAGTTTAGATTTTTATTAATGTAATGTAATACATTATTCCGATAATAAGAAGAGTATGCATAAATTATCAATTATATGTATATTTTTAATGATTCAACCCGACGGGTTCTATCATAGTATATACACACACACACACACACATATATATATATATATATATATATATATATATATATATAGGGTGAGGTTCATTGTAGACACCCCCATAAGTGTAGACAGGTAGACACCCTATTTCACATGTGAAATTACTTTATTTCACATGTGTTTTCACATGTGAAATTTTCTGAACAATGAGAAAAAGAAAATAAAAGAAAAAAGAAATTAATCATAACCATTAGATCAAGAGATCTAATGGTGAAAAAGGTGTCTACCTGTCTACACTTATGAAGGTGTCTACAATGAACTTTTCACTATATATATATATATATATATATATATATATATATATATATATATATATATATATATTATATATAGGGGAATGATCAAATAAAAACAAGATGTTATTGCGAAAACACGAAAACAAATATTAAAACCTCTATAACTCCCTCATACGTTAATATTTTTTAAAAAAATTTGCACCAAAAGTCTTAAAATTATGTCACCTTTAATTCTGGAAAAAAAAATTAAACATTTAAAATTTCGTGATTTTTTTATTATTGCACATGTGCAATAATACGTATTAGTTATATTACACATGTGCAATGTCAACAAAAAGAACGTTATTTTTTTAACTTTTTCCAGAATTAAAGATAACAGAATTATAAGATTTATGGTGTAATGTTTTATGAAAAATATTAACGTATGAAAAAGTTATAAAGGTTTTAATATTATTGCACATGTGCAATAATAATTTATTATTGCACATGTGCAATAATAAAAAAATTAAAAAAAACGTTGAATTTTTTTTATTTTCTCCAGAATTAAAGATAACAGAATTATAAGATTTATGGTGCAACTTTTTATAAAAAAAATTAAAATATGAAAAAGTTATAAAGGTTGTAATTATTATTCCATATGTGCAGTAATAATAAAAAAACATTATTGCACCTGTGCAATAATAATTTTTTTTAAAAAAACTTGATTTTTTAAAAAATTTTCCAGAACTAAAGATAACATAATTTTAAGGATTTTGGTGCAATTTGTTTTAAAAAATATTAACGTATGAAAAAGTTATAGAGGTTTTAATATTTGTTTTCGTGTTTTCGCAATAAAAGTTGTTTTCACATGAACCTTACCCTATATATATATATATATATATATATATATATATATATATATATATAGGGTTGGGGTAATTTGGAACCCACGTCGAGTTGAGGAAACTTTGGAACCTCGTCAAAAACGAGGTTAAAAAAACGTTTTTTTTTCTAATTTTTTTTATGGTGGTTCTTTAGGTTATAAACTACTCGTATATGAAAAAAAATCAAAAAACCGCCTAGTAGATTTTTTTAAAAAAAATCTCAAAAAATAGTTGTTACATATGTAACTTTCATGTGTAAACTGTATATATATGCGAGTTTACACATGAAAGTTACATATGTAACCAATCTTTTTTGAGATTTTTTTAAAAAAATCTACTAGGCGGTTTTTTTGATTTTTTTCATATACGAGTAGTTTATAACCTAAAGAACCACCATAAAAAAATTTAGAAAAAAAAAACGTTTTTATCACCTCGTTTTTGACGAGGTTCCAAAGTTTCCTCAACTCAACGTGGGTTCCAAAATACTCTTTCCCTATATATATATATATATATATATATATATAGTTATGAAGTTTGACTCATTAACATGTTATGACTCATGTTCAACGTAAATAAACCGTTTAAGCTCATTTTCTCTATAACATACTCAACATCAATCATGATATAAAACACTATACAGTAGAACATCTATAATTTAATACTCGATAAATTAATAATCTCGATAAAATTAATAATTTGTCCGGTCCCAACTTGGGACCAGTATAAAATTGGACCCCAATCGATAAAATAATAAGATAATATTTTTTTTAAATCTCAATGTAAAATATTGGTCCCAACGAAACTATAAATTAATAATTACTAAAATATTCTAAAATTCTGGGATTGTCTAGTAAAAATTGAATCTATATTCACTTTTTTTTATTAACTTGAAATATATATTGAGTTCATCTTTAAATCTCCCATTGCACTGAAGAGTTGAGGCATTGCATTCTCATATTGCAATAAAAAATTGTGAAGAGTTGTTGTCGCTTGCAATGCTTCTTTCCGAGTGACCGGTTCCAAAGGTTCTGAAACATCATCAACTTCAATATCAACCATATTCTGAACGGTATCATTAGATTTTTTTAGTGACCAATCTAGATCTATGTACACTGAACTTCACAAGTTCATTAATGTGAATGTATATGAAAATTTTGAAGGTCCTTGTTTCTCTTTTATTCAAATAGGTAAAGTGAACGAACAAGGAAATTTTGAAGGTCGATGCATTAATTTGAGAGTTGCTCACATATATAAGGCAACTTTTTAATTTAATAATTTATCGATATAATAATAACTCGTTAAATTAATAAAATATCCCGGTCCCAACATTATTAATTTATAGAGGTTTTACTGTACTTTGTAGATGGTGTATGCCACGGTACTGGAAAATTAAATGCAAATTTATAAACAGAATGATAACAGTACAGAACAATCAATATTACAATACTACAGAAAGGGGTAGAAGCAGAATAAGTAAATAAATACGAAAACAGATTGCGCGATTGATGATCTCCAAGATCAAATCGTTTCCAAAAATAGCTAGTGGGAGGAGCAAAACCCTGGTCTGCGCGAACCCGACCGTTTTCGAGTCGCATTCGTGTACGCAGGATGCGCGAGCGCGCCCATGATTTTTATCCAAGTTTTCCACTTTTTCTACATATAGATAATTAGGTCCAAAGTTAGGAAAAATTACATTTTTTCCTATATTTTTCCAACAGATGGTATGGTAGCAGTAGAGGTGGGGAAAAAACAGTTTGGAAACCGAACCGTTTTCAACCCAGTCCAAACCAAGTTTTTAAACCGGTTTAAATGAAACGAGACACCAATCTCTAGCCAATTCTTAACCTGGTTCAACCAAAACTGTTTCGAACCGGTATAACCCGACGCAAACCGATGTAAAATTGGTTTCGCTAAATCCTATACGAACCATTTCAAAATATGAAACCATTTTTTATTATGGCTCACATAACCCGTATCAGTTTATAACCTGAATCGATTTTGGAAAAAAAAAATACAAAACTTATATCTTATTATAAAATAAAAGTTTGTTAATTTCATCTAACCTTTATGAAAAACCTTTTTTATATTTAATTCAAAGCAGATGACGAGTGCACGCTCGTAAATTTAGAATTTTATAAGACCGAAAGCGAATCTCTACTACTTCTAGTACATGACACCACACCTTTAGAACCTGGACGGTGAACGTGACACCCTGTTTATGCATATTTATTTTTTATAAAATTACAAAAATAAAATAAAAAACATATTTTTTAAAAATAAATAAAAGATTCCTTCGACTTTTCTCCTTTAGTATCCCAACTGGCAAATACCAACCGAATCTTTATCGTCAATACTTATTTAATTGGGATCCCTATTTAATTCTCATACTACAACTCAAAAGTGGTGGCTAATTTCCCCATATTCTGGCTTTGGTACACGTCAATATATCAATTTGTCCGGTTCAAAGTTATGTTAGACCGTACGGTTCAATTGAAATTATATAAGCCGGTCTTTGTTTTGGAATTTCAGATTCTGATAGGTTGTGTATGTGTCACGATCAAAAAAGTTATCGGTTCAGACTAATGCGTTTTTGCGATCTAATGTAAGGTTAAAGGTTTAGATCGACTATGAGTGATAAATTTATTATATATCTATAGGTTGAACGGATGGATATGAACATGTTACATCGAGCTAAAATTGTGTTAAACGTGTAATTTCAGATAAAACCTATGTATATGTGGGTGAACATGAACATGACATATTTAAGTTGTAAAATATACATGATTTTCTTGCATATTAATTTAAAATAAAAGTTTATAATAAAATTCTATAAAGTAGTAACGTTTAAATTATAAGACCTTATATGATGCAAAAGTATCATTGGGTTGTTATACAAGTTTCGATAAACGATTTAAGTGTTTGTTCAAAGGGTTGTTAAACCAGAGTATGGATCGATCGAGATGTTTTGAAGTAGGGTTGGGTTTGCAGCCTTGCAGGTTACTTGGTGGCCATGAGAAGGAGTTGAGTGAAAAGAAGAATTATGATTATTTTTCATTTAGTTATTTAAATTTTAAATTTGTAAATATTTTTATCTCCTAGTTTATTTTTATATTATGTTAGAAATCACGTGTAATACGCAGGTTGAATAAATAAAAGAGAAGCAAAAAATTAAATGATAGAAATTTAAATAAGTAAATAATTACAGTTAATTTATGCATATCGTTTAATAATAATGAAATAAAAAAGAGAGTGAAAAGGGAACTTTGTTGAACTCACAAAATTGTGAGAGGTGACAGTTCTTAGTTATTACTTGTTATGCATAAGATTTTTTATAAATTAAAACTGTTTAGGTTAGTTTTATAGTTTTTGGTTGAATATTGAAAGTTTATAAAGCTTTGAGCTTTTAAATCTGAATATTAGATCAAAATTAATTAAGTGAAATCATTAGTCTTCTTGAGTAAATTGAATCACATATACTTTGTATCATAATACTAATTCTTCTTTTATATTTTAAATCTATCATATTAGGTTATCAATTGAAGTAATATCATATACAAAACATAACTCTTAAAAGAACTTATAAAAATGAACACGTTAAACGTGTTGGCTTAACAAGTAAACCGGCATCTTTAGCTAATGTGTTTGTGAGTTCATCTTAAAACTCAACTAAACCAATTTTTACACTAAACTTAAACTTACAAATTTTACGATTAATAATTTGGTTCGAATGTTTATAAATTCGCAAACATAAACACTCGAACTAAATCATTGATCTTTTTAGTGGTTCAATTTATTATATATGTGGTTGTTTAATTATACTTTTTTTTCTACTACGTGTACCACTTTTGGATTTTATTAAATTATCTAGAATTTTGTTCTTGAACTGCAATTATCTAGCAGTTAACGAACGAAAGAAGCGGGTGGGTAGGATTCAACCGACGTTCAGGATTTGTTAATGGAATTCTTTATATCATTAATCATTGCCAATCATTTCCTTGCAATATTAAACTATTAAATCTATGATTAGGTTAGAGTGAACGCCATTTTTGAAATACAAGCATAACAAGTCAATAAAATTCGGTTGAAAATTTTGGTTGTTAATTGGATCAAGAAAAAAAATCAATAAAGTAAAATAAAATATAATATAATATATAATGATGAGAAATGAGAATGATATTGATGATAGTAATAGAGAGAATATACTTAAAACAAAAAAAAAATTTAAATAATAATACTAATAATAATATATAATCACGCACATGGAAAAGTAGGTTCTTCAAAGTCGAATATTGATCCTCAATCTCGATTTTAATTTCCTAACATTATGTCATTTTCTATGGGATTTTTGTCACCAAATAAAGTGTGTTCTTGAAAGGAACCCCATACCTCATCACCTCACAAGGACACGATCGAAATAAATGGAATGCATAATTCACATTGTAACCTACCTGGATGGTTTAATATTAGGTTCAATTCCATGTTTCCTTTTTGTGTTATCATCATTTTTTGTGGTAATTAAAATAAACTAGCATTTACACTCATCTTTAAGTCTTTCAGGTTATATATGTCATATACATCCAACATTGCTAACTTGCATCATAACAATCCTATTACGTCAACTTAATGATATATACTAGTTACTACAATCATGATTAATTATAACTTGAGTCTAGCTAATTAAACCAAACTCATACACATGCATGCACAAAATTTCGATTTCTTGCCATATATTCCCCCATTCTACAGATTCCAACTAGGGTTCATGAAGGATTACATCATGCAAGACAAACCCTTACATCAATTACACATATAGGGATGTGCATGGTTCGGTTCAGTTTTTTACTTAAACCGAATGGTTCCGGTTCCCAAAAAAACCCAATCGGTTTCGTTTTTTTTCGGTTCGGTATTTTTGAATTTTTTTGTTTCGGATTCGGTTTTTTATTTTTATTTTTTATAATACTTGGTTAAAATAATTTTAAATTTTAAATGTTTAGTCTTAGAAGATAAATAGATATAGATATATATAAGTAATAAGCAAGTACCCTCATAAACATTAAATTCAAATAACCCCATGTAATCATACAATAAGTAGTTTTAAATTCAAAAGTTTAAAAGGTAAAAAGTAAAAACTAAAAAAAAAACCAAAATTATAATATTAGATTAGTAAAACTAAAAAGTAAAATGCAATCAAATGGATAAAAATAAAAAATAAAAAAACATTATTACCATCTTCTATTTTCTAGAAATTATAATATTAGATTAATGAATAATTTAATCAAAGGTTTTAAGTTCTATAATTGATCCCCCTAAATTACTTAATTACGCGTAAGCCCTCGGTTCAGTTCAGTTTTTATTTCGGTTCAGTTTTTTGGTTCGGTTCGCTTTTAATCTTCATGAAACCAAAACCGAACCATTACTTGCGGTTCAGTTTATTCTGATTCTGTTTTTTGCTCACCCCTATCACATCAGCTGATTTTACACATCAATTTAGGAAAACTAGTGATCTCATACATGATTACACAAGTAAGGGAGATTTACTCGACAACTTAAACAAGAATGTGAGAAGGAAATCAAGTAGTGGGTGTGCTTTGCTAGCTGTCAAAAATCATGAAGCAAACACTAGTCTACCCAAATCAGATCTTGATTTACCCAAAAATACCTATTATAAAATGAAATAGAGAAATAATACTAGCAACAAATTTGAATAACTCTCAAGATACAAAGAAAACACTCAAAGACTCATAAACTCATCTATCGGGTAAAATCTTCAACGCAAAGAACAAAAATATATAAACCCTAGATCAGAGAATGAGAGAAAAGATGAAAATGGATAGTTTGTGCAAATCCACACGAAAAGAACCTTATCATCCTATCTCATCTATATATCTATATATCTATATATATTATATAAAAGAAAAGATTGATGCTGAGGTGGCATCACCACAACCCTCCTCAGCATCAATTTCCCGCCTAAATAACCTTCTCTTATTTCACACGCCGATCTTATCAATGTCCCGCCTATGATCCGCTAATACTAGAAACCCTAAATCCTGTATCACTCTCTTTGCTCTCAATGACGATGGATGGCTGTTCACCATGATCATCAACACACCATTCGAACTTGGTTAAAACCCTAATAGTCCGATCCTTTTCATTTGCCGTCCAAACCATCTGCCAGCGATTTTGTATGACACATAGCGTTCTTCAATCAGCTTCAATCATCTCGCCTCCATCCGATATCAATCGCAACTAAGTAAATATGATATTCATCCTTTTGAAATCGCTATCGTTTGCTTCAATAGCCTTCATTTTCTGAAATCGCCCATTCCATATCTAGGGTTTTTAGATGTTTCATTCGCAGCCATGATCATTAATGCTTTCAGTAGTCTCCTCTGAAATCGATCAAACGATCAACGAGCAACATGTACGCTATCTAGATTTCCACATTTTATTAAGTATATTAATGTTTATCTTTGATGATCGAAACTGAATCCATGGAATCCAGATTCCCAAAACCGATGAAGTCTATGATGCTTATAAAAGCCATAAACGATGATGGTGATGGAGGCCCTGGTTGTGACGGTACGTGAATTTTTACATGCTTTCCATTTTCCCCTAAAAGTATATGTTTCCAATTTTTCCCTAAAAGTATTTGTTTCCATTTTATTCTCTCTATTGCAGCCTCTTCTCTTCCCTCTCCATCGACGTCCACCGCTCCTATTCCGTTTCTCACACATTCGATTGAGGAGGAAAATATCCACTAATGAATGTGTTAATCTTCCTCTTTGAAGATCTGAACTAAATCAAATTTCCACAATTGATGAAGTCTCTGATGTCTTTGAAAGCCATAAACGATGACGGTACGAAAGCCATAAAATATGTTTTTGTTTTATTTTCCATATGGAAATTGAGAAGGCGCGCTAAAGTAAGAATTGTTTTCTCCGTCCAATCCAGTTTGTGTAGTAAGTTTTCATGTTTTTTAGTTTTTGTTAGATGAGGCATGTTGTTAACTTGGTAAACTGATTTGCTGAATGTATGTTTTTAGCTTTTAAAGTTCACTATTTGCTAAAATAAACTAATTATGTAGAGGTATGTTTCTTCCCCTTTCTCTAATTTTGTACAAAATAAACTAATTTTGACAAGTTGTGTGATGAAAGTCTCTATTGTTGTATAATTGTTTCATTATAGGCGAAATCAATCGACTGCTTTGATTTTGGATGCTTTGTTATTTCTTTTGCTCCCTCCTCCGCATTGAAGAAATCAGATTACTAATCGAGGTTAGATTTGGAAATGAAAATGCTTCGGGTTTGAATGCGAGTACCGGAGATGATTTACAACTGTATAAGCTCAAAGTCTCCACATGAGGAGTTTTCCCTAGATCGAATAACTTTTCAAAAATAGTAAGATGTTCTTCATATTTTGTTAAATAAAACTATGATTTATCTTCATATGTTAGACACCTATCTACTTACCTTTTAGAATTAGTTGAAAACGAAGTGTACAGATTACAAGCCTATGTTATTAACTATTGACATCATGTATTTGTTACATGGTTGCTTTAAAATAACTCACTAAAATAAGATTTTTTCTAACCATACCCCTAGGGGATATGTTTCAAAGTTAACTTCTAATATTATATGTAGAAAATATTTTACTTTAACCATGAGTTGCCAACCATCAAAAAGCTACTAGCCAGTTTTTGATTCAGTTATTGTAAAAATCATAATGGTGTATTACATACAATGCAGTATGGTCGCTGAAAAACTATTCGACCTAGAGAGGTGCTAAAAACAACATAATCGAACGATGCAAAACAGGCACGCACAAGACAAATGATTGTTGCGTATAACCGCCAGATGGGCCTGAATATTGATCCTAAGTTGAAAGCTGAATGCGAGAAGGTGTGCTTAAAACTTTATGGTACCGTTTTCATGTTTAACTTTTTCATTTGGTTGTATGAAAATTAATTAATTTAACTACATAATGTATTCTTAGCATAGGATTTGAAGGATGGGGCCTTTTTTTTAATGTTTTTTGCAGATCTGTTGGTTGACTCACAACAAATATTAGTGATCACCGTTACAGCCCCTTTGAGAGTAATTGTTTATAATGTTGAGGTAATTTGATTCCTCATGATAAATTGGGTACATTGATTCCCCAAACAAAACATCAAATTATGTTTATAAGTTTGTATTTTCAAGTTTGTAACTTTTTTATATTGTCAAATGTTAGTTTTTTTCTTTAATTTCAATTATTGAATTAAATTTATTATAATATTTAAAGTTTTGATTTATTTTTTTTTAAATTCCACCCGTGCGTCGCACGGGTATCAAAAACTAGTTCTTTAATATAGCTAAGTTTAGCCCCAGCAACACCATTCTTTGAGCCCACATTCTTGAACCAGCCCGTGAAAATGTCTCATAAAACAAATCCGAAAAAATATTAAACAAAACTCATAATTAAAATCAAATAGCAAAAAATAATCGCCCACAGTTTGAATTAAAGAAACAAGTTAATTATATTAACTTCACTAATTTTAACACTAGCTAATTTCAAAAAGCACTTGTGAAACCACCTAACTTTGGCCTTGAATCACAGAATTGCACACGCCCTAGCTCCCCTTTCCTTCTCACGCTTTCTGTGATTTCTCCAAGAGGGAAAACCTAGATTTTCTCTTTTAACCCAAAATTTAAATTTCCGCTCCCTCCTTTTTGACCACTAAATTATATTTAACCACATAATTCATATTCAAACACAACACCCTAGTCTTCCATGTTTTATTTATAAGTTTCCCACTAACTTTAATAACTAAATAAAACATCCAAGTATTTTTATTATGGATTATCATGTAAGACACACTTCACCCAATAACTCCAAACAACGATAATTAAATATTTAAAATAAATGGATTTCGGAATGTTAAAATGATCTATGTAATTTAATTTTCATTTTGTTCAAATGAAATTGTTTTGAATTTGGTTTCATAATTAGTTTCTATAGTTACATACTACTAATTTGAAAACACCCACTTAAATACAATATTTGATGTTATGTTTGTAAGTTTCCCGCATCAATCATGCATCTCCTTTCAGTAGCAAATATCAATAGTTACAAACTACTATTTTGAAAACACCTACTTAAATACAATATTTGATGTTATGTTGTAAGTTTCCCGCATCAATCATGCATCTCATTTCGGTCGCAAATCAGTCGCATCGTTGACATTGCATTTGCTTGTATTGGTAATGGCACGTATAAATGAGATATATTTGGGTTTAGTGTCTTGTGTTGTGTCATACTTAATTGTAATTTGATTTAACGAGTGTTTACTACATGTCATGTTTGGCTATAACGATTGTGAATGAGTCATATCGAGTGTGATGGCTTATATTAATTTATATTTTCTTGTAGAGGTTCAGGACGAGTGTAAATGGGCATGTTCATATTAGGGTAATTGCAATGGTTTCGGGGAAGGTGGGTTCGGGGGAGTTCGGTGGGTCCGGTGGCTTCGGGAACACCATTGCCGGTGTCTCGGGGTCACCGATCGGGGATGCAAAGTGGGGTGCCGAGACCGAGAGGTTTCAAAGTGGGGAGAGAGCCGTTGGTGTGCCCCCCCCCCCCCCCCCAACGGCTAAATCTCTTTTTTTTTTAAAAAATTTAATTTTTTTTTTTACTTTTTAACACTTTTAACCTATTTAAACCCACCATTCAACCCATTTTCACACCCACTTCTCCATTTCTCTCTAAATTTTATATAATCTCCAACTTTCAACTTCCTTTCAATTTTATAAAATCTCCAACTTCCTAAAACCATTGCTCAAAAAATTCGAACAAAACTCTTCGGGTGTTACAAGTAGTTTTTTTTTTTTTAATTTGTAATTTTAGGATTTAAAGTAATTTTAGGATTAAATAAGTAATTTTAGGATTAAATAAGTAATTTTAGGAGTTTTTTTTATTTGTAATATTAGGATTTAATTTTCATTTATAAAAAAGTAGTTTTTTTTTATTTGTAATGTTTTAATTAGTATTTTATTTTAATTATTTTATTATAAAAAAAGTGATTGGGGAAATGGGGAAATGGGGAAACCATTACCTATAAAATGGGGAAAAATGGGAAGGAGTGAAGAATGATGAGGTGACACCAAAAATGGAGTGGGGAATTGGGGAAATGGGGTGACCATTGCAATTAACCTTATAACGGGCCCTAACAAGTTATAGTTGAGTTAGTGGGTTGTTCATGTTATATTTGATTGAGATATGATTAAATGGGTCATATCTAAGTTGGTGGCTTGTATCATGTTATATATGGTTTATAGTGTGGCTTAAGGGGTGTTAATAGGTCATATTTGGTTATAAGGAGTCCTAATGAATAATGTTTGAGGTAGTGACTTCTATTATGTTATCTTTTGTTGTAATGTTGGCTTAAAAGATATATATTAATGAGCCTTACTTGCTTACGAAGACTAGAAGAGTATGTAGGCTTTTATGAAATAAATAAATTAAAATAACAATTTTTTTTTTTTTTTTTTTTGGAACACATACAAATTATCTCTGATTTTTATAGACTTTTTACTCCATTTGGTTTAGATTGGGTCACATCTATACTTCTATACTATATAATAAACACAAGTTTTTTAATATGTAGGTGGCACAATTTAAGGTGTGCCACCTAGGATTAGCTTATGTGTCATTTTTATAGATTTTTGAATTAAAAAAATAAATGGTACTTACCAAAAAGGAAAGATCTTATAATTAAAAATCAAAAAATTAAATTATTTTCATACAAAAGTATCCATATTTGTTTTACAATACCATAACTTTGATTCATCATATCTTCTTCATTTCTCAATGAAAATTTGATCCGTAAATTGCTTTGGATTCGTGAAAGAAAACCTAACAAAACTAGATCCGTATTGCTTAGGTTTCGATCAACGAATGATGGTGAACGAATCAAAAAACAAAGTCGCGACTTTCTAAACCCACCATTGATGAACTTAAACTCCAATTCGATTATCGTTTAATAATTAGAAAAAAACTTTCATCTTTTAATTCGTTTAATTTTTTTTTATATCACAGCCTCGGGTATTTACCCGGGACACTAAATAATTCAGATTTTATAATATTCTTTTGAAGTATCTATCGTAATTCCCTAAAATTATCTTTTGAAGAAGGAGATTCAAGGTTTGTAAAAATATAATAATAATAATTAATAAATAATAAACAATAAAAAAATTAAAAAAAAATGAAATATCTTTTCCTGTTTCTTAAATAAAAACCAAATTCAAATCAAACTAAATGATTTGGATTTTGGAGGAGGGAAGGAATTTTGGGTTTTTGCGAGATGTGAACTTTGGGTCGACAATTGGGCCTAATCCAAATGGGTTTAATTTGTGTGCCTGTGTGGTATTAAGATACGTTCAATTTAGCTGGATTTAATGAGTTTTGTTTGCTTAGTTTAAATTTTAAATTAAATTTTCTCATTAAACTTTTCTTTTTGTTTCTAGGGTCATCAAGTTATTTTCATGGGGTTAGTAAACATTTTAAATGGATTTTACTTTAAAAAATATATCACTCAAGTTTCGATTGTATAGACAACATATGGAAACAAATCTTGGTGTAACTTGGACCTTGGAATTTAGGAATGTACAAACCCATTTTTTGTCAGGAATTTTTCACACAATAGTAATTAAGTTTTTTAATTATTATAATAAAGTCACTAAAAGTTTTTTTGTTTCACTAAATTTACTCAATTTTTATTACGTATTTCAGTCTGATATATAATTAACTTAGACAAATGAAGCATATATGAACGTTGGTTAATATTACATATGGCGTTGTCAAACCAACCTCTGGATGAGATGTGATTTGCATAGCGTCTCCCCTATTTCTTAATTTCTAATTGGTCCCTTAGCTCTTTCTTAAACTCTGATCGATCCCTCGATTTAATTGGGTAATAATGAGAAGGGTTTTATGACTACACACCTTAAGATCATAAACCCTCTTGCTAACTGGACTACCACGTGGCCGTTAACGCTTCATGCAGGGACTTCATGCGGGTGCATTTTAGGTTCACTCAGTTTCATATTGATATCATTGAAAATAAAACAATGTGAATATAAAGTATATTGATTTAGTCAATTTTTATGATTAGTGTGTTATGGTGGAAATGAGCTTAATTTGTTACTGTTAACTTAAACACGAGTTATAATGATCAACGACTCAACCTCTAGTCACTTTTTTGTGATTTTTTTTAACGACAAATTTGGATCACTGACGGGCTAATGGCCTACCCAATAATCTTCCGGAAATCCAACCTCAGGAGGAAACCCATCATAGATAGAGGTGTACAAACCAGTTTTGGTATCTAAACCGGACTGGTTTATAAATCGAACGGGTTTGGGCAAACTTGGTCAAAACCGGTTTTACCACACGTCTTGCAGCGAGTCTTTCTAGTACCTTCTGACAAAACGTCAGGTTGGGTCCAAACCTCTGATTGGTTTGTATACAAACCAATTTCAATGTCGGTTCAGTTCCGGTTTCGATGCCCACCTATATTCATAGATGAGAAAACTCATGACCCAATCTAGAACCCTATTTTTATTTTATCATGTGTAACTTAAATTCAAAATCTCTAAATTTTTATGCCTTTTAGTACCACATCACAACCACTGAGCACTTCTAGGAATTATTAAATGGGAAAATTTCACAGAAACATAACCAACTCTCAATTTTGTTCCAATCAGGTCACTCAAATTTTCTTTTGTTCCAATCAGGTCACTCAACTTTAAAATATGTTCTAATCCTAGATAAATGACCTAGATTAGCAGGTAACCTTATCAAATTTTTTATAAAAATTGATTTTTTTATAAAAAAATAATTTTTTTATAAAAAATGATTTTTTTATAAAAAAATAATTTTTTTATAAAAAATGATTTTTTTATGATTGAATTTTTACTAAAAACGATATTTTTATAAAAAATCAAAATTTCATAAAAATAGTTTTTTATATAAAATACATTTTTTTATAAAAACGATTTTTTTTATAAAAAACGTTTTTATAGAAACATTTTTTATAAAAAACGAAAAAAACGTTTTATAAAAAAAACGTTATACTTTTTTATAAAAAAAAGTTATAAAAAACGTTTTTTATAAAAAAAACGTTTTTTATAAAATTTTGACTTTTTATTAAAAAATCATTTTTATTAAAAAATCGATTTTAAGAAATTCGTTTTTTATAAAAAAAATCCTTTTTTATAAAAATTTCAGTTTTTGTTAAAAAAAATTGATAAGATTACCTGCTAATCAGGTCATTTATCTAGGATTAGAACATATTTTTAAGTTAAGTTACCTGATTAGAACAAAAAAAAGTTTGAGTTACCTAATTGAAACAAAATTAAAAGTTGGTTATGTTTCTACGAAGTTACCCCTTATTAAATTCAACTTTTATAAAATAAACAAAAAAAAAGTGAATAAACGAATAGAATGTTTTGATGTAAAGTTCTCGTGAATCAGGTATTGCATTTAGGCCTTGGCCCACTTAAGGGGAAAAAATCATGGAAACAAAAGGAGGGGGGGAGGGGGAGGTTCCTATGTGGCAAACATTTTAGGTTGTACGGTATACTTGCGCACTTCTCCGGCGTGGTCCTATGTGGCAAACATTTCACGGCTAAACCACCCCCCACTTGCTCACTTCTCCGGCGTAGTTGAACGACGCTAAACCTTTCACGCCTGAATTCCTTTGGACTTTCTTCCTCCCATCAATTAATATACATTCATATATTGACACATGCTATATTTTTAACTAGGTTAGTAACCCGTAACTATACGGGTTGATTTTTGATTCATAAAATGAGATAAATTAAAGAAAAAAAATTATGAGAGATTTAAAATTTAAGTTTAGAAAATTTAAAAGATTTGAAGTTTCATTACATTAATTAGAAGCTTAAATTTTATTAAGTGAAAGATTTAATTTTATATTTGGAAAGTTAAAATAATATATTGAATTAATTTTTAAAATTTATATATTGATTTAATCTAGTGTTGACATGTGGACATGATGATGTGGAGGCTCTAGAAAAGAGGCATGTGGCAACCATCTTATTGCTTTATTAGGATTAATAAAGATATACATTCATATATTAAACTATATATTAAATTGTAAACATCCGGTTACCCGGAGGTCTTATCATGGTAAATGATGTTACCCACGACACGTTACGACCGCAGTCCGTGCGAGTAACCAATACCCTCTGTGTTGCACATTCATCTCAGAGGAAACCCACCGCCTAAATGTCCATTGTCGTAAAACTTCTGACCCACCTATAATTACTAAGAAATTTTTATATAGTTATAAAAATATATAATTGTCGTAGATTATATTGTATTTATAGCTTTTTTAAAACTCAGTCGTGTAAATCAATGTTTTTAACAAAAAACTTAGTATTATAGATAAAAATAAAAATAGATAAATAAATTCATACAATATATACTTAAAATAAATAAATAAAACAAAGAAAACTATAGCTGGTATATAGTCGGGTAAACGTGTATATATTATCAGGTAATTGGGACGGATAAACGGGTATAACTTCAAATCTGATACCCACGAAAAATTCAAAGGAATTCCCATACCCGATTAGCCAACGCCATACTCGTCCCATGTGTGTCGTGTTTCGGGTTCTCCTATCGGATTCAGATTTCATTGTCATCCCTACCTTAGGGTGGGGGAGTGATACAAATTAGTGGTAGAGGTAGTAGAAGTATTAATCAAAATGACTGTGTCATGCAGGAAAAAGAAAAAGACAGTAGAATGGTAGTAGAAGTGGTGAAGTGGTATGGAGAAAATAGTAGAATCCTTTTATTTTTATATTTTTTAAAGGTAAATTATAAATAAATAAAACATTTATATATATTACATTAACAAATGAGTGTCATATATTACATTAATAAATGAGTGTCATACACACAACTTCCACTATTCATATGCTCACCTATAGGAATATGACACGTGTCATGTTCCACCACTAATAACATGACACGTGTCATGTTCAACCAATAATAGATTGGCACGTGTTATAGTGGCTTTTTAATATTTTACTTGTTGTGACACATAATCATTATTCATATCTAGGCCACTACGTGGCCTGACACGTAACCACGTGTTAGGCCATGTGGTGACACGTGGACACGTGTTAGGCCACGTGTCATATGTAGGCCAATGCTTTTGCGACACGTGGTCATGTGTTAGGTCACGTATGGCGATACGTGGCCACGTGTTAGGCCAATGTTTTTGCGACACGTGGTTACGTGTTAGGCCACGTGTTATGTACAGGTGATTTTTTTCAGACTTAAGCATAGGTGGTCAACTTTTAGACCACTTTTAAAGTTTTTGACTTTGCTCACAACGTTTTGAAAAATGGGTGTTAGGCCGCGTGTCATGTACATGTGGTATTTTTTCAGACTTAAGCGCAAGTGGTCAACTTTTAAATCACTTTTAGAGTTTTCGACTTTAGGCAAGGCGTTTCAGAAAATGGGTGGCCCGCCGCGAAGCGCGTGCGGGTCACCATCTTGTTTAATTTAAATTAAAAATAACATCATTACATTAAATATAAAAGCTACAACTTAATAAACAAAAATACAACGTTCAAACGAAAAAATTAAACGTTCAAATAAAAACCCGACTAAAAGTCACATTCTCAACCATATTTCGCAGCTATCTTGCGTGTTTGTGCAAGTTTGATTGTCAAATTTGACCCATGTATATGCTCATGCAGTTTTGTAAACATCTCGACACTCGTTCGTACTGTTCTTGTTTGAGTATTGTCTTTTGTGTTTCCATCATCTTCGTCACTGACCTTTCTCGTGCCATTCGCAGGGCCCTCATCTCAGCCCGCTCCTTCTTTTTTTCCCTCAATATCCCCCTTTCTCACCACCTTGAAATCTTTCACCGCCTCAACCAAGCTTGTATTAGTCATTGGCGATGACTCGACCAATCTCTTTTTCTTACGAGTTGGTCGTGTTGGTGTTGAATCGTTATTTAAGTTAGGTAAGTTAGGACTAAAATATGTCTCGTTAGAAGTTCAAAAATGTCTCGAATCCGACATCTCTGCCGGTGATCATCAATCATCTCACCCGCTCTCGGAACGGGAGACCATTTTGAATGGTCCTTCAACACTTCTCAAGCTTCGATGTTTGAAAATCCCTTCTTCTCATAGAGTTTTTTTTTACTATTTCATCGCCTAGTTCATCAAATATGCGACCGATGTATCACTAGCTCATACATGATTCTAAAACTATAAAAAATAAAGTAAATATATGAACAAAAGATATAAAAAATTCAAGTAAAATTAGGAAAAAATAAATATTATACCATTTGTTGGTAATGACAATTGAAGTTGTTAACCTTCGTAAGCATCTTCTCCCATTTCGAGTCGAGTTGATGGGTACTTCTATCCGTTTCACTACATTGCTTGATGAAATGTTCAAGCAGTCATAGCAAAAACGATCGGACTTTTGTTGATTACCAATCACCCTATCTTCGAATACGTGAAGACAAGTTTTTTTTTTCCAAACCATTCCAATTTGGGTAAGACGCTTGGGTAGGAAATTTACCGTTTCTTAGTTGCGTTTCGATGACTATCTCATCATCATCCTCCAAGTTCACATAGTCTTCCTCTTCTTGTTCCATTTCATCGTCATCGGAAAGTTCTTCTTGATGTCGTGGTTCACGAAATTGGTGGTTTTGGAAAAGGTTGGGTGATTGAGTTTGAAACGGGGTTGTGTCGGGTAACACAAAATGATCCAGTGACTCTTGAATCGACATATTGGGACCCGTTGTAGCCGTTGGAACGGGTTTATGTACAATTGTTGGTATTGAAAAGGTTGGGATGGCATCGGTTAGCAACTTTACAACTATTCACTGACCAAGAGCTACAGTGGCCAAGAGTCGTACAAGTACACGTTTTACAGCTATACACTTGTTAAACATAAACAACACTGCAAAAATAAACAAATGAGAAGTTTACAGCCATACAATTATACATGTGGCCTTCAATAAAGTGTTGAACAGGCACCCACGGTAACCTTTAAGTGTATACATCGGCTAAATATATTGATATATAATATAATCATTTCCTTATTGTGTATCATTGCTAAGTAGGTTTAAGGCATGACAATGTCAAATTCCATTAGTTTTTTATAACATGCGACTCCGCTGTCGTAACACGTACAAATCTTAACATTGACACATGATGTTCTCCGCAACACGCAAGGGTAACACCACTAGTTTAACAAAAACTCAACAACCATCCAAACGGAAACAGGAAACCGTCAACATGTGAAACATCCAGAGACAATAGGCCGTTTTTGTACTTTCTTAAATTTAAAGGTCACAATTGAAATTTATGCTTACCAAAAAGAGAAGGGACTAAATGTAGAATTGATAGTTAGTTGAAGGATGACATATGCGATTGAATCTAGTTTTCGCTTCGGTGATCTATGCTCTCTCTCTCTCCTTCTTCTCTCTCTCCCCTCTCTCCTCCATGACCTAGTATCCGCATATCGCCACCGTCTTTCAACCACCATCATCATCCGCCCTCAATCCGCCCCTAAATCGGATCACCGGACGAAAATCATCGTCTTCCTCCTCTTAGATTAGATTCACGGCCATTGGCGTTAGAACCTTCGTGAACAAGTTAGTCAATCTAGGGTTTTATACGAAGACAAAGTAAGTAAACTTAGGGTTTTCTATTCCTTTCATTTCTCGACGCCGATCAGCGTCTCTAATCCGTGCTATAAACAACGTCAATTTTGAAGAAATCGAAATTGTTATATTTGTGTGTTGTTGTAAACATGCGAGGATTGCAGAAATCAAAGAGAGTTTCTTGGGCGTCAGATTTAAATCTGTGTCAGGTATATATACATAAATACGCCAGTTAAAAATGGTTCAGTTTATATAAGCAGTTGTGATTTTAGTCGAGTTAAACCTAGGTGAGAAGTTGGGAGATTCGTTGGACTATGAATTGAATTACTTCCTCATTTTATAATCGAGCTGCATTTTGACTATTTGACTTGAACATTGATAGAGGAACTAACTGTTTACCTGTGTTAAAAAACCTGTAATACTGATATGATAATGTTGGTGTTGAGTTTGCAAAATGATCCAAAATTTCTTATATGAAATGTTAGGTTGCTTGATATGCATTATCTGTAGATTAGTATGTTTACTGCTGGAAATGTGTGTATTGTTTTTGTGGTATTGTTGATGCTTTGTGACTGCACATTTTGTTGGTTAATAAGTTATCACTTTGTAGATTGTAGTTTCATAGTGTCAAAAGAGGTTAAGGATGATGCTTTTCTGTTATTTGAAATCTATGAATCAAGCTTATTTTACATGCATTCTTTTGAGTTTATTGAAGACATTGTCACATATGTGATTTGTCATTTAAGTTTTGTGATTTGAAGTTCTGTCTTGATATATTTGTGAAATAACTGGATTGATCGTGCCAATGGTAACTTTTGAATCAAGATTATATCAAGTAAAAGCGGATCATTGATCTTCTATGCTTGTATTGCTTGGAGATGTTATAAGAAACCGAGGAGATAGGACTTTGCTCTGCTTGACTGGTTCTATGTTAGCAGTTCTATGGATAAAAGAAAACATATATGATTTTTTTTTTTTCCCATACCTGATGTTGCTGATTTATTGTGTTGGTTTTTGCCCCATACTGGAGCATGGGGCATCTCTAGATCAAAAAGTTGAATCAGATTCTAACATGAACATAGAGAATACTTGGGGAAAGGGTACTATGTGTTGACATTTATTACCAGTCATTTATTATCATTTTTAAAGAATCAAGTCAGTTTGCTCAACTTTGCTTCTCTCTAGCCCTAGTGAATAGTAAGAATCAGTAATCAACTATAATGAAAAACGGGTCGTATAGAACAGTGTAGAATAGTGTTTCGATGTGCTTTTGTTGTTTAAAGGTTTAATAATCAGACAATTATGTTTTAGTGTTTGGAAATTCTGATTATTTATTCAACTTAATGATAAAATGACCAACAAGAACAGTTTTTGTGGAAAAAGCCCATGGATTGTAAAACGGAAATAAATTCAAATTACGTTTAAAGAAGGGGTCCTTAAGTACATTTATTCTACAGTATGATAATAGTTTTGTGCAGCTTGTATGAAACCTGTTAGCCAAAATCATTTATTTGACTGCTCCATGATTAGATAATTAGAAGCTGAATTTTGCGACTTCTGCATGTCACAATAATAAGATAATCAGTCCCAAAACGCAAATGTCTAGGGGGACTATTTAAATCTGAACATTGCATAGATCTAGCAAGATTTTGTGAAACTCAGCGTGATTATCTTCTTTAAGTGAGAAAAACTCTTTTATGTGCATTGGTGTTTATATAAAGATAAAGAGTCAGAGAATGGTTTAATGTTTTAAAATTTTGGGTTATGCGATGACTGGGCTTTTGGTGGAATAGGTGATGTAGGGAGAACTTTTTAATTTGCTAACACTGATGTTTAATAATAGGTAAAGCTGTTTTTATCAGATGAATCACCTTCCCAAGTAGGTTTGGGCGGCCAAGATCACCTCCAAGCAAAGGACTCATGGTCATGGCATTCAGGGGGAGCAAGTTCTGATGATAATTTGCCACCTGGCTTTGAAGGAATTCAGCCTGCTAACTTATTGCAGAACAAATTGTCTCAAATACCTGTCATTCAGTGGAAATGTCCTTCCAGAGTAAGTTATTATTCTGTTTTTTTTTTTAGTTTTTATTCTGATTCTGAATGTTCTATGATCCACAACCAATAGAGTAAAAAAGTAAGAAAGTTTTACAAAAGTTAATTATTGGATGATTATTATTAAAACCACAAGTAACGAGAACAATATGGGAGGGTTCAACGCAAAACCAAAACCACAAGTAATATGAGAAATGCAAGAACCAATCTAACCATTAATATATTTATTAAAAATTAAATGAAAGTGGTGAAATTGTAAAAGATTAAATAATTTCTCTCTCTAATTAATTAATCTCTCTCTCTCTCTTATTAATTAACAGATATCTGAGAATTATAGTAAATCTACATTTTTTTTAACGATCATTTCATTAAAAGCACAACAAACAGTACTACCAAGACGGTTGTACACAAACAGGGGACTACATGAAGGAATTTTACACCAAGTAAGCCAATCTAAACCACCACAAAGACATCTATATTTGACCCAGAGAAACGCAAACGACATAATTTCTCCAACAATCTCATGGCTGTCCTTCGCATGCCTATCAAAAACTTTATAGTTCCGAGCCCTCCAAATGCATCACAACGTAGATAAATGAACCACACTTATCTTAATGGATTGAATACTCTTATCGCGCCAGAAATTAAGGGACCTAAGCATTTCTTTAACGGAACAGTGTATCACCAATGGTGCCTTACACCAACTAAGAACTTTGTACCACACCTCTTGCGCCATAGGACAGTGTAAAAGGGCGTGATTGGTGGATACGACATTTATCCAGCACCAAACATAACTATCATCCTCCCCAATACATCTTTCAATGAGAGCCTCCTTCGTTGGAATTCTGCCCAAGAGCACCTTCAAGCATGGATATTTACCTTTAACGCAACACCTTTGCACCATTCAAACATGTCATCTTCGTCAACCAGCTCCAACTTTTGCATCTCACTTATGAAAGAGGTATGCTATAATCGGTCGCCGACCCATTCCACCAAATCCATCGGTCCTGCGCCTCAGAAAGGTTCACAGTTCACACCAGCCATGATACACTTGGCAGCATTAAGCAGGTCTGGCGCTATCCCCGCTGCACTGCATGGCTGCCAGGTAAAGCCGGAGTCTGACGGAACAAACCGATCAGCTACCAAGCACGTTTTCACCTTTTCCAACTTAAAAACATCAGGCAGAATGTCCTTGAATAACCAGAACCCAAGCCAATTATCCAGCCAGAACATAACCGTCTTCCCATTACCAACTTCAGAACTAATGCTAATATCTAAATCAATACCATTCATTAGGCAGTCCATACCAGCCTTCATGATTCCATGGGCCAATAATAGTTTTTTAATGGGGGGAAGTCTCAAATCTTCTTTTATTCGGAATGAATAGCATTGATAGATCTAGGAACATAACCAGAACATAACCGTCTTCCCATTACCAACTTCAGAACTAATGCTACTCCTTTCATCCTTGTACCTGTACCTCCATTTTACAAGAAGTGCCGGGTTAATGGCTTTTATAGACCCTAAACCAAGACCCCCTCTTTCTTTATCGGCAGTGACAACATCCCACCGGACCCAGCTCATTCTCGGTTTACCATCGGCAACGCCCCACAGAAATCTACATGTGTAGATGTTTATAATATATAAATACACATAAATTTATCTGCATATATACATATAGCAATTTGCAATTCAAGTACATTCACCTAACAATGATTTATATCAATAATCATGTTAGAATTGGTTCTCATAGTTCTCACATTATTTATGGTACTGTATCGAATCATTCCCACTTGTACCATAATGGTAGTATTTTAGATATAAGCTTTGAACTTTTGTGTTGGCTGGTGCCACAGTGTATATTTAAACTTAATCTTAAGGGAGAATTTCATATATACCTTCATAAACCATCTTAATATCGTATATATCCAACTAAACTTCAAAATATCAAATGTATAACTTTAATGTAATTTTACTTTATTCCAGTTTTACCCTCATTAATCTCCTGATATATTATATAAAATAAAAATAAACAAAAATTATCATCTTCCTTGACTTAGCAACTCAGATTCATCTTTTCCAAGCCTTCTGCATTGTCCCAACCTTCATTCTTGCTGGAAAAAATAAATAAAACTAGCAATTGTTTTTCAACCGTATATGCATCGTCCCAGACTCCCAGCCTTTATTTTACCCGTAAAGTTAAGGGGATCCGAATTTTTTCCGGTCTTTTTTTGCTTTTTTAACTTTGACGCCTGAATCAAACCTTGTCGACGAAGTGATTTCAGAAGCTTGAACACTAGACCTGGAGTAGCCCTTTTCAATACCCTCCATATATATTGTACTTTGTATCATGGAGCATGAAGGGTGCAAGTGGCTGACCTTCCTTCAAGTCTGCGAAACTTTTTTTTTTCATAAAAAAGTGAAACTTGTTTGTTCGAATCATCATATTTGAAAGGTTTAACTATTGCCAAAAGCCAAAATTATAAAATCTCTTTATTTATGTATTGATATTAGTGTAAAGACTAGGATCATGTTCTAGATTCGATAAATTGAACATTAAAATATGTTAGATAGTTATAAAAATTTTAAATGAACAAATATTAAATTTTAAAGTTTTCAGAAAATTAAGGATATAATAGTATAGTTTTTAATGAAATGGGTAAATCTGAATTTTTAACTAGTTTAACTTTTGGTTGGGTATATATAATATTTCATAAGTTTGTAGGGACATAAATGAAATTCACCCTAATCTTGATTAATTGTCAGTGTTCATATTTGATATGACAACAAATTTTCATTTTCAAGTGCATTTGAAGAATGTGAAAGTTTGCTATAACTTACATTTTTGTAGTTGTATATATTCTACCTCATATTCTATGCAATTGGCCTGCCACTAAATCTTTTGAGGTTTTCTGGAAATAAGGTAGTAAGAGATACCGATCAAGTTGCTTTGTTCTTGAACAGAAGTTTTATTTGACTTTTGCGTTTATGTTTTTCGAACAAAAAATCAAATGTTTAGAATTGATAGTCTAAATGACTGAAAATAGCCTTTTTCAAGTTACTGTATGGATTGTTGTGTCCGCGAGATATATCATATTTGGCATTAAATTTTACAGTTCGTTTTGGATCCCACATGGCAAGTAGCTGCAGGAGAAGAAAGCAAAGAATCAGAGGTCGAAAGCCAACGGGAGATGAGAGTGCTGGAAGCAGTTTATCCACGACCATCTGCTGTCCCTCCGAAGTTGGTTTTTTTTTTTGTTTATTTATATATTTACCTAAAATTCTTCAAATAAGTCTTCAAATATTCCATTTTATAATGATATAAACCTTTTTTTTCTCGCAGCCCTGTCTCTACAATGGGGAACGATGAATCATATTACAATGATCAGCAGACACCTGTCATCCCCGTCACTCCCATTGAAGATGAAGACACGTCACCTGACACGTCATCATCTATAACACCTGTGACATCATCCAATGGGATGCCGCCACCTGGGATGGTCCCTGGTGTCGAACCAGATGTAGTAACTGCAGCCTACTCTGCTCTAAATGCAGCAATGTCAAACACCACTCAAGGAAACCTAATCGATCCAAACCTGCTCATTAAAATCCTCAGCGACCCGAGTATAATCCAAAAACTAGTCTCTACCCATGGACCATCCACATCTAGTCAACCAATTTCTCAACCGCCACCTGTCCCCACCACATTGCCGCCTGCCATTTCTTTACCGGACCCGCCATTACCCGCCCACACCCGACCAACCCACCTCCCGTTTTCGACACCATCCTCCAGTGGCACCCATTATCCACCACCAGGCAGAGTGGGACCCGTTCCGGTTCATGTGTCTGTTCCGGCTCCCGTTTCTGTTCCTGTTTCCAATATGCAGCCACCTCCACCACCACCTCCGGAGGTAAATCCGACAGGTAAGAAGGATATAAATTATTACAAGAGTCTGATTCAGCAGCATGGGGGAGAAAAACAGGAAGCGGTAAATTATAATAACAACAATAATAATAATAATAACAACCAGAAAACACGCGATGTGAAACAGAAAATAATGAAGCCGTGCATTTATTTTAATAGCACGAGGGGGTGTCGGCATGGTGCGAATTGTGTTTTTCAGCACGATTCTTCGTCGCAAAGAGTTAATAGCCTGCAAGAATCACAAAGTGCAAAAAGAATGAAAATGGATAGGGAGATTACAGGTACATAAATCATCCTTTTTTGAGGTGTAAATGTGTCTCAAGAGTCCATTTATAAGCTGTGTGGTATACTCATCTGCTACTTCCTGCTGGTGACGTCATCATTTCTTTTCTTTTAATTTAAAATTTTGCTTCAGATACATACGATGGATGGTTGGTTGGTTGGTTTAGGCCATTTTGGGTCAACATGCTTTTTGAATTTGTTCCTCATGTTTTGGTTGGTGTTGACCAAGCTTTGTTTTAATGGCAATGGTATAATTGTTGTTTCTTTTTATTTACAAAGGGCATAAAGAGTTGATAGTTTTGTTGTGGAAACATACATATTGACCAAGCTTTCTAAAAGTGGAAATAAAACAGGTTTAATCTTTAATCCTAGCAATTCGTAGAGTTTTTCAAGATAAATATACCACTTGTGCATCTTGTACCATTTGAATCATAAATTCTTTTGTATGATTTGAATAATAAATCTTTTGATTGTGAGGTATATATTTTATACTGATGTCTGGTGAGAATTATATAAAGGCATGAGGTCTCTTCATGTGGTTTTGTTATTTTATTAATATTTTTTTAAATAAAATTCAAACATAATTTTTTGATTTAACATAAATAAAACATTACACCAATAAAATTTACTAAATTAAGAAAATTAAAAAAAAAATTGTATCACACATTAAAAAATTAAAAAAAACGCTCGTAGACATCCTCTATCAAATTAGTCATAAGTTGGTTATAGACATTTCGATCTCGAATTTCCATACAATTAGCTCGTTTTCTGTCCTCAATTTGACTCATAAGCCGTATCCAATTCGACCTCGTTAAATTGGCAAATCACAAAATCTTCATCCTCGCGAATCATATTGTGTAAAATTACACAAGCTAGGATTAGGGATTTTATTTTGTTTCTGTGTCATTGTCGTGCGGGTTGGTCACTGATATGCCACTTACTTTTCAAACGATCAAACATGCGCTCAACATCTTTCCTAGCAGCATCATGAGCTTTTGCGTAGGTTTTACGTCTTTCACCTAGGGAGCTGTAAATGATTTGACAATTGTAGAAATTCGAGATAAATTCCATCGGCCAAATAATATCCACGTTTGTATGTTGATCGGCGTAGTTCAAATGAGGAGTCGTGGCTTACGTCCCTCTATGATATGAATCGAAGAGTTGGATGGTGACGATGAATCGAAGATATTCATATTGTAATTTTTTTTATAGAGAACGAGTATAGAGAAGTTTGAAGTGAAGATGGATGAAATTTAAAAAATGGGTATTAAGTTGTTTAAATAGGGGTGGATATTGATTTAATTAATTAGAATTTTTTTTAAAGGAGCCAATGGCTTACTTTTTTACTATTGAAAACGGTCACATGGAAGAACCACGCACGCTAGCAAAACAATGTCCCACCATCACGCCACCACACCACGTGGACATGGGGCCGTATTCCGCGCCATGGTTGGTGCGTGGTGGGTGACCATGGCCGAATAACGCGACCATACCCGATGACCTAATAGGGATACATAAAATGAGTCATGTAATCGTATAGTTGTTCTTTTATATCTCCTGCTAGAACTCATTAACGCGTTACTTCTGTGTGTTTTTTTAAATCTAAATATAAAGTGGTTTTTTTTCTTAAATAGTCAGATTTTAACTTTCAAATATTTAAATTCTACTTTTTATTGTTCAATTTATAGAGTTTTAACTTTTATACAAGAAAAACTATAAATTAAACTATTTTTTGTTATTTCATTTGTTTCACACATTCGATTCTTCCTAAATTTGAACTTACATTTATTGTGATTACACTATATAAAAACTTGAAGTGTTTAGGAATAGGAAAAATTGATTTAAATAATTTCAACTATCCGGCAATAAAAGTTGGAATTATTTAAATTCATTTTTCCTTAGGAATATTAGTAGTGTATTATTGAGACATGTGATTCTAATGGTTGGATGTCATGTGGTAGCTTCTAGTTAATTAATGTTTTTTAATGTTCAATGCAACATGTTAAATGCATCCTAAATGCATGCCACATAAGCAACGCCACTCATACTCTTTTCTCATATTTTTTTTCTTACCCTTTCACAACATTCTAAATGCATGCACTTGTGGATGATTTTTTTAGTCTATCTCCTCTTTCTCTCACATCCACATCACTATTCATGTCACAAAGTGCACTCTAAATATGATGCATCGGTGATGGTTTATGCAATCATTTTGTATTGCGTTTTCTTTACGATATTTTTTTGTATAACGTTGTTGTGTAGTCTTTTTATATTTGGATATTCTTTATGTTGCGTTTTAGCAATGCAATTGTTTTATACATCTACATTATCTCTGTAACAATGAACAATAAATATTGTTCTCAAACAAATATGAGCTTTTGTGATAACAAAATCAAGTCTTCTACATCTCTTACAAAGTGTGACTAATACATATGGATTACTGGTGAGGCTACCCTTATTGAATGTATAACATATTTTTAGACATGTTATTGAAGATCTTTTGGAACAACTAATTAGAAGGCTAAACCTTAGAAACATTCAATGTTTATGGTATGTATTTGGCATGAGAAAGTTGTCTAGTTGCTTGGAAGAGTTTATATAAGTGAGTTTACCATGCATCTGACCATTATACTAGATACATACAGTTGTTGTATCACATGGCCTCTTAATTTGACATGTAATAGTCTTCAAAAATGACATTAATGTAATGGGCCAATCTCTAGAATATAATGCTCCATGCAATATTTAAATTATGTCTTCAAGTTCTAAATTTTTTCCCAAAGTTTGTAATATATAAATATACTATTTATACTTTTAAATTTTATTACATTAAACATTAAGAAACTTATAAATAAATAGTTTAATAAAATTTGGATTCTAAAAATAAATGTAAAAGCTGGCAATGATGGGAAGGCATTTTTAGGCGTTTTTTTTTAGCCCTCAACACAAAGAAATGAAATGAGTGTTTTGAAAAAATGACTTCTAAAATACTCATTAGAGGATGGAAACACAAGGGTAGTAAATAGTAGTGTCAAATAAGATGAGTATATCGAACATTATTTTCATATATTCAAATCTTTAGAAAGGGTTAGAATCTTAAGTGACATCCCTATATCTAAATATTTTAAATGTGTAATACACTAAATTAGAAATTTAATCTTTAAAGACATTTCTACTTATGCATCAATTTGTATTTTTATTACCAAGGGGCATTTACCCCAATGGTATCTTGGTGTTGGATAAGGCATAGCCTTTCTAGTTGGTGAGGGTTCAAAACCCATTGGCAACAAAAAATAAAAATTTAGCCGTTCAAAAAAAAAAATTGTATTTTTATTGTTGTTAGCTTAAGTGAATCATTATTACATTAAATGGAAGGATTGGTCACATCCTTTTCTTTGTAATGTGGTTTGATATTTTTCTTTACGGTTCCATAGCAGTCTTGCTAAGTTGCTTGTATTGTTTTAATGAATTTGCCGTTCCAAAAAAAAAGATTATTACATTAAACTGGAGAGTGAATGTTGGTGAATCAATTATTACATTAAATGGAGAGTGAATGTTGGTGATTTTAGTGTTATCTAACAATTTAGTTTAAGGTAATCGTATTCCTTTAAGACCAAAGAAGAAATCATAATAAACATGGACAGAAGTTAGGAGGTATGGAGTGTAGGTTCCACAGTATTATGATGTTTGGAACCTATGAAGCTCATGGGTTAACTTGTCTATTATAACCCGAACCCATTTAACTTTTACGTTTGTCTAATAAATACATAAAAGAAAGACGACTATATGGGGTCACTGACTGGTGTTTTCCCGCTCCTGCCTTTGGAGCGCTTTTTGAGGTGTTTATTAATTTCTTCGTTGACCGTTAAAAAAAAAAAAAAAAAAGACTGACTAGACCAAATGTCTACATGCTGCTCCAATTGCCACATTACACTAATGTAACATTAATCTGCACACAGAAGAAGGTAAAATCCTTGAATATTACATGTATCATGTTTAAACCCAGTTAAAAAGAAAAAGTCACCAAAACCTGTTTCAAACAAACACACAAGCAAGCAGACCATTGTTTCAAGAAGTTGATATAAAACAATAACCAATAATCACACTCTCCCTGCACTACCAAATAACCGATAACCGATTTTAAACCTCTCGGTTTCATCCCGCCAATTACACATAAAAAAAAAGAATTAGAAAAAAGAAGGCCATGTCAAACAAATCAAACTCCACTTTTCTTACATATTACCCCATCTCTCACCTGGGTGTGTTCTCCTTTACAACTTTATCTCTGCCATTTCTTCTCTGTAACAACCACAATAATACCAAATTAAGGAGGGATATTTATAAATTTTTCAGCAAATTATAGAAAAAAAATAAATAAAGGGACAATGATTAATATATTCATAGGCCATAAAAGCATTGCAAATGTTACTCTTCAAACTTACAAATATGATGCTTTATTTTGTTTGTCAATTATACCCAAAAACTTGCCTGATAATCCCCTAATCCATGAAAATTGTTTGTGTTTTTACTTTTGACAACCTATAACATCTTGCTGACACCTCATCAGAGGTATTATCTCTTTTCTTATTCCTCTATGTATAAGTCTTTTTTACATATCAAGTTGTTTTTATAAATCATAGTCCTACAGACCTTAACTTTGACCAATTTGGACCCAACTTCACCTCAAGACCATCCAGGATTTTTATGATCACCTCAGCCTCAGGTGCGTCTTTTAAACCAAGTTTAACGGGAACTGGTGTCAACGAAAGTTGTGATTTTGTTTCGATATTTGGGTGGGGTTGGTGTAAAAATGTAAAATTTTAAATGCCCGGTTGACCTATAAATTATACCAAAATAATATAACATGGGATTATCATAAGATAAAAAATTACCTTGACTGCCATTTCCTTTTGTGGTTTGCAGTGCCTGAGACATTGACCTCTGAATTCGAGGCGAACCTTGCCGACCATTAACCGCAACAGGTAACGAGTGTCTCTTTTTCAAATATGTTTCCTTATCATGCACATCTGGACTCGACCTCGGGGAGCTATTAGCAACCGCTTTTGCCCGTGCGGATTCAGTCGCCTGCATGTAGCTTGGGATCAACGGTTCATGATCAATGTGATTGGTTTTCGGTGAACCAAAAGAATTCCTTCGCTTCACGGGTTTTGGGTCTTTAGGCAACTGCTCCAAACTACTTCTTAAACTAGAATCGACACTAGACCTTCCGGGGCTTGACTTTTTACTAGTTGACCAGGACTTCGCTTTTTGACCCGATACCTTTTTATCACTTTTAGTTTTCTTCTTGGTGGTAGAGATCTGGCTAGCTGGTGTTCCTTGTGATTCAAGGGTTGTTATGTGGCTTCTTGGAGATTCTGATACAGAGAGTTGTACAACCGGTTCGTGCTCTTTAGACTTGTGAACCCTGGTGGTTAGACTCGGGCTCCAGCTCAATGTCACTATCATCGAGCTTTTGGTCAACTTGTTTTTCAGGTATCACAACGGCTATGTTATTGTTATTGTTAGTATCATCAACGGCTTCTTCATTTAAAACTTTCTCTTCCTCGGATTTCTTGTTTTGAATTTCAAACTGATCTGGCGAGTCAAGTGTGGATGTGATTGACAGCTCGGTTCCACATTCTGAGCCACCATTCTTAACCACCTGTGAACCATGAGCAATCAAGTGGTCCCGCGGTTCATCATCTGTCACCAATGTTGCTTTTACCGGAGAAGAAGGACCAGTGTCAGCACACGAGACTACCTCATTATCTGCTCTTATTTGGTCTGCAGGTGAACCGGAACCAGCCAAATCATGCTGATTAGAGAATTCGGTTGATTTCAAAGGATCAGAAGAACCGTTATCTTCAGGAGAACCAGAACCTGAACCTGAACCGGGCTCGTCATCTTGATCAGAAGAAGTGGGTGATTTTAATGAGTTGGTCTTGGAAGAAGCCAACTCCTCAAACCTTGACTGAGCGGCAATAAATGCTGGGTTACTTGCTTTTCTTGATCCAAACACAGTTTTCCTTTCCTCGGACTCTTGTCGGTCGGTGGCTATCTGTTTTGTTGTGTGTTTCGGTTCGGTTTCTGACAGGGAATTCTTGGGAACCGGTTTGGATTCGGTTTCTGATACAGGATCTTCAGGAATCGATTTGGGTTTGGTTTCTGATACAGTATCCTCATGAATCAGTTTGGGTTTGGTTTCTGATACAAGTTCATCTGACGGAGATTCAGGTATCACCGTTGATTCTGGTATGCATTCCTCTTCATGGGTTTGTACATTGGAATCTTTTTCAATGTTGATCAAGTTCTCTTTTTCTTCAATTTGAACCGTTGCTTCACCGACATTATTTGAGGGAATTACTGTTTTGACATCAATTTCTGTGTTATTTACAACTTTGTCCTGATCATGATCTGGTGTGTGAGACTCCAAAGTTTCTGGTGAAGACACAGACATCCACCTCTCCAACCAATTCCAAGCTGAATCGGATTTTGAAGGATCGCATTTGATGTTGATTTGTTTCGTCTTTGGTGTAGATTCCAGTAGCTTTAGCAACAAATAAAAATCATTATTATACCGTCCTTTAACACAAATATTGTATGCAGTAACGGATCATAAAATATAAAAAATATGTATTTACCTGACGAGCGAGTCTATTATTCAGTAGCTTTTCAATGGAAATATATGTTGGAGTTGAATAAATTCCACCATTTTGCATTCCCTGAAACAAAATTAACAATCCTAACATTTAGTAACATACTGATACGGAGCTGATACAAGAGTTGGCAGACTTATATTTGGACCAACTGTCCAACCAGACATTTTGCTTGATTCCCAGGGTCTCAAGTAATAGTTCTCAACGAGCTCAGATTTCAAATTCAACGTTATTCCAATATTTCATAAAAAGTTTATAACGAGCTTCTTTTGACGTTACAGGGCCTATAGGTAACAGGCATCTTGCTTGATTCCCAGGGTCCCAATTCTTCATCTGGAGTTTCCGATGTCGAATTCAAAGGTTTTACCCCAACTTTTGAGGGGATTTGGTTTATTTAATTTTGATTGTAAAAACAAGTGAATCTTCAAAATTTATTAATTTCCGCTTTAGGCAGTTCATTTCACTCCTAGGTTGTCAATTATAATTTTCAAGATTTGGCAACACCTGCCAAATTTGAAAATTCCCTACAAAATAGAGCTTGATCTATTGGTTTTCGAATTCAACAATCAACAATTTATCAATTTTCCTATCGACAGTATTCTCTCTCATTTTTTGCTTTTGTTCTACGTACATATATGATACACTAAAAGGAAGAAAAGAAAATCTCAAAAGAATGTTTTTTTTTGTTTGTTGTTTTACCTTCTCTCTACGAGCACGAACAAGAGCTTGCATCTTGACAATGGCTTGAACACAACGTAAAGTACCCACAGCATGACTCCTGACCAGATGCCCTCTCACAGCAGCTTGCAATTTGACCACGTTTTTCTCTTTGACCAGTTGTCTCTCGGCCTGAGAATTTTATGCAACCACAAATCTTAAACAATCATGACCTGTTCTTAAATCAATGGTTGATCTGGGTAATTTTTGTTAGTCAAATCATTTGGGTCATTCAAATTATAACGACCTGTTTTGACCCGAACCCAATTGATACTTTCTTTAAACGACCCATTTTGAACCCAACCCAGTTTGACCCCGCTAGCTGACCCAGCCAGCCCGTTTTGCCAGGCTTGCAGAAAAACAGTTACAATGCAGTTACAAGTTACAACATAGCGGAAATAGATGCATACCAAGAATCTCCTAACAGCAGCCTGGATCACAAGAACGGCTGTTTCTGATTCAGATTCATCAGGAACGGATTCACATTTAATGTCATTTTCTTCACACAGCAGGTTTGGTAGCCATAGTTGGCACTGTAGCAATTTTGGCAACAGAATTTGGCACATCTTCTGTCCATATACTATCAGAAGTTTTTTCAGATATGTTAGAATAGAATTTGCGGTTCAGAACTGACGGAAATCGGTTCTGGGATCTCTTTATCCTCTGTAGAAGGTATCTTTTCAGAATAAACTTGCGGTTCAGAACTGATGGCAATTGGTTCTGGGATCTCTTTGTTCTCTAAAGAAGGTATCTTTTCAGAATAAATTTGCGGTTCAGAACTGACGTGAATCGGTTCTGAGAATCTCTTTATTCTCTGAAGAAGGTATCTTTTCGGTAACGACCGTGCTGCTCGGCACTTGATGTCTGGCTGATTTTTTCTTAAAACTCCATCCTGATTTATCCTGACCTTTGTTCTGGAGTGAGTTCATATAAATTACTAAATTAGTTCAGAAAGAAAAAGGGAGGTAAAACAATCATATGAAGTCTAATCCCAATTCAATTACACAAATCAAATAACCTACTATATGTAAACCGTCAAAGAACCGACAAGACAAAAAAAAAATTGGTGATCATGAGAATCCGTTAGGAAAAACTCACGGGCCCGACATGTAACAAATATCATGCTAACCCATCAGGACTTACGAGATTATTGATCTTATATTCTCATTAAATGATCAAACCCCTAATTTTTGTAACTATGAGATCTAATCTAATCAATATACATCTACTCTTTATAAGCAACTTCTTTACTAATTTAACCGAGTGAACCGCCAATCACAAGCTTAAACCTTGATCCACACAAATCGCGAATTCTTCAAATTCAAAACAAGTTCCTGGATTCCTTTCTTCAACATTTAAGAAAGAATTAGATAAACCTAATCTAGCACCAAACATGAATCATGATCCTAGATTCTCAATAAGAATCCCCAAATACACAAATTCAAGAGCCTAGATACTCAAAAATCAAAATCAAAATCCCGAAATTAGAAAACATCCAGTTTCCATCAGATACACCACCTAATCTAAACAGATATCAACCGTTCATCAACTTAATTTCAACTCTCCAGATCTCAAACCCTAACTCGTCGAATCAAACAACTAATCTCAAATTAGTCAAACACGAGCTCCGGATCAGTCAAAAACACCGAAATTCAAGTATCAAAACAGCATAAAACGAAGCAATTTCCGTCGCAACAAATCAAATCAAACAGAATCGAGCACACACACACACACATAATAAACACAATGAGACGAACAGATTTATACCTCGGGAGAAAGATCAATCTCGTCTCGATCGACGGATTCGTTGCTGCAGCCACAGGATATGATCTTGAAGCAAGATGTAGCGGATCGTCCCATCTTTCTTTGAACGGTGCGGCGTCGATCGGAGGAGGGGAAATGAGGTGGTGGATGACGTCAGTCAGTCACGTTTGAGAGTGTTTTTCGTCATGGTGGTTGGTCACGTTGTTGGAAGTTGCAGCGGATAGAGAGGGAGGGGTATTTATGGAACAACACTACCCTCGATGTGTTCCTCCAACATAGGGTGCCCTTTTTCAGTTTTTCTATATGTTTTTCTTTTCCGACGGCGGAGTCAGTAATTTCTTTTTATTTTTTTATTTATTTATGTGGCTTGTGTATTTATGTGGCTTGTGTTTCATGTTTCATGACCAGAAATTATAGGAAGATTTTGGATTTTAGGAGGAGTTATAAACGGTAAGTTTCTTAAAAAATATGTGAGTGTAAATATGTATAATTTAAGGTTTGGTTGTGAGTGGTTATGAATAGAGGAGAGAGAAAAATTTACAAAATCTGTATGTTTGACAAAAAATTTGGTGATTTGCTAAAATTTGGGGATTGAAAGAGAAAAGAAAATGTAATGATAAAAGTATAAAAAGTATTATTTAATTATGGTTCTGAGTGAAAAAAGAGGAAAAAGTAATAATAAAAGTATAAATTATAAGAATAAGGATGAGGAACCTGCTGTGAATGCTCTACGTTTTACTTTGGGGTGAAAATCAATTTAAGTTTAATTTAATTTATAAAAGTCTTTTTAAGTTTTGTCATTTACGGACAAAAGTATGTCAATTTATTCGGTTTATGTCTCTGGGCCAAAAAGTTATACATATGTGTGTTAAAGATACCATATGTGTTTTATGTTTGAGGGTATTTTTTTTCAACCATGATGGATGAATGGATGGACAAAAATACTATCATGGATGGACAAAAATACACAAGAAACGTGTAATCGTGGTATCATTTAAAAGACATATGTACGGTTGTTTGGCTGAGGATGTAACAGATGAAATTAAAATACTTCTATATGTAAAGTGTAAAAGTTTTAAAAAAAGAACATAAGGTGAATTTTGACCCAAACCTGGACGTACCATGTAGTTTACTCTATAAATTATTTTCTTGACTACAATTCATAATACTTAAAATTGGAGTGATTTTAATTGCTTTATTTTTAAAAATTAATAATCCATTGCATTCGGAGGTGAATCTAGGTTTATAGTATCAATGTCAAATGCATGGCGATTCGGTATTGTTATAATAAGACAATGGTTTGTGGCATTCAAAATTTTGTGTCTCTGTATTTTCCTACGTTTAGTTTTACTCGATTAAATTATTAGTTATCTGTTTGTCTGTTGTTTCTACGTTTTCAGACGAGATAAACCATTCTTGTCTTGTGTTTATGAAATCATCGTCTTAATTCTCATCGAAGCTAACCTAGTTTATTTGTTCACTTCTTGTCGCCTCTCTTGAATCCTTGATCGATCGTTTTGTTGTTTGGCATTCGCAAACATCAAGCATCCTCATTCTTACTTCGGATTTTTTCACTAGACAAGTAGGTAATGTTAGTTCATTTTTAGTTCACTAAAACCTCGTATTATGTGGTCTTAGACTTCTCATTAATTGATTGTTTGTTGTTTTCCATAGCCATACATGCACCCCGATTCTAGACTTTTTAGTTCTGATGTACATGTTTATTATCTAGAAACCTAAATTCGATACATTTTTATTATATCCTATACTTTCTTATCATATGATTTGCATAATAGATTGAAATGAAGTGGTAGGAATTTGTTCTAACTAATATTAATACTCAGGGGCGGACCTACTTGGGTCCCAGGGGTAGCGCCCGCTACCCCTGAACTTTTACCCCGACGTGCAATTTTTTTTTTAATAGGTTTTCGGTTTTTCGCGACCCCTGAAACAAATTTTTCGCGACCCCTGGAAGAAATTTTATGGCTTTTACTTAATAATATGATCAAAAGCCCTTAAAAATATGATTAAAAGCCCGTTAACTACCTAAAAAAAATTTTCCGGGGCGCTGCCCCCGAACCCCCGTTAGTCCCCGCTACCCCTGATATTCTTTCCTGGATCCGCCACTGTTAATACTAGTGCGTTACGGTGGCGGTTCTATGTTGAACCGTGACAAAAATAACGTTGAAACATTAATAAAAATAAGTACTAGATCCTTTTCGTGTTACGGGAGGAGCGTTAATAATATTTAGAACTTTAGAAAAAAACTACTTTCAAGTAAAACAAAGCTTAAAATAAATAAAAAAAGCGAATTTCATATCTATACTATATTATAATAATTTATTGAAGACAAGATTGTCACTTTATATTAATTTTTAAGAGTCTAAGGGGGCAAAATTGTTTTTTTTTTAAATCTGACTCTTTTAATTATCTGTAAATATAACAAAGTAACTCCATAATAAAAATCTAATTATGTAAACAACTAAATTTCTTCTTTTAAGTGAAATCTCAAAATCGCTTCTATTGTATATGATTTCATATTTAATTTATTTCAAAAACTTTTATTAAACCCAAGTATGTATAGTACTTCAGCGGCTAACTATTGAAACATTTTACTAGTGTTTGTGTTAGTGTGTTGTGTTCTCCACTGCATCACATGGATCCCTCTCTGATATATCTTTACAAACTTATGAAGTATCGTATATATTCGATACAAACTTAGAATATCATATATATTCGATACAAACTTAGAATATCATATATGTCTAATTTAAATAAATCTTTATTTTATGACTATTTTATTCCTAACAACATAACTTTTAACCTATTTCATATTATACAATGTAATGAACCCACGAATTACTATTACTATTACTACCATATACAAAACACAACATATTGTATTATTCTTATTGCATTATGTACAAGTGTCTTATGCTTATAATTAAGGTGTTGCTTTTGTTGCACAACATATAAACCCCTTAAGTATCTTGATTTGTTGAAGCGAGCTCCCTTAAGGTCAGATTTATCACTTGCTTCCATTTGTACATATACACGCTTCTGTGTGTGATGTGTTGGCTCTCCGTCTCTCTCTCTCTCTCTCTCTCTCAAAATATCGTATTAGGGCTTGGATTTCTCTCTTTCAAGCCTTTACCGACAAAATCCAATGATGAGCTTGGTTGTCTCTTTCTCGTTTCATCTTCCTCATTTTTGGTTTCTCTGAAATCTAATTAATCGATGGTCATATCTCCTTCTCTAGATGCACTGATCGTGTTCTCCAGCCTTACTGGCAGTGTAGGCGGCAAAGAGGTCGATTGCATCATGGCTCACTAATTTTGGGAATTAGGGTTTCTATTTCTTGGTTGCTTCATTATCTGAGGGATGTCATATTTTCTCTATAAACTTGAAGTTGGAACATATAGAATATCTAATACACTTATAAATATATATTGTGCCCAAATGGGATGTCATATTTTCTCTATAACCAAATTATTTATGATAAAATGAATATAAAAATATTAAATTTAAATCATTCAATCTTTTTCAATTTTTTATAAGTGCTTTATATTTTTAAATATTTTAGAAGTCAAACATGTTTGATTAATCATAAAAGCAAAGCTTTACATCTACTGACAATCCGTCACAAATAAATATATTACATAAGGGGAGGGGGTATGGTTGCCTTGTGGCTTCAAGGAGCCATGCTCACCAACCAATCATCATGTGCCAACTCAATTTTGATGTTTTTGAAGCCATATCAAGCCACAACACCCGGTATGGTTGCCAAGAAGAGCCATGCGGCTCCCCTTGGAACATGAAAAAACAAATGAGACAAAACAAGTGGGGGTTGGTGCGGCTCTCCCCGGTTCCCTCGTGCCGCATAGACCAAAAATTCGGAAGCCATGGGGGGAAACCGCCCAAGGCGGTATGGTTGCCCCTTTGAGCCGCCCGGCTCCCCTTGGAACCGCCCAGCGGTAACCCAACCACACCGCCTCCCCTAAGAAGAAATGCATTACTTGATTAATGTCGTGACAAACAATTTCACGGGGGTTCTTGGTTCTTAGGTCTTAAGAAATTATAACATTTCAGGGCCTGAGGTTTGATTAATTTTTTAATTTTGGTCACTTTTTAAATTTACATCCAAATTAATGGTTGCAATTAGTCAAATAGGATATAAACGAGGGGTATTTTCATAATTTAACCATCCCTTTTTATTTATTTGATACAAAACGCAGTAATTGACTTCCCCCAAAAAACAATATGTAACTCAACCATTTTTCAAATAAATAAAAGGGGGAGTTTAAATTATGAAAATACCCCTCATTAATATCCTATTTGACTGATTTCAACCGTTAATTTGGATGCAAATTTAAAAAGTGACCAAAATTGAAAAAATAATCAAACCTCAGGCCCTCAAATGTTATAATTTCATAAATTGAATTAAAAGTGTTAAAATGTGCAAACCTTAAGGACCAAAAGTAAAGTTTACTCAAAATTATTATTTAATCCAATAATTTTTTTATTACGATTTCAATCCAATAATTTATGTAAATTATATTCCAAAAAAATATATCATAAAAAAAAGAGTTACATTAATGATATTATTGAATATATAGTTGTTATCTTGTTATTCACCTTCTCTTTATTAAAACTGACATAAACAAAATGGCACCGCGATAGGAGACACGAGAACGAGCAGTGATATATTAGGGATACTTTTAATAACACCCCAATACTATCAACAAATTAAATAAATACCCTTCAACTTTTTATTTTTTTTATTATAATAGCTTCAACTAGCAATTTGCCTTTCTACCTAGAAGGCTAAAATCATATGAAAGTGAGCACTTTAGATCATCTATATATACTATCTACAAACTTAACCTATACATATATATAATGTTGTTCAAATGAATATATTTTAAAGGATTTTAGCTCGATTTCATGTCTTAACAGAAATTATATTTTATGTATTATAAACATATATCAGAACGATTGAAATACGAATGCATTGTTATAAATCTATTAAAACATGTGTATTAAGTTTTACTAGTTAAAAAGAAATAAAAAACTCATTTTTATAAATATACTTTTTGTAAAAACATTTTCATATATGCATCTTAAAATATGAAAATGTATACAATACATACATATATTAAATACAATAGGAATAAATAACCATCAAATCTTACAAAATACAAAATACGATATATCTTCTAATGGTTTACAACCTCAGGAGGACGAAATGTTAAACCATATGAAAGTCTTTGAGAACCTATTGAGTCTTACCGTCATGTGTATCATGGTCATTTTCAACGTTCACCGATAAGCCAAGGGCACAACTTTGGAGGATTTATGGTGAATTATTTTAAAGAGTAGGGGCTAATTTGGTATTTTAGCAAAATTGAGGGGGCATATTTGAAAAGTTTCAGGTTGTGACACCAATTTCAGTAATGGATACGCACAAGCATGTGGACAACAAAAAGTAAACGCATTATTTGACAACTGTTTTGTCATGAAGTATCATGTGGATATTTTATAAACTTTTTTCCGAATTTATTATTAAGAGTTTAAAACACCTTAATTATCAACGAAATAACCGAATAGGACGTGACAGGTTTAACTTGTTTATTTAAACGAGTTAAATGATCGAAAAGTTAAAATGTGTTTGTAAATGAATAAAGTAGTGAACAGTTGACGAGTAACATATGGATTGTAATAGAATAAGATTTTGTAACTCACGTGTTATTGCGGGGATTGCTATAACGCGAATATATATAACAGTTGAATTGCTTTAGTGTCATATAAGAAGACGGGTGTAAAAAACTACGTAACGACTCAAACACTGTAGTTGCATTGTTATAATATCGTATTAAAAAAAAAACTAAGTAACGATGTTAAAATTAGATGATAAATGCTTAAAGTATTGAGCATACTACTTGAGGCTTATGTTACATTGCTATACTCATTATACCAATTAACTTATGTGCTAAATTCGTTAAGCTTTTGGAGAAACAAAATAAAAAATAAAAAAACCAGACATGACGCGACCACATAAAAAAGTTGCATTACTATAACGCTATATAAAGAAAATTGAAGTACAAAAAACTGCGTAACAATGTTAAAATTAGAGACGATACGCTAAAAGCATTGACCGGACGTAAAAGTTTATGTTACATGACTTTATCTGTTACGCCAGCTAAATTCGTTAACACAAATGATAAAACAGACTAAAATAGAAAGAATTAAAAAGCACTAAATGCCAACCTTTAAAAACACGATAAATTCGTCAATATGAAAATGCCCCTCACTTGAGGAGCACCGTCGCACCCGGCAAGTAAGGGAGTTCAGGAGATTGTTCAAAAGAGACCAGTAGAAATGACTGTCAGCGTGTAATTAAAAAAAAACGAAATGATTAATTATTGAACTTAAAGAATGAAAGCAGTATAGATATTTATGAATGATGAAATAAGCAATTTACTATAAAATTTTGTAACACCTTTCGTCTCTGAGATGGATAGATTCTCGTAATTTACTCTAAAAAAATAAATTTGATATGTAAAAAATAATTTGATATCTAGTAAAAAATGATTATCGAATGTGATTTGGAAAATGGTCCAAAACAATTGTCAATTGTAAATGTTTTTGGTTGGAGAGCTAGGCTTGATAGAATACCACGTCAATTGTAAATGTTTTTTGGTTGTAGAGCTAGGCTTGATAGAATACCCACTTAGGATGCATTAGCAAAGACATGGATTAATATTCAAGACATATGTTGCCCTTGTGTCAAGATTTACGAGAGAAGCACGAACATCTCTTCATGGTTTGCTCATTAGCAGATAAGCCTTGGCAAAACATTTGTGAATGCTCAAAATAGATCCAATTCTTGCTTTCTCGCTAAAAGATATTTTGGAGATTCGTATATCGGTGCATTGAGACAGAAGAAGAAAAAGATGATACAAGCCATAATAACAATAGCTTGCTGGAGCCTATGGAGAGCTCGTAACAACTACTTGATTCATAATAATACAAGAGCAACGAATGAAGCTTTGATGGGAGAAATGAAAACGTCATCTTTCTTATAGATCTGTAGTAGAGCCAAAATGTTAGTGTGGAATTGATGTGATTCAACTTTCCCACATAGGGCTTGTTTGTGGTTTTTGTTTCTATGCGTTTGTTTCATTATCCTATGTTTTTATTTATGAAATTCCTGGCTGTTAAAAAATCTAATTGAGTTTAAAAACATATAAGTAACTAATTTAAAAACATTTTTCTTAAATATTTTAATCGACCTACCGTATCTATTTTGAGAAAAAAAAAGTTTGGATCCAAAATTTCATCCTAAACGGTCGTCTATAATTGTAAATCCTGGCCTCATCTTCAAAGTTAGTTGTTTCTATAAGTAACATGAAACTATTAATATTTAATAATTGAGAAACCAACAACTATAATTGTGAAGGCGAAAACATTTAACAACCATGTGGAAATGACAAATACTTAATTAAACGACGTTGATTATGATTGTAATTATTTGATTTTGTACATTAAAATTTTAAGCTCAAACATTAAATTCTTTCCTGTTTTATTGTCATTAACAAGGTTGGTTATCTACGTACTTTATTCATTAATAGGTTTCCCATGAGACATCAACACTTTCACTTTTAGATTACATTTAAATTTCACAAGAAATTCATTTCTAAAACTATGTTGTTAATTTTTTATTTTATCATAACCGATTATGATGTCAAAGTTTTAGTTAAAATAGTATGATCCTTCAGAACCTTAGGAGGATTTAGAGTAGAAATGCACCAAGTTACTTGAGCTTGACTCGTTAAAAGTACGAATCAAGCAGAGATTTAGTAAACTCGAGTTTAAACTAAAGCCAACAAAAAAGCGAGCCTGTGTCCAAGCTACGTATACCAAAATTTAAATATTCTTACACTCTTAAATAAACCTATTATTTATGTCGGTGTAATATGTTCTAATTAATATAATAAATATACAGTTAGAATATAAATATTATAAATATATAATACAATTAATACATGTATATATGAATAAACAATAAATTAATCTATAATAAACTAGTTTGGGCCGGAGCAAAGATCCAGTTTACATTGCTTACGAGAGGAAGCTCTTATCTAAGCTCTTAGGCCCTTATCTAAAATGTTCTCGGAACAAATAGAATAAGGCTGTTATTAAATGATTTTGAAGAAAACATGTAAAAGTGGGATATTTTGGTTATCAAACATTTATACGATTTTTTTATTTATTTTTATTTCGCTAAGACTCGAACAACTCTAATATGATGTAGTCTAGGAATATAAGTATGATAAATTATTGTATAAAAAAGTAAGAGAATGAAGCACCGATGACGATGAAGTTTGTGGCTGGCAGGGTAGAAGAGACAATGATTGACCATATACCGCCATCAGTGATTGGAGACCGTTGTGGTCCGGCCAAAGTTTTCTTTTGAACAATAATTCCTAGATTTTTCTATCATAAATACACCACAATGTGTACTATGCAAGACTTAAACTCCCGGTCTTTAGATTATGACACACACCACTTAACCATTAGAATATCTCTTTGAGAACCGTGGCTCAGTCAACAAACAGGTGAAGGCAGTTGATGCCATTATAGGTTAATATAAGTTATATTATGGTGAAGTTGACCTTAATATCTAACGAATTAGCAGACACACGTCGATATAAACCAAACCATACAAAGGGCTTATACAACCCACCAAGACTCGAGCCATACCAGCTGACTCGAGCCAGTCTACATGTTTTTCAAGAGCCAAGTCTCATTCAAAACAGGCTCTCTATCTTTGCTTTGACTCCAAGGGGTTCATAACATGTCCAGTGGCGGACCTAGGGCAAGCCCTAGGGGTTCGCCCGACACCCATGAAATTTTTACGCGGTGTGCTATTTTTTTGATGTTTTATAAACCGAACCCCAACAAATTTGGTGACCGAACCCCATAGAATTTTTACACCGACCCTCTAAATTTATAATTATCATCCGGGCGAAACTCGAAAGGAAAATGGAAAATCTTATGTGCAGGTCAACAATGGAGGTTGATAACTTGTTACTTTGGAGAAGAAGACCTAGTATTATAAATAAATAAAAAATTATGTTATATATTTCTTTGTCAGGTCAATGAAAAGGACCTACCATAGACTAGGCCACTCTTTACTCAAAAGTAAAATTTAAAATCTAGTATTATAATATAAAATATGTCCTCTAACAATTAGTTTTTGTTAATTAACTATTTCCCTCTTATATTTCGGTCAGAAACTAATCGATATATTTTAGTTTAACTAGTTTCCTTCATTTTAATTGTAATTTATTATTGTTATATTTATTTGTATGTAAAAGGCCGAGTAACAAAAATAAGTATTATAATATATTAGTAGATGTAATACAAGAGTATGAGAATTTGTGTAATGTTCGATATTTTATGTCGTGATGAAAATGGTGCGGAGAATCCTTAGATGATATGGAGAGATGCGGGATCAAACCCCAGTGTGACTACCATAGTGACTAGTATTGCACTGTACGAGTGCAAGAACCACCCACCGACCCATTTTAACCAAGTGTTTTAACTAAGCGTTTTTGTCCCCGTTGATAAAAGTTTCTGGATTCGCCACTGTATGCAGGTAATATGGACTGATTTGTAGTGTTTAAAAAAATGTTCGTAGATAATATGATTGATAGGTTACAAAAAATGAAAACCCGTAGAGAGCAAGTTTAAGTGTTTTGTAATTTTTTAAGTCGATGAATGATGAATTTTCTTTTTGAACGGGAGGAATGATGAATTTTGTTTTAAGTTTTATATTTTTGTCTTATTTTGTACTTTTGTTCTTGAATGACGATTGACCCGTCACCCGAACCGAATTGGTCTAAAAAAAATTGTATATAGGGTGGACGATCAAACACTGAAAATTTCCGAACCCCATAAAATCAATTCCTGGGTTCGCCACTGAACATGTCTAAAAAATATGAACACATTAACCTTCATTTAGTTAATGAGTCATTCGCCATACAAGCCCCGTAGCAGTTAGTAGTAATACTAATACATGAAGTTAAGGTTTAAAAGGTACCAAAAATGTACGCGTTTCTTGTCGTCATGTTTGAATAGTGATTCTTACCAACCTTCTTCCAGGATAGTAACAGGATACCATTTCCTTAAACCACTGCAAAACCTAAATCTGGACAAAATGGCATGATTTTAAATGTTAATAATGTATATTTTTAATATTAATTATAATTAGTGTTCTTTAGCAATCCTGCACCTGACAATCGGAATAGCTTATCAGAGCCTTGAGGTGGTGTCTCATGTAGTTTCGGGTCAAAATGGTCATTACTGGTCAACATTAGAGTTTATATAAAACCGATATGAAACAACCAAACAAATGAAGAAATTATAAAAGGTTTGCTTGATTAGAAGAAAAAAAAATGCTAAAGTGAAACAGATGAGAGAGACGCAACTTTCGGTTGTCACTAAACTTTATCTGGTTTTAAACCAAGAATGTATGACATATTGATACTCCCTTTGTCTCTTAAAACTGCAGCACTCGAGACTCTCAAAGTAGTTAAATGTCTAGTATACCATAAACTTAATATTATTATCATACCTGCAAAAGGATAAGAGCTAAGCTTCAAGTGGTAGCATGTGTCAGTTTTATAACCTTTGTATCAAGATCATCATCGGTGTCATCATCACTAATCCATCCATAGCAAGGCCTGCGCCTACGAGCAATGACATTTACAGGTGCATGAATCGCATCATCTGAACATCTTAAAAGGGGAGTTTTTTCAGAATTTTGAAGGTTAACTTTATTTGCAGAATGGTCATCAGGAGTGTCGAATGGGCTGGAATGCAGGTCGTTTCTGTCCAAGTCAGCATCTTTCAAGTTTTCTTGATTCCCCACTCCTGAAAAACTCATCTTTCTGAGTTTGGATGTTAAGAAGTAGAATGTTTGACCTCAAAAGTCAAAGGATACCTTCTGTGAGACAAAGGGGTGCTTCACTTGACTCTGCATTGTTGGTCAGTGATGCATTGTCATTTACCAGGAAAGATGCATCTTCAGTAGCTACTTTAGTTGATGGTGCATTCTGTAGAACATGATCTCAGTAGCAAGAAAAGATTGTAGCCCATTTTGACTTTTTAGTAAACTCACTAACTTTAGTACTAAAAAAGTCAAAATTGATACCAATATTGTTTCAATTGAAACTAGATAATATGTTCTAGTTGATATTATGTTGAATAAAGTCTATATGATCTCAAACATTGGATATATAGACACTATAGGCAGCGGTTCCTCAAGATGACATGGAACACGACACAAAATATAATTATGTTCTCGGTTGGCTAATAGCCCATTTACTAAACGGATCAACCTCAACACGACCTGTTTAATAAACGAGCTGACCCATTAAAAGTTAGATACTTTGATTTTTAACTTTTATGAAATAAATTTTGCCTTTTCAAATCTTCACTTTCAGGCTTTAAGCAACTATATTCAGTGCTTCTTATAATCTTTTCCATCTAGTTCCTCTAATCACAAATTAGAAATACTAACCAAGATTAACTGAGAATGATTGGTAACAATGTTCACTTGAGCTAGAGTAATCGCTTGTTTAAATTGTTACTAAGCCATCAAGTCTAACTTACATTCACCAATAAAAAATGAAAATGGTGGGCCAAAAACACAACTCGATTTTAAGTATGTATGTCTAGGTTAAGGCTGGTGTCTTTGACACAAATTAATACATGGTTCGTGCTTTGGTTCGCCTATTCAACTTGCCAACCCAACATGATTCACAACCCCTAAACAAGAAACTATAACAGAAAAAAGTGATAAGAATCAATGTATGAATATTTGTACCTCTAACAAATTATGTTGTGTTTGTGCAGTCTCTTGTTCATCAAGAATGACATCAAGGAGCACCCTATATGCGTCTTCTTCAATTAACTTCCATCCATCATTACCATATACCTTAAAAACAGAAAAATGACACAAAAGCAGCAATTTAGATCTTCTGATCCAATATTCAAAGAAAATGTAAATCCACTCTTAAATTATAGCATTGATGGATATTGACCAATAACAGAAACGAAAAAGCAACACACGATTTTGATCTCAAACTGAGATCCACTTTTATATTTGATACAACCATGACAATTTACAAAGACTCTTTGAAACCCTATTTATTAGTCGAATAATCACTCGATTAAATAATCAATACAACTCAGCTAAATAACCCCTAACTATTGAATAATTACAAGATTAGTACAACAAGCATTACAAAATTGTTCCAAAAACACTGAGATTATCTACTAGACTACTAGAATCCTACCTCAAGGGCCAAACAGTAAACATGAAGCCAATTAATTTGAAAAAAATGAGTAAAACAAGGATGTTATAACCAAATTCTTGTCAAAACTTCAAAAGGTACACCCTAAATCACTAAACCTCCAATAATCCATTCCAGAATCCAACATTTGCCTACACATTTACCTCTGTGGTTAAAATAACCTATAATACTACAGATCATCTGATGGATTAGTTTGACCATCAAAGTCAAAATTCAAAGCCGGAAATGAGAAAACCCTACCAGATCAAAGTCAACAAAACCCTGATCCAATTCACACGTGACGGAACCAAAATCAAAACACGAAATCGAGTGTAGAATCAAGATGAAGTATCAATCGACCTTGAGAAGATTTGTAACGGTTTTTCTGACTAGTTGTTTGGAGAATCCGAAATCACTCATTTGATCGACAGCCGCATCCATTCGGGTTTGACCCGCCTACAAATTCATGGTGACGAGCTAACGATCGGAGAAAAATTGGATGGAAAACATTTGAGATGGAAATCGGTACCTTTTTTCGTCTCTTCGGAGCCATGGAGATGAAGAACAAATTGTTGGGGAGAAACAGAGACAATTGGGAGCAGAATTTGTGTGAATTGGAAGGAAGGTGAAGGGTTTTGCATGGGACTACTTTACAGCTTTACTATATTAGTTTAAAGTTAAAAAATAATTCAATATCATTTTAGTACACAAATGAGTGAATGACATCGATAAAACTTGGGTCTCTTTGGTTTGGTATGAGGTAATGCAATAAACGAATGAATTGAACGGTTTAGAGAATAGAATGATTGAGGAAATGAGATAGATCATTACCATTCCATCGTGTTGTTTGGTTACATGTGTGAATGCAATAAATCATTACTTCGTATTGGTTAATAGTTCGTAAACCAAGCAGTCGAATATTATTTACTAATATTTTTATTTAAAATTAATATATTTATTTTATATTTATATTCTTAATGTTGTAAATTTTAATGTTTTAATGTTTTAATTTTTTAATTCTTAGATTTTTAATTAAATAATTTAATTTATATATTTTATTTTATTAGTTTTTTATTTTCTAAATTAATTTTATGTTTATTAATTTTTGTTTTTATTTATTTTATAATTATTTTATTATTGTTTTTCATTTTTTTTTATTTTCACATTTTTTATTTATTTTTTTTTACTTTTTATTCTTAATCTATTTATTTATAAAATTTTAAGAAGAAATCTAATTAGAAAATAGAACTTTCATTTCATCCGTTGAAGGAATCGAGAAAAAACACCCCTCCCATGTGGAATGGAAATCTTTAAAAATGAAGGAATCACAATCCTTATGTAATGATCCATTTCATTCCAATGTGCTACCAAACATGTCATTTTTCATTCTGATGTAATGACTAATTCCATTGCACTCTCCATTCCCTCATACCAAACACTACCTTAGCTATTATTGAAGATTTGGAGTATTTTTAAAAGCCGTTAAAAAAACCTTGGAGATCATCACTTATATTTTTTTTTCGGGATAGTAAAAATCGGACCATCCGAGATCACCACTTATAAAGCTTGTTTTTTCTTTTCGGGATAGTAAACATCGGGACATCCGAGATCACCTAGCAAATAAATAAACCTTTCGTTTGAATATTAAAATGTGGTGGCCGATCAACTTCACCCAGAAGAAAACTCATAAATTGAAAAACAATAAGGCTAAATCTGAAACAAATTGTCCGAGGCGAGAATCTATAAGTTGTGAGGTGTTTTCTTGTCCATATGAATACCTAATAACTCCATAAGCTACATGCTTGGTGTGATAAGGGAGCGCGTTCAACTTTTTTATGAATACTTTAACGGAGTGAAAAAGTTAGCACAAAACTAACCATTTTCAACGAGTGTATTCTTTAATATTAAAAAAACTCCAAAAAGGACCAAAAAGAATTTATAAATATCAACCATTCTTAAATCTTTTTACTACAACAATTCTACAAATCTTATTTTTCTTCTATAAAAGTTCTACTCTTCTACTCAAAAATCAATCTTGAATCCTTACAACCGTAGGTTTAACGACCCAAACCAAGTCTCTTTATAGCCCAAATCAAGTCACGTTTGACATGTTCGACCAACCCATCTATTGCAGGACGTCAAGACCCAAAGGAATACAACATAACCTATACTAGCATTTTACCAATTTACCAATTAGGCCTAGCCTCAACCTATCTTCTACCTAACACAATTCCTAAAACACAACAACCCGAACCCGAAGTTGAGGTTTTTCATAAAAGTGATAAAACACATGCCCCCGCCACCAAAAAGAAGACATAAAATAAATCATCTGAGGCCAAAAACGTAAAGAAAAAAATGTGAAGTGGTTTCGGAGGAAGACTTAGAAATTTGAACGTACTTTGGAGGACCGGTCCCTTACTCTGTGGGTACCCATAAAACAAAGTAAGAAAAGAAATGAAGCACTAATATGTGTTCCAAGAGGACAGGGCCGGTCCTGAAAACCCTCAAAAAAGATTGGGCCCTAGGCGAGAAAAAAATGGGCCCTTATAATAAAAGACAAAAACTCATATATAAAAAGACAATATTGTAACGAAAGATTGTAATAACATTAGATAAAGTCAAGCTTTAAATACCTAAACAAATCGCGAGACTCTCAAATAACCCCACTTTTGTATTTGTAAAACAATTATTTTGTCTAAAGTTAATACAATAAGTGTATTAATATGGAAAAAAGAGATTGCTGGACAAAGACATCTAAGCACTTCATCATAATTTTTATGAATGGAAAATGAAAATGAAGTATTATATAAGCACTTACTAGATTTTCATACTTCTACTGAATCTTCAAAGCTTGGTTAAGTCTTCATCTCTTGGAAATATGATTTAAGATTATTTAATATATCATATTAGATAAATTTTATTTAAAAAAAAATCTAACAAAACTATAATATAGTGTCACGTGGCAGATAAGATAAACGATTTGATTTTTATATTTTTATTTTTACTAAAAACATATTTTTTTAAACATCTTCGTTTTTAATAATTTTTATACCGTGATCTTCACAAAAAAAATTAAAGAAGAATGTGTGTTTAATTTTTTTTTAAAGTTAAATATTACAAGTTATTTGAAAAAAATAAGATTTTATATAAAATGAATTAGGTTGAAATAAAATGAAAAAGAAATTGAAAACGTAGGTTCAGCCGTTCAGGAACCGGATCGGCAGCGAGAATCGTTCGTCCCATATATGCAATCTTTGGGGTTGTTGGGTACTTGGGTCACATAGATATTTGTCCAGACTTTCATTAATTACACAATAAAAAAAATACACCTTGGGAGGTTCGAACCGTCGACGTAGGTGTTAAAATTCAAGAGACAAACCATGCTGGCTGAGAAGTCTTTTGTTTATACTTTGCCCAGTTATTTATAAGTGTACTACATGTAATATATATATCTATATAACAAAAAATTTTAAAAATTCCGGGCCCTCTAAAATCCCGGGCCCTAGGCGGTCGCCTACCCCGCCTATGCCCGGGGCCGGCCCTGCAAGAGGACATCCTAGTTGTAAATGAAACATCTCTCGGTTAAAAGATTATAAGTTTAAACCCAACTCTATAAAAGAACTTATAAAAACCATATAAAATGATTTTTCAATAAGATTTTAAAAGAACCTTTTTTTTTTTCCATTTATCTATTAACTAAAGATTCTGACTTTCAATTTTCAAATCAACGAGCTTATAAAAACCATATAAAATGATTTCTAAACGTTTTCGATGTTGTTATTAGACGTTGTAAAAGAACCTAGTCCTAGAACAGAAACACGTTTGTTTTTAAAAAACCAACAAGTCGAAACTAACTAGAACCGGTTCCGGCATTTTGAAATAAGTTTCCTTAGTTTTTTTTTGATCCCAACTCTATAAACTCTATAAAGCCTGTGTATATAAATGTTCTTTAGTTTTTTTAACCACGTTATCTTTCTATGTTATCGTTATATATGTTAGTATAAATAAATATCGAGGATGTGGTATTGAATCATGAAATTAGAAAAAAAAACATCACTTAAAAAAAGGCTTGAAAAATGACCTAAGCCCAATAAAGTAGCCCACATCCACATCCATCACTCCGGGTGGAACAATCGTGATATCACCGGCTTTATCCTCCGCCGCCGCCGTAGCGAAAACACCTGGCGAGTTTTCCGGCCGATTTGAGGTGCTCTCTTCGTCTTCATGCTCTTTCTCATCGTCTGATTTACAAGCTCATGTAAGTAGTTTATTGTTAGATAGTTGTAACCCTAGGTAACTCCTGATCAAGTCTATCTATACTTCTTCTAATTCTCTCTTCATGCTTTTCTCTAAACTGAATGTGAATTGATAATTGAAATGCTACCGTTAGAAGTATAGTTTGACGTCTGAAGATCAGACGGAGATTTTGTTCTCAGTCGTAGAACTGATGTGCTTTTTGATAATTAGGTTAAAAATCACCGTTACTTCATAATTTCTTCGTGATTACATAAATTAGTGCCAGTTTCGAGTCCGAGAAGGATGATTTTAGCTCCAGAAACTTGAGCTGATGCTAATTATTCGCGAATCATCGAAGATCAAATGCTCGTATAATGCATATTTTGATTAAAATTTGGGGAGTTTTGATCAGTAGAAATTGAATAGAACTCATTGAGTGCTGTGATTGATCTTAATATACATGTCTTTCTATATGACTATTAATTTTTGGATGATTAATATGTGAGACATTATTCTTCATTCTATAGGAATATTGAGTAGCTGATAAGAGAGCAATTCGCCGTGCAATCATTGGATTTAGGGCATCCTCGTCTGAAAGCAGAATACTAGTTGAATGCTGAAGTTGCAATCTTTCCTGGTGCAATATTTTGTATTTTATCAGCATTTTCAAAGTTTGTGAATGCTCAGAATTGGAATCAGATCACCAAAGGAGGCGGATATGTAAGAACAACTGAATTGAAGGATGAAAGCTCTTGTTACAGGCCGAGGTATAATTAATGAATGAATCATGTCTTTTTGGATCGATGTATAGTTACTGATTATGCCTTTCTGCAGGTAAGCTATGCTGTGATATTGTTGTTCTCTCTGAGAGGTTACTATCTACATATATTGTGCGTTTTGATCTGCAACAAAGAGCTTTTTGTTCTATAAATGGAATTGATCAAGAGCACATTACAAGATTTGATGGAAAAAAGCAAGTTGTTGATTCTGTGTGCCAGATCTTGGAGGGCGGTCCATGGGGAACATCTTTGGAGAATGCTTTATCCAAATACAATGAGAGTACACAAAGTGATCTTATGATATCTGTTTTATGGAAATTAAAAGATGCCAATCTTGCAGTAAAGTATTTCAAGTGGGCTGAAAGTAAAACCAATCAACCACATTGTCCTGAAGCGTATAATTCACTTCTCATGGTGATGGCAAGAAGTAAAAACTTCAATCATATTGAACAAGTTTTTGGAGAAATGGATCTTGCTGGCTTCGGCCCGTCTACTAACACATGTATCGAGTTAATCGTAAGCTGTGTCAAGATTCATAAGTTAAAAGAAGCTTATGATATAATTCAGCTGATGAGAAAATTCAAGTTTCGGCCTGCATTTTCTGCTTACACAACTCTAATAGGAGCTCTCTCAACCGTTAATGAACCCGATCTCATACTCACATTATTTCACCAAATGCAGGAGCTTGGTTATGAAGTCCACGTGCATCTCTTCACAACTGTAATCCGCGTATTTGCTAGATCGGGCCGGGTTGATTCTGCTCTTGCTTTATTAGATGAAATGAGAAGCAATTGTGTTGATGGCGATATTGTTTTATACAATGTGTGTATCGACTGTTTTGGTAAGGCCGGAAAAGTCGACATTGCTTGGAAATTCTTTCATGAAATGAAAGTTCATGGTATCATGCCTGATGATGTCACATACACTAGCATGATAGGTGTTCTATGCAAAGCTAATAAGCTCAATGAGGCCATTGACTTATTTAACCAAATGGAGCATAATAGGAAAATCCCATGTGCATATGCTTATAACACCATGATCATGGGTTATGGGATGGCTGGAAGGTTTGATGAAGCATTTCAGTTACTCGAGAAACAGAAGTCAAAGGGTTCGATTCCAAGTGTGGTGGCATATAACTGTATTCTCACTTGTCTTGGGAAAAAGGGGAAGATAGATGAGGCTTTGAAGTTATATGAAGATATGAAGAAAGATGCTTCGCCTAATTTATCAACTTATAATATTCTTATAGACAATCTTTGCAAGTCTCGTAAGCTCGATATTGCTTTAAAGATTCAAGATTCCATGAAAGAAGCTGGTTTGTATCCCAATATTTTAACAGTTAACATAATGATCGATAGATTGTGCAAGTTTCAACAACTCGATGAAGCTTGCTCGATATTTGAAAGTCTAGATCATACCTGCCCACCAACAGATTACACTTATTGCTCTCTTATAGAGGGATTAGGCAGACATAACAGAATCGATGATGCCTACAAGTTATATGAACGAATGTTGGAAGCTGGCGTGACTCCCAATGCTGTCGTCTATACCTGTCTCATTCGTAACTTCTTTAAATTAGGAAGAAAGGAAGACGGTCATAAGATTTATAAAGAAATGATTCGTGGCGGGATTGTTCCAGATTTAACGCTTTTAAATACTTATATGGATTGTGTTTTTAAAGCCGGTGAAACAGAAAAAGGTCGAGCTTTATTTGAAGAAATTCAGAATCACGGTGTTGTACCAGATGCCCGAAGCTACTCGATACTAATTCATGGGTTAATAAAAGCAGGATTCGCACGGGAAACTTACAAGTTATTCAATGCAATGAAGAAACAAGGATGTGTCATGGATACACTTGCATACAACACGGTGATCGATGGTTTCTGCAAATCTGGCAATGTAAACAAAGCCTACCAGCTTCTTGAAGAAATGAAAGTCAAGGGGCATCCACCAACTGTAGTCACTTACGGTTCAGTGATTGACGGGCTTGCTAAAATCGACCGGCTTGATGAAGCTTACATGCTTTTTGAAGAAGCTAAATCTCGAGGTATTCAGTTAAATGTAGTTGTGTACAGCAGTCTCGTTGATGGGTTCGGAAAAGTTGGGAGAATTGATGAAGCTTATCTAATCATGGAAGAGTTAATGCAAAACGGTTTGACACCGAACGTATACACATGGAACTGTATGCTCGATGCGTTAGTGAAAGCCGAGGAAATCGACGAAGCTCTCGTGTGCTTCAACTCAATGAAGGATTTAAAGTGTACCCCGAACGCTATAACTTATAGCATAATCATAAACGGGCTATGTAAAGTTAGAAAATTCAATAAGGCGTTTGTGTTCTGGCAGGAGATGCAGAAACACGGGCTGCAACCGAATGTGGTTACTTATACCACTATGATCTGTGGGCTTGCACGTGCCGGAAACGTGTCGGAGGCTAACCGTCTTTTTGATAGGTTTAAGAAAAGCGGCGGGGTTCCGGATTCGGCTTGTTATAATACCATGATTGAAGGGTTGAGTGTATCTAACAGGGCAATGGAAGCTTATTTGTTGTTTGAGGATGCTAGGTTGAAAGGAGGTTATGTGTATCCTAATACTTGTGTTGTATTGATGGACTCGTTGCATAAGGCTGAGTGTCTTGAGCAGGCTGCAATTGTGGGTGCTGTTTTGAAGGAAACAGCCAAGGCTCAACATGCTTCTAGTCATATGTAAGCATGTTGTAATTTTTGTTTTTAATTTTTTTTTAAATAATTTTTATCATTATATATGGGTGGGTGTACTAGGTTAGGGTCTAGATTCAGTTTTGTTTTCAAGGTTATAAATCTTGAATCTTTTTCCATAATCTATCATCTTCAAGTAATTTCACCTCTTCATTTCTTCTGAATTGACGGCTCCAATTAGGGGTGTGCAGAAATAACCGAAATCCGAATAAACCGAAAAACCGAATCGTATCCGTATCCAAATAAATCGATCCGAATTGTGAATTTGGTTTACGGTTTGGTTTCAAACCGTATCCAAATTGTGAATTCGGTTTATGGTTTGGTTATGGTTTTTGATTTTATTTTTATTTGGTTTATTTGGGTTATTTGGTTATCCATTTAAACCGAATAAGATTTATATATATACATATAATATATAATATATATATAATATATAATCGTTTTTTATAAATCATTTAATAATAGGGTTTTTTAGCCAATTAGAAAGTTAAAAGTTAAGCCCATATAATGACCCAATCTAAAAAAATTGGGGTTAACATTTACGTATAATGTACGGTTGTTTTTACAATTGTGATTGACGATTGAGGGGCTTCGTCCTTGCAACCTCACCTGTTTGTCTTCCCTTCCAAGAATCACAGATCACTTCTGAGTTCCCACGACAAAATATGTTATTCCTTTGAATACGGTTTATACGGTTTATTCGGTTTTGAACCGGAACCGAACCGTATTGAATATGGTTTATTTGATTTGGTTTGTAAGTTTTTCAATATGGTTTGGTTTGGATATGGATGTGATAAAAAATAATTACAAACCAAATAAACCGAATCGAATAAACCGAATAAACCGTAAACCGAACCGTTGAACACCCCTAGCTCCAATTCTTATATCTAAACCAAAAATTTCGGTTTCTCATATCTTTAACCGTTACACATCTTTTTACCACTCCGATTTCTCACACGTTCATTATGTGCCATAATGAACATAACATGATAGTGGTTCATTCATTTCTCTCACAAATCCTTATTTGTTATTTTTGGGTCCAAACCGAAAGACATGGTTTTAAATTTAGGCACACTAAAAGAGAAGAGAGTGCCACACAGAAGAAATTTAAGAATAACGACAATTATAACACCGAGAAGTGTATAAGGGACATCAACAAAGTGCAGTGTTATTATTGTAACAAGTTAGACATTATAAATCAAACTATCCTGAGAAAGAACAAGCACAACATAAGTTTTAGGTCGGGTGAACGGTGATTTTTGGACCCTATTAAAGGGTTTCTAGTGGTGCATCCGTATCTAGTAATCGATTTTAGGTCGCCCACAAAATAGGGAGAGATCAGGGGAGGGTCTCTGCCATAGAATACTACGACGGGTGTGGTTCGAGTGGAGAAATGATAACTCGTGTTGTACGAGTATTCAGCCCAAGCCAGAAAAGTACTCCATTTTGTAGGTTGCTCATGGGCAAAGCAATAAGGGTAAGCTTCATGAGACCGAATGAGGACCTCCGTTTCTCCATATGTTTATTCTTATCGGTATTAAAATAGGACACAGAGTTACCTGACTTGTTTGTCATATGAGTTGTAGCCCCGGAATCCAAGTATCAATGTTGTTCAGCAGGATTGAGCGTCATAGTGTACAAGGCTTACTCAAGATCAGTTAGGGTATACCTTGGATCAAACAGGTTGTACTTAAGATACTTCTTTATTCATCATATGAAAAGCTTAATTATACATAAGATTTAAACTGAAATTAAGGGGAATAACTGTAAAGAGAAAATGCAGGAAATAAACTTAAAGACATGCTGCAAACTACATGTTTGCATGAACCGCTAAAGACATGATAAATGACCGAAGTTTGCATCAACCCAACGGAGCTCGAACAGTCGAACACATTAATGTTTACCTTCGAAACCAATACACACCACTATTCTCTTCACCTTCATCTGGTTCGACAAAAATACATTCCTTAGTTTCTCTCAGGAAAGCCTTTAGGATTGGCGTATCATCGTACTTGTAGTAGTCACCTAAGATGGGCTTGACAGCTTTCGTGGCCTCTACGATATGGTAATGTGGCATGTTTGGGATCAAATGATGCACCACATGAGCACAAGTTACATCATGAAAAATCGTGTTAAAGACTCCATAATCTCTATCAACGGTGGATAAAGCAGCTCTTATCCAATCCCATCCTTTCGAATCAAATTGAGGGATTGAAGGATGACTATGATGCAAAAAAGTGAAAACGACAAAATGAGCATTCATAATCATCAAAGGCGCTCCATAGATGCAAAACAACCATGTTGCACTTGTAGTTGCTGCAACCTTGTAAAGTGTATAATACGCTAAAAGCATGCCAGCATCAGAGATCCAAATTTGTTCGCGCTCACTTTCAGTAAAAATAGGACTCCATGGGTAAAAGTGGCTTGCAAACCCATCGTACTTCCTACCGTGAGTATTGAAAGTAAAGTACATAGGAAAGCTGAGAAGTAACCTAATGACATTAAAGATCATGTTGCCCATTGGGTTGTTGAGAACTTCAGAATACAAGGTATCCTTCTTCCTTTTCGGGACCCAAACCTCATCATACTCTATTGAATTGTTGTGAACATGGTGACTATTGTGACTATACTTAAAAGAGAAGTATGGAGTGAGGAGTGCAGAGTGGCACACAAGACCAATTGCATCATCAAGCCATTCGTATTCGCTAAAGCAATTATGCCCCAAATCATGGCCAATAATCCATATACCCATAAAGAAACTACCTTGGCAAAACCAGTAAATTGGCCAGGCTATGTAATTGACAGGCTTAGGGAGAAGAGGGATGCAATTAGATGCAAGATGGTATAAAGTATAGCATACTGCGATGTCACATAATAAGTAGTAGGAGGAGGTTGCGAGAGATCGCTTAAAACAATGTAGTGGTATTGCTTTCTTGAGATCACTAATCTCGAATGGAGTTTTTTCATTAGGAACACGCTTAAGAACATTTTTGTTGGTGGTAGCTTCATTCATCCGCTCTCCTGCACCCATCTTTATTGTCTAGAATGCTAAGCTAGAACCTGCAAAAGAAGGATTAAGATGAGCCTACATTCAAATACACATAGAGACGAACTGAATATGTATGTATAAATATTTTGTTGCTCAAGGGAACTATTAGATACCTCTCAAAAGAAGTGATTATTAGCTTAATTTGTTGCTCTACTGTAATTAGATTGCAAAGTGTTAAAACTCTTTTATAGTGAGCTTGGGAGTTAGTTCCAAGATAACATCGTGTCAATGAAAGGTATCTAAAGGATTAATCTATTGTGCATGTGATGGCACACATTATCATAACTAATCTAATTGCATCCTTAAACTCATAATCTATTGTGCATGTGATGGTATACCATATTACATGTGATTATGCCAATCTAATGTACGCTAATTCGAGTTTTGTAATTACCCAAAAAGTGCTTACTTTAATGGCAAAAGTATGTTATCTTAAATAAAAATAGTATATATATATATATAAGTAAATTATCATTTTAATTAGTTTATAATCCATAGGAGATGCATGTCAAATAATTAAGGAGAAACGTTGGCAGATTTTTGTTAAAAATTGTTTTACAAACAAGAACAGGAATAGGTGAAAATTGGCATTGGGAGCTTTTTGTTACATTTTTAAAGCTCCTGTTGTAGTGAAGACACAATTAGGGGAAGCACGAGCGGAGCGTCTACTCTGGCTAAACGTGTAATGCCCGAAGAGATATCTAGCTTATTGGTCTAGTGCTTTTGCACCTTTGCAAGTTCTAAATAATGAGCAATTAATAGTTCAAGTCACAAACTTTTATAATCCAATTTCTCTGGAGAATTTCCTTCTAACTACTGATTTCAAATAAAAAATATTATGGAGTTTAAGGGAAATAGGCAAATCTTAAGGAAAATATCCATATACATGTCCTAGTCTATTCAATAATCCATACTAGTAGCAATAAAATGCTATAGTTTCTATGTACATCAAATTATAAATGATATATTCAAAATATGTATGCTATATCTTCTCTCATCTCTCTAACTATAAAGTATATATCTATAAAGGTTCAAAAATACCATGTTTACGTACCATCGAAAAGTGCATTAACATAGATACAAGAAATAAGAAGCGTCAATACAAAAGGGTATAAACACGAGTCAAAGTGGATTGTCCCACACTAGCACTTCCGCACAATAATTCAAATAAAGGTGATCCTGTATCAAGAATATCATCATGTACACCTATTAGAATCTTCACTAAGTTGGTCCCAAGGTAAAGAATAATTAACTAGTTACACCAAGAGATGTAGTCCATACAACCATTATTACAAGTGTCACCCAAGTTAGTTTGGGCGGTTTTTTAAATCCAACGGTAAGGTACACACGAAATACATGTGGGATCATAATTAGGACCATCATACTTGTCGGCCACCAATGAACTGGTTGGATTAACCAACCAAAATTAACTTCAGTGATTATGTATTAAACATGAGCAAAAGCTTAATTAACAATCGGACGATAGTAAAATGTAATAGCAAATCCTAAAGCCACTTGTACTAAAACATAAGTTGGCCTAATTTTTCCTAGACAATAAAATATGTTTACATGAGGAGGAACACAATTACTAGTTATATCACCAGCAATTGCTCGAATCTTGAGACGCTCTTAATACATACTCACATGATATTTACCTTCAAATGGGAGCATTCGGTGGAACCGGTGACCTACACTTTTATGGATAGATGTGTGAGACAAGGGAAGCGACTTGTGGTACCCATTGCCCACCCTTCCTCCTCTACTTTGAGAACCGTGTGAACAGAGGGTGGCAGAAGGAAAGGACGCCCTCATACGGAGTTGCACACTTATTTGGGCACTACGGGAGACTGGGGAATGATCCGCACACCGCGCTTAACTATTCACCTAGTTATTTTGAAAAATGAATTCATTAGTATTCCGTCACTAAGAATAAATCTGAAGAAAAATGGATTCATGAGTGTAGTTGCAAATTTGTCGCAAATGTAATTGCAAAACTAGAAGTTCACAAAGAAGAAAGAAGTTCTAATATCTTGTCGTCGCTTTTCATTCAACTGGGTTGCTTAAGTACAACTTCTCAAGTAACTTTTGAGAGTTCGTTGATAGTTAAACGGTGAACGCTCAACTAATAAAATGGTACATAATAGCCCTCTAACAGTAGCAGCAGTCACGCATATGTAATAGTGTTCCATTTTCCTTGCTGTACTCCAACTTTAGTGGGATCCCTCCAATAAAATACACTTTTAGGGTTCGTTTGGTTTGCAAAATTTTATGGGATTTCAATAGAATTGGAATCTGAATTTCATTTGATAATGCTATTTGATACATGAAATTGGTTCAAATTGAAATTCGAATTCCATTTTTATTGTGTTCGATTAAGAAACTCAAATTTGATTAATTTCTATAAAATTCCTTCATTTAATTGATTTCTATAAAATTCCTTCATTTGATTGATTTCTATAAAATTCCTTCATATAATGGATATCACATTTCTTCATAATTATTAAAGATTTCAAATTCTTTTCCAATTGCGAAGAATTTCACATTCTTCAAAAACATCATCGCCATATATGACCCGTCAAGACTGAGAAGCGTCACCATGCGGACCGGCCAGGACCAAAGCGCCACGTTGACCGGCCAGGATCGATGGGCGTTGCCGCCTGCTCCGCTTACCCGTACTGGGCAAATACGCCAACTAACTGCCCCAAATCGACGCCTGTTCGGCCTGCCACCAGAACGGGCTTTTGGGCATCGCCTACTGGGCCACCCACCCGACCAAGTCGATGCGCATTGCGGCATTGCCACCTGACTCGGCCGACTGGGTTCGCTCACGTGCCCCGCCTCTCGACGTGACCGGCCCGTAGCTCACGTGCCTCTTTCCGTTGAACTGATCATCTGAGCCTACGTGAAAGTTAAGTGACTTTAAAGAAACAAAACTTTAAGTGACTTTAATAGAATACTTAACTATCATGTAAAGTTACCCATTACTTTTAAATGGATTAAACATCAATATATATTTCGAAAATAAAAAGATCAATAAAAAGAAAACGCCTGATGAAGAAAACTGTATCAACACTAGAATAACATTACATGTATCCCATTCATTATTCTTTAACAAGAAGAACCGCAACAAAGACCAAACAAACGGTAGGTACGAGGATTACAAATCTTAGTTTCGTGTACACCAAACTATTTTCATCTTGATATTTTAATTACCTTCGAAACCAGTACACACCACTCTTCTCCGCACCTTCATCTGGTTCCACATAAATACACTCCTTAGTTTCTCTCCAGAAAGCCTTTAGGATTGGTGTATCATCGTATTTATAGTAGTCTCCTAAAATGGGCTTGACCGCCTTGGTTGCCTCCACTGTATGATAATGCGGGATAGTTGATATCAAATGATGAACCACATGGGCACAAGTCACGTCATGAAAAATAGTGTTAAAGATTCCGTAATCTCTATCAACCGTCGATAAAGCACCTCGTATCCAATCCCATTCTCTTGAATCGTAGTGAGCGAGTGAAGGATGACTGTGATGCAGAAAAGTGAAGAAGATGAAATGAGCGTTCATAACCAACAAAGGTGCGACATAGATGCAAAACAACCATGTTGCACTTGTGGCTGCTGCAATCTTGTAAAGCGCGTAGAACACCACGAGCATTCCGGCGTCCGAGAGCCAAATTTGTTTGCGCTCACTGTCGTTAAAGATAGGGCTCTGAGGGTAAAAGTGACTTGCAAACCCATTGTATTCCCTTCCATGAATATTGAACGTAAAGTACATGGGAAAGCTGAGAAGTAACCTAACAACGGTCATGAACATGTTGCCGAGTGGGTTGTTGAGAACTTCGGAATATAAGGTATCGGCCTTTCGTTTGGGGATCCAAACTTCATCATACTCCATGGAGTTGGTGTGAGCGTGGTGGCTACGATGACTGTATTTGAAAGAGAAGTATGGAGTGAGGAATGCGGAGTGGAGGACGAAACCAAGTGCGTCATCAAGCCACTCGTATTCGCTAAAGGCGTGATGGCCCAAATCATGACCAATGCTCCATATACCCATAAAACTACTACCCTGGCAAAACCAGTAAATCGGCCAAGCTATATAATTGAGCGGTGTAGGGAGCAAAGGAATGTAATTTGACGCGAGGTGGTAAAAAGTGTAGCATATCGCGATGTCACGAAATAGATAGTATGAGGAGGTTGCGATAGATCGCTTAAAACAGTGTGGTGGTATTGCCTTCTTCAGATCGCTAATCTCGAATGGAGTTTTTTCTGTGGGAACACGTTTCATAACATTTTTATCGGTAGTGGCTTCGTTCATCCGGCCTCCCGCTCCCATCTTTATCGTCTACAAAGCAAACAACATACAAAAAAAAGGTTAATTCAATTCAGCATAAATCTAGACATTATGTATAAATAGTTTGGTGCTCAAGAGACACCATTGCATACCTCTAGGAGAACTGGAGAAGTAATTAGCTTTGTTGTTGGTGTACTGCTATAAAATTGCTGAAACTGAGAACCATTTTGTAGTGAGTTTGAGAACATGTGTTTAATTAATATAAAATTTGGTAGTCATATAAGGTGTGCTGCTACGGTGAAGGACAAAATAGGATTAGTTATATATTAAACAACAAATCGCGAGTAGTTGTGTACTTAAGTGTATATTAGTTTTATTTCCCACATTTCTCCTCAAGTTCTCAATAAATATAATTAAACCTTGTTGATTTCTTTTATACAAAATAAAGTTTTCTATAAAAGTAAGGATTATTGGATTTTAATAATCTCAATTGTTGCCTATTGGCCGATAATAATTTCACCTTCATTTTTCCCGACAATAAACCCACTTTTTCGCATATTGAAAATAAATAGACTGCCATTAAAAACAATTAACCTTTGCTAAAATCTTTTAACTTTTTGATGACTAGGTATCATGGTGACGTCTTATGTGATATGTATTTTATGACCGGGCTCAAACACATATAGTTTTTTTTTAGGATTGTTATATGTTTTGATGCTCTGAAGAAATGTTTTTATCTGGTTGTAGAAACTTTTTTTGTGTTTGTATGGTTGTTTTCTCAAAATTCTTCTTCACAGTCATTAAAAGTATGCCACATAAAATGCCACCCTGATACCCGATCATCAAAAAAGTTAAATATTTTAACAAAGGTTAATATTTTAACAGCGGTCGATCTGTTTATTTCTAATATACGAAAAGATGGTTTATTGTAAAGAGAAAACAAACGCGAGATTATTATGGACCAATGACAACCGTTCGGATTATTAAAATCCATCCAAAACCATAGTTGTTGACAAAAGGCTAATAATGGAACATTTTAGTGTTAAATGGTTGTTGACAAAATGGTAAAAGACATGTAATTGTGAAAAAAAAGTTTTCTCCTCGATAATTCAAATCTGTCTTGGAAATATTAATTTGTCAACAGAAAGACCGGTAGTTAGCCACCAAAATGGACGAGTATACTGCATATATCCAAAACCTTGGTCGTTGAAAAAAATGCTATTGACATATGTAGACATGTAGTAGATAAATAATAATGTAACCAGTGGCGAACCCAGGAAAAATTTTTATGGGGGTCGGAAATTTTTGAATGCCAACTATTTATCGTTAAATACTAACTTTTATCTAACCATATCGAGTTGGGTCGGGTCAGGTCGCACAATAAATTCTTTTATATTGACATTTACTTAACTACTATTGCTTAGTTAGCCAAGTATAATAATCAAATAATCATTATTTTGTTTGTGCAAACTTCATTAAAAATACAAGTTTTTATAATTTAACTTCTTTTCATTAATTTATGTCTTCAAAGCGTATTTATGTATTCAAAAGAACAAGAACTTAATGAATCCAGATTTAATAATTTATAACGTGAAGACTCTAGAAATCAAACTCGTAAAATAAACGAACAGACCAACCCCTTCATTATTATTAACCACGGACACAAATCATCAAACCATCATATATATAGTCTAATATTCCTTACTAAAATCTATTTAAATAAATCCATCAATTAGAAAATAAAAGTCAATAATTTAATAAATAAAATTTGAATCATTCGAGAATTTATGCAGTACACATCACCATCAGTTAAATGAAAATTGTGAAGATATCATTGAGAATTGTGAAGATTAATATTTAATTTAGAATTTGAGTGGAGTAATAACAAAATGACGAATAACTTTTTTTTTTCTTTTCTCTTTCTTCTCCATATCTCTTCCTCCATTGAAGCTTAAACCTGCAACTCCAAACACAAAACCAAAACAAATCTAGTCATACAAACATAATTCTTCACATTAACATTTCAACATCTTTTATGGGGGTCGGTGATAAAATTTCTTGGGGGTCGGTCAAAATAAAACTATATATATAACAATAAAAAGAAAATATTCATGGGTGTCGGATGAACCCCATCCCCAAGCCTTAGATCCGCCCCTGAATGTAACCCAGCATAGGCAAATAGACCATTATCGCTATTAGAAGCTGCCAAAAAAATAAATAAAACAAATAAACAAACAAGTCCAAACTACCCCAAGTATAAAAGGCAAGGAGCTTAGCCTAGTTGAAACAAACCAGCAGCAAAAAGGTTCTTATTGAGGTATCTTTTTATTTAATACGATCCAATTAAGTTAATAGCTTTATGATTAATTAACTTGATTTAATGCAAACTAACTGCTTTCTTTTTGCAGGCTCTTTCCTTTCAAACTATTAAGATGGGAGCAGGTGGTCGGATGAATGTTAGTAACGGTGGCAAAAACGTTCTTGAACGCGTTCCTGTGAAAAAACCTCCGTTCGAGATTAGTGATCTAAAGAAAGCAATACCGTTACACTGTTATAAGCGCGATCTCTCACGCTCTCTCTACTACCTTTTTGGGGACATAGCCATCTGCTTCATGTTTTATCAGCTTGCATCAAATTACATTCCTCTAGTACCTAAACCACTTAATTACATAGCATGGCCAATTTACTGGTTTTGCCAGGGTAGTAGTTTTATGGGTATATGGAGCATCGGTCACGATTTGGGCCATCACGCCTTTAGCGAATACCAGTGGTTTGATGATGCGCTTGGTTTTGTCCTCCACTCCGCATTCCTCACTCCATACTTCTCATTTAAATACAGTCACCGTAGCCACCATGCTCACACCAATTCGATGGAGTATGATGAGGTTTGGATCCCGAAAAGGAAGGCTGATACCTTGTATTCTGAAGTTCTAAACAACCCACTAGGCAACTTGTTCATGACTGTGGTTAGGTTACTTCTCAGCTTTCCCATGTACTTTACGTTCAATATTCATGGAAGGGAATACAACGGGTTTGCAAGTCACTTTTACCCTCAGAGTCCTATCTTTAACGACAGTGAGCGCAAACAAATTTGGCTCTCGGACGCTGGCATGCTTGTAGCTATCTACGCGCTTTATAAGATTGCAGCCGCCACAAGTGCAACATGGTTGTTTTGCATCTATGGAGCTCCTCTGTTGGTTATGAACGCTCATTTTATCTTTTTCACTTTTCTGCATCATAGTCATCCTTCGCTAGCTCACTTCGACTCACGGGAGTGGGATTGGCTAAGAGGTGCCTTATCAACGGTTGATAGAGATTACGGAATCTTTAACAGTGTTTTTCATGATGTAACATGTGCTCATGTGGTTCACCATTTGATATCAACTATCCCGCATTATCATACAGTGGAGGCAACCAAGGCCGTCAAACCCATTCTAGGAGACTACTACAAATACGATGATACCCCGATCCTAGAGGCTTTCTGGAGAGAAACAAAGAACTGTATTTATGTTGAGCCGGATGAAGGCGCTGAAGACAGTGGTATTTACTGGTTTCGAAAATAAACCTTTCGGAAATAAGCCTAATAACTTGTAACTTATATATATACCTCTATGAAGCAAGAATAATTGTCCCATGTTTTATACCACCTTCCCTCAAAATTCTAGTTCCATGATGAAACTACTATACTAATATGTTAATGTGTTCTTCACTCTTTTCTTGTTTTTCCTTATGCAACATCTACGTTATAAAATTAAACAATAATTTTTTAAATTTAGATAAAGAAATTAAACAATAAATTTTAATTAAATAAACACATAAATTTAATAAATAAAGAAAATTACATAAATAAAAAAAATAAATACTATTACAGTCCATATTGTTCCTTGATCCGTTCCTTCAACCTAATTGCTACTGACTGTGCCTCATTAACTAAGAGCGGTTTCTTTAGTTCTTCTAAATCCTATATCATTTGACGTGTTTCTACGATATTCAGTTGTTTGTCCTTCACCGAAAGTAAGCGGTCGAGTTTTTCGTTAACCTCGAGTTGGAAATTCTCAGACGGGGGGGGGGGGGGGGGGTGGTTGTGGTGGTGGTGGTGATGGTTGCTCTGTTGGACGACGAAAGCCGCTTATTTCCCCTTTGAGAATGGGTGTAGTTTCATCATCGTCAACAGATACGTTTAGGCTAAACGTCCGAGTGTTGAGACCCGGCATCTGCTAAAGACGACGTTCTGGACTTTTTTTGATAAACGTCTACTCGTCTGTGTCAGATTCAGTTGCACTTTCAACTTAGGACTACCATGAAATAGTTTCCAACACCTGAGGTATGACGACGGGGCTCTTTCGTGTTGATACTCAATCATAGCTTTGTTTTGAATGTCCATGTCGCTTTCACCACTACGCAGCATGTAGAACGTTATTGGCACTTATTGGCAGTTTTGAATGTCCATGCCGGAGAAAAAATTGACACTTGTTGTTGATATCGCTCCATTTTCCCGATATTGAGTCATTTTGTCGGTATGGATCCCTCTTGAGCAGCTTGTAGAACGACCGGCGAATATTCGCTCAGAATTCCGTCTTGTCTTGTTGATTTGCTTAAAAAAGAAAACAAATAAAAAACATTTATTAGACTAGAAATTTAAATCTTAAAAAATAGTAAAATTTAAATTTAAATTACTAGAAGCTTACCAATACCGGGTTGCTCCGACACACTGAGCCAAGCACGAGCTAACACATATTCCTCATCATGGGTCCACGCTTGAACAGTTTTCTCCTTCCCCATCTCCACGACCTTCTTCTTGTGGTACCGTTTTCTGGGTTTTGAACTTTTGAACCCCGGCCCTCGCCCCCCCCCCCCCCCCTCCGCTTCTTGTAGCCTTGAAATGGTTGATATTGTTGTTAAGGCGACGAAGTTGCTGGTTGAGAAAACGCATTGTAGCTCTACCTATGGGTGAAATCGTAGCCTTGTTTTTCTTGTTTCGGGGTTTGCGGCGATGACAATGATGAATGTAGGCAAGCAACCCGTCATCGGTTGGTGTCTGCGTGGTAGCTTGTTATCACAAACCTGTCGTGGTGCTTGTAAGGGCTGGTTGGACCATCGATGGTGAACCATTATGAAACATTTTCAAAAGAAAGTTTAAAAGATATAGAATATAGTAGAAGTTATGTGATTAAGTTTTATAAAAGCGTGTGATATTAATAGGTAAATAAAGGGTCAAAAAATATATAAATTTTATCGTTAATATAGCCGTTGAGATAGCCGTTCAACGGCTATATTGATTTTGGTTTGCGAAAGACGGGCGACATGAACATAGCAAGCTGACCATATTTGCCTTCATAGCCCCCCCTCGGGGTATTGTGCGGAACTCTATGAGGCGTCATACCCGGCCTATCACACCCACTACGTTCAGTAGAATAATAATAGAGTCTTATAATAACATTGTACTTTTATTTAATATATATTATGACACTCATGAAAAACAAAACTTACAGGACGGAGCAACAATAAGTGACATTTAAAAGTAAAGGACTAAAGGAGGCTAAAACAAACATCACCCATCAATAAATATCTATCTTTCTCCCCATTTTGTCACGTGGTTATCCCAAGAAGGAAGCAAGTGAAGTATGGTGCGGAGTGGGAACAATGGTGACGATCTTCATGTGGTGTGCATTGAGGTATTTGAATTGGGTGTGGTTCAAACCAAAGAGGATAGAAAAGCTGTTAAGAAAGCAAGGCCTCAAGGGAAGCCCCTATAAATTCTTGTTGGAGACGTTAAAGAGACGGTGAAGATGACAATAGCTATCATGCTAGTATAGGAATGTCACCATATGAGATGTTATATGATCGGAAATGTTGAACCCTGCCGTGTTGGGGTGAAGTGGGGGCAACGGGAGCTCGCTCATAAGGATGTGGTTAAAACCACAACCGAAAATGTGGATATAATAAGACCAAGTTTGAAAGCTGCCTAGGACCGACAAAAGTCTTATGGTGATAGAAGAAGAAGAAGGTCAATTCAATTTGAGGTGGGGGATCATGTAATGCTGGAAGTATCTCCATGGAAGGGGGTGATCAGGTTTTGGAAGAAAGTTAAGCCCAAGATTCATCGGGCCGTTTAAAATAGTTGCCCGCGTGGGTCAAGTGGCCTATCAGTTGGAGCTTCCCGAGGAGTTAAGTGGCATACATAACACTTTCCATGTGTCTAACCTGAGAAAGTGCTTAGCGGACGAAAATGCTTATGTTCCATTGGATGATATTGAGGTGGATGACAAATTAAATTATGTGGAAATACCCATTTCTATTTTAAAACCAAGCGGCTTAGGAATAATGTAATAGGTCAAGTGATGGTGAAATGGGAGCACTGGAAGGGAGCGAACACCATGTGGGAGTCCGAGGAAGAAATGAGAAGATACTACCCTTACCTTTTTTGTGCGTATTTTAGTTTCGGAGACGAAACTCCTTTTAAGGGGGTGGAGTTGAAACATCCTGAATCTGTTTTGGCATTAAATTGTTATTTTATGGTGGGATGTTAGTCGGGTACGAGTGATTATGAGTAATCCGGTTAATTTTGGTAAAATAAAATATTAGTTGCTAAGCTATGTTTGGTAACTAATAAATTAGAATGAAAGTTTAAGGACTATTAGTGTAAATTGTTACTTATGGCCAGAATTAATAAAACTATAAAACTTGAAGGGGGCTAGGTGTAATTAAATTAATAAAAGAAAATCGTAATCTAGGACTTGTTCCAGACACCAAAATTACGAACCACAAAGAGGCAAGAAGGAGGAGGGCTTGGTTCTTGGGAAATTCTCCAAATTGAGCTAGTGGGTGGGTGATTTGAGAAGGGAGAAAGTGATTTTGAGCATCAGAGGTCATCCATATCACGATTTCTTCTTATTCTGGGATTTATTATCAAGTAAGTGAATTCTTGAGTTGTGTGAATTCATGGATCTCAATTAGAGGTTAAATTGATGAAGGAACTTGGTTTAATGTGTGTTTATATGCTTAGTCTATGCTAGATTTTCAGTTCCATGCGTGTAAATTGATGCATTTGGTAGAGGTTGTGATGGGGGTTTAAACCCATCATTTGGATATCGAATTCCATATATGGTTGGGAGATTGGGTCGGTTATTTAGACCTTGTGAAGGTTTGATTGTATGATAAAAATTGTTGATTTGCCTTAAGGTGCGAAATTGTATGCTTGTGGTCACTAATGGAGTGAATTGATAGGTTGTATGCTTCCTAATAGTTTGAACATTAAGTATGCATACTAGTTGTTTGTGGAAATGCCTAAAAGAAAGTGGATGTAAAATTAGGGTGATTTCACCCCTTTGATTGGTGTGGTTATGCTATATGATGTGATTTTTGATTGTTGAATGGTTAGCTTAAATATACATGTGAGTGTAGGTGGAAAGGGAGAAGCTCAGGAGCTCAACGTGTAGGAAAAGCTAAAGCCTAATCTTTAAGGTAACATGAGTGTGTTTAGTTGGGTAATACAAAACATGAATGTAGGATTTCCCCTAGATATCTATGTAGAAGTAATTGTGTGTAAAAATGGCATATATGTGGAGTAAATTTAGATGTGGAATTCATCTATGAATAAAAATTAAGATGGTGCAAATGTTAAGTGACCCATTTGGGTTTGAAGAAAGTTGACCCGTATGGATCAAGCTAGAAATTAGAGGGAATCCAAAGGAAACTTAGGTTAGATTGTGGTTATGAATAACCAAAACCATGATTGCATCTCCGGGTGAGAGTGTGATCTTGGCACAAGTTACTTGTGCTAAGAGAATGTCGAAATTGTAAAAGTGAAGTTAGAGATAGTAAAATGTTGAATGTTTAAGATTGTGACAACGTGACATCTCATAGTTGAATGACTCATGTTTATGCATAGAAAGTATGGAATATGTAAAATAGATTTTGTTGACTTCGTATAGTGGCCATAAAGATGAAAACTGTGTGAGAATAAGGTTAAAGGGTCAATGTGTTTGGATTTTCGGATTGATGATGTTTCAAATTTGAGTGTTATAAATGTTTGTTGTTATATGATAATGAATTTCCTTGATTTTGAAACTGAAAGGAAGTTATGATTGCTTAAATAGAGGTAGAAAAAAGAGTTTTGTGAAAATGCTGGAAAACACTTGAAATTTGGCTAAGTATGGAACCTGGAAAATACCAGCTTGATTGCTGGATATATGGCTCCAAGCATTACACTTGGAGCGATGGGTTTGGCAAACGATACACTAGATAAATCTAGCGTATCGCCTAAATTTATATAGTGGGTCCAAGCGATACGCTTGGAACCCGTTTATAAAGTCTTTGTTGTTTTCTTGCATTTAAGGTGTTATGGTGGGTTGGAATCGCTATATGTCATTAATACTAATATGTTACTGGTGTTAATGGCAGGAAATGAATAGGAATGTCGGGTCAAGATCGAGCAGGATGTTTCAAAGAACCAAACACCAATCTAATTTTGGGATCTTGATGTTTTGTAGATAACGTAGTGTCACGTTTTGATGCATACTCTGATAATAGATGATTGTTCACTGGTTTACTTGTTTTGTTAAATGACGTGAAATTACCCGGTTATGTAAGTAATGACAACGGAATTTTCTAGCTCATATTTATAAGTAACTAAATTGCTGTAACAACGGGTGGGGATCTTACACTTCTATCTATCAGTTGTATAAGGATGAATACTTGTGTGTCCCTACTAGTCACGATATTGCACTTTTGTACGAGGTACATCACGCATATCATGGCTTACCTGGGATGCTAGGCAGCATTGACTGTACCCATTGGGATTGGAGAAACTGCCCCAAATAATATCGAGGCCAGTTTCTGTTAGATATTAGGTGTCCTGACTTGACAGTTATAGCAACTGACCCGATATTGACCCGTAAGAGTCACACCGGTGTCAACGGACTAAAACACTAATTAGCAGTTAATTAGTTATTAAACGATGAAATAAATAATTTAATATTATTTATTTCATCGAAACAAAGTTTGATCGTAAAAGCATTTACGAAGCTCGACGGAATATTATTTAACCGTTACCGGTTTAACGATTAATGGGGTTTTATGTGTTGGATCGCGACACGGGCCTTTACCAGTCTAAAAGCCCGATAGGGTGATTAAAAGGGAGAGATTAGGGATTAGAAACCCTAATCACGATTTCCTCCTCTCTCACTCTTTCTCTCGCTGTCGCACACACCCACGCGTCATCTCCCGGTTTTCGTACCACCGGCCACGACCACCACACCATCTTTGCTAGTCGCCGTCAAGATGGTGAAGAGAGATCCTCGTCTGATCGCCTCCGCCCTCTGTCTGGAAATCGAAGCCATCGCGGCCCGAGCCGCCACCACCGCAGCCGCTGCCGTTGCAGATCGAGAAACAGCTGACCATCGCGAGGTGGTCTTGGCCTTGCCAGCGTCGCCGAAGCTAATGTTTGTGGCTCCGGTCGCCGTCGCCGTGAAACAGCCGACGTGGCCGGTGTCGCTGTATCCCGCCGCCACCGTCGCATCTTCGCCGCCTCCACGTGCCACCGCGGACTTGGTCTCCGGATTGGTTCCGGCTTCGCGCACCGCGGAGAACCCAATTTCGGATGTCACGATACGCGACATCGTTTCGTTACCACGACCACCATCGGTTCACTCGGTGAACGCGACATTGGTGCCCGAGAAGCCGTCTTCACAAGTGGTTGAAGATTTGACTCGACGTTTCGAGTCAGAAGTTCACGTTCATGCTAGCTCCAGTTTGTCGAACCCCCGTCTCTCGAATGGATGTTCGGATCCCACCAAGGTATATCTAACTTGATTTAGATATTTAATTTATTTATTTATTTTATGTAATTGTGCGTACACTGTGATTAGATCATGTCTACGGTTTTGCTTATTCGCATTGTATAATAATTTTCCGCTGCGTAATTGATTCTAATTAATTAACCCGTTAATATAGTCGGTGATAAATTTTAAACATATAACCCAGATACCCACTGTAAAACCCAACAGTTTCATCGTGGTAATCACAAATACCCAACGATCATACTCGAAGGGTTTATCACATGTATTTTGGTGTTGCAGGTTTCAACAATGACATTATTGTTCTCAATCAATCTCCCTTGTTTAGTAATGAGATGCATGGGATCGCACCGATGTGTCCATTTTAAGTTAATGGTCAAATGGTGCTACTATCTTGCCGACGGTATCTACCCAACTTTGTCTACTTTTCTCAAAGCATATCATCATCGGGTCGACGTGACGGTAGCATATACTTTCTTCTCTCTCCTATATGACACACTCCTATTGAAATTCAATAATATTTGATATTCTTACACAATATATTGAATTAGCGATAACTATTAAATTCCTTTTCTTTTTCTAAGTAATAGTTACTATTAAAATAAGACTCTAGCTATCCACACATATATTTTGCTAAATCTACAACCTTGTTACGGCTGCAAGAAGTCCTACAGTCAAATAATTTTTTTTAATGTAAAAAATAATATATATGAACAAAATAACCTTCCTGAATTTTATGTTGGTGTCAGTGACCATTTTGGTCTCTACGGCCGTCCGTTATAATTTTCTTTTAAAAAATTCTAATGGATCGTATAGGCCTCTTCGACCCTACAAAATATGTGAATTTAGCTAGTATAATGGATTCATCCTAAGCAAATAAGGTATGTGGCACAAATCTCTCTACGTGTGCATTGGCAACATTGCAAACATGCTCATCATATCGTCTTTCGTCCTCTTGCATTCCGATAAGATTTCCTTACAGATACACCCTTGAACTTTGGAATCAAATGCCACATTCATCCCAAATCTTCTTTTATTTTTTACTTGACCCCTTTAATGTCATAGGATTTTTACATTAAGGTACTAAATTTTATTTGAAAGAATATCAACTTTAATTTGCCATTCAAAAGGAGTTGACGGATCAGCTTGTTGCCTGTCTTCCTTTGTGGTTACTTGAGTCTTGTATGTTTGTTGAAGAACTCTTGAATAATAAAAAGTTGCTTATGAATGTTTTTATCTATATATACCAGGGTTTTAAATGGTTTTATCTCTCATTTGGGTTCTAGTCCACTAGTTAGAGGCAAAATCTATTTGATAGATGAAAATGCAAACCTTGAAATGATAAATTTAAAAAAGATTGATGTTAAAAAGATGGCTTTTATCTTCTTATGAGCTGAGTGAAAGTGTGAAACCATACATACCTTGATACCACTAATGAATTCATAAGAAATTGTGTGTAGTTTGTTTTGTGAGAAAAGAGCTAGAATTGGTAACCAAACCTAATGTGGGCCAATGTTACTTATTGATGGTAAACCATCTAATAAAATCCCGGTCAATAATACCTCAGGAAGTTCAAGCTCTACAACTTTAAACATCCGTAGAAAATATAAAAAACTTAAAAAATCAGAGACACAACAAGTATAACAATTAAATGTTTTCATAGGACATCCTATGGTAAGGTGTCCCCCTGTATTATATAGGTCAAGGGTACAAATTAATCATGTAAAGTTTCATTATATATATTTAGTAGGAGTAGTTTCGGAGGTTTTTTTTTTCTTTTTCTTCTAAACGTCGAGAATCGTTGAATATTATTCACTCACGGACGAGTTCAATCGGTGTTCACTAACGAATCACACTAAAAGAAAGAATAGAAAATTTAAACACCTATGTCTAATCAATGATAGAGCCTTACAATTCGTAAAGTTGAGATAATCATCATTGATAGATTCTTGATGGATCACCAACAGGGACATTACACCACCCACCCGATTATCTTCAATCCCTATTAGGAGGAAACTCATCACTGATGAGAAAACCTCCAGCTGACCCAACTTGTAACCCCTAATTTTTATTCTTTTGTTACAAGTAGACTTAAACCCAAGACCACATAGTAAAAGACTATACACCTTTGTAATTCGTCGGTGATAATAAGGATAAGATTTGTGATAGAAATTCTCACCCATGCTTTTCAGTAAGTGATTTCAATGCTAATCCCTATGAAATTTGTTCACTCACTTGACGAATCCGTCTGTCGATGAAAGTGTAAATATTTTTGGTCCCTAATTTGGGTACCAACTTATAAAATCCATACCCTGCACATATATCTTATAATCTTAATACATAACAACTTAACAAGGTCAAGGTATGATGTGTATTTTACTCTTATCTAAATATAATTGTGGCACTCATGAAAAACAAACAATTATTGGGAGCAACCATAAGTGACTGATCAAAAGTATAGGGGGCTAAAACAAACATCACTCTTCAATAAATATCAATCTTTCTCCTCTTTTTGTCACGTGGTTATCCCCAAAGATGGAAGCAAGTGGAGTATGGTGTGGAGTGGGAACAATGGTGATGATATTCATGTGGTGTGCATTGAGGTTTTTGAATTGGGTGTGGTTCAAACCAAAGAGGATAGAAAAGCTGTTAAGAAAGCAAGGCATCAATGGGAGCCCCTATAAATTCTTGTTTGGAGATGCGAAAGAGATGGTGAAGATGATAAATGAGGCCAAATCAAAACCCATAAATCTTGACGAAGATATAGTTTCCAGAGCCTTACCCTTCGACCATAAATCTGTCACTACTTATGGTACACATTCTGGCTCCTAACTTATAACTATTATATTTTAAATTTTTTTTAACAGTATGTTTGGGCTCAGCGACATTGGCTTTTCATATACCCATCTCTAATTCCACAAAAACTCAGTTATTTTCGGGAAACGTCTGTCTCTGGCCCAAAAAACTCACCCTAAACGGGCTCAATCATCGCTCAAAGACCCTATCGTGTCAACACCAATGCTTCAAATCCTTTTGCTACTCGCAACCCCAATTCCTTCTGCAACCATTGCTCTATTCCTGGTCACGAAACACGTAATTGTCGCCGAGTTTTTGAAAGATAACAATCTTTCTTTGCCCGTTAGCCCGCCCTCTCCGGTTGCAAATGTCGTCACCGCAATCCCTCCGTCCCCGACGTGGATGATGGACAGTAGTTTCAAAATTTTCAAGATATCTAAACAATAAGTAATTTAAATAAAAAAAAGATAATCTTTTACTTTTAATTTCGGTAGTAGAATTACAAATTTATTAGAACTACAATATGCAAACAAAGTTACATATGATTCAAATAAAGTAATTAAAACATCATAAGATCAAACAGATTTGGTAAATTATGCAATATAGTATGTCATGCATTCAAAAATAACAATTAATGTTAAAGACTAAATAATTTTGATTTTAATCAAATTATTGATCACATATTATTCACTTAATGCACAGGAAAAATCTGCTTCACATGGATGGGGCCTATGCCTTTGGTACATATTGCTGAACCGGCTATGATAAAGGAGGTCTTAGCAAATTTTTATCAATTTCAAAAACCAAGAGGAGGAAACCCTTTAATAAAGTTGCTAGTGGGAGGTCTATCGGATGTTGAACGAGATCAATGGAGCAAACATAGAAAAATCATCAACCCTGCTTTCCATGCACAAAAGCTCAAGGTTTGTTATTACTTTTTATCTAACAAAATAAAGCCTTTAATTTTTTTCCTAATAACATAAAACAAAAGATTAGCAAGATACCAGACGAAAGATACAAATTAGTCACATGGTACAAAAATAAGTCGTAAAACAACACAACTCGGATCAAACGAAGATAAACCACCTAACTTGGATCTATTCTTTATCCAGTTAAACAAAAGAAGCATAATATCATCTGTTGTTTTAAGAGGCGAACGAGATTCCTTCCTAAAAGGGAAGGATTCTCTAGCTCTCGATCCACTCTTGGTTGGGTCGATTGAATGACGATACAAACTAATAGCAATTCGATAATCTTGAATAAACGATTGATTGATATTGGCTACATATTTCCGACACTTTACACTGAGGGAAGGGTTGCGATTCTTGATTGAAACGTCGCCTCCTTCCAGACCAGTTATATACTTTCGATTTGATACACACCCTACACTATTTACAATGATATCCTAACTCCAAACCTGACTTTTACATACGTACATAATTAATCATTGTACTTTAGGTGATGTTTGGGTAACCATTAGAAATCAACTTATTAATTAATTGGCTTTTTAAAAAGTCAATAAGCTAACAATATTGTTTGGATAGTGTAAAGACACTTTTCAAAATGGCTTTTGGAGAAAAAGTAAAAATAAGATTTTTAAAAGCACTAAAATCTTGGCTTTTCAAAACTCCGTTTGACTTTTAGACAATAAAATTATCATACTACCCCACAATAACCCATGACCTACCTAATTGATATATAAAGAATGTCCTTTTTGGTCAATTTACACAAATAACCTACTTTTCACACTGCAAAAACTAATCCAAACATTTTATTTTAAATCTCATTTTCAAAAAATAATAAGTCAATAAGAATTTTTACCTAAAAGTGCTTTTGCACTCAAATAAGCACTCCCAAACATACCCTTAATTTGACTAGTTGAAATGTGATTAATCTCACATTCACCCCTTTAATCATAATTATTTTTCTTCTTGATCTTGAATGCCAAGCAGTTCTCATATTATGATGAACTTGACTCTTGCTAGTGGGTTCGTCAGTATATCTGCTCTTTGAATTTCACCACTTATGTGTTCAACGTTGATTTGATTGTTTTTTACGCATTCTCTGATGAAGTGCTATTGCGTATTGATGTCCCCACTTCTTCCATGAAATATTGGGTTCTTCATCAGCTTAGTTGTTGAGATGTTATCCACCATGAGTGAGATCTTCTCTTCCTTCCATCTTGTTAATTTCTTGAGTAATCTTTGTAATCACAGTGTTTCACATGCGACTGATTTGGCTGCTATGAAATTTGATTCGCATGATGATAGGTCGCCGTTTTTTTTTCTTCCAAGTACACTAAGTAATGTGAGAGTTTTCAAAGTAGAAAACATATCATGTTGCGCATCTTCCTTTCTCTATGTTGACACCATAATAATTGTCACTATAACCCATTATCTTGCATCCTCCGCACTTCTTGGAGGTTATTCCATGATCTTTGGTTCCTTTGATGTAACACGGTATATGTTTGATTCCTGTAGTTCTTGCATGAAACGACTGAGTAGATTAACCTAGTAACTCAGGTATGGTCTTGTATGCAGTAAGTACCTTAAACATCATATCATGCTTCTATATTCTCTTGGTTTCATAGGGTCTTCACCTTTAGTTTTTGTGAATTTAGTTCCCAGATCCATAGGAATCTTTGTTTCGTTGCAATCAAGGTGGGACAGCCCACGAATTGTAGAGAGGGAGAGAATAGGCCACGAATTCTATATGGAGTGATATTAGGTGTTTAGTCTCTCCCTAACAACTCTATTTATACACCCACGGGGAAACCCTAACTATATCAGTAAGGGCAATTACGTCCATCAAATAAATATCAGTTAGGAAACTTAGGGAGTTATTTAGATCACATATCATTAAGAATAAATGGTGACTTGGGGCACAAGTTAGTAAAGTCTAACATTCAACATTTAAATATAGCATAATAACTTTTTTACCCTAACTTTTTTTATAGCATATGGCTCCCGCATTTTATACATGTTGCGTTGAGATGTTCAACAAATGGGAAGATATGTTAAAGACAGAGAGCTCGTGTGAATTGGACGTTTGGCCTTATCTTCAAACATTTTCTAGTGATGTAATATCACGTACTGCATTTGGTAGTAGTTTTGAAGAAGGCAAAAAAATATTTGAACTACAGCTAGAACAAGCACAGTTGGTTTTAGAGGCTATACAGTCGATCTATATTCCTGGATCAAGGTGAGTATTTAATAATTAATGTTCTAAGTTTCTATATTTTTATAACCTATCAATTTAGAGTATAAATTGTTAGCATAAAGATTTTGTTACTAAGACTGTGTTTGGCACACTAGCTGAAAAGCTAGCAGCTAGCTTCAGCTAGCTTATAAGCTAGCTGCTAGCTTATAAGCTAGCTGCTAGCTTATAAGCTAGCTGCTAGCTGATACAAAATAACGTTAACTAGCTGAAAAATATAAAATGACATAAAAGTACATATATATAAATAAATCAAAATTTAAAAGCAAAATATGAATAAGTTAGGGAAGGGTAAAACTAAAAATATTATAAAAGCTAGTTGAAACGCTATTACAACTAGCTTTTCAAAAGCTAGCTTGTAAGTTAGCCTTTTGACATTACCAAACGGGGTTTTTAAACAAAAACTAGCTTTTTTAAAAAGCTTCGTTTGGTAACGTCAAAAAGCTAGCTTATAAGCTACCTTATGGCGCGCCAAACACGACCTAAGTCTTGTGATAGATGACTATTTTAGCGTTTCAATTAATAAAAAAATGAATAGTTTAAAAAAGGGTTATTGGCTTCAAATAATCATAACTATCACTTTTTTGGCCAATAACACTCGCAACTAACGAATTTCCCTCTAGCACTCCCAACTATCAACATATTTTCCTCCACCACTCCATCCGTTAATTTTCTTTAACCCCGTTAGTCATCTGCCTACGTGGTTGTCTTACATGGCATAAAATAATTATGTGGCTGTCTACGTGGCTTATGGCCACGTAGGGAGATGACTAACGGGGTTAAAAAAATTAACAGAGGGAGTGGTGAAGGAAAATATGTTGATAGTTGGGAGTGCCAGAGGAAAATTCGTTAGTTGGGAGTGTTATTGGCCAAAAAGTTATAGTTAGAATTATTTAAAGCCAATAACCCTTAAAAAACTAGAAATTACAAAGCACTTGTTGGATTATGTCGCGGCTTGGTCCAGTTTTGGCATCCAGGCCATTTCTATTATTAGGCTTAGTTAACCTTAATGTAATTCAGATATATTATTTTTGTACTTCTAAGTTTCTCATCACGATTAGACTTAACCATGTGAAATTTCATATTTTTAGAACTTTACGATTTCTGTAGTGTGATTATGATTGTGTGTTAAATACATGAATCAATTTAAAGGTGGTATCAGAGCTTCATGCTCGTATACTATTTAAATACCTAAATCCCTAAGACTATCGAATATTAATTAGTATGTTTCGATTACACATAACCACAGTAGAACTTATCGTCGTTGTTTAGGGTTTACGCCTTCGGTTTTGTTCGTGGAAGTAGTCAAACTTTTCTTGGGTGAAACCTCGAATTTATAAGTTTTGTGAACATTGCGTATGTTGAAACTTTCTGGATGAAAGTATTTGAATGAAAAATAAAGCTTTTGGATGAGAGTACCGGTCGGAAGTTTTTATCGAAAGTTGTTTTAGATGAAAGTATTTGAATGAAAAATAAAGCTTTCAGACGAGAAACCCATTTATTAATTATTAAGTTTAAGTAAATTATTAGAATAAGAATATTTATATTTTTATATTTAATTATATAAGTTTTTTCTTTTTTTAACAACAAATATTATTCTCCATTCTATATCTTTAATGAGACTTGAATCCAACATCTTAAAAAGAGTGTGATACACCTTTGTCACTAGGCTAAGCTAGTGGTTGTATTTAATTATATAAATCAATTGTTTAAAAATCATTAGTATTTATAATTAATAGGATTGTGAGAATTAATGTGACAAGCACATATAGCAAAATATATATATATATATAGTTTTTTTTCAAAATCCTATCAATTCAGTTTACGTTAGGTTTGTTACAAATTAAGATTTATATTTGACCATCAAAGTTTCCTTTTGCAGATTTATACCAACAAAAAGGAATAGTAGGATGAAGGAAATTAACCGCGAAGTGAAAGCTTCAATAAAGCGTATCATCGATAAAAGAATCATTGCAATGAAGGAAGGAAAAACTACTAACGAGGACTTGTTAGGCATACTCTTAGATTCCAACTACAAAGCAGTAAAACATGGGAATAAGAATTCCGGATTAAGTATTGATGAAATCATCGAAGAGTGTAAGCTTTTTTACTTTGCAGGACAAGAAACGACGGGAAATTTGCTTGTTTGGACAATGGTGTTGTTGGCTCAACACACGGATTGGCAAGCACGTGGTAGAGATGAAGTTTCACAAGTCTTTATGGGAAGAAAACCAGATATAGATGGGTTGAATCGTTTAAAAATCGTATGTCTTTTCAACTTTGATTTTTATAGACTAATATAATCATATCCCAAAAGCTATACTTTAGGCAACCCATAGGAATCAAATCTCAACCTCACAAGAAGAGACACCTCTATCTATGTCACCACCACTGCATACATTGGACGGATATTATATAGTATGAGACCGTATATGAAATTAACTTTAATTCTTTTTTCCTCTTGAAATTAACTTTAATTCTTTTTTCCTCCACAAAGTACAGCATTATAGGTGAGACTAGCCTGACCTAAACCTATTGTTTACTCACATTAATATATTAGAGAAATGTGAATATGAGGCTCTTACGCATCTAAGTTACTTGTGAAATCAATCAAAAATAAAAATATGTTCTCTATTACTAACACATCTATGTTTGAAAAACAAATTAATTGCACTTTGAAAAGCAATTAAGATTGAATTATTTTAGGATTTTAGTTCCAAATCATTTTTAGGTAGTTGTTAATCAAAACACATAGTTTTGATTGGTTTCACATCTAACTTAGATATGTGACAACCCGATATTCATTTTCCCTAATATATTATGTAATATTAACATATAATTAAGGTAGTGTTTTCATGGAGTTCAATGGAATTGGAATTGCAAAGTTTTCGTTTGAAAGTTGTGCTTAGTTGTATTATAGATAAATTTAAATTGAAATAAATTCCTTTAATCAATGGAATTTGAGCTCATTTAAATTTCCTTCATTAAAGTGAAGGATTTTAAAGAATGTTAAAATAGTATTAAATATCATTGATTAAAGGAATTTATTGCATTTGATATTCTTTCGTTACCTAATCAAGAACAATTTTGAAAAGAAAAAAATATCAATTCCAATTCCATTGAATTTCACGAAGCAAACATCACCTAAGAGTATGATAAATTTGTTAGAAACATAATATTTATCAAAATTATAGAATAGTTAGAAATATTGTTGAGTATTTGATATATCCATATGAGACCGAGATTACCTTTTATATTTCGCCAAGAGGATCTCCAACAACTGTCTATTATCATACAGTTTGTTGATTTTGTTCTCATGAATATTTCACTCCTTGTTTTTGCAGGTGAACATGATTTTAAGCGAGGTTCTTAGACTATACCCACCTGTGGCATCAATGCAACGTATGGTCCATCAAGAAACCAAATTAGGCGACGTAACATTACCGGCCGGATCATTCATACGATTGCACAACATGTTTCTGCACCATAGCAACGACATGTGGGGCGATGATGTGAAGGAATTCAAGCCTGAAAGATTTTCTGAAGGTGTTTTGAATGTGACCAAGGGTCAAGCATCATACATTCCGTTTGGTGGAGGTCCTCGTATATGTATCGGGATGAATTTTGCTATGTTGGAAGCGAAAATGGCAATCGCAATGATTCTACAACGGTTTAGCTTTGATCTCTCACCATCCTATTCGCATGCCCCGCATAACATCATCACTCTTCAACCTCAGTTTGGGGCTCATGTGATATTAAGTAAAGTTTAAATGATAGTGCATGTATGCATTGTTAGTGTTCGCCATTAATAAATCTGTATGTGTGAATATGAATTGAGACTAGAAATATTAAATTTTAATATTAAGCCCTAAATTTAGTTGTAAGCCCCCTGTTGCGCGGATCCGGTCGAAAAGGGGTATCCGATCGAAAATGGGTATCCGATCGAAAGGGGGTTATCCGATCGAAAAGAAGGTGTCCAATCGAAAAGCAGGAATCGAAAAGCTGACTCTTCGATCGGGCAGAGTGACGGCTTAGTCGAGAAGCAGTGACGAGCCAAAAAGTTCACTTTTCAATCGAGTCAATAACCTGGGACTAGCCACAGAATCCGATCGAAAAGCTGGCGCTGGCGATGGTTTGATCGAAAAGTCGATCGAGAAGTCTATTGACGGATCGAAAAGCTATATATTCCGATCGAAAACACGGGACTAGGCCACAGTTTCGATCGAAAAATTAAAGCTAAGGTTTTCGATTAATGTTAAGGTTTTCGATTAATGTTAAGGTTTTCGATGCGAGAAGGAAGAAATTTGGTCGAAAAGTAAATTTTTCGATCGAGAATTGGGATTTCGATCGAAAAGGTAAGAACCTATCCAAATCATTTAGGGTTTTATCATAGTTTTTCAAAAACGAAATCTGATTAAGCTTTTGGATTTGTTTTAAAACCGATTTTGTGATTAAAAAGAATTAGGGTTTTCAGATTTTAAAATACATTCGAAAACCATATCTGATTTCGAGATTATGGATAGCAAGAATATGAACAAATTTAGATTTATGATTTGATTAATCAACAAAAACTCTTATACCACATGTTGATCGAGTCCTGAATCATTATAATAATAATAAACAAATAACACATAATAAATATTGCTTGTGGTTATCTGGTTGAGATTAGCAACAGTCAGATTATCCATCCTGTGAGTTAACTTGGTTCCCGTTTAGGGTGTATGATGATGATGGGAATCACAGAGGGTCTGTGAAAATAAGAGAGAGAGAGAGAGAGAGAGAGAGAGAGAGAGAGAGAGAGAGAGAGAGAGAGAGAGAACGAATATTATGAGAGGTGATTAGCCTCAAACTCTCTAATACGTGCCTTATATATACATCCAAGGAGGAATCCTAGTTCTATCATTAAGGGCAATTACGACCATTATATAAATGTCTGATAGGGTTAATTAGGTAATTGATCATTTAAGACAAATGATTAAAAGCCATATAATATATTTATATTATATATATATATATATTATATATATATATACGAAATACATATATATATATATATATATATATATATATATATATTAAGTAAATATATGTCTAACATAAAATTCTTAAAATGGCATGGATGTCGTAGTGTAACTGTGTTATGTACCCTATGGAGCATAAATTAAAATAACCAAAGTCAAAGATGAGACAAATTTCAGAAAGATCATTGGTTGTATGAGGTACTCAATTACTTCATACAAGGGTCGATTTAAGTTATTCAGTTGGTGTACTTAGTAGATATATGCAAAATCCCAAAGAAACTCACTATGCATCCATGAAACAAATCCTGAGGTATGTTAAATGAACCAGTGGCTATTGTCTGAAGGATTGCAGGAGCGGAGATGAAAAGCTTTTGGGGTATAGCAACAACAGTTACGGGACTGATTTAGATGATCAAAGAGGAACCACATGCTTCGTGTTCTACTACTCAGGAAATCTGATAACATGGGCATCTCAAAAGCAGTAGTCTGTCGCTTTGAGCTCGTGTGAGGCTGAATTTATGGCTGCAACAGAAGCCACTTGTCAAGGTTTGTGGTTACGGAATGTACTTAGTGATCTCATGGCACAAAAGGCGCAAAAGGTACGATTTTTGGTTGATAATGAATCTGCTTTAGCATTGATGAAAAACCCGTTTTTCACAAGAAAAGTAAACATATCGACACTAGACGCCGTTTTATTCGGGAGTGTGTGGAGCAGGATCAAATATGTGTCAAACATGTGAGCGGTCAGAGACGGAAAGCAGGTATGTTAACAAAGGCCTTATCGCAAGGAAGCTCATTGGAGTCAAAGATCACCAGAAATAAGTCAACATTAAGGGGGAAGGGGGAAAATGCAATGTTTTAAAACCCGGGTCGAACCGGCCGGTTTCAACCGGTTCGACCGGGAACCGGCTCCCTTTCCGGTTTTTTAATGTGCGGTTTTTTGGGTTGAACCGACCCGCTTTGAACCGGCCGGTTTTCCGGTTTTTTCCGGTTCAACCGGTTTTCTGATTTTTTTTATTTTTTTTATTTTTTATTATTTTTTAAAGTTTAAGACTTATATTTTCTTATGAAATACATATTTGATATTATTTTTGAGTGGATTATAATTGTATTTTTTTTTTTGAACAGCAAAAAGAACTTATATTAACAAAACTTGAGGGTTAGAAAAACCTAACCCATCAAGAAAGAAACAAAACAAACAAAACAATTACATGAATAAGAGAGGGTTTTGTAACCAACGACATCTATCTAGGTGGCAATCTTTTTTACGAGAAGATATCCACGAGTTTGAGAAGTGAATCAAATCATCAAGGATATTAAGCTTTTTCAGATCGTTATTTTCGTGCATCATTTCGTTCCTGTATTTCCAAATCAACCACCATAAACAATAGATAATACCTTCAGCTACCATGCGCTTCTTTTTGTTCAAGTTGCAAGAATCCAACCATTTAACAATGTCAGCCGGTTTATAAAGAGAGGGGCAATCGAGATCTAACCAGCAGCGAGTTTTATTCCAAGCATCCTTGATGACACGACAATCTTCAAAGACGTGCTCTCTAGTTTCAAAGATGTGACCACAAAAAACACAGTCCCATGAAGGAAGGGGGGTATCCTTCTCGCAGAACTTACTTCGAACAGGTAACCGGTCCAGAAAAAAACGCCAAATAAAAATGTTGACTTTTTTAGGAACCGCCTTGTTCCATCTAGTGACAACACCGCAACCAGGAAGACTAGAAGCCTCGATTTTCTTACGAATATGTTTAACCTCAAAGTTATTATTCCCTTCAAGGTTCCAAGTCCATGTGTCATCCTTCCAATTAGAAACAAAGTTCCCAATAACAGTTTGAAGTTTGGAGAATTGAACTTGCTCCACCCCATCCCTTATGGGACGACGCCACTGCCATTCCCACGAACCATCTTTCAACCGATCACTAATAACCACTTCTTTGTTCGTCTCTAAAGCATACAGCCGAGGAAAGCACATCGACAGCGGTTCTTCTTCCACCCAAACATCATTCCAAAAGCTCGTTTCGTTACCTCTACCAACTGATCTCACAAAGGCATTATAAGGAATGAAATCACGGCTATGAAGATCCAAAAAATTCTTACAAATGACGTTCCAAACACCATTGTCTTTAATAACTCTATTGACCTCAACCGCCTTATCACCATAAATGGAATCAATAACATTAGCCCACACAAAATTTTTACTATTCAAATATCTCCATTTCCATTTAAGGAGTAAGGCTCTATTGATAGCATCAATGCTACCAATTCCAAGACCGCCTTTAGATTTGGCCGAAATAACCACTTCCCAGTTAACACCATGCATTTTTCTTTTGGTTTCATCTCCTCCCCAAAAGAAACGAGCTCGAAGACTTTCCAGAATTCCCACCACCGTTTTAGGAACACGAAATAAAGAGAGGAAGTATATAGGAAGCGAACCTAGAACCGAAGAAACCAATGTCATCCTCCCGCCAATAGAAAGAAGCTTTGCTTTCCATCTAGAAAGTCTTGTTTTAAATTTATTAATAATAGGATCCCATGCTTTCCTGGACTTCATACGATCACCAACCGGCACTCCAAGATAATTAAAAGGAGTAGAACCCACACGACAACCAATCCGACTTGCAAAACCACGCACCACTTCAGCCTCTATGCCGACGCCATATAGATGTGATTTTAATTTGTTGATTTTGAGGCCCGACATAGTTTGAAATTCGTCTAAAATGTTATTGAATGCCACAAGATTTGAACCCGACCAATCACCCATAAAGATAACATCATCCGCATAGAAAAGATGTGTGATAGGAACTTTTTTACCTCCAACATAGGCCGGTTCCAACTTTCCAAGACGAACATCCCTCTCGACAACATAGGCCGGTTCCAACTTTCCAAGACGAACATCCCTCTCGATCAAAGCGTGCAAACCTTCCATTGCTAGAATAAAAAGAAATGGAGAAAGAGGATCACCTTGTCGAAGTCCCCTTTCAATTTTGAATTCACTAGTCGGGCTACCATTAACTAATATAGAGGAAGAAGCCGAACATAAGCAAGCTTTTACCATATCCCTCCATTTGTGACCGAAGCCCATAGCTTCTAAGATGCCAAAAAGATAATTCCAATTCAAGAAATCAAACGCCTTTTCAAAATCGATTTTAAAAATCATGATCTTCTTCTTTTTAGCCTTGTACCAACGAATCAATTCATTAAGAATAAGCGGTCCATCAAGAATTTGTCTACCACTAATAAAAGCGGTTTGAACCGGGCTAACCAATTTATCCACCACCGTCGCCAATCTACAAGCCAAGAGCTTTGCAATGATTTTGTATTGAATACCAATCAAGCTAATAGGCCTATAGTCAGAAATTACCATCGGGTTATCAACTTTTGGAATGAGAGTGATAAAAGATGTATTACATCCCCTAGGAATTTTTTTGTTTAGAAAAAACTCCGATAAAAAATCCGATACATCTTTGATGAGAATGTTCCAATGACGTTTCACAAACCCGAAAGAAAACCCATCCGGACCGGGAGCTTTTGTACTACCACAACTCCAAACAACATCTTTGATTTCACCTAAATTAGGTGCCATCTCTAGAAACTCAGCCTCAATAGGATCAATGGTACGGAACAAAAGCTTTGTGTCGAGTTGTAAAGGAGCAGCTAGGCTGCTCGAGAACCGAGCCTTGTGGTGTTCAAAGAATACATTTTTAACTTCATTAGGATCTTCAATCCAAACGCCTTGATGTTTAATCCCCCTAATCATTTGAACCCGTCTTCTTTTTTTTATAATAGCATGAAAATATTTAGAGTTTTCGTCTCCTTCAACCGCCCATTTTTGCTTCAATTTTTGAGATATCTCAAGATTTTTAGACTTATCAATTTCGGCCAAATCATGGAGAAGAGACGACTTTTCTATGTTTAACGAGTCAAGATTGACTCCATTTTCCATCTCTAGCTCAATTCTTTCAATATTTGCCATTATAGACTTTTTGTTACCATCTTCCACCTCCAATCTAGCCTTGTTCCAACTTTTAACCTTGGCTTTAAGCATCTTCAATTTTTCTTTGAATCTAATGAAAGAATTAGAGTGTTGCAAAAAACTACCATCATTCCAAGAATCCGTAACAACGTCCGAGAAACCATCCATGTCCAACCAAAAATTAAAGAACTTGAAAGGAATAGCCCCATAGTCCCGATTTTTTATGGTGAGTAAAATCGGCCTATGATCAACAATCTTCGGGGAGAGAGCCAACGATTCTAAATTCGGATATCGGGCACAAAAAGAGCTAGAAGCTAGAAATCTATCGAGCTTGCTATGTTGTTTACCATTGGCACTAATACGAGTGAAACGAAAGCCCCCAAGATCAACATCCACCAACCCATTTATGTCTATAAAGTCATTAAAATCATCCACTTCACTAGTATTGAAAGCAACCCCAAGCCTTTCCGAGCTAAATCTTGAAACATTAAAATCTCCGAACACAATATACTCCCCCGGATTGGCGTGCATAAATATAGTGATAAAACTCCAAAGATCTCCTTTGTCACAAGTGCTTTGAGGAGCATACACAATGATCAAAAAACAACTTACATCAAGACCAATCCAAACGCCATTGACTATAAGAATATTGTCAAAAATCCACACATCCTTTTTCTTAAAAGAATTAGGATCCCAAATCGCTACAATTCCTCCGTAACCACTTTTGTTGGGGTGTACAAGTTTATTAGCATTTTTATAAAAAAATATATATAAATCCCCTAACCGGTTCAACTAGCCGGTCTAACCGGTCCGACTGGTCGAACCAGTCCCGAAAGATTTTCCGGTTCAACTAAAAAACCAGATTTTCCTGGGTGAGCCAAGCCTGGAGTGTCAAAATCAGTATGGACGGTTGCAATCCCGTCTCAGGAAGGGTCACTTGGGTATTGGAGATTTGGGGAGGAGTTCCAAACGCCGTTCAAAAAAAAAAATGTTGACCTGATCACAAGGAAGAATAAGCCAAAGTGAACGTTGGAATCTAGTGCCTGATTTACTGCACCTACTTACTGTTTTTTTAGCTTTTCCTGTTTTGTTTGTTTCCTATTTAAGTAGCTCAAATGTGAGCATCAATAATTAGTCGAAAAACCTTTTCTTGTAAGCTGTATTACCTATCTTTAATTTACAAGATAAGGAATAGTATTTCTATGGTATTTTTGTAGTTTTTTTGAACTTAGAGGCTATTTTGATGGGCTACCTTAGAAGACTTTAGCGGTGCCACGACCCATCAACCCATGCTGAAATCAACCCATGCCTTCAGCAGTTCCATCTAAAGGCCTTCATTTGAACGCTCACTTTTCTCTCTCTCTCATTCGAACAGTTGCTAATGGGTTAAACCAAAGTCGCACGTTTTGTTTCTTGATAAACCAGAATCACAGCAAAGGAGAAATCTGGACTCTTACTCATCCCCTTTCACCATCACCGATTTCTCTCGCTCACCCCCTTTCTTTCGATTTCGTGATCTTTGACTCAATTGATTATGAGTTTTTGCTGATTGTGGGTTTGCTTTGTTTTTGCAGGTGTTCATGGATCGTCTTCTATGACAAGGTATGTGTTAATTTTATATTCTGACACTTTTTTGATAGATCTGGGTTTTCTTTCAGTTTATTTTGGCTATTTCATATGTTTTATGCTGCTTTATTTTGGGGTTGATTTAGGGTTTTTTGGTTCTTGCTTTTCTTTTAGATCTGGTCTTATGCTTCCCTCTTGCTGTTGACGAGTTTAATTTGTATAGCAAGTGATGTTATTATTAATAGTACTGGCCGCTATGTTGAAAACAGAAGATTGAAAAAAGAAGGTTGAAAAAGAAGAATAGAAAAATAAGAATCAGATGGTTCTTCGAGGAAGTGAGAGACCCGTTTACGATCACTTCTTTGCAGGGACATGATGAGCCTTTTAAGCCTTTCGCTTACCAGTTTCATGTTCTCTTCACAAGTCACTAAGGATGCTATTCCATTTCGGTACAGAAGCCCTTACTTTTATCCTAATGATTTAGTGGCTCCTAATTGCCCCTAATCCTAGAGTGTAGTTTCATTGTGGGGTGTGTTCCGTTTCTCATTAGAACCATAAACATGTCAGTTCTTAGAAGATTTCTAAGATTAGGAGAGCTGAAAGTTGTTTGGTATTGTTTTTTTTTTTTTTTTTCCGGTTATATTTATTCATTACGGTAAAATTTTTGAATTGTTTAGAATATTGTGTTGACATGTTTATCTATTGCTTAAAGATTTTAGAATTGCTCTAAACACTTTTTATGAATGGTAATATGATTATTTTTTGCTTCATACTTTTAAGGCTCATGTTTTTGTTTGTTTATTGCTGATTTTATAACGCTCTGATTTTATAAGGCTGTTGAGTTAGTTATAGAATCTGGATACACAGACCAGTCCATCGTGTCGGATCCATTGCAAGAAACAAAAGGTAAACCAAAGGTGTTTCATTTCGAACTGCAGGCAAATGCAAGAGGCGCACGTTTAAACATGACAGTAAGCGCAGTGGCTGAAATTGACATGACACGACCGCTGTCTATTGAGGCTGCCCCTGTTAGCATCGATGCAGCACCATTCCTACAACTGAAGCCAGAAGAGACGTTGCAGCCTCATGCCTCATCTATCACCCCGGACACGCCTGTGAAGATCAAATCAGAGCCGCGGGCAATGGAAAAGGACGTTCCTAAGAGATCAATTAAGACAGAAAAAGGTAACGAAAAACATCTCGCAGTAAATTTTAAATTCAGTATTACGAAGCTTTCAAATTACATGCCCCTTGATGCTCATTGTTTACCAATACATTGGGTTTTATGTGGTCTGTTTAAACCTGCAAACAATCAGGTAGGTTGGTTGCTTTTGATTAGGATTAGGTTCTATTTTGGTGATTTGGTAGTGCCTTATCAATACAAACTCTTTTGTGTAATTGACCATTTAGGCAAACACTCAACCATGGAGACCAAACTCTATATTGCTTTAAATAAAGGACACTACTGAGATTTCATGTTCGGTTAAGGTTGCTTCAAATGGAGGTCATGTGAAGAAATCATAAGGTAGGGGTGACTATATAATAGGAAAAGTGTGCGTTGCAAACAATTAATTGAGAGAATAAGTAAATTGCTTGCAGCTTTGGCCAACATGGCGTCAAATTCTATTTCTTTAATTTGCTTTACTGGTGTAATTGACCATTTATACAAACACTCAACCATGGAGACCAAATTCTATATTGCTTTAAATGAAGATCGCTGCAGGGATTTCATGGCTTCTTAAAATAGTATTACAAGCAGCTCAAGGTTCATAACTGATTGCCCATGTGTATAAGACTAAAAGATTATATGTTTGGGCCAGACAAAACAAGGCCGAAGAGGAACAGGTAAGCCAACTGGTGTGGATCATCAGGAATTTTGAATGCGGTGTGTAAACGTACGAAAAAGTCTGTTGATCCGGATATGCAGTTTACCACTGATGCATATAGGTCTACTTTTGGTGCATGCTATGGATCTTCAACACTTTTTCGTAGGACTAAATATTGGCAATCCATTTGTGCTTTATTAATGATGTATAACTTACGCAATGTAATGTATATGATATGGTCTTGATGTAGACTCTCTTTTAGTGGGTTTTCTGTGAGTGCATGTCTGCACCGAACTTTTTGAGCATCCTACCTCGCATTCTTTTGTCACCTTTTCTATATACGATTGCAGTTACAATAGAAATAGTTGTTGCTACAAAGGCTCACGACCAAAGGCCTCACAGTACGATACCAGTTACAGAACCTAACGCTAGACCCGCCGCAACGCGCGGGTGATCTCAACCTTGTTGACTATTAAATCACTCAAACACCAATTTTCTGCTATCAATAATATGCATTGACTGGGTTTCTTTCTACTTTGTTATTTCTTTATTACCTTCTTTGAAATCTAAACTAGGCTGATATCCAACAATATATGCTCAAACACACAACGATCTTAATGTCAAAATAAGATCACTTACATTAATTTCTTTCATGTCCGATATCGGTGTCAAATCGAAATAAAACAATTGCATAAAAATAAAACCATTAGGATTTCATATGTAAGATTTGTGTTCGATTGGCTATATATCAACCCGTGTAGTATTTGGGTTAGAAACCTAATGGATAATAACCATCAACCCACTCAAACCATAAGCCGGTTAACCAAACGTTACATACCCATGTTTTCATTGTAAACCCTCAATCATTTTTCTTTACATACCCATGTTTGTTAACCAAACCTAACAAACAAAGTAGAACTTGGTTTCTATTTATAAGTGAGTATTTTATTACACTTCTACTTGGTTTCTATTATAAGTGAGTATTTTTTACACAGACCTAATGTACAAACACCTCAATCCATGGTATATGATATAAATAAAATACAAATTTGATGGAATAAAATTGTATAATTTATTAGAAGTGGAATTAAATTAAACATTTTATTACAGGTTATTACATTATAACAATTCAACTATTTAGTATACTCTCGGACAAAGCATATGACACATCTTTTTAGATCAAATCACTGATCTCATTTGGTATGATTTTTGTTTTTTACCTCCTTAATTATCTCATAATTAATTAAATTAATTATTAAAAAAATGGCATGTGGGGTGAAATGAAATGTAATGGTATTAGCTGTCGGTTTCCATTGTATATATTATTATGATCCCGGCCCTTTTCTTATCAAATTATCAAAAACTTTCTATTGTGCCCAAGAGCCATGGAGATAACTATAGTTTCTTTTTCTTGTGTTTTTGGAGTTGCAGCAATCTTGTTGTTTTACACATGGAAGATATCAAATTTGTTGTGGTTCAAACCAAAGAAGATAGAGAAGTTTCTAAGAGATCAATTAAGGACTCGAAGGCACCCCTTATAGATTCATGTATGGAGACCTGAAAGAGATGGCGCAGATGCTGAGCGAAGCCAGGTCTAAACCCATGAATCTAACTCACGACATCGGTCCTCGTGTCTCGCCTTTCCTCAACAAAACCCTTGCCACTCTAGGTATGGATCTAACTTTGATTTTCTTGTTTTTGTTATACTATCTTTTAGTTGGAGCTGAATAAAATTTGTCATACTAGAAAAAAGACTATATTCACATACTAGAAAGGGTTGGTGGCGCAGCTTGTTGCCCGTATTCCTTGTTTGGTGTCTTGAGTCGTGTCTGTTAATTTTTTATGTGTTTCGGTTGTTTTAATTAAATTAATGCACATAAACCACATAAAAAAATAAAAAAAAAATCATTTGCTGGGAATAGGTAAATAAAAAGATTTTCTAACACATCAACAGTAGAAGTTCATAATATAAATGCATCCAACTGACAGGTACATAGAATATATTTTTTTCTTTTTTCAGTTAAGAGTAAAAGCACTTTGAGAGGATAAATTAAACAATTCACATTTTAGCGTAGTAAAACTACATACGTCCTTTTGAATTTTGGTTCTCTTAGACCCGAGTTCAAATCTCACATTGATTTTTTTTTTTTTTCATTTTTAAGTGCCTTTTACTAACTTATACATAGTTAGTGAGTTCAAATCTCACATTGATTTTTTTTTATTTTTTTTACATTTTTAGGTGACTTTTACTAACTTATACATAGTTTGTTTCATTTTAGAACAAAAATATTAGGTAATTCAATTGGTTAGTCAACTATGATGCCACACCCACCGCCCAAGTTTGATTCTCTTTTAATCCACTCCCCAACCAAGATTTATAATATTTTGTTTATCACTTTATTTTCGCAGTGTGGTTGAATTTTCTCTGCTTGATCCATTTTGTTTGCGACAATTAGAGAAACATGTGAGTGTTTAGTAACTTTGTTGTTGCTAGCTAACATTCACTGTTCTAATCTCACTAGGATTTCTTTTTTTCTTCCAATTTCTTCTTTTTTATTTAATTTTTTCTTTCTTCTTTTTTCTAATTCCATACCTTTCTTTTGTTGTATATATATAACAGTATAAAATTTGGTTTACGTCAAATTGTGTGGAGTATTCTAGTCAGTTTTTTCTTTGCGGCGCAACTCTAGCGTGGTTAAAAACTAGTTATTACTACTTTAAACAAAATACTAATAATAATATTTGAGAAATTTGCGTCCTACCAATTTCAATACACAAATAATTTTTTGTTTACTTTTAGCATTGACACACATTTTGACTAAAAGAAATAAATGGGTATACTTGCAATTTATATTATTTGAAATAAAAGGATATATATACAATTGATTGGATTTGAGAAATTAAGTCTAAAATAGGTTATTCTATAATTTATTTATAAAATAAAAATACTAAATTAGTATATATGCAATTTTTAAAGTTTGCAAAGGGATATATACAATTGAATTTTTGGGTTAGGTATATATGTAATTTTTAAAGTTTGTAGGAAGAGATATGCAATTGAATTTTTAGGTTGGATATTATGCAATTTTTAAAGTTTGCATGGATATATATGCAATTGCCCTTTTTTATTAAATTTGTTACGATTACATATATTTATCAGTTGTACTTTGTTAATAGTTAATAATTATAACAATTTAAAAAAATACATACTTAATCGTTGTTATGTTTTTTTAACAATAATTTTTTTTCTCCATAAATTACAACACACCTTACATTTATAAAGATTTTAACCCTCAACAGTTAACAGTTATATGATTAGACTAAAGTAGAGAATGTAACACATGATAAAAACAAAACAATGCATTAGATAACTGATAATAATAATAACGAAATGGTGACCCATCGCGCGTTGCGGCATGCCACCCTTGACAAATGTCGAAAACTCTAAAAGTATACTAAAAAACAAAAGTAGAAAAGATAAGGGGCATAAAACGTAAAAGTCTAAAAGCTGTGTGGTCGAATTATAAACTATAAAAAGGTCGTGGCCAAAGTCAAATACTCTAAAAGTATACTGAAAAATTGATAGTAGAAAAGTTAAGAGGTATAAAACGTAAAAATCTAAGTTTCGTGGTCAGAGTATAAAACTACAAAAAGAATAATAAAAACGAAAATAGAAAAGTTAAGGGGTATAAAAAGTAAATGTATAAAAGTTTCATGGTTAAAATATAAAACTATAAAAATGTATATTAAAAAACGATAGTGGAAAAATTAAGGTGTATAAAACGTAATGTCTAAAAGCTGGTCAATATATAAAACTTAAAAAAGTTGTGACCAAAGTATAAATATGTATAAATACACTATTTCTTTTTGAATTAAGTAATTCGTGACAAGAAAGGAAAGAAACACATCTACCAAATAATATGTGTAGCAACCGAAAGTAAACAATTAATTTAGATGCATAAACCAAAAAGAGAAGGGATTAAAATTTCTTCAAACTAAAGTATTGCAGTTAAATCCAAAAAAATGTTAAAGAATAGGAGGAATCAAAGTGTTTTCAAACTAAAAGCATGTGGTGAAATAGAAAAAAGTAAAACAATACTATTTGCTTTAAATTCTCATTGTAGCAACTCAAAGAAAATTATAGTCGACGACATGTGTCACTATCTATTAGAGTCGGCACAACACAAAACCCACTAATAGATTAAAAAGTTATACCATATGCAACAAATATTATATAATATGTTGTAAAATGAATACAGGTTAATACTTTAATTTAAATCAAACCCAATTTTTTTTTAAAAATTTATATTGGGACCTAGAAAAATATAAGCAAAACTTTGTATTTAGGTTTTTTTTTTTTAAGAAAAGCAACTATTATAAGTTATTAAAAAAATGATACGTGTTAGATAGTTATTATAAAAGAAAAAAATTAAAACTTAGATTTTTATATTTGGAAGCCGCCCCTCTAGCAACTTTGGTGAAACTCGAAACAACCCCCCCCCCCCCCCCCTGACATGACATACCTATTTCTACATATGATTTACTATATATATGTGTACTAGTTATTTATTCTCGTGTGTTACATAGCTGAGATTTAAAAAAAAAATTATAAATACAATCATAATCTACTATGGTAAATTTTTATTAAAATATGTAAGTTTTTTAAAATTATACGACAAATATGTATTTTCATAATGATATAAAAATGTGCTAATTGTTTTATATTGTATATATGATATTAAAAATAATATATTTTATTACCTGTTCTTTAATATTTTTAATATAATGCTTACAATATTTTATTTAAAATAACATATTAATATTATATATATAATATTAAATATTTTATTCGATTACATTTAAAGTAAAAAAAAATTATAAAATTAAATGAAATAAAATATTTTTTATTGTATATATAATATTAAAATATTATTTTGAATTAAATATTATAAGCATCATATTAAAATATTAAATTATATGTAATAAAATATATTATCGAAAAATAAATATGTTTATTTTGAATTTAAAGATGTATTAAAAGATATATTTGAAATTGATATTAAAAAGATATATAAAATTGAGTTATAAGTATTTTTTTTATTTTTGGCCAAAAGTGACCATGATTTTAGCCAAGACTGGCCAAATAAACTTTTTGTTTATTATATAGTATAAATATATATTATCTTAAATAAATATATTTATTTTGAATTTAAAGATGTATTAAAAGATATATCTGAAATCGATATTAAAAAGATATTTAAAATTGAGTTATAAATATTTTTTTAATTTTTATCCAAAAGTGGCCATGATTTTAACCAAGACTGACCAAATAAACTTTTTATTTATTATATAGTATAAATATATATATATATATATATATATATATATATATATATATATATATATATATTTGTTTTTAAATCAAACTTGAAACTATATCATGAAAAAAACTACTTATACAGGGAGAGGATCATTTGAGAACTATTGGATTTGAGTACCATTTAAGCCACTAGTTTATATATATGGACCCCCCCCATTAATTATAGTGGTCCCCACCTGAAATTAGTGGTTGAGATTTGTTTCTCAAAAGTTCTCAAAATAAAAAGTTATCATTTGAACCTAACCCTATATATATAGGAATACGAACAATCTATAACCCGTCTAATTTAACTAACCAAATAACTCCATCTTGTTCATCCATTATTTAATCGCAGAGCTGTAAATTGATCGTACTTTTTGATAATGGTCTAAGGCTCAAATTTAAAGAAGGGCCAAATGTTAATTTGGATATTTTAGAAAAATATTCAGAATTAAAGGTAAAAATACTTTTATAAAATGAAAAAAAAAGTTTTTAGAAATATCGAGACTATAATGGAATTAAAGATAAAAATACAAAAATTCTAATGATGTAATTTTTATAAAAAACAGAAATAGCATAAAAAAGTTATCTAGATTTTAAAATGAAAGGGAGTGTTTTTATGGTTATGTATAATGACAGTTTTGCCCTTTTGATTTAAATATAAATACATGTACATATGGCATGATACTTCTTCCTTTTTTCCACCAATAGGATGTAGTTAGGTTATGTATAAAAAAGAGGTTATACATAGTTCCATATATATATATAGGAGGTTCAAATGCAAACATGCATTTGCCTAAGATCAGTGCGAACACGTATAAAAATACATTTTCTTGGTCATACGATGTAGTTTAATGCTGGTATATGATCAGGAATGTGTGCTAGTACGTATATATGATCATAAATGGTGCTAATGTATGATCAAAAGTGGTGCTAGCTCATGCACAAAAATATTTGTGCTGGTATAATTTTATGCTGTGCTGGTATATTTTTCTGTGCTGGTATATTTATAACTTAAGAAAACATCAAGGATAGGATCAAGAAACTGCACTGGTA